>OW618031.1:1200000-1800000 GCA_939531405.1 Metschnikowia zobellii | reverse complement strand
AGCAAAATTGTTCGCAGCATGTTTCGACTGGAGCAGAAACCTGTTCATCAGCAACAGGGTTCAAATTTGAATCATTCAGAAGCTTGGACTACTAAAGCTAGCACCGATCGAGTGAAAACTGATACCTAGGCCTGTAGTCAGGTGCACACGCAGAACAAAGGGAGCCCCGGAAAACGATGCCCATGAATGCTCCTGGTTTTGTAGCCAACGATTCCCTTTTTCACAGTAATCTTTCGTCTTCGCATGTCTCCACGTAATGTACTAAGCATTTGTCCCCAAGCGCCCGTCCAGGGGTGCCGATACCGCGCGCCCCCACTCAGTCGCTCCTCCTGCACGCGGTGTCCGCCATGCGCGTTCACGAGCCCCAACTCATCGTGCAAGCACGGCGCATCTCCATAGCACAACAGGCGAACTCAGTGTAAGCAGGCCAAAACGCTATATATCTGCAACCATCATGGAGTACAGCAACACGTACATGGACGAAGGCGACATGCCGGCCCTCGGGGACCCCCACGCAGACCACGGCGGCGTTCCCCTGCAGTACCTCGGCCACGGCCCCGAGGTGCCGGCACTCAACAACGGTGATTCCCAGGCACATGCAGTTGTCGACGAGGAGGAGCTCTTGGCGGCGCAGGAGGCTGCAGACGCCGCCGTTATGCAGCAGCAGCAGCACGGCACGCCCGGCGGCGTGTTTGGCAACGTGGGCCAGGGCTTGGCCGGCAAGAACAGGGAGCTCATGATGCAGTACTGGCAGCAGACCATCAACTCGATAGAGCACGACGACCATGACTTCAAGAACCACCAGTTGCCGCTTGCGCGGATCAAGAAGGTCATGAAGACCGACGAGGAGGTGCGCATGATCAGCGCAGAGGCACCGATCCTCTTTGCCAAGGGCTGCGACGTGTTCATCACCGAGCTCACCATGCGGGCGTGGATCCACGCCGAGGAGAACAAGCGCCGCACGCTCCAGAAACTGGACATCGCCGCCGCGTTGACCAAGAGCGACATGTTCGATTTCTTGATCGACGTCGTGCCGCGAGAGGAGGAGAAGCCCAAGAAATCCTACCCCCCGAGACCCGACGCTTTCGGCACACACATGATCCACGGCCTGCTGGCCGCGACGTCCCACATGGCCCATGCCCGGGGCCCAGGGCCTGCACTTGGACCTGGCTTGCTGGCCCCCATGCCCGCTGGAGGGCCTCTGAATATGCCGCTGCAGGATGCCCGGGGCCAAACTCTGCCGCTGGCTCTGGCCGTGCTGCATCTGCAGCCCGCGGAGCAAGTACCAGGGGCCTTGGGAGTGCAAGCTGCCCATGCCTTGCGCCTGGAGAGGGTCTCAGAACGTGTAGAGGCGGCGCCAGGCTCGGGCAATGGAGAGAGCGGGTCAGAACCAGAGGACCTCCATGTGAGGCCAGATAAACAGGATCTCTCCGGACTCCAGAAAGAGGACGGACAACCGTCCAGTGCTGGCGGCCAGTACTACGGCGAGTACGCGTCGTATGCTGCTTTGGAGTAGTGCCTGGGACTTGGGTGTTGGGTTCTCCGTGCTTGCCATAACCTCACGCGCGTCGGGCTCATTGTGTCGTTGGGCCTTGGGCGATCTAGACACGGGTCAATGGAGAGATCCGGTGCAACTGTGCGGGAAAGCGCGACGAGATCACTCTTGGGCACGCCACCTGCGTGGCTGGGCCCAAAACCACACAGGTGTGATACCATTGCACGGCTGAGTGGCGCAGCAAAACCAATTATGGCCACACTCGCGTTGTGCCCAGGGGTGGTCCTGGTGATCTCGGCTCTCATGCCAACGAATCTTCTGAGGAAGCCCCTGTTTGATAACAAGTATAACGCGATTATGCAGCACGTCTAGCTTCTTTTCTTAGCCGGAAATCTGTGTACGAAATATGCCTGCGGGTGAGTCGACTCACCCGCTCGCGGCTTTTCCTGTCTGTCTTTACGTTGCTCAAAAGCAAGCTCCGCAGTCTCAAGGATTGAAAGACAAGCCCGTGCAAGGCGATTCTTGAAATATTGGTCTCTGCGCCATTTTCAATATTTGGCGATGAAAGGCTGAGGACATTGCGGGAGCATTTTGTAATTTTCTTGTCTGCTCGCTCCCAGACTGGTTCTGTGAACACGCTCCCAATGAATTGCTATCATGACGCGTTACAAGTGTCAGCTTACGCTCATCAGCTTTTTGAAGGTATGGTCGTCTTTTGGTGGCCTGGTATCATCTCCATAGCACTAATGCTATATACATATGTTTGTATAATATTGCTTCTGATTGTTTAGATCTTGTGCCAGCTGTTCAAAGGTCATGACGACTTACGTGAGGTGTTGAAATCTCGAAGTTTGGGTTGGGTGGTCACATTCATGCCGCAACAACAGACTTTTCACATGACCTACCAAAAACAATTTCAGTGTGATTTTCCGCTCTTGAAAGTTGATTTCTCGTTGTGTATGACAACTTTGTCTTTCTCTCTCGTTGTTTCTGCAAGTCTTTGCCTCTAATCCCGGGAGTTCATTTGCATTGAAGAATTTTGTAATGACATGAATAGACATGGATTGCATCACTTGTGTCTGCAAAAAAAAAATATAAAATAAATCCTTACTCGACAAAAAGTCACAATGCCCAAGAATTAGCACGGACTACTCAGATTTCTGGAAAGAATAAGAGTCAGCTTCATATCTTCCGCAAGACGGTTGATAAGATCTGCATAGTCCAAATGGCATAGTCCAGTCTCAGGAACATTATCTGCTTTGAGATTTCTATGAAGGCAAACGGAAACCCTAGTGAAAAAATAAACAAGTTGAAGGTATTTCGAAGCGTATATATGAAAGAAACTACAAGCTGTACGGTCTATCGAAATATTCTCTGGACGCGATTTGCGAATAAGGAATACTTTGCAACCTACTAGGCAAGTTTAGAATTGTTCGAGCAAAAACAATGGATACATTTGTTGCTGAGGATTTTAATTCAAATCAATGTTTCATGCACACGTACACCTAAGTTAATGCCGGGGAAGGCAGACAATTAATAGTCATACATAAATGAGATGCGATTGTAAAATCAAGGCGCTATCCATAAATGAAAGCCAAATGAGTGAAAGTAAAAAGCTATCCCACTAGCAAACAATTGAACGCTCGGAATGGATTTGAAGGGGTATATGAGGCTGTGTTTTCGCTGTTGAAATTCGTTGCAAGTAGTATAGGGGGAAAAAGCTAGAATAAACAAATAAACACGGAAAAGTCTTGGTGAGCAAATGCATGGTACTTGCAAACATCTGTGTCTGCAATCATCCGAATGACGGGAGTCCATGCCGGGCAATAGTTCTAAACGTTTTTGCCAGAATGCCAGGCACTTAAAGTACAAGAGGAAACGGCTATGAATAGGCCTGGGTGAGGATCTATATACCTCATGCTTGCGAGCCATGGCACAAGTGATGATTATTTCGTGCGATGCGGTGGTAAAACTTAGACAGACTGAATCGAGTCGTTGCAGCCACTTATATATGCTATTTTCTTATAAATACGTCTTCCTGTATGGTACTAATAAATTATGATAGTCACTTTGTAAAAAATATGCATTCCTATGTCCTATGTATTTTGATAGCTAGAATACAGTTCAATGACCAAAGGTGCTATATATTATTCTTTATCTCAATTCATTGCTTATGTATATATAGATAGATACATGGAGGAAACATGGCAATCAAATATGTAACAAGCATAGTCTGAGAGTTAAGTCATAAGTTCTAATTTCCCCCGTATGTTATTAATATAATAATTACTGTAATAGCAAATACTTTCTGATTGATATATTATAGAATTAATCTAAACAAACAGTCATTTAAATTACACCTGAAAACACAACAAACAATGTTCCAGCTGCAATCCCAAGCGATGCTCGTAAAATGGGTAAAGCCCCAGTGTGTGTTTTTGAAGCACGCCCATACGCCTAGCCATAAAACAGCACTAGTCATCCGACCCCAGGAAGTACATGGTCACATGATAAAATTTGCCTTTCCAGAGCGGGAGAAGCCTGGATCATGATGCAGTAGGATTTTCGCGCAAGCCATTCATAGGTCACTTATTGCCCCGCCGCCCCTTCCTCGCCGCAGCCCGCAAATCATTAGTTTGGTCGCTCTTTCTGGATTCCAAGCAGATGTCGCTGCACAGAGCCCTCGGCACATTTTCCAGGAACAAAACCCCGGGGAGAAAATGTGCAATGCCAAACCAGCCCCTCGACCCCGCACTTGGCCCGAAAAAAAACACGTGACCGGGTCGCGCCGTAGCAAGCGTGCGCGCGCGAATCGGCCCGGCCGCGAGCCGCACACCACTGTGCACGCCGCAGTCCTTTGAAACCGTGGATCTGGACTCGAATATAAAAGGCCGCCCATTTGTGTGTGGGCAATAGAAAGACCCAGCACGTGACGCATGGCAATCTGCACTGTGGCTCCTGTGTAGAAGTATGCATCCCTCGGCAAAATTCTCTTCGCTTCGGGCGCTCCCGGTTAGGTACCCTGGCGAGCCCCCAGCGTGCACACAAGAGAGCACCCATATACCATATAACGTGCCCCCCGGTGCCTCTGCTTGCCCCCGTGAAAGCAAAATCTCACGGCGCCATGTTGGCTATATATAGAGGAGCGCCACGCCGGTTGCTGCGAGCACCTTGGTGCGCAGCACGGTTGTTCCCCCACCCCAGCCTAGCCAGACACACCAAAATGAACTTGATGACCATTTCCCAGCTGTTGGACGAAGCATACAACAAGCACAAAATCGTGCCCGAGGTTGTGGACAAGTTTGCAACCCAGGGCTTGTTGACTATCGAGTACGCGTCGAGAGGCCAACCCGACGGAAGCCAACCCAATCAGAACCAACCCGACCAGAAGGACCAGGTCACTCTAGGCAACACCCTCTCGGTCGCCGGCACGCAGCAGCGGCCGCAGATCCAGTTCACCCTCAACCTGCCCAACCCGGAAACGGAGCTCGACGTCCGTGCCGAGGACCGCTTCATGTTGGTGTTGACGGATCCGGACGCACCCTCGAACTCCGACCACAAGTGGTCAGAGTACTGCCACTGGATCGCCACAGACTTGGCGTTGAGCACGCGCGACGGCACCGCGGGCGACGACGCCTTGTCAACAATGTTGGACTTTTCCAACGCCCGCGAGCTCGTGCCCTACCAGGGCCCGGCACCGCCCGAAAAGACCGGCAAACACCGCTATGTCTTTTTGTTCTATAAGCAGGACCCACAGGCCCACTTGGTGGCCCCGCCAGACCGGCCCACGTGGGGCACGCAGGTCCCCGGCTCAGGTGTTCGTGAGTGGGTGCGCAAGCACGGCGGCCGGAGCGAGTTGCTTGCGGTGAACTTCTTCTACGCGCAGAACACGGTCCAGGAGTAGCAGGGCCTGAGATTGGGCGCGGGCTAGCCAAGCTCGGGTGCGGGCGGGCGGTCTGGGCCCACCCTATATATAGATCTAATCGCCGGCTCGTTGCGACCGAAAAAAACTACCGCCAGCGCGCGGAGCTGTAGTCTTTGGGGCTGACCACCAAGCCTTTGCCCTTGGTGGCGCCGCGGTAGATGGTCTCAAGAATATCGATCATCTCCTGTTTGTTGTCCACGAGGAAATTCATCTTGTTGTTGTTGCCCGTGCCAAAATCGCACATCATGTGTTTGTTGCGCCAGAAGAACATCACCGTGCACGGTTCGTATAGCTCGTACATCTCGTTGAAGTCGGGAACTGCCGTCGTGTCGCAGAGATAGATGGCAGCAAAGTTCTTGACTTTTTCTGCGATTCCAAAGAGAAGCTCGTCCATGATCATGCACGGCGTGTCGTTGTCGGCGCCGAACCGAATCACGACTAGCCGCTCATCCTCAGATAAAATCGCCTGGTCCACATGCCACCCAGAGTTGAGATGAGGAAGAAAGATCGAGCTCATGGACGCGTATCGGAAGTCGAAAAAGTACCGAGAGCTGTGTGAAGAAAAGCAGGAATGGTGCAAACTTCAGAAATGCAAAAAATACACAGAGTGCAGAAGTCGAAGGCGGCCTACAGTCGTTTTTTTTTTCCGCCTATTATGTCTAGGTGCCGTCCAGGGCAATCGGAGACGCTGGTGTACTCGGTGCGTCTTTTGAATACAGGACGCTGTGTTGCGGGGTGCTACGACTCAGATAGCCTGGCTGACCATTTTCCAAATACCACGTTTGGATTTGCAAAGTGAGTAGTTAGAATCCATTGCCACTCCCAACTGTTTTTTTTTCTTTGCATGTGTCCATGTTTTCAAAAAAATAATGGACCCAATGAGCCTCGCGATAAACGTATACACTGCTTAAAAACCACCCATTCAAAAGTATCTAGTGCAGATTGAGATGATATACTCGTAAGCAGCACAATTCTTTCCAAATCAGCTGTCAAGTACATTCTGGCATCGGCAGTGCTTCACGGGTATAAATGCACGTGCGCTAACGATTTTATTGGCATGATGCTTCTTATGTGCTGGAGACTCACTTTTAGAGATTCTGTTTGAGGTAGTTTTCAACCTTCCAACTCCTCTGATAGCCCTCAAAGTCGTTCACAGTCATTTAGCAATTTCAAAGACGTAATTCAATTCCCTGCCAATTGAATTGTTGGAGCTACATCAAGCAAAGCTCGAACTGCCATGGGCACGCACTATATCCGTGAAATATCCCATGAGCTATACACATTCTGTTTGAGTGCAGTTCTAGCTTTCTTTTTTTTAAGCACAGAGTCTGATTGAAAAACAAGATAGGCGCGTTCTACTATAGTTTGGCATGTCATGTACTGCTAAAATATACCTTGCTTTGGGGGTTGTGTAATCTAGTCTTTTCTTTTGCATTCCTGGTCATCTCACAATTCGAATTTGTCACGACAACGGCACCGAGAAATTAGAATAGAGCAGAAAATGATGAATCAGTTGTCTAAACCATACAACACAACACAAAATGCTTCTTGGGTGGAGTCTTCCCACAGGTCTCCGAAATAGGTTTCAGTTTGCACAGCTACAAACACTTTCCATCCGAACTCGTTTATAGCACACTTCATGCTGGTCGTTTTTCCATGAGATCAATGGAGGAGTCCCACACTGATTTGGAAAATTCTACTCCCGTTCATAACTGACTATCGGTCTATTCCTTTCGGAAAATACCCTCAAATAGAAAATAGGCATGCTCAAGCCATTAGAGTGTGTAGATTAAAAGCTTCGTCAGACAACACATAGACAGATAAAGTCTATTGTTGACGCTTTGGTTTGAGGGTTGGAAGGTATGAATTAAAATGAAAAGAAGCAAGGATATTTCATATCCATTTTATAATAGAATTTTGCTTTGTGCGGCCTTAAGTGATTGTATATCATTTCATGGGTAAAAGAAGTATAATGATTCTTCCTAAACTTTCATTATATACACTTGAGAACATTTCCAAGATAACATCTTCTAGAAATTGAATACCGCATGCTTTAGGGTGTTGTAAATTCTGTTTCACAAGTATTGGAAGAACCAATAGTGCTGAGGTCTTTGAGAGAACTCGTGATTGCTGTTGTGAACCTTATGTTTGAAAACATTTGTGAGTGATTTCCTTCAAAACCAAGACCGAATCAGAAGTTGACAAATTATTTGTGGTTAATTGCCTCGAGTTCAGCGGAACCAAAGATATAAGAAAAACCCAAAAGTACTCTGCTTGAATACCAAATGAACATCTTCAGTGTTTTTTTCTCTCCGCTTTCCCGCTTGAAGACAATAAATACACCTTTGACGACTAAGACCGATTTCCTTTGTTATTAGATTATAGTTGGATAGTAGAATCTCGAACTGTGATAAGATTTGAATTGGAATCTTCTATTAGACAAAAATTATTTAGATTGGAACACCCATTGGTCATCATCTTAGGGTCAGGAGACTAGGCTAAGAATACTATATTAATAAGTTGACTGATGCGAAGTTGGAATTACGTAAAAGTTTTGGAATGATGTGCAATCTTGCGGATGAAAAGTTTTCAAAAATGCTAGCTCTGGTGCCTCGCTATTATGGGTTTTGGACATTTCCTAATATCCCCTTAAAAACAGGACTTGGGAGATTGCTACAATCGAATATATATGACTTACATGCCTATTAGTTTTGGCTGAGTCATTACTAGATACGCTTTTGCAAACATAGTTTTCGGATCGTCTTAAGATAGTACATATATGGGAATATATACATAGGAGAAGAAAACACTTGGGACATCTTCAATGAATACTGGCCAAACCTGGAGCCTGTATTGATATTTGAACATCAATCACAAGCAAAATTTGACCAGAATGTTTTGTTTGGAGATTCTTCTCAAAATACCAGCGCCACAGGTTTACTGCATTTCCAACATACCATCAACTCGATCCACGAAACTATACAATGATACTTGAGAATTAAAGCTACACTGAGATTGTTCAAGACTTCAAACCGTTTCGGGTCTCTGTTAGAGTACAAAACGAGCTATGTCGGACTTTGATAAGAGTGAGATCGAAAACTAGATCACAGGGCGAAGTATTTTCAGCACTTTCAAGATCGAAGTTAAGGGACTGATATATATCTAGATCTCTTTTTCTGATACTTTGAGTCAAAAGATATGACAAAGTTGCTCTCACCCATCAGGATATCAAATTTGAAGCAACTCGCTAAGCTTTCCTTAGATAGCAATGCACATGGGTGCAAATCTGCATAAACAAAGACCATTTTCGCACCCACTCCACAAATTCACTTCGAAGCATTTTTCATCAACCGTGATTTAGACGGGTTGAACTTTATTAAAAAAGATTTATTATGAGCATCAACTTCAGGTCCACAGAATCTTCAGAAGAGTGTCAGAGTGAAAGTCAGAGGCAAAAAGTCCCTACGAATCGAGCCACAGGAATAAGATCTCCTCAAAAACCACACTTTAGCTCCCAAGAAACTGAATCAAATTTATCCAGCGAGACTCTAGCACCTTTCCGACCAGAACATTTATTGCTGAACGAGCTTGAGCTTACGACTATTCTGGCTAAAACAGTCATTTCTTGCCCTCTTCTGCTCTTCACAACACCTTCAGTCAGAGATGAAATTGTGGATCACGAGGATAGCATGCTTCTCAAACACCTAATTTTGCTTCACCGCAGCCTGAAAGATCCGGCTTTATATTTTAAGTGGGGAGTTTGGAATGTCGACGAGAACCAGGGCGCAAGCAAACCCGAAGATATTCTAGAAACGGAAATTCAGCTTTTCACGTGGAACAAGCAGATTATAAGAATGTACACGGTTGAAGTAGCCTATCTCCGCTTAGGCCTTCATCCAGACAGAGTTTGTGGAAAGGTGGCGATTCAAATCAGCCGGCAAAATGCGAAAGAGTTTTTCCAGGAAACAGCCACTCGGATACTATGCGAGCATCTTTCCATGCCTAGGTCAATTTACAGTACGTATATGTTGGAGACAAATATGAGGGCAAAGTGGAAGGATAAAAAGTGATATTGAGTTGTCTGATCATAATCATCGCTGCATGTCAAAAAATAATGAAAAATAGTCCCGCTCAACTGAAATGACTCAAGAATGTCACTAACAAAGCAGTACCTGTGATTGGCATTGATTTGAATGAGCGACCAGCGGATTATTCTATAGTCAAGCTCTGGCTTGGACCAAAGCTTGAAGGTGGTACAAATATCCTTGAACAAATAAACCGGCTCTTAACACGTCTCGAATCTTTGGTTCCAAACAAGTTCAAGACTCCTTTCGGCACCGCCGTTTTTATTCATGAACGCGGCCAAACTGTGGCATTGAGGAAGAAGTAATGAAAAATCAAAGAAATACTGAAATATGTGATGCCGAAAAAAGAAGTTCTTCAGAAGTTCTTCAGGGGACATACATAAATCATACAAACTGTGGATCTGAACAAATTTTGATCCCGTGCTAGCTATTCAAGAATTTTAGTTGAGGGAAATTTGAGCTATTGGAACGAGAAAATCTCTGTTTACACTACATCTAGTCAAGCGGGAATAATCTCTACTGGAAAAAAGGAAGCCCATCATGAAATCACCGAGAAGGTTTAAAATAAATTTATTGCTACACTGAGGTCGCAAAAGATCGCACCTGATGATGAAATTTGAAAAAAACCTTCAACTACTTCAGAAGTCAGGTACAAGCATAAAGAAGTGAATTTCTTTTGATACTTATTGCATTACTTCTCCCTGAAATAAGTGAAATTTGGGTAGACTGAGGTTCATTCGAGGAGAAAGAAGCCTTCTTCCGCCTGGTGCATCATATTTTAGTTCCAAGGGTTATGGGTAGAGGATTTTCGAACAGGAGTCAGAATTTCATGCATGTCGAACAAGGGGAAATTCAAGAACAGCTTTTCAGATAGTGGGTGTACCAAAAGTTGAGATACTTTATATGTCATATGCCCGTACGTAAAGTTGAATGTACAAATCATCAAGTATTCGACATGGACTAATTGGCGTCAGCTACTGCGAAACTTGAGTAAAAACTACTCGTTGACGTTGAAGCATTTAAAATACTGGTTTAATCCAACTAAAACAATTGGGTGCTACGAACATTAAACGACTTTGTGCTTGACAGGACTTCAATCACATTTAACGTTAGAACCGTATATTTTGTCAATTAAGATCTTGAATCGTCCGCAAGTTGTATTCAAGTTTCGTGTTTTTAGGTTCTCGTAACCAAACAAAACATGTACCGAAAGATATCAGTAATGCATTACATTTTCTATAATATTGCACACTTCTCCTTACTTGCCAAAGTTGACAGATTACACTTTTTCACAATAAAACATGCTATACTCTGAGTTTACACCACATTTTCTTACCTCACTTGCTTGAAGTTACTGTTGCTGTCATTTGATATGGAATTAGCAGTGGTTTTGCAGTCACTCAATAGGTATTGCCTTCATCGGACTCAAAGCCAAGACAATGAAGGAGATGCCTCTTATTTCACCCAAAACAATAAATCATTCTTATCCCATTGGGGAAAATGTTTGCAGTCATAAACAAGAGCCCTCTGATTGAGAGCTTACTGTTCCATCACTCGGGTCCTTCAGTTTCTTGGTTTGCAGAGAAGACACAAGTTTTCATTCGTTTCATAAGAAAATTTCACCAGCAATTGTGGGGGATTGTTTATCATATTCAGAAAGGATCATTTCATAAAGTTGAACATGTATGCTTCAATAGTATCTTATATAGCCGCAATAAAAACTCTGATATCCGAAATTTATTCTCCTGTTCCGACGAAGAAACATATCAATAATTTCAGACTAAAGGTACTATTCTATGACAAAAGAAGATTTGCTTTTGCTGGGTGTTGTCTTTTTCGGTGATCATACTGTATACCCACCGGTGTCAAAGATTTTATAGAGCAAAGAATGCAAGTCAACTCTCTGGGATCTAAAAGCAGCTGAACATTTTTGGAAATTTTATCATAATAGTGTCTGATCTGCCGTGACATATGTTTCGAATAATCACGAAGTCACAAATTGAAAACCCAACTTGGATGTAAAAGCTCTAGATTCCGGGAATTAATTTTCAATATGCAGCACAATAAACATCGAGTCGGATTGAAATCCTGTGCCTGTCAGAATACTCCTTTTGGCATTCCCGTCTCGAAAGCAAACAGGTCTCTGTGGAGCCTCTAGATGTATGAACTACGGGAAAATCCGCTTCCCGCACAACTAAAAAATTCAGCGAATTGAACTCACAGTCACAGTGCTCGCGGCTGAGTCGGTGATACTTATAAACATAAGTTTCTTATTTTTTCGAATCCTTTTGCATTGGCAATTCCTAGATTCGTAATCTTCACTCATTGGACATAGCAGTATTTGGCGTGAGTTGTACTTCCCATGCGTCTGACTATGATCTAAATAGCAGAGCGAAAGAAATTTTTACCTAGGTGTTTGATGTGCAAAAGAGCACAAAGCCTGGTCTTGATGCTGACAAAAACATTATCAAAACAGCTTGCTTTGAGCCATAGGGATATTAAGCAAGAACGAGCAACATAATTTCCGTTCACCGGACTCTATCAACTACTCAATACTCGGGGAAGGCAATATGCGGTTTTTGCTTTCGGAATAATAAAAGAAAGAAAAAAAGGCAATGTTAAATCACTGTTGCGTATCTCATAGCCCATGCCGAAAATCAATTAGATTTCTATTCTTGAGTTTTCAAGTATTTAAGGCCCTATTCTTCTGGAATAAGATGAAACAAGTTGGCGACCTAAACGATGCAACGCAGCAAGTATGACAGGGATGTTTTGCTCGTTTTACAATGACAAATACCTCAGATTTCGAAAACGGCAATCATGGGATATCACAAGACAAGACAGAGGGCGATTGTTTCGGGCTCCCGGATCCGGGGACCGCTGCCTCACGTGATCCGCGCGAAGAGATCATGATGTTGAATTCGATGCGGAAATCAAGACCACCACCCGCAACGTTTAAGCACGCATACAGCCTCACACCCTCTTAGTTTAGACGCGGCGAAAATGGCTGAAATCGATCTCGGCATTACTGCAGACATGCACGTGCACCTCCGCGATGGAAAAATGATGGAGCTAGTTGCCCCGACCGTGAGAGAAGGCGGTGTCTCGATTGCGTACGTCATGCCCAACTTGGCGCCGCCTGTCATCACTCTAGAGCGCGTGCAAAAGTACAAGGCAGACTTGCAGGCGCTAGCGCCCAAGACGACGTTTCTTATGAGTCTCTATTTGTGTCAGGAGTTGACTCCCGAGTTGATCCACGCGGCCGCAAAAGCAGGCGCCATCCATGGCGTCAAATGCTATCCCGCGGGCGTGACCACCAACTCCGCTGCCGGGGTGGACCCCAACGACTTCACGCCGTTCTACCCCGTGTTCGAGGCCATGCAGCAGGAGAACTTGGTGTTGAATCTCCACGGCGAAAAGCCCCCCGTGAAAGACGGCGACATCCACGTGCTCAACGCCGAGCCCGAGTTTCTCCCGGCACTCGCAAAGTTAGCCCAAGACTTCCCACACTTGAAAATCATTTTGGAGCACTGCACGACCAAGGCGGCTGTTGATACTGTGCGCAAGCTTCACCGGGAGAACCCAGCGAGCCGCGTGGCTGCGACCATCACAGCGCATCACCTCTCGCTCACGATCGACTCGTGGGCAGGAAACCCCATCAACTTCTGCAAGCCCGTGGCCAAGCTCCCCACGGACATGCGTGCGTTGGTGGAAGCCGCCACCAGCGGCGAGCCCTTCTTCTTCTTTGGCTCCGACTCCGCGCCCCACCCGATCGAGGGCAAGGCCAAGCACGTCGGCGTGTGTGCGGGCGTGTACACGCAGCTGCACGCCCTCGCGTACGTGGCGGAGGTGTTTGCGTCCGTGCACAAATTGGACAATCTCGTGAAGTTCGTCTCGACCAACGGAAAGGCCTTTTACGGCATCACGGACGCAGACGTGTTGTGCAAGGACCGCGCGGTGTTGGTTGCAAGGGAGAACCAGGTGCCTGAGGTTATTGGGAGCGACTCGCTCACGGTGGTCCCTTTCAAGGCGGGCGACAGCTTGAAGTATGCGGTTGAGTGGAGAGAGGGCCTCTAGTCTGCTCTGCCCTCGGGGCAGTTCCAAACCTGAGCTCTCCCATACACCTCTGCAGTCCAGCTGTGCGGCGGCAGCCCGGGCGAAAGATGTACATAGTGCCCGAGGATGGCAGCACTCGCTCGTATTCCACACACATATAAGTAAATATATCTATCTATCTATCTATATATATATCTATATATATATATATATTCGAGACAGTTTAGGCTAGGTGATGATACACCTCATGGTGTCATTGAGTGCAAGTGCCAGCATTGAGCTGAGAGGTATGAGTTCCTAGTACTCCTGTCCGGCTATTCAGACACTTGGCGCAGTCAAAGAACTCGCGGTGGCCGCCTCTTTGATTAAACCCGAGCGCCTCGATGTTCTGGTCTTTTGTTTCCGGGGAAGTACTCCCAATCAGGCCTGGGCCAACTCTACAAGAATGCGGCCCGAGAGCGCGCCGGATGATGGGGGCGCCTTGACGACGTCACTACGCTGCGGGTGGCTTGCAATGCACAGGCGCACGTGTGGTGAAACCAGGCCCAGTTTTTTTTGGCAATCTCCGCAGCTCCGCAAGGTGCATAAACGAGCAGTGGCCGCATAGCTCTCGGAAATTGGCGCCATATCGCCGTGGCAACCGGTGCTGGGGCGGGATTTGTAGATATGCGCAAGGCAGCACCCTTGCCACGGGGCCCCGTTTTTCTCTAAATCAGCAGGGGCTTGTTTGGATGCATGCAGACGTGGAGGCGACACAAAGTCCCGCTGCGCTTGCAACCTCACGCCATTCTGCCGGCAGCAGCCGCCCAACTCTAAGCATAACCTTAAAGCTGTGCGGCCGCCGAAATTGCCCTGGTGGGCGCAGCACTTTTCACATGCCAATTTTAATGAGCGCGCGGCGCTGCACGTGTCGAGTGACCCCGGCTTCCTGGGAGGAGTCAGAAACGAGAGTCGAATGCAAGACACCTAGTCCTGGGGACTCTTGCAGTGAGCGGAAACAAGGTCGGTAGTGAAAGCGGCGTGCCAAGCCTTACCCCTGGGGACGACAGGCCCAGCACATGTCTCGCGGCGCCGTCTGCGTTTTGCTGGTTTCTTGGCGCAGCCCGCGAGACGGTGTTGGGAATGCCAACCTTTTGGCGCGCATGTCCTGCGGGATTCGAATGCGGACTCTCCCTGGTGCTCCCCCACTAGGTTAGATATGAAGTATACATCAGCCGTGGGCACACAGGTTGTTTGAGCTAAGGGGTGTACAAGGCCGAATGTGCCGCCTGCGGCACGTGGAGCTCTCCACGTTGTGGTTTTTGGTGACAAATTGCACACTTATCTTTGCGTTAATTAGCAACGTGCGCACGGCTCTGGGACTGTGCCTCACACGTCCCAATGAGCGTTTCGTATAGGGGACGCTAGAATGGCGGACCAAAGCCATCGGGGACACAAGGTTTTTTCCCCCGATTTTTGCTGAGCCTCCCTGGCTCGTATCTCCCACATGGACGCGAAGGGCTTCACGTCAGAACAATGCACGCGATGGGATGCAGAGATAAGCCCAGATACGGGAATGCCCGAAGGCGTATGGCTTGGGGCGGAAATATTTAAAACCCGCGGCGCGCCGCCGTGGTGTGTGCAGGATCTTGTGTCAGAGCTTCCTATCTGACGTCTCACGGCTGCGGTTGGTTATTACAGCTGCATGCAGTGGCGCATCTGACGCCGGCCCGTGTAGGCGATACCATGATGGCAGAGACTATTTAAAGGAGCGTTCACGCAGCTCCAGAAGTCGAGTGCGACATCAAAACACGAGCCGTGTTTCTCTCTTTTTTTTTTTACTTCCAAACGTATCATCCAGCTGCCTAGGCGCCAAGCAATACTTCCAGGCCAAGCCCCGCTGTCTCATTCTAGATTACGACAGTACCTCCAACTCCCGGCATAACACAGACCTAAGCGAACTATGGCATCTCGAGATCTCCCCCATTCATTGAAGGAGGCATTGACCGGCTGGATCAAGAAAATCCCCGGGGAAACGTCGTTTCACCCAGTTCAGGAAGTGGACGAGAATGGCGAAATCAAGAGGGTTCGCGCAAAGAACTTGTGGCCCGCGTTCATTTCTGGAGCCGGCTTGTTCTCTGATGGCTACGTCAACAATTCCGTCTCCACAGTCACCACGAGTCTCGCCATTCTATATGGAGACGCGTACACTGAGTCCAATGCGATTTCCAACATCTCGGCAATCGCGTTCGCCGGTACTGTTATTGGGCAGTTGACGTTTGGCTACATTTCCGATCACGTCGCGCGTAAAGGCGGCATGTTAATAGCGAACATCCTTTTGATTCTCTTCACACTTCTCTCTGCGGTGGCCACGTGGGGTAAAACTCCAGAGGGCCTCTTTGCTGCACTCACCACCTTCAGGTTTTTCTTGGGCATTGCCATTGGCGCAGAGTACCCGACCTCATCGGTGATTGCCTCTGAATTTGCAAACCAGTTGCCTCCGGGACACAGAAATAGATATTTCTGCTGGTTCACCAATTTTACCATCGACGCCGGCTTCGTCGTCTCCGCCTTTGTACCTTTGGTGTTGCTTTGGATCTTTTCGGAAAACCACTTGACCGTGGTGTGGAGATTGACTTTGGCTCTCGGGGTGTTTCCACCATTTGCTCTCTTTTTCATGAGACGCAAGATGAAAAATTCCGACTCTTACGAAAAGCTCAACATGAAGAGCGTCGAAAAGTTTCCCTTCAAGCTTGTTTTCAAGTTCTACTGGTTCCGCTTGGCGGTGGTCTCGACAATTTGGTTTATTTACGACTTTTCAGTGTATTCCTTCGGTCTCTACTCATCCTTCATCCTCACGCAGATCTTACCCGGCGACGACATCTACAAGGCATGGGGCTGGAATGTGGTGTTCAACTTGTTCTATATTCCGGGCTCATTTTTGGGCGGCTTCGCCACAGACTACTTGGGGCCTCGCTTAACATTGTTTACTGGTCTCATGTGTCAGGCTGTCATAGGCATGGGCATGACCGCAGGCTACTCGCACTTGAAAAACAACATCGCTGGTTTCGTGGTGGTTTACGGTATCTTCATCACCCTTGGTGAATTTGGTGCAGGTAACAACGTTGGTGTCTTGGCCTCCAAAACATCTGCCACGCCTATTCGGGGTCAGTACTACGGCATTGCCGCAGCCATTGGTAAGGTCGGTGCCTTTGTGGGTACCTACATCTTTCCCATCATTATCAAAAACAATGGTGGCTATTCGAGTGACAGAGGTATCAAAACGGCATTCTATGTTTCTGCAGGTTTGTGTTTCTTTTCGGCGTTCCTCACTTTGTTCTTCTGCCCTTCTGTTGGACAGGATTCCATTGATAAGGAAGACGTGGCTTTTGTTGAGTATTTGAAGTCACATGGCTACGACATTTCGCAGATGGGTACCAAGGAAGTTGTGTGTGATCATGAAAGCTACACTTCGGAAGAAGAAAAGACTAAAAATGTGAATGCAGAAGAAGCCAACAAGGCCGAAGAGCAGGTCAAGGTGAAAGAAATTTAGTCTTTTCCAACCATGTCATACTGTGTATATTTATTCGTTTGCTTTTTCTGTTTCTAGCGTTGTGTGTTCCAATATTATCAGGGACAGTGTGGTACCTCAAAACCATACATACTTGAGGGAAGCTGACATTTGAATTTCGTGGCCAGCGATATGATATTTAGAATAGATCTCTTAGCTTTTGTAACCTGAGCGATAGGGCCTTTGTTCAACTATCCACACAGAAACACAAATTTTAGATTTCACATTGGGAAGAAGAGCGTTTTAGATCATTTAGGACTATTGATCACGGGAAGCACGCAGTTTCTGATTGTTGAGCTGGATGTAGGCTACATGCCCACTCTATAGCAAAATAGCATATTCGTATTTGATAATGTAGTGACAGTGAGCTTTCAATTATGTTTATGACAAAGAACGCAAACACAATGGCGGATCAGACAAACATAATTGCAGAGGCACCACCATAATCTGATGGTTTTGAAGGGGAGCTAACAAGCAGCACTGAGGTACTCCACTCAGTCTGGTGGAGAAAGTCACCCGAACAAATTGAAAAAAAGGTAGAATATTTCGGCTGTGCACATGAAGTTAAAAAATTAACTAGACCGGGTGTGTATTTCGACGAAAAAATGGGTTTCAACGCTTAGGGCTATCCCTGGTTCGCAATAATTACATAGGACCGGGTGGTGCTTGGCCCGCTCAAATCCCAAGTCCGCTTGAGAATTCAAACGATTTGGGACCGCGTGTACCCCTTTGCATCGTGATCGAGACCCAGCGAGCCACTCTGACCATTCTTCTATTTGGAGCAGCAGCAATAACTCCACATTATATCTCTACATTCATGCAATAGAAATGATAAGCACGGATGCCGGATTCATCACTGAATAGCAAGTCTGAACTTTTGGCTCTATTTCGACTCTGCCACGTGACGTGAGTCTGTATGCTCTATCCAGCTTCATCGTGTCGAGCAGTGGTCACCGCTGTGCTTTGCATGTGGCTTGTCTTTGCCCAACATGGTGTCTCGAAATCTACACTCACACATCGCCGAGTCTGTGCGTCTCATGATCTCGTGGCTTTGACCACGACGGGCACCATTCCCCCAGTAGATAGCGTGAACCTCCTGTGGCCAAGCACCACGAGAAACAGGCGGATGGTACCTGCATGTGTCGTCGTGGAGATGACGCCGTTTGCCACTGCCTTGGTCTTGTCAACCACCCCATTCTCTGAGTCCCAGTCCTCCTCAAACAAGCCCTGGCACACGGAATTGATGCGCATCGCAAGGTCCTCTGCAGTTTCCCGCTCGGGGGTAAAGAGCATGTCCTCCTCGGCAAACCCAGGCTCCGTGACAAACCCGTGAGGCCCAAACCGCAGCTCAATCACCGTTTTCAGCGACCGCTTGTCACAGAGGTTGCGGCCAATGGTCTCGCGCATCTTCTCCACAACAACAGGCCGCCTGTCCAGCGGCCTGAGCCCAGCCCACGTGTGCACGCACGTCCAGCAGGACCGCTGCAAGGGAGACACGTAGAATTTGCTTGGGATCGGCGCCCCGTGGTCACGGACCTCGCGGACCCATGCCTGGTTGTTTTCGCGGGCTTGCGCTATGCCGAGATCCGTGAGCATCGGGTCTGGGCCGTGCACAACCTCGCCGTCCGTGCCCAAGCAGTACCACTTCTCGTCCCATGCCTCCATGCCGTACTTGTCGACAATGTAATTATGGAAGCCCTGACCATGACGTGCGCAGATCAAAAGCTTATACACTACGTTATTTGGTGCACTTGCGTTTCGCTGGGCAAGCTCGGCCTCGATTTGCGGCCACGGCTTCTTGCGGCCCATGTTGCTTTCCGTGTACCGGAACCGCAAGTCGTCAGTGTCGGGGTCCGCTTGCTGGAAGAAACCAAGCACCGTTTCGAAGCTCCACCGATGCGCCTCGGCGTCGCCTTCCTTGGCCTGGTTTAACTTGCGCTCGTATGCGCACTCAAGCCCCGGCAAGCTGTGGGCATCTTCAAAGTCACATTCGCTTGGAACTAGCAACGACATTGGCTTGTGTATCTGCAGGCTCTTTCAGGGATGGGATGGGTGGTCAAGTAGGGGTAAAGCAGGCGAGTCACTCAGTATGTGGTGGCGACTATTGCCTATGTCGGTGATGTCTAACAAAAAAAAATGCGCCAGAGTTGTACCTGGCAGCGCGCATATATATACATATACATGTATATATATATTCTTTTATATGTACTGTAAGCTGGCGCGCAGTGTGAATTTCTTGGCACTCACGTCGCTACGGCGTCCTGCACCCGCATTTGACAAGCCACCCCCACTTCCAATAGAGACGACAACACGAGGGCCTTGAGAAAGATACAGTACAGATGTCAATTTCTTGCATTTTCAAATTGGTGCACGTGGCCCTAGACCCCAGCTTCAGTATTTGCCTATTGATCTTGATAAGTCACCAACACCAATGAGCCAACGCGCTGTGGCACACTACACACGCTGACCGAAAAATAAAGCCTTTCGAAATTGCTTTGATGCCAGAGCGATCCTTTGGTGAATTCACAGCATTGAAATTCGGATCAATGAAACTACTCCGCGTTTCTGGTGTAATGATCTCAAAGTTTGTTCGTTGTACGTTATTGCTCTGTTAAGAGTAGATTTGAGCGAATGCTGGCGCATGGTACCGTCAGCCCTCGGGGTTCACCTCTTTTATATAGTATCACTTCAGTCATAAAAGTAAAAGCCAATGTACACTATGCGGATTGTTTGTTAACACATGAAGAGCAGACTTCGGGGCTTGCATTGTGTGGGCGACAGCGTGCCAGGCAGGCATGTGCTAGCTACAGTTGCAATTGTATTGTGTTATCATTAAGCTAAAATACACGCTAATTCCAAACCATCCCTTGCATTGGACGAAATTAAGAAAAGCAGCCTTGAGGCGGTGGGCCCGATGCGTTCAAGTTTTCCTTGACGAGGAGGACTTATAGTCGGGCTTGAACTCGGGTTTCTTGGTTCCACTAGCACCGTGTCCCTTCTTCTTGATCTGAAACTTGGTCACCAATGGGATGTGGTCCGAGGGAAAATGTGCGTTGGGTATTCCGATTTGCTGAGCAAAGTATTCTTCGTCAGCTTTACCCAACAATCCTTTCACCTGCAAAGAATTGGTAGAATACCAGACATAGTCTATCTCGTTTGTAAATGTAGGCGTGAAGTTAGAAAACGGGAAGTCGGAGCCGAGGTGATCATAAGCGGACCTCAATTTGAACGAGTGGTGGAACCCTTCGTCGGTAAATCTACCGTAATCTCTACCATCCATATCTTCGTGCTTGGAAACTGACCCTGACGAGATGAGCTGGTACACAGCACTCTTCTTCGTCGAGTTAAAGTCGCCACAGATTACCATGGACGTGCCCTTCGCTTCATCCGTATTACTTGTGCCTCTAAACTTTCTCACGATTCCTTGCAATTCTTCCAACAAAATACCCACCTGCAATGCTTTCACATCATTGAAAGCAGGGTCCCAGTGCAAGTGCGTATTGACAATGACGATTTTCTCACCACTCTCCAAGTGTTGTAGATAGGTGATGAGGGCAATGTGGTCCTTGTTCATGAATCTGTTGAATAGGTCCTTGGTTTTCTTGTAGCGGTCAGACCCCATGCAGACTGTGTTGTATTCTAAGTGCTGTTTCTGTATTAACAGGAACTTGGAAGCTCTGTAAAACGTCGCACACCCATCGACCTTCTTCGACTCTAGTTCGCTCATAGTTTTTGATCTAGTCTTGCTGAAGAAGTAGCCTTTGTAGCCCACATTAGACATGATGGGAACCCAGAAGTCGTGAAATGTTCTTGTTTCCACTTCTTGCAAACATATTACATCGGAATTGTAGCGAATAATCTCTTCCTTCAAAGCGTTCCGTCTAAATTCCCAGTCAAGCGCCCAAGAAGGAGTGTACTTGTACATTTTTGTAGTGGCGTAATGCTGACACAAAGTGTTGTACGACATCAACGTAAATGAATCAGCAGAGTCCGCGCTAAGATGGTCATCTGTGTAAGCATTTGGATTCTGCACAGGGTCAATGACATCGCCATCGTCCTCCAACAAAAGCCAAGTTCTTGGTTTGGGTTCAGGGTACGTTGGCTTCATATCCCTATAGTGGGTGATCAATGCCTTGGTACCTTGCTCGGCAACCACATTAGCGATGTTCAAATCGATAGGGTTTCCCTCGATGCCCAAGAACAACAACTCTATCAAGTTCCTGAACTGATGGGGCAAAGTCTTGATGTTATTGTCAAACAAGTAAAGGTATCTCAAGTTGAAACACAAGCCAAGCTCTGGTGGAATCTCGCTGATATTATTCTGAGATAAATCGAGCACACGCAACCCACGCAAGTTCTTCACCACCAGGGGCACCGTTGTGAGTTTGTTGTTGTTCAAGTACAAGGACTCCAAGAACTCGTATTGAAATAACTTGGGAGACAAATTGAGCAAGCCCTGTCCCGAGAAATCCATGTGGCACCAAAGCTGTTTTCCTTGTGTACGGGCCATCATTCTCTGCTCTTCATCCTCCTCCAAATCAACCTTCTTGTTGCGCATCAAGGCTGCTGGGGTAGCATACGTTTGTGCTGCTTTCTGCTTCTCTTGCTCCTCCAAAGCAGCCACAATCGTCTTGGTAGCATCAACCAATGTCACCGACTTCACTTCTGCGTACGGGTTCTTTGCCTTGCGTGAGTTCTGCGCATATTGCCTCGCATAATAATGAGGCAAGTCTTCGGCGCGAGACAATTGGCACAACAGAACCTGGTGTTGCCAGTATAGCGAGGATGGGTCATCGACATTCACGGAGTTGACTTTGTTCGGAGAAGGAAAGCTTCCGGCGCCCAAGTGAAGCGCCAGTGATGGTTGCTGGGGCATCACACCCTGCTGATTCATGAACTTATGCTGGTTCAAGCGAGGGAGTTGAGAGGAAATCCCGTTTTGGGCCTGGTACTGATTCAACGGCGCCGGGTGCTGTCCCTGAGGAGGCTGCTGCTGCTGCTGCTGCTGCTGCTGCTGTTGCTGGAGGTGATTCTGTGGCTGGTATTGTTGCAGAGGAAAGAAGTTGAGGTTTGGACCGGCCCTTTGAAAAAAAGCCTGGTCCGAGGTGAAACCATCCTGTTGTTGCTGCTGTGGCTGTGGCTGGTGGTGTTGGCCCTGTTGCAATTGCTGATGCAAGATATGCTGCGAAGGCGCGCCAAGCAGCCCCTGCTGGTATTTGTGGTTTGCTTTCATGGCGAAGCACAACGCTTTGGTGACTGGTGGAATATGTGAAGGGGTGCCTTGTGTTGGTGAGGGTCCTTCGGCTTCTTGACAGTCTGGTCAATGTTTTGCGGATAGGGCAGGTGTGTCGTGCTAGCAATTATGGCCGATAGCCGGTGTCTTGCTTGCTGAAGCGATAATCTGCCGCGTGGTGGACGTTTCCGAAGACGTGATTATGCGGCTGGTCTATGTCTGTGCAGTGTTTTTTTTTTAAAAATCTCCTGGAATCTGACTGGCGAATCCAGCACGTGTTGATGGCTGGATATTGTGTAGCAATGAGACAAGAGAGTTAAAAAACAGTCGAGTGTGTGAAATGTACCCGGGAGCTAGAGATGTTGCTTGTGACTAATGTCCAATAGACCTGGACTCCAAAGCTCTTGTTCACTTCACCGGCGGAAACCGTGCAGAGGATTTCTGGGTCGCGCACGCTTCGCGTGTTTCTTGCTGGGGTGGCGCGGTCGCCAGCGCGTAGAGATGTACGGGTGTGTACCCCCTTGGCCTGGCACACCCACTAGCTACCGCTGCAAATGACTAAAAGATTTCGGATACTTCTTTTGTATCTTCTCGCTTGTAGTGTTGAGTGTTTGTTTGATTCATTGGGCGTCATTAAGGTTCAAACGATCACGAGATATGAAGTTGCATGCTTTGAGAGCGGGGGTACAAGAATATGTTTTTTTCGGGAAAAAACCAAAGCCAGGTAAAAAAATGGATATTGTTTTCTAGTTTTGTATGTCTCAATAAATGTGAACATTGTCGAATTCGAAAGGTTATGAGATAGAAGAACGGAAATAAAAGAACAGAGATAAAAGAGATATATCTCAATGCATTGGTCAAGCGCTTAAGTAATTTACAGTTGTTTAGGAAAAGAGTTAATTGCGCGCCAGCTGCGAAAATACGTAGAGACATATTTAGCGGCGTCGCATTTACGTTTTCCTGAGGACAAAACGTTCTTTTGCCGATAATTCAATACCTCGTAGAGTTATAGATTGGTGGAAGGCATGAAGACCAAAAAGAACAAAAGAACTTGTTAAAATAAAAACGATCAGTTTTTTTTTTCGTAGTCCGTGGTTTCGTCTAATTTAAAGAGGGCATTGTAGCCAGTTTCACCCCTTCTAAATTATTATTTCAAAATGAAGCTATGCATTTATCAAAAAATAAATATAGAACTTGTCAGAATCAGCCAACCCACGGCAAATGCAAATGCCCAGTTACTGGTGCAGCACAACACGCATTTAAAATTCTAAATGCAGCCCGAACTTTTGTTTCACCAAGCCAGACAAGTCTCCGCGTTGTTTAGCAAGCTTTTTCAATCTGGCCTCTGTGATTTTGGAGTTTGACAATTTTTTATTCACTCCTTTGCAGAGGCCATTCGCCAAAGAACAAACGTCACAATTGTTTGCCTTTGGCGCACACACTGTTTGCCCAAAGCCAACGAGCAAAGGGTTTATATCTGCCCAGTAATTTTTTGGGAGCCAACCTTCCAAGGTGGTGCGTGTTAATTCAGGCTTCTCCGACTTTGGCACCCATCCCCACATTTGTGCCAAGCGGTGGATGTGAACATCGACGCCAATTCCCGAGTTAATGCTCCATCCATTTTGAAGAATAAGGTGTCCCATCTTCGGGCCCACACCTGGAAGTGTGACAATCTCCTCGATGGTCTTGGGAATTTCTCCGTCAAAGCGTTCTTGAAGAAGGTCACATGACTTCTTGATATAAAGTGCTTTCCGGCGGTGAAAGCCCACTTTGGCGATACAAGTGTCTATCTCAGCTTCAGTGGACTCAATGACTGCCTCGAGGCAGATGCCGGGATACCCTTTCTTTATGAAATGCTCCTGAAGTGTCTTCATGGCGGCAAAATTTGTTTCATCTTTCGTCTGTGCTGAAAGCATGAGGGATAGAAGGAGCTGGAACCGATACGTTTTCGGATCAATCTTTGACATACCAGGAGTGATGGAGTCAGGTAGGCGCTCGCACCCAAAGCTGTCCACAGGCGTAAAAATCAAGGCCCTCATTTTCACAATTTCATTGTAAATCACGTGCCAGTCTTTTGGTTGGCTTGCTGTCACATCTTTGGGCGACACCGGCTTGAAGAGGTTGGATCCAATCTGCGAATAGGTTGTGTATTCTTGCTTGAGAGACTCTGGCGGCGATTCTGATGATGGCGTGAGAGGGAGAGCCGTACTTGTTTCCAGCTTCACCGCTTGAGAAAGCGATGGCTCAGGTGTGGCTAGTGCTGTTTTCGACAGAAAGTACTTTGACTTGCGCACCGACGAAATGTCTTCTTCATATTCTACTTTGATCTTTGCCTCGGTCGATTCGCGTTTCACGGCGATCTTGGTCGAAGGCGTGTCAGACTTGTGAGAAAATGTGTCGGCAAGCAGCCAGAGGCGAGCGCTTCGTCTGGCCTTGAAAGGAGAATCAAGTGTGAGATCCGCTTTTCTTTTAGGGGACATTAAGGTGAAAAATGGAAGTCCAAACTCATCGCATATGAGGGCATCTCTCCAAAAACGCCACCCCGCGGACTTCCATGCATTTGGATTGTATGGCCGATAAGATCTCGTCTGCAGGATAACGCGGGACACCATCTCGACACACTTAAACTTTGTGAGCAATCCAGCTCCTTTGTTTTCTAGCTGACGAGCAGGTGCCCAAGACTTTTAGAAAGGCTCTGTTGATATGCCTGCTTATAAGCTTTGAAGTCTAGGTGCAAAAAATGGGCCTGTGTCAAAAGTGTGCATATAAGAGCATCTCCAGAATCCCCTTCACACGACGCACAATCACCACCAATCAAAGTTCGGCATCGGCTTGAGTCGAGCCGCAGGTTGTAGTCGGACTTAGATATTAATCCCAGTAATCACAAGTGACGCTTGTTCCGTTTTCTCGACTCAACGCCAGAAAACAAATCGCGAAACTAAACCTTGATTGCGCGTGGAATCAAAAAGGTGGCTCCCCGAAGTTTTGAAAATCTTTAATTTTGAATGAGTGAACCGAATATTGCACAGAGTGCTCCACCAAAATGCAAACAAGAAGAGCCGAGTGGTGTCCGCGAGACTCTGCGAAATCAGACGGGGACCAGCCGTGACGCTAGACCATCTTCACACAAAACTATAAAAGCTCTCGGGCTGACTAATAGAAGAACGGCCCAAGCCTGCGATCGTTGCCGAGCGAAAAAGTCCAGATGTGATGGAAAGCAACCCGCTTGCTCTTCATGTGCAGCAGCGGGAATGAAGTGTATTGTTTCCGACCGCTTGACTCGGAAATCTTATCCGAAGGGCTATACAGAGCTTTTGGAAGAACAGTCACGACAGCTCATTGCCGAAAATGCCAGACTAAAAGGGGTGTTGACCATCAGAGACGAGCAATTGGCGACTTATGCATCCCAGGTCAAAGAAGCAGGACTACCGACGGCACCGCCGCTGTTTCCCCCTGCTCAAGAAACTTCGACTAAGGCTCCAGGCTCATCGGCAGATTTTCTGAATCCACACATGGTGCTTCACACCCATACACACGGGGAGGGCTGCCGCTGCTGCCAAGGATCGCCTGCGGTACACGAACGACCTGTGTCTGTAGCTGGCTCCGTGTACAATGGGGGAGTGGAGGACTCGTCAATTCAGGGGTCTATTTACAGCGACTTCGACGAGGGCTTCGACGATGATTTTGACGTGCATAGTTCGATAAGTGGAGCAGAATCTCTGCTTCAAGCCGAAGACATAAATTTACACACTGGGCATAGTGGCTCGTCTGATTTTTATAACCGACAAATTCGCCCGGCGCCTGGAGCGTTTGCGGCTGCCACTGCGATAGAGCAAATGCAAAATAGTCAAGATGACCAGAAGCTCAAAAAAGAGTCCAAGGAGCAGATGCTCACGAGCTTGGTGGCAGCGTCGGTCCCTAGAAGCACCGAGGAAACTCTCTTTATACCTACACTTTTAGCGCGTGTTTGTGAGGCGTACGGATATTCCTCCACGCCAGCGAAGCTCACTGCCTCAGCAATTGCATCATTGAAAGATATGTTCAATACAACCCAGTTCCTAGCAGAAGAGGACACCGGGCACCCAAAACTAATGTCACTCATTATCAATAATACCGCATCTCGATTGGAGCTTCCTGAGGCCGCACAGTTTCTTCGTCAGCTTGGTCTTCCTCTGAAAATTGAGCTTGATCATTTGTTGAAAGTATATTTTCAAGACTGGGGTAGTGTTTTGCCCATCATTAACAAGAATGCCTTCTTGAAAAATTACATGAGATTTTCAGAGATTATTGGGAACGGTTTCTCGTCAAAAGCACCAGAGTATTGCTATGAACTGATTGAAAAACTCGGTGCCTTGGTTGTTTTGGTGGCATCGCTTGCGTTGCTACTGAAAAAGGCTTTACACGTGAACTCGGAAGACAACGACAAATCATCGCAGTATTCCAAAATGCTCGCTCATTTAGATGTGTTGATTCACGAATTCATCAAGCCAAACTGTATACTAACCAAGATTTGCTCTCTTCAATCGCTTCAAATTCTTGCTTTGGCGCTACAGTACTGTTTAGTCACTGGCGATTATACCACATGTTATGAGCTTCGTGGCCGTGTCATAACAATGGCCCAGCAGTTGAGATTGCACAGATGTCCTGCGGCAGTTCTCGGTCTAAGCAGGGAGATGAACGATCGCCATTTAAAGGCCTTTATGCAAGGAGAACGGCGTATTGTATTTTGGTGCATTTATGTTCTCGATGTATATTCATCCTTGAATCTTGGAGTACCGCGGCTTTTAAAGGACTACGAGATCGAGTGTGCAACTCCATTTAGTGGGAAAAACGATGACGACGATGATGAGAAAGACAACGAAAACATTTTGATTGTGAATAACACGAAGTTGACGATTTTCGGCAAAGTGACGCGTATCTCTTTATGTTTAATGCAATTTTGCAAAGTTTTGGGAAACATAATGGACACGATTTTTTCTCGCTCGGGAAACTACAATGTGCGTGAGAAAGCGCTTGAAAAAGATCAAATGTTGGATTGCTGGAGGCGAGACCTACCAACGGATCTCCAATTTGACACAGATGTAAATGGGTTTCTGTTTGAGAAACCAGCGCAAAATGGCTCCTGTGGCGTATTTGATTCGGATTCAGGTGTGCTCGATAAGCAGAGGCATCTCTTGATTTTCCTTTACTATCATGCCAAAATATTGATTTATTTGCCTATAATTTCAAAATACGGTTACCACCACAATGTGGGATTATCAATGAAGGAAAAGCTTGCTATTGGCCAAAGTGACATATCGACAAATGTCTCTAGTATGTCGATCATTCAGCAAGCGGCGGTTCAGATCTTGCACTTGTTGAGAAAATTTGCAACCTCTTCGCCTTATTTATTACCCGTTCCCATTAATGTACCTAGAGAACATGCACGGTTTGCCATTCTCGTGGCAAAAGGCTCTTTAGACTATATCAAAGGCGGACCCTTACATCAGCAGCTGAAACAATTGCTTCTAGATACTGTGCCGATCTTGAAAAGCGAAGCGAAGTTGGAAATCCCAAGCTCTTTGACAAAGAAGTCTGCCAGTTTACTCGAGTACGCCATATTGAGTATTTTGGGTTTAAATCTTGGCAGGCCGTCTGGAGCAAGCAGCCTACGCAGACGTATTATAACAAACGAGTCCAATTCGAAACTTGGCTCACTGAGAACACTCCTGCCCTACGCGAAAGGTGATAGTTCTGTCTCGGCATTTCAAAATAGTGAGGTGTACGATGTGCCAATGATAGGGCTTGGCTCAGAACCAGCTTACAAATCATCCCCCCAGATTGCATCGAGTGGATTCTCGATGCCAAATGCGACAAGAGGTTCCCAAAGACACGATAATGTACCACTATCCAGCATGGATTCGCAGTGCGTTGATAGCACCAATAGTAGCCCTGATAACAATGTTTTCACATTCCAGACACCGGCATCTGGGACATCCCAATCAAATTCTCCGAGCCAAGTTGAAATGGGTTTTTGCAATGGGAATGTGGAAGAAAACGCCGAATTCTTTAAGTTTGATGACCTCATTAAGAATTTCGGAAGCGAAGTAATGAATAGCGAATTTGTTACAGATGGGTCGCTTGGTCTTGCACCATTCTTGAACGAGCCGAACGAGTTCACGTTTAATGAAATGTTGGGCGATACTCGTTATGAGCATGAGTTTAAGATGAATGATATCTAACGTAAGAGCATTTTTACGTATGGCATATAGAATTTGGGCAATTGATAAAGACTCTGGAGTGCTCTTTTCCAGAGCCCAAGATAACAACCTGGTGGTTTATCAGAATCCGATATCGGATTCCGAAATCAGATTTTTGGAATGGACTCCTAAACACCAGATGAACCCTTTGGCATATAGAACACTGAAAGACATGCATCAAACATAACATCTCATCATTATCGTCCACAACGTTTACTTTGAAAATTTAGTTCTCCAGCAATATGGCCCAAGCAGATGTTACAACACCCATTCTTGCGTCATGCACTATTTTATTGGTCTTTGACCAAAATTAAACGCAAGAGTTACCATTCTCACCAACTTATTTCAATAGAGAAAACCCCTCACGCGCGACATACTTACAGATTCTGCTAAGAAAGTGTGGGCCAGAAAAGCCTTCCGAATCTCTCTATGAGAGTGAATTTTTTTGGCATTTCTTCCATCTCAAAACACCATTGTTGGAGAGTATGGAATATAGACATGACGATGCCGAAAAAACGCGTGCGGATTGCAGCCCAAATATCCAAAGTGTTGGGCAGATACCTCGCTGCATGCGCGTCATCTCCAAGACGTCCAAACCAGTCAGACTTTCGGTTTAGAACTAGACATAACACGGAATAAGCAATGATGTTTTAGAAGTGCCAATTCAATGCATCGCACGTCTCCAGCCTTTTATAAACCCGTTTCCAAACGCTTCACCCCTACCTCCACGTCGGAGTTGTGCATGGCACTGCCTTGAATTATGATGTCCTGCAGGAAAGTAGGCCAACACAACGTGTCTCCATTAGGTTATCAACGTGGCTCCGCAGCCGATGCCATACCGGGGCCAAGGCTGTATAAGAGTTCTGACCCAGGCACTATTTGAACTGGCCTCATCAATCCATTCTTTTTTTTTTTCTTTTTTAGTATTTGCGAATACTAATCTGTCACATATCCCAACCAAATCTGCTGGCCGTGTCTCCCTGACCAAATCGTACGCTTTGCAGTCTGACCTAATACTCGATCACGAGCCACTACAACCACCATCAAAAACAGCCCAGATGCTTCTTCTGATTCCGAAATTCGTCACCCGATTCTTTCTAGGGTCATTGGCTCTCTGGATAGTTCTCTCCACAGCAATACCCCAGCTACTGCTGCGATTTTTCGAGCCCCAAATACGAGACCTCAGTTTCACGCAGACGGCGTATCCATACAATTCGCTCACGACTCCTGCCCCGCCGCCCATCCGTAACACGACGGTTGTGTTTGTGATTGGCCATCCCGACGATGAAGTGATGTTTTTCTCGCCCTCGTTGGTGGAGTTGGCGAAGCCAAAGCACCAGAACCGAATCAAGCTTCTTTGCTTCTCCAAAGGAGACTCTGTAGACGTGTCCTTCGGCGGGATCCGAGCACAGGAGCTCCGGAACTCGGCACGAATTGTTGGCATAGAGCCGCAGGATGTGGTGATTTTGGACGAGTTCAAGGACGGCATGGACGTGCAGTGGAAGCCGCAGGATGTGGCGGAAACCTTGCAGCAGGAGATTGGCAAGGAAGCAGCCGCTTCCGAAGTTGTTGTGATCACGTTTGACGAGCAGGGCGTGTCGAGCCACCCGAACCACATTTCGCTATATCACGGGTGTAAGGAATACTTCAAGACGCGCGCCGCCGCATCGGCCCTGCGGCTTTATGTGTTGAAGAGTCTCAATTTCTGGGAGAAGTACTCGTTCACGGTGTTGACGAACGTGGAGTTGCTTGTGGACTTGGTGCTGCGCTTCGTGCTCAACACATTGAAGATCAACATCAACGTGAGTTTCTTCCACACGTACACCGGGCAGAGCTTGTCATCGATCAAGTTCTACTCGGACTTGAACATGTTGAGCGTGTCGTACGCGGCCATGGCGTACGGCCACTACTCACAGATGGTGTGGTTCCGCTACGGCTGGTTGATGTTCAGCCGGTACTTGACGTTCAACCACTTGATCCAGATACACTGAGCGACCTTTGTATAGCCAATGCATAGCGGGCGTGGCCTCTCCTTGCAGGCGCGTAGTCAAGAGGCGTACCCCCGGGGGCAAGCCCCGGCTACCACCAAGCCCCGATTACTGCTGCTCGGGCTCGCTGAAATTGCGGAAGCCAAACTGCTTCTGGCACCAGCTGGCGCCGTGCTCGTAGAACTCCTGCTTGGTGATCTTGATGTCTTTCCACACGTCGTGGCGCGCCAAGTTGCAGCCGCCGAAGTAAGCGGCGAGGTCCAACGGGTGCTCCGGCTGGGTGACGCGCACGGCCCATGTGGTGGGGAGCTCCTTCTTCAAGTCGGCGACGAGGCGGTCCTGGAAGTGGGGCAATTTTGCCGTGCCGCCCAGGAAGCAGAGGCTCGCCAGGAGCATCGGGCGCACGACCTCGGGACACGCCATGATGGCCTCGACGACCAACGCGGTGATGTTCTTGAAGCTGGCGTTCTGGATCACCGGGCTCTTCGAGTGGCTGTTGTTGTCCATCATGATCTCCGGGTGGAAGAACAGCTCCGGCACGCTGAAGCGCTCGTCGAAGAGCAGGATGGTCTGCGCGTCGGCCGGGAGCGGCAGGCCCGGACGCCGGACGTAGCCCGTGACGGTGTTCTTGAAGTCCGGAAGCACAAACTCGCAGCGGGCGCTGGCCTTATGCCTGAGCGCGTGCTCAAAGTCCCGCGCGACGTACATGGTCTGTTCCTTGAGCGTGTTGACGAGCACGGGCTCGTCGGCGACGTCGTAGTGGCGAAACGATATGGTCTCGCGGAGGAGCCCGTTTAAGTGGCGCCCGCCGAACGGGAGCTTGCGCACGCCCCGCCACACCACGCGCTGGTACACCACCGGCACGACGTGCGTGGCGCTGTGCCCGCAGTCAATCACCAACGCAAAGTCCGCGGGCGCGCCGCGGCGCGCCCACGGCACGAGCAGCAGCGCGGCGCAGCGGAAGTACTCGCTGAAGCCGTACTCCTCGAACACCACGAGGTCCGTGTTCATGGAGAGCTGCGGGAGCTGGAACGGCAGCTCCGTGAGCGTGAGCCGCGTGTCCAGCGGGTCGAGCTCCGTGTGCGGCAGGAGATGGTCGAACGTGTAGTCCCACACGGGCTTCTGGGTCTCCCACGACAGTAAGTGGCCCTGGTCGTGCGGCCGCTTGAACGTGATGCCGGAGTAGAGGTTGGCGTGGGCCTTGTAGTCGTTGCCGATGTAGATGCCGCCGTCGCGCGCCTTCGCGAGCACGTTCTCCACTACAAGCGGCTGCTCCTGCGCCGCAAAGCCCGCCTTGAGCAGGTACGCGCCGTTGTCCAAAACGAGGTGTTGTTGTGCCATCGCTATGGGGAGGGAGAATGGGTGAAGAATGGGTATTTGGCCCGGTTATGCTGGAGTGCGCGCGCATTCGAGCGGCGCGCGCGATGGTATTAAAGAGCATCGATATTAGAGAGGACGGTATTTTTGGAGGACTCTATGGTGAAGAGGTGTAAGGATCATGTAGAGGCGTCGTCGTGATGAGACTGGGCATGGAGGGTCTGGACACGGGGCTGTTTGGTGGGCCGAAACGCAATATTGCAATCTCAGAGAGGGCCAGAGTATTAGTGTGGAGGCGGCATTTCTCCAGCAATGAGCAACTGCATCCTGCACCGAGACCACACTAGAGTCTGTGGATTCTGGTTCTTCAAGTATTCGTCTGGGAATCCGCAGCCGGGCAAGTTCTCTAGCTTGTACCGCTTGGCCAGTCGAGCCCATGGCGTCCCCCGACTCGGCCCACTGGCGGCGGCGACATTGACAAAGACCATGGGGATTCTCAGCGCGTTTATTTATATTTAAGGTATGCATACAAGGCACTAGTTAGCATCACCAGCCATTGTACAGTATGTACTTGAAGAGGGCAAGCCCGGAGCGTGTTTGCCTACGCAACGAAATTCTGTAGATATTGCAGTTTTTTTTTTTTTTGACGGGCTACTGTGTTTTGCGTATGCACGTACCCACCTTCACTGCCAGAACCAGACAGATCCCTGGATGTTGTGCCTATACCAAATACCATTGCTGCTTATTTCCCGCTGTGCTCTGCTGGGTGAGGGCCGCGCCACCAACGGCCCCTCTGGTTTAACTTTGGGGTGCACAGTTCGAACCCTCGAAGGGAAAAAAAGCACCGTTCGAACCTTCAAAAGCACTGCCGTCTGGAGCATGTGTCAGGCTTGCCCTGGCCCAAGCTCCCGGCGTGCACACTGTGGCCTCGGTTGGCTGGACCCTCACTGACCCGGGTAGTTATGGGCCTCATGGCGCGATGGCAGGAAGAAGACAAATAAAAATAAAAATAGAGCCCGCCTTCTGAACTTCAGATAGCTGGGCCGAGGCCCGGGCTCAGTCACGGCTATCGAGGACCCTTGTTGCTCCCACGGCGATGCTTGTCGCACATCGCTTCACCCGTATACCCTAGCGCGGGCAGACCTTTGAGCCTGTCAGGTTCAGGCATATGCGGCTCGCCTTGAGGCCTGCCATGGTTATGCACCGCTCCTGTTCCCTCTTGGCCAACCAGAGTGTCGCAATTGGTCACTGCGGCTCATGCTGTGGCAGCTCGCACGTGTGGGTATGATAACCACCATCGCCCATGCCGGGTTTGTTTCGAATTCCTGGGTCGGTGTCGATTTCCTGAGCACGTCGCTTGGGGTATATAAGAAGCTGCATGACCCCCACCTCGGGGCTGCTGCTGGGCTTCTCTTTGCCGCCAACAATGCCCATTTCCACAAACGCTTCGGTGACAACGCAGGCACCGAGATTGCCGATTCCCATCACGCTCTTGTCGGGGTTTCTCGGGGCTGGAAAGACAACCTTGTTGGAGCGGATTCTAACCACCGAGCACGGGCTCAAGATCGCGGTGGTCATCAACGACGTGTCGCTGTTGAACATTGACGCGGCCTTGATCCAGAACCACAAAGTCACAAAAAAAGAAGAAAAGCTCATCCAGTTGCAGAACGGCTGCATCTGCTGCACGTTGCGTGGGGACTTGCTTGAGGAGCTTGTGTCGCTTGCAACCGCAGGCGAGTTCCAGTACATCATCATAGAATCGACGGGCATCTCGGAGCCCATGCAAGTGGCCGAAACATTCACCACCGAGTTCTCAGAGCAGATGTTGCAGAGTGATCTTCCGGAAGACGAGGCGCGGGTGCTCAAGGAGATTCTCGCTCTTGGCGGACTCAACAAGTTGACCAAGTTGGACACGTGCGTGACCATGATTGATGCTGTCAATTTCATGAGCAGTTTTGAAACCACCGACTTTCTCGCGGACCGGTACGGCGACAACGGACAGGGAGAGACCGAGCGCACCATCACCGACTTGATGGTGGACCAGATCGAGTTTGCCGATGTGGTGATCATCAACAAGTTCTCGGCGCTCCAAGCAACCAGGAGCGGCCGCAAGCAAGCAAAGAGGATCCAGGACGTGATCAAAGCCTTGAACCCGGTTGCAAAAGTGATCCAGTGCGACTACGCCAAGGTCGACGTAGCAGACGTCGTGAACACCCAGCTCTTTGACTTCGAAAAAGCCAGCACGTCTGCGGGGTGGCTCCAGAGCATCAATGAGATGACGGTGAGAGAAGGATTCGGGGACAAGGGCAAAGCCGTCTTGGCGCCGAAGCCGGAAACGGAAGAGTACGGCATCAACCATTTCATATACCGGTCACGCCGTCCGTTTCACCCAGAGCGTCTCTACCACATGATTCGCGAGCGCTTTTTGATCATTGAGCAGTCAGGGGTTGATGACGACGAAGATAGCGAGGATGAGGCCGAGCAGGAAGGAAAGCGCGAGGACAAACACGATTTGGAGAACAGTGATGGCGAGGAGTCTTCCGATGAAGAAGAAGAAGACGACGACGACGACGAAGAAGAAGAAGACGACTTGAGTGAAAAAGAACTTATTGCAAACAAGAAGGCGTCGGCGTTTGGCCCGGTGCTCAGATCCAAAGGCTTTTTCTGGCTTGCCTCTCGGCACATCATACGAGGCGAGTGGCTGTCTGCTGGAAGCATGCTCACAATGAAAGGGGGCATTCCTTGGTTTTGCGTGACTGGCCCCGAGTTTATCCCGCCGGAAGCTGCTGCGCTCATTGAAAAAGACATGCAGGGGGAGTACGGCGACCGCCGGAACGAGATTGTGTTCATCGGTCTCAATATTGATAAGGCAGGGCTCGAGGCCGCTATGAACGAGTGCTTGCTCAATGACGAGGAGTACGCCGAGTTTACGGCGGTTGTGAAGCTGTGCTCGAATCTAATTCGTCTTGAGAAGAAGTTGCAGACGGTGTTTGACGATGGGTTTGAGAGCTGGATCAAGTTTGAAGAGTGAGTGGCGGGCACCCGGTGGGTGAAGAAGGAGAGGCGTATCTTTGGTTTGATGTATTGGGGGGATACTGTATGTACTGGAGTTTTAAACATGTGGCGATGAAACCACACTGGCCAACGGCCTCGTAGGTATTTGGGACCAAGTACCCAGTGCAAGAGTAGTCACGGGGCACAAGCGAGCGTGCAACATCGAACCCTACGCTTTTGGTTCTGGGCCTCGGGGGTTACGGGGCCTCGGGGACGCTATGAGCATATCTGCTTTATATAATAATGTTTATTTTTATGCACATACTTCTCATTATTATATATTATAGGTTTAATTAGTAATTATAATATAAGAAATAGATCAGATGTATGTAATAGTTTAAATATACCTCTTACCTGTTATGTTAGGTACGTACTGTTACATATACTTATAAATGAGGAGTATAATGTAACATAGACATACTATGCAAAATATATATTAATGTTGTTCCCTTCTTTATATATTTATAAAGGTTAAAGTAATACGTGGGTTTTCATTCAGTAATGGTTTTATATATATAAGTAATGGCATGTATCTATATTCCCCCTTTTGCTAATATCTGGTTATATAATAAGGCAATATATGGTTATATGTATAATTTATGCATAATGTAGTCCTTAAGAGCTGTGACGCCGAAAGTACGGCGAAATGTAGATACTTATATAAGTTACTTCCGGCTCATTCTCACCTTTTATTATATAGCTAAAGTTTCATAACTCTTAAATCCCCCTTCATAATCTTTACATATGCTTTCTTATTATACCTTAAGTTAGGTAATATTATAGGTCATACTCTTTTAGATTTATACTTTATATAGGGATATGCACTATATACATATACAATAAGAATACGCCTGGTTGTTCAAGAATAAAATTGAATATAACCTGATTATTTTATGTATATCCCTGTTTAACATTACAGTCTCTGTAATATTAAAAGTCTATACATAACTATTTCACATATTCTACCGATCCAATGCTGATGGCCAAACGGCCGGCCGGCACGAGCTTTGCGGGCCTATGTTAAACATGGGGCACGAGTAGCGACTGTGCGCGGCCCGGTGCACGTGTCCTCGCGGCTTTCGATTCGGGCCGGCGCAGCAGAGTGCTCGGTCATCTCCGAGGTGTCCTGCACATAGTAACACGTCTAGGCGGCGTTTGCGCCAGCGGTGTGCGGCTGTGCCCGGGCCGCGCTGACGCTGCTCGGCACAACGCCCGCGGACGAAGCACATTGGTGGCCGCCGCTTGATGCGTGCCCGTGGGCAGGGTTGAAAATGAGCCCGGAGGTGATTGCGCGCGCGACCGGGATCCCGGTCGCCTTTCGCGCCCGGCCTATATCAGCAGTGCGCAGCACATACGCCCGAGTCGCGAACCCCAGAATCGCGTTTGCTGAACCAACCAGCTCTGCGAACAAATATAGATCAAAAGAAAATAAATGAAAGTATAAGATTAAGAAGAAAAATAGAAGAAGAAAGAAAAAAAAAAACAAGAAAACAAAAAACAAAAAGACAAAAAACAAAAAGAAAAGGGTAGCCTCGCCAGCGACTCTGGCCTCTCCGTGAATCTAACGCCGCACTCGATTGGCCCCGTCACGTGCAGGCCTGCCCCATCTACCCATCGCGAGCACTTCCGCCCATTACCTTCTCACACCTTGTGCTCAAGCTCTAACGTGCCGCCCTGTTCCCGTCCCACGCCCTCCTTGCAAGCGTGCCTTCCCCATACACCCCGCACAGCCACACATCATTTTGACCGCCACCCTGCCCGTGCGCCTCCCCCCTGCTGCCAGCACCACAACACAGCCGCTGCACTCGCTCGCATAGCATGACGCTCTTATCACGGGTCTTGCACCACCACACCGACAAATCCCTGAGGCGTGCGCCACGGCCCGCCAGGGCCCTGGGCACGGCCGGCGACGCCGGCGCCGCGGCGGGCCGCGGCCCGGCCATTGCGCTCCACATCCACCTCGAGTCGCCGCCCGTGGTTCTCTATGGCCACGCCCACGAGTCCACCGGCTCGCTCCTCTCCGGCGTCTTGACACTCGACGTGCAGCCGCTGTCACCGCCGCCGCCACCACCGCCACACGCGTCGCCGCTGCTCCCCGCCCTCTCGCCGCACGCCTCTGCACCGCCGTTCCACGGCCTCTCGCCGCACGCCTCTGCGCCCGACTTGCACCCGCTGTCCTCGGCGCTCTTTCCCGCAGAGCCCCCCACCGCGTCTGCGCCCGCGCCTGCGTGGTTGACGCCCGTGGCGTCGGGCGAACGCCGCGTCGAAGTGGACGCGGTCGTGTTGCTGCTTGTGCAGACGATGCACTACACCAAGCCGTTCGTGGTACCGTCCGGCCTGGTGGGCGCGTGCAAGAGCTGCGGCACGCGCACCACGACGCTCGCGCAGTGGGACGTGTTGCTGGAGCAAGCCGCGTTCCCCGCCGGCGCACACGCGTACCCGTTCTCGCACTTGCTCCCCGGGCTGTTGGCCGCGTCGGCGAAGTTGGGCGGCGCGCACTCGTGCACGTACATCAAGTACGACTTGGTGGCCGTGGCCTGCGCGGGGGCCACGGAGGCCCGCGCCACGCTCCCGGTGAACGTGCTGCGCTCGGTGCTCCGCGGGCCCGACCGCAACTCGCTCCGCGTGTTTCCGCCCACTGACGTCACGGCTAGCGCAGTGCTCCCCGGGGTCATGTACCCGAAGTCCACGTTCCCCATCGAGCTCAAGATGAGCCGCGTGGTCAACGCGCGCCAGGGCCGCCGCTGGCGCTTGCGTAAGTTGCTGTGGAAATTGGAGGAGCACACGCAGGTCGCCGCGTACGCGTGCCCCGAGCACGCAGCCAAGATCGACGCGCTCGAGCATGCCCAGCGCAAGCTCCAGGCCGCCAAGGCGCTCCGTGCGGGCGCCTGCCCCAACGGCGCCGCCAGCCCCGGCGCGGGCGGGCCCAGCAAAAGCAACGGCATGCACCACCTGACAGTCCAAACGCTGATGTTTGTGGGCATGCCCCCGGCCGCCTCCCAGGGCGCCGCCCGCGCCGCCGTGGAGGCCGCCAATCTCAACGACGGGCCCACGGGCAACCACGACGTGGTCGAGCCGGAGGAGGAGGCGCCTACAAACCGAGTCGCGGACGAGGTCGTGCACTTCGACGAGGACTTTGGTCTCGCTCGGGAAAACGGCACCACTGACGGAGATGGCGCGAGCCCGGGCGCACGCACATCGACGCAGGTGGACGCGTCCGGTCGGACGCCCAGTGGGACGCCCAATGAAACGCCTAGAGATACTCCCGCAGGCTCCCCTGCATCGCTACAGGCCGAGGAAGGCGAGGCGCTCTTTCTCGACGAGCTCCGCGTGGTCGCCCACGGCGACATCAAGTCGGGGTGGAAGTCCGACTTCCTGGGCGACGGCACCATCGAGCTTGTGGCGGACATCCTGGCGCTCGAGTGCTCGAGCGGCATCAAACGCCACTCGATGAAGGCGCTGTCAGAAGACACGCCGCCAGACGACATGCGCGAGGGGCTCCGCAACGACGCCAACATCTCGTGCGACATTGACGACCCGGTACTAGGCGTGTACGTCAGTCACGTGTTGGTGTTGGAGGTGATCATCGCAGAGGAGATCGTGCTGCAGTCCAGGACCTCCGTCATGGCCAAGGACGGGCTCACGCCAGTGACCTCGGCGAGCTCGGTGGCGTCTGCGTCCAACACAATGGGTGTTCCCACGGGCGCCGCGCGCGTGTTGAGAATGCAGTTCAAGGTCGTTATGACAGAGAGGTCGGGCCTTGGTATCGCCTGGGACGACGAGGTGCCGCCCATGTACGAGGACGTACGGGCCTTGAGCCCGCCCACGTACGAGACGCTGGCGGCAGGCACGCCAAACTCGCTCCGTGGGATGCTGTCTCCTGTCATTGCCCAGAGACCTGCGGTCATTTATGGCTTGGGAGACACGCCGCTTGTGGGCTCGTTCGTGCCCAGTCGCACGGTGCATAGCATTGATGCAGTGACTGATTTGGACGATGGTGTTCAAGAGTTTCGGCTCTAGGGCTGGCGCCATATCGTCATTTTTTTTTTTTGGTTCTCGTGTTGGGAACCGCGGGGCTTCCTCGGCATATTTGTGGGTCCCCACGTCTTTCAGAGCCTGCAAGCAGTCCTCTAATACTTCGATTCCAGACCCAGTGGCCGCTGCTTCGCGTAAGTATCGTGAGAAGCTCGGCTTGGTTTCTACTCGTGGATGCATTCCTGTAGATTTCAGAGACACTTCGTTGTCCGTCTACCCCGTATCTCAGTGATTCTATAATTAAAGCAACGGCCTATAATGAAAGCAACGGCCTTTCAGGTATCAAAAGTAGTCTATCATTTGTTTAAAACACCACATGCTCGGAGTTGGCCATCTCACCGGAGCTGTCTAAAAACTCCACAAGTATGGCTGAAGCCATGCTTCAATGCATGCGTCTTGACTAGCTGCTCACTACCCAAATGCCCATAGGTAGACTCCCTCCAGTATGTGCTATCAATGGCATAGCATGCGGCTTTTTTTTGGACTTCGCTTGCTGCGGCTGCAGAAAACAAAGACAAGCCATGCATCTATGGCCATATCATCTTGTCGTTGTAAATCTACTTCTGGTGCAAGCCTCACTTATATATTTCCGTGAAAGTTTACCTAAAGTAAGACACCTACGCTCTTAAAATTATATTTGTTTTATTGAAAAGGGCCCACACCAAGGAGCGAAAATTCCAAATCCAGAGGGCAAGTGTCAAGGGCTCAAGACTCATTAATTGCATATGATCTCGTGCCCATGTTCATCAGTCCTTCAATTTATGCTTGCTTTAACATGGCCGCTTCACAAAAAAAAATAAGCATACCCAAAAACGAGGTTGACAAAGACAGAAGCAGATTACGAAAAGATTGGTCGACACAGTCGACGCTTGGATGGGTATTCACCTACTGGATGATCGGGGCCGATTGGTCACGTGATGCAACTGCCCGCGATACCAAATGAGCATCTCGCTCATGACTACGAGTCATGTTCCATGCAGAAAGTCCAAGCCGCAAGGCGAATTTAAATATATTTACACGCATCCATATTTTCCCAGGTCCGGCCGACTTTATGCTACTCATTGTATAACCAAAGCACTCAAACACGTCATATTCATTGATAGTTTTTTAAACGGTATCTTCTATAAATCTAACCAAGCCGCGTCCTAAGCCAAGTTGGCTCTCTCTCTCGCAGCCAAGACCTGGGAGATGCAGTCCTTGACCGAAGTCTCCAAGTCGACAAACGAAAAGCCCAAGGCCTCCCTCGTCTTCTTGTTGTTGACCTTTGATACTTCGACTGGCAGGCCTGGGTTTCCCACGGGCAACTTGCCCTTTAACGAAGCAAAGTTTGCGTTGATGATATCAAGGATACTCTGCGAGCTAAAGTCGTCGCTATGCAACAAGAGGCGTTGGTTCTTGCCGCCCTGCTCAAATGCAGCCACGTGCGCCTTGGCCACGTCACGAACGTCGACAAACCAGCCGGCCATTGGTGGCACGTCGGATTCGGGCGTTAACTTCAACAAGCCAGCAACCACCTCGGACGAAAAGTTGAGCTGAGGCGAGACCTCCGAGTCATACGCCTGGGGCCCAAACACAAACGCGGGGTTCACGGTATTGAGCACGTACAGAGGCTTCTCCTCGGCGTAAAAGTCCCACGCGGCCTTCTCGGCAAACTTCTTCGAGCCAAAGTAGCCAAAGAGCGGGTTGGCCTTGGCCTCGTCCCACGAGATCGAGTTCCACGTATCCTCGCTGATCTGTGTCTGAGGGTCCGCCATCTGGCCGGGGTGCACCTGCGCAGCCACGGAGGACGTCACCACGACGCTCTTAATCTGCGGACCATGGGCCTTGATGGCCTTCAATACGTTGCGCGTGCCCTCAACAGCCGGGATAAGCAAGTCCTTCTCAATGTCGTCCACCTCAAACGACACGGGCGATGCTGTGTGCAAGAAAACCGACACCTCGGGGTGCTTCTCCAACGCCGCGTCAAAGGCACCGACGGCCTCCAACAGCGACACAACCTCGTAGGAGAACTTGTCCGAGGAAAACACCTCTCTGAGATGCTCGCCCTTTTCGCTCGATCTCACGGATCCAACAACGGCGTAGCCTTGAGAGAGGAGGAGCTTGATGATGTGTTGCGCAATAAAGCCAGTGGCGCCGGTGACGAAAACAGAAGTGGTCATTATGTGTATTTGAGTAACTGGATGAAGATCAATTGCGTGGAATGAAAGCAATTGTTAGATAATTAATGCTGGATATGAATGGATGAGGCCGCTGGTGTGGTTTTTATATCTATTCATTTAGCAATCACCAGGGCAATTACTAAGCTCTGCCCTGTATAGAAGTGGATGAGTGTGTGTATCTGTGCAGTATCACGATGACGTGGGCCAGCCGTAGGGGTTTGCTGGACCAGAGTTGAAAGGGCTGAGCCCAATGAAATACAACAAAACAAATTTGACTTTGACCACAGAAAATGTTCTGTGTAGGTGGGTAAGTGTACAACTTGGTGTGCGTTGTTTGGATGCTGGTGGGAGGCCTGAACTACGCTAGCAGGGTGCCTCTTAGGCACGTGACCCGCGCAGCTGACAAACGCTGCGCAGAGGAATCAGTGCTTGGCATGGCGTCACGCCGTGGTTTTCAACCCGCGCACGCCTTGGCCTTCTTTCGCCTTCGATACGCGGGTCGCTTTAGCGGCCCGGCTCTGCTTGATTTAGTGCTCCCTCTGATTTGCGTGCAGTCAGTCCCGGGTTAGCTGCGAGCGAAGTTCGGCTTAGCCTGGCCCTACTACATCTCTCTTGCGTGTGACAGCGACGGAGACAGGTGTAGATGGCACATACGTGCCGACGATCGGGATCCAGGATGATTCTGTCGGGGATGCGCTCTGAACCAGACATATTGCAACGCAAGCTGACAGGCCGACGTTGGCACGTGACCAGAAGCCGATTTTTCCTATGGGTTTCCTGCACCTACCAACATTGACAGCAAGGATTGTACAGCAATGCCGCAAAACAATCCTCCTTGTCGTTCTTCGTGTAGACAAGCCGCTAGGAACACAAGCTCTCATTCATTCAAAACAAGCGGCGCTGTTGTCTGTTGCTGAAACTTTTGCCTTATTCGCAGGTTTTGTAGTTGGCGACCCTTCCCGCCCTTTTTAGTTGCTGACCGACGTGGAGTTAAAGTTGATGATGGTAGTTTGGCTGCTCACAGGAAACCACTTGTCTCCGAGTCGTGAATCTCATTGCAGGCTGGTGAAATCTGTGGGTGCACCATGTCTTTGGAGAGCTCTGGCTGGGACTGCACTCAACACCATGTGGCTCGTGTCGGTATCCTCGTAAACCTTATTTTGCAATCAGAGATTCGTAAAGTACTAAGCCAGCACGCGCGGCACGGTACAGTGCCCGCCGCTCCGAGCCCTGGCTATCGCAAGCGACCCACTGTATGCACTCCTGTGGAGGGTGCGGGCAAATCGCATAATGTCCCCATCACCATTGAATTCAGGCCCACACAACTTGTTGTGGCTTTTGGCTGCAGAACCAAGCCGCCGATTACACTAATGTAAGCCCATCTATCACCGAACCAGCCTAGAGGCACAGCTTTTGCACTACCATTTTCATGGCGCTGCAAATTACCGGGGTCACGTTCTGTGTCAATTGCCTGGTCTTTTTGGAGACCTCCGGGATTTGCGGCCAGTCCTGAATCAGCCCACACCTGAATCTTGCGATATCGGAAAGAAGTCTAATTTTGAAAATATAAAACTAGAAAGTATGTTTTTGAACAATTGAAAAGATTTGAAACGACCTAGAAGACTCGCAGCTCACCACCACACTATCCACGCTCCAAACGCCCACAGGCGCCGAGTATTTTTTTTTCGATGGAGGCCTTCTAGATTATCCCTCGTTTGCTTGCGTAGTAAATATGGTCTAAGGAGGGTAGAAGGCCCAGCACCCCGCGGTCCTTGTGATTACCCGCCGGCCAACCGGCGCTGCATGCAAGATCCAAAGGTTATTCGGCCAGGGCGCTCCTGCAGGACCATCCTCACTGTTGATCTTGGGGCCTTCTGGTTAAAAGGTGTCCCTTTTGGCCACCCACGCCATTTAATCCCCTTCCCTTGTTGCGGTAGAACACAACCCCATCTGTCTTCACTGCGCACGCCTCGTCCCTGGCCCCAGCTTATTCCTGTTTTTACATTTTCTTTTTTTTTTTTTTTTTTTTGACGCGCCCTCTGGCAAATCCTTCGTTCCTTCTGATACACCCCGGAATCTTTTCGCCCATCGTCATCGCCGCCGGAAGCGCATCTCGAACCCCATTGTTCTCCATACCAGACCTACACTCTCCCTTGTTATCGCAAAGATTTAGGAGCGTGCAGCTGAACCAGCGCCGATCCCTTGCTTTATTTCATTCTTTCCTGCGAAAAACATGTCCAGAACCGCAAGCCCCTTCTACTTTGCCGACGATGAGGACTCGAACGTGAGCCCCGCCGAGGTCAGGTGCCTGAATGTCGCTGACACCTCTGCAGGGAAAGCAGCGCTCTCAAAAGTGCCATCTCGTGCCGCGGAGCCCCCAAACTTAGATGAGATCTTATTGTTCCCGGTCGAAAACTCACATGCATACTCGTACGCCCACTTGTCTCCGAATTCCTTGGCCCTCCGCCTCAATGTGCTCAAACGATCACTTGAAATCCTCAATGAAAGACCGGACTGGCTCAGGATTCTCAAGCCAAACACAGAACTCAATACCGACGACGAGACCTCAGCCCCGCCCTCTCCGCTCATCCTGTCGCCAGGTCACCTTGAGGCCCTCAAAAAAAAACTTGTCACGCGCCCTCTCATGCATCGTCTGTGGCTGCGTCTTGAAACAGATAATACCCCCAGCTCCAATGATGGCTTCAAGGTCAGCGCAAACGCATCATCCGCGGCGTTGACTGCGCTCTTCCGGCCAAAAATTTCTCGTGCAAACAGCTTACAGCGTGTCCTGTCACAAAACGTATTTGAAGATAACTTTATTCCCCTGCTGCTGGAGACCTCGCTTGATCCTGAAGATACTGAGCTCACTGATGATTTGAAGGATATAATCGAGCTCATAGAGCAGGACGCGACCCTTCTATCTTCAAAAAAAGATATTGCTGCTACATTACATGATCTTTCGCTCTCTTCGGGTGGTGAGGATGTCAAGAAGAAACAAACTGTTTTGAAAAATAAATTTCTTTTTGCATTGGCTACCCCATTCGTGGAAACAGCGAGTATGGCGTCGCCCCTTTGGGGGGCAGCCTTGCCAAGCTCAACTTCAGTTCCTGGAGCAGTTCCAGCAATGCTCCCGTCTAGCACAGCTCTCAATGTACTAGGATCTCAGAACTTGGGTTCTACTCCTGCCCCTCTGATTGCTCCCCCGGGAAACAGACCATTTCATGCTATTTCCGCAGGTAAACATGCGTCCCCACAATCGATTGTGACTGTGGAGGCAGACTTTCCTTGGAGCTTCAAAGCCGCAAACGATTTGGCGTGTTTGATGTTCGGTGTTCTGAAAAGCATGATAAAAAACTTAACCTTGATAGACCTAATTGCCCCCCAATTCAGAAACTTCGTCACAGAGCGGATGACCAAAGTCATTAGCAATCTTGACAGGCGCCTGAGCCTGAACAAGAATATCATTTTCGCGGGAGAAATCATTGCTATCTCAAGGTACTCCGAGGGCGACTTTGCGTGGACGTCCATTTGGGCACAGAAAAAAGATAATTTGATCATTTGCATGTTTGAGCAGATCACGTGCGATGCATTTGATGTTCTGATACTGTGTGATATCGACACTTACAATGATGTTCCGTACTCCGTGACATCCATTGAGGAGATAGCAGGAAACCTAATCACAAAATCTGAAACCAGCAACATAAAAGAGCTTCGACGCATCTCTGAAAGCTTGGAAATGGATTTGAGGCAGCTGACATTGGAACACGATGAAGACAGTCAGCATGACTGGGAAGATAGTGACAGACTCAATCAACACCGCTACTACACGCTCCAGCTCATCGGAGACGAAAACATTCCTTGTGCTTTAACTTCTTACCCTTTGGAGAAAGACAACAGCAAATTTGAGCTCAAACTCAAAATACACACAATGCCTTACATCGCAGGAATGATTGTGGTTGACTTTTCTAATTTGGTGGTGCTTTCGTGCAATAAAGCCATTGCCAAAAATTTATTTGGTGTTCTGTACGATGATATGGTAGGGCATAGTGTGGATAAAATAATACCTGATTTTTCAAAAATCTTGAAGGCCGGTCTCAATGATCAGAATTCGGCTTTGCAAATTGTTCCTGGTTTGGTTCTCCCCGAGCATTTCTTCAGAAAATATAGTGCATCATTGAAAATGGCTTCATCGAGTTCAAGAGAGTCCGAGCAGGCGTTCTTGAACTCTCGTGGTATCGAAGGACTACATCGCGACGGAAAGAAGATTTTCATTGATCTTCAGCTTCGCGTCGTCCGCTCGGATGTCGTTGTCTTGTGGGTGACGTACTCGCGACACAGTAACAAAAGTATTCACAAGCAGTTGCATAAATTGGCAAGTAGCAATTTGAACGAAACACCGCTGCCACTAAGGCAAAAAGGAAGCAGCAGTCGGGTGAACCTTCCGTCACAAATGAAATTGTTTCCTGCGGACGAGTCTGACATTTTTGAGCTTGGGTCTAGCAACTCTGATATCAGTCGTCATAGCAGCACGAGGCGCCCAAAAAGAGTGACAACGTTTTCTGTTCCAGTCACGTACATGAATGATATGAAAGCCACCAGTGCGGTGTCAAAAGAGCGAGCCTCGGCCAGATCAATCTCAATTTCAGGAAGCATTGCAACCACAAGCGATACTGGAAAGTCGTCCACTCGTCCATCGTCTATTGAGACTGATGATTTCGAGAACCTGGAAGCACTGTTCTACAAAAACTTTTCAGACCAAGAAATCTTGTCTGCAGAAAATAAAGAGCTAGAGGAAAGAAAAGCTAAATCAAAATTTTGGCCATCAAAAATTGGTGAGAAAAAACGCACAAAAAAGTATAGTGAGTTTCATATCCTAAAAAACATGGGAGAAGGCGCCTACGGTAAAGTGGTACTCGCAGAGCATAAAGACGACCCAGCCTACAAAATAATCATCAAATGTATAGACAAGCAAAGGATCTTGGTGGACACTTGGGTGAGGGATCGGCAGCTCGGGACCATTCCATCGGAAATTCAAATCATGGCCACCTTGAATCAGGAGCCGCACCCCGGCATAATGCGAATCATTGATTACTTCGAGGACCCCAACTACTACTACTTGGAAACCCCAGTGTTTGGCGATCCACCTGCGATTGACTTATTTGATTATATTGAGGTGAAAAATAATTTGAGTGAGCTCAATTGCCAGCTCATCTTCAAGCAGGTTGTGCTGGCCATTTACTTTTTGCATAAACAAGGCATAGTCCACAGAGATATCAAAGACGAAAACATTATTGTGAACGAGGTTGGGGTTGTAAAGCTCATTGATTTCGGAAGTGCCGGATACGTGAAGCTGGGCCCCTTCGATGTCTTTGTAGGAACGGTTGACTACGCTTCTCCCGAGGTGCTCAGAGGAGAGAAATACGAGGGCAAGCCACAGGATGTCTGGGCGCTCGGCATTTTGTTGTACATTATGCTTTACAAAGAAAACCCATTTTACAATGTCGACGACATTATGGAGGGTGAGTTGCGCGTGCCCTTTGTCGTCAGCGATACCCTGATGGACTTGATAGAGATGATTTTGGTTCGCGACATTAAGGACCGGCCCACCATCACCGACATCGCGGAGCACGAGTGGCTCAATGTCTGAGTGCAAAGTCGAACTGCTTTCATGTGGCGATACGGAATGCTTTAAAACGGCGACAAAAGGCAAAGCACGGATGTGGGGCCGCGAGAATCACTGCTGCATCAAGAAATGCGCCTTTGGTGCTCTCGGTAATTCCCTGCGACGGCGCGCGCGCAATTTCGCGATGGAACTTGGTGCGATGGCCTTTGAAGATAGACTAACGCGTCCCAATTACTTCTCCCCACCGCCACCACCACCATCTACGCATGAAGTTTGTACGTGTATAAAATGTCAACCACTCTGTCTGCAAGCTCCACGCCGCTGCTTCCATGCCCAATAACGCTCCAGAACGGCTCCGATTCAGCACACAACATTGTGGTGACTATTTCGAAGGTGTTGCCCCATGTTCACGTGGATAGCCTTACGCCCGAGCTCTTTGCCAGCCGCAAATCCGTGTGGCTTTCGCCAGAATCTCTCAAGGACATTGGTGGTGCACACGCCTGCCTCGTGGCAGTTCAAACACTTCATTCGGACGTGCTACGCCATGGCATACTTGTCCACGGCCTAGCACCAAATTCGTACGAGTTGCTCGACGGGTGCATGGAGCCATTCGATCTAGAAGCTGGCAAAATTGGCAATGGAGACGGGTGTGTCTGCGGGGAGAATACGGAGAAGGGCAATGCCCTGGTTCCCAGCATCGGCGAATATATAGAATTATGGCTGGCAGTGAAAGTGGGCCAGCAGCAAGCCGCGGTTCTGCGGGCGCAGTTCTCGATGAGACCGCCACTGGTTCCGTCGCTGGACAAGCCCCCGTCCCCGCTGCGGTATACGATCTCGCCGCAGAACGAGAAAACGCCCGTGGACTTTCTTCGGTCACGATACTTCAGCACGCTTTACTCGCTCAGCACGCCGCTCAGCTACTTTCCCAAAACGGCCCTTGCGCGGTTCAAAAACATGTGCAGCAACGACTGTGTCCAAGTGCTCGAGTGTCTCTCACAGGTCTATTTGTCACAGGCACAGCTCGAAGAGCGCCGGCTCGCGAAGTACGGGCTCAGAAAGCCCGGCGCCAAGATCGCAGAGCCATCCTTACACATGTGTCGCTTTGAAGCCGAGAGCCAGGCGCAGCTTCTTGGCAAGCATCATGAGGAAACGGTCAACGACGAGCTGTTGGAACACCTTGTGTTAGAGTTGAAGATCCGCGAAGCGCATCTCCAGATCGTTTTGCTCATGGAGATTCTCGTGTGCATGGAGGTTGAAGAGAAGGCGTTCTTGGAGGCAGGCCGCGTGCAACAGGAACGGGTCACAGCGAAGAGGCGCACGCACGCGCTCATCCGGCGCAAGAAGAAGAAGGTTGTGCCGACGTTTCTCGGGGTAGGCGTAGCAGAGCCCGACGGCCCCACCGAGCCGCCGGGTGTGGCGGCAGAAGCGGACCACGTGTCGCCGCCGAGCCTCTATGCCGCATTGGCCACCTTGCTCGACCAGATCGGGCTCTGGGACTCGCTCTTGGAGCACGGGAAAACGGAGAAGGACGAGCACACGCACGGGTTCGTGGCGTTTGTGCTTGTGCCTTTCTTCGGCAAGCGGCTTCCACGGGTCGTGCTGTTTGTCGCCAGGCAAATCAAGAACATGCGCCCGAACATACTGAAACCCAAAGTACCCAAGGCCGAGCGGAAGATTTCTCGCACGCTTTTCCCGGCGCCCGGCTCCAGCACCACGCCCGGGTCCGGCACCACGCCCGGGTCCGAGTTACTGCAGCGGATCATGGAGTGGACACGAAGCCTGTCGACGCTCGAGGCATCGAGCGTGCCCGAACTCCCAGGCCCCAAGCCCATGCCCACGACCCGGAAGGCCTCGGAGGCGGACCAGCTTCCGTCGCTCCGGCGTGCGGCCACAACCATGGGCCCCATGGACATGCAGCCGGCGTTCTTGTTGAAGCGGTCCAAGTCAAACTTGGGTGCGCGCAACTTGAAGCGCAGACAGGTGGACATGTCCGTAGCCAGAACCGACGCGCCCGACGAAGGAAAAGCTGCCAGCCTGTTTCTCTTTACGGATGCCCGCAAAATAAGGACCGGCGCCAGTCTTGCACAAAGCGCTGCCTCAGTGGTGGTCCGGCAGGTTGAGGCGACGCCTGCAAAACCAAAACCGCCGGCGCCCGTAGCGTATGCGCCCCAGGTGCTTGCCACGCCATCCAACAGGCGAACTGTGGACGTGGCGCACGTGGTGGCAGAAACGCCGCAGGGCCGGGCAGAGAAGAGCGCGTCCATCAACGAGCAACTTGCGCGGTTGGCATCAACGGCAGGCACCGTGGGCGTTGTGTCTTCGCCAGTGAGGGAGGAAGAGACCGGGCCATCTCTTGCTGGTCGCGTGGCACGAGTCTTTGATAGCTCGCCCGTCAAGGTCGTGGACTCATCGCCAGTGCAAGTGCGTCGGATGGGCAATACTGAAACCAAGCCCCCCGGTGGAGTTGTGCTTGGCAGAAGGAGTGCCGGCACAGAAACCAGGGGTGGTGGTGCCGCTGGCCGGAGCACGTTTTCCAAAAACGATTCTGACCAGGAACTCGTTGATATGGAAATGAGCGCACGCAGCGAGGCAGGACGGCCGGCCACGTTCAGACAATCGCCCTTTTCGAACCCTAGTCGGGCGTGCTCGCCACCGCTTCTGCCCTTGGCCAAACGAATGGTTGCGCCAAGGAGGTCCCAGCGGAAGGCGCCGGAGAGAAAGAAGACAGAGTCAGGAGAAAGACGCACGGGTGTCGCCATCGGCAAATCCAAAAAAACAACCCCGGGAGCCGCGCGTCTTGCAAAGACTCCGACCCCAGAAAGGCACCCGTTCCCGGAGCTTGCATGCGCCGCCATCTTCGATATAGGCAGCGCCGATCCCGCAAACAACGACACCAACATATCTGCAAAGGGCACCGTGCAGGCGCGGAGCCAAGGTCGAGCAACACCACCGGCGGCCATGGGCACAGTCCAAGACAGCACTGGAGCTTCGCGAAGCCCCGCTTCCCTGGACTCTGACTCGGACTACGAAAAGCTCGTAGCCGCGGCACTGAAGCCGGCAAAGAGGTACGGCAAAAAGCGGGCCCTGTAAAGTTCCATTTATTCGTACATACCTAGTTAAGTTTCGCCAAAGAAAATGCCCTCTGCAATACGCCTCGCGTCTGTAGTTGCGAGCACGACCTTGGCCAACGGCTCGCCGATGCGATCTGTGAGTCTCTCTGCGAGAGCCGGCGGCACGGGCTCGTCCACCGCCATGGCATCAGGCGCCAGAGGCACCGGCGCCGGGACCGGCACCGAGACCAGCAACTTGCGGAGCACCTCCACCACTTTGTCCGTGAGCATCGCGCGTTCGGTATCGGAGCGGCCGCCTTCGAGGAGCACCAGGCGGAACCAGAGCTTCAAGTTGGCGACCAACACGAGCTTGATGACCTCAGGCCCCAACTTCTCCAAGCCAAGAAGAGCGCCGTAGTGGGTGCCCACGGGCTTGGACAGATCCAAGAACGCGCGGAGCAACGTGCGCGTGACACGCGGTTTGAGCGTGGAGTACGAGCTGCCGTAGGAGTTGATGACGTGCTCGAGGAGCAACAGCGCGAACTCACGCACGGCGAGCTGGCCGCGCCACAACTCTGCGGCGGCAGCGGCGTCTGTCGGCTCCTTGGCGGCGGTGCCGATGCGCTTGGCCAAGAGAAGCGTCAAGATGCACGGCATCAACGAGTGCACGTACGGGGCCAAGAAGATGGTCTTGTTGTCGTAGAGCGCGGACACGACGTCGAGCATGGTGATGAGCACGTCGAGATTGCGGAGCTGGTTTGTGATCTGCTCGGCCACGAACTGGATGAAGTACGGCACGAGCTGGTGCAACCCGGGGTCTGTGCGGAGCGAACTCAACGCGGCCTCGCGCAAGCTCTCCTTCTCGGGGTCCGCCAGCACGAGCACCTCCACGACCTTGTCAAAGTAGAGCTTCAACTCCTTCAGGAGCACGTGCTTGACCAACGGCCGCACCTCCGTGTCCTTGTCGGGCTTCTTCTTGGCGCGCGCGTCCTTAGTGCCATCCGCGGTGCCGCTTTGGCTGGCAGCGGCGTCGGCGCCCGTGGCGCCGTGGAGCACGTCGCTGCTGAGCACCAGCGACACGGCGCCGCGCGCGATCGGCGGCAACGCGCGGATCTCCTGCGCAAGCGGGTTCTGTGGGATCGTCGGCTGCACGCCCTCGATCGCCAACCAGTGGGCCGTGTATGTGGCCTGCCGTGGCACCGCCGGGAGCTCCTGGTTGATCAACTTCTCGAACTCGAGCTCGTTCTCGTCGAGGTAGTAGAGCGTCTGCCCGCCCGCGCCGAGAAGCGCCTCGCGGAACACGGGCGGCTGCGCGGCGTCGTAGCCGTAGAGCGGCTCCACGTTCAACACCCTGAGCGCGTGCGCCACGTCGCCACTCGTCAACGTGCGCCGCTTCAGGTGCCGCATGAACTTGTTGGCGCACTCCAAGATCTCGTGGATGCGGTACTCGACGTCCATTGCCAAGTTCCGCGCCGCGTCCTCGGGCACACTCACGCCCAAGTGCTCCGCGGCGTCCTTGACCGTGTCGTGGGGCGACCACAAGGTGTGCGAGAGCGGGATTTTGCCGGGGTCCATGTGATGCGTGTCGCGAGAGATGTGGGTGGGGGTATGGAGAAGGCGGAAGTAGGTTTGGCGGAGGGGGGCGTGTGGAGAAACAGCGGATAGGGCGCCGTGAAACGCTCCGCTGCGCTCTGTTGATGGTGCGGAAGAAGCGGTCACGTGACCACAGGGTGTATTTGGCGACTGTTTCCATTCCACGTCTACTTTTTTTTTTCTGTTATTCTTTTTTGTGGCTCTTTTTGTTGCTGTTTGTTTGTTCGTTTCATTCTGCAATTGTCTTGGTGTTCATGCTACAAGTCCCAGTTCCACACCACAGTTGGGCGCAAGAATCTGTTGAGGTATTGGGCCCTGCGAGCCAGCATTATTATATAGGTTACATATATTTATGTTTGATATTACATATAGGGATCCGGCACATATTGTATACCATTATTCTCATGTATTGCCGGATATATACAGAGTATATTCTTTCTTTGTATGTGTCTCATCTATTAAAGGTCTTGTTTATATCTTGTATAACATATCAGGTTACGGTACATATCTTATGTATATACCTGATCTATTAAGGTTATATGCTTATTACTGATATTTTACATATGTATAAATGCACCGGTCTGTTTAATAGACAGCTTTATATCATAAATAAAGCAGTGATTAATAACTTGTATTATAATAATAAACGGTGTTTAGATACCATCCGGCGTGTATATATAACTTATATATGGATCACGCCGGATTTCCTTATTGTACCCCGTCTTTTTCATATTCTATATCTCTTTATATGTCTATTACATTATATTTTATAATATAAAGAGCGGTCATCCTCCGTCCCTTCTATATGTATATTATTTTTCTATAACATCTTAATTTTATATATCTCTATAACAATATAAGTTTGACATGTGTAATAATATATGTAGATAAGTGACAACACGTAAATATACGGGCATATCAAGAATATATAAGTAAATATATACAAGGTGTCAAATAGAGATAAGCTAGATATAATTCTAATATCCATCTGTCAAGGTACCTCTAAGAAGTATCTTGTACAAATAACATATCAAGTATATATAGCTACATATAAAGATTTAAACTAAAAGATGTATGTAAAAGGGTCGTAAATGGAGATGAGTTAGGTATAAAGTATGTATCATATATAATAGGTTCTCTATTAATTTTTGTTTTAATATTTTATACTTACAAACCTTATTAGTATATATATAATATATATAGAATAAATTTAACCATATAAGGGTGATATATATATAAATACAGTTCTCTATATTTTCAAATATAAGGAAATAATAAGAAATGAAAAGATGGGTAAATATGAATAAGCCATTTATACTTTAGATTATATAATGACCAGACATTTGCTTATATATAAGGACATCCGACGTCACTTATCTTTGCGAATATAAATTTCTAGAGACATCGCTGGCTTGAGTAACGATGGATAATATGAAATCATCCTCCTAAAATTTTATGGTTTTACTATAAACGAACGGTCCCTAAGATGAATATAGAAATATAGAATTGATGGGTAAAAAGACAGGTGAAGAGGAACTAAACCGTACTGTAGAACGACACAGGTATAAAAAAAGGAGAATGGGATAACCACCTTGAATGAAGTCGGCAAATGATTCGGTTTATATTGCACCTTATTAGGCCACGAACATTAACCACCATGGACTCCGAATTTGGACAAGAGAAGCAGTGGGGCACTTGTGGCAATTTCACTCAGACTCGCGGGCATATCGCCATGGTGGAGCCGGTGCATGCGTTCGTGCTAATCTGTTTTTTGGGCCTCAACCCAAGAAATGGAAGAGCAATACATGCTTCTGGCCTCGTGGAAAACCCACTTGGTTCAGTGTTCGAGGTACGTTTGGAAAATCTCACGTATCCCGATAAACATGAAGCTTCACCTCTTCGAGACTATCATATGCCTGTGTAATGCGTCATTCCAAGATGAACACTGGTGTGAGTTGTCCGCCAAAAGTGTTCAATGCCGGCTTTATAAGAACACTACAAGAAAGTATTCATTGATGCGTCTGCTGGTATGGTGTCTTTCCCTCCAGCGACACTCAAATCTCGCAACCTTACGCCATCAAGACTCATGCTAGATGGCTTATCAGATGCAAGCTGATGCTTAGTCTTAGACTATGCGCGGCTGTCTTGACGTCTCATACAGATGAAAATTAGATTTCGTCAATCATACCCGCTTTTGAGGGCTTCATTCTGTTGACTCAAGCACCAAATATTGAGTATCGGGTGGCGCTGTGTTGCTAGCAGGTGATATTGGTTCCCATTGCCGGCAATACGCGCAACTGAAGCCAGACTCCGCATCCACAGAATAGTTTCATTGCGAGCTTCATTCGTGGGTTTTTGATAAAGCACGCATTTGGGTGTGTTTTATTGTTCTGGTGTTGACCTCAGGAACTCAACTTAAATAATGGAACATCCAGCGGTGCGCAATCCCATTGTTCAGTCAGACGACAAAGGCAAAACAATGACATGAAGCCTTTTTGAACCAGTGCTCAGCTTCGTCTTATGGTACGCCAACCTTGACAATGGCCTTCAGTGCAGATGCTGGTATCTGCTAGAGGGTGGCCAAAGTCATACAAAACAGCCACCCATTCTCAACCTGAGAAAGCCTTTTGACTAGTATCGTGCAACGAAATGAAATTGATAGGCGTATTTTTCTTCTTCGTTCTAACTCTAGCGGAGAGGCTTCTGGGAGCGGGTGTCTTAACTATGTATGATGCCGAATCTGGCAGTTTGTGTGGATGGCTCACCGACTGGCCCGACGGTGTCATTAGAGCAAGCAGTCTGCCTACTAAATTTATGTTGGATAGTCACCGAATCAGACAGAAAGAAAGCTTTGCCTATATGGATGTCGACCAGGATGGATTGTTGATCATGACCGCAGTTCCTAAGGGCAAAGTCAAAATCTTGCAAGACCCTCACCGGCCGGTGGGCCACTTGCTACACAGCAGAAAGAGAACGTTTCAAATATGCATGGGTGCACGTATTGGATCCGATAGTCGATGCGACGTTGTGCGTGAGGTTAAGATCGAGTTCATTCCTGACAATACGCTTTTGTATCTGTAGTCCTCCAATGCATATCTACCACATGTGCACGTGGTCGGACTTTACATGAAATCTTATGTATATGTTACATTTAGGTCATGTGAAATCGCAAATCAAGTCAATAGCACTGGTAAAGCTCGATACTGATAATGACAAAAAATGCTTTTTTTTATCCCCAAAATTTCCAAGGCGACGTGATATTTTTGTGTAGTGACTCTTTGGCTTCTCGTTTGAGTGCATTGTTCGCTGTTGTGTGCTCAGTCAACAGGAACCAATATGGATATCAGATGTTTGACTTGGGTTGTAACTCATACAAAATTCTGGACATGCGAGCCTTGGGTCGAGGGAACAGAGTACAAGTGTAGATTAAGCTAAAAGATAGTCTGGCGATATACTCTTGTATCATTGATTAACAGCGATTAGAGGCAGCGATATCTGATACAGAGTAAGTCTATCAGCTGCTTGAGTTGTAATTTTCTAGGGCAACAGCACCTTCTTTTGAATGTCATATCGTGATGTCTCAGCCGTGACAAGAGCATCCGGCTACATACAATCACTAGGCGCACTGTGCTGCTGTTCATACTACATTCAGCAAACGCAAATAGACAAAGTTGGCAAGAAGCCCAAGTAGGAATAGCAAAGGCGCATCAACACGAAACAGCCCCCAAACACCAGCTTACTATGTTTCTAACAGCTTCTCTGGCACTGTCTTATAAGGGCTTGAAATAAACCTCATGCCAACCCCTTATCTACTCGGGACATTTTTTCCATGGCTTTCAACTTTGCCTGACTTTGGGTTTGTTTTTCCTGCTGTGCCTTAAACCGAAGCTCTGCAGCGCTGGCAGCAGCCTGTCGTGAATCCTGGTTATTAGAGGTGTCGCCGAGTGGCCGGCCGTTCCCAGAAACACCGGACGGTTTTCTGGTGGTTTTTTTCTCCAGATACGTTTGCTCCTCTTTAGACTTCAGGAAACAGCTGCCCATTTTGATTGTGTCGGTATTTTGTGTAAAATTCAGCGAGATGAGTCCGAAGCTTTGTGGTTGTTGACGGCTGTGTTTCCTGCAGACTCCTAATTTGGGGTATATATAGAGCGCATGTTGAACGTATGGGCAATACGCGTAGACGCACCCAAGGCTTCGATAATACTTGGTGTGGCAAAAATAGCAATACAGAAACTGTTTCCAGTTATAAGTTCTGTAGTGGTTCTCTAACTGCTTTATTTTCTGTAATAAGTCAAACAGTGTCACGGACATCCACCTAAAAAAGGGGACCACTAGAGTGGCGCGCTCCAGTAGTAGTATCGATGATTTTGATTTTTTCAGACAAGTCTCTTCATATTCCATTAAAGAGAGCTCTTGGGATAATGAGACTCTCTCCCGTCTTCGGTCGATGAACCACTCCAAATATGGCTTCGCAACGTAGACGGGTTCTATTAGTCAGATGGTGAACTCTACGCCCATTTCACCAAACCCACTCGCTACTGCCCTGTCTCGGTATCTGGCTACTTCGCACTTGAGAATATTCCTTCTTATCTTGTTTGGGCGCCAGTCAGCATCATATATAGTTGTACTGATCAATCACAATCCGAATGTACAGTAGACTGCATTTTTCGGAATCACCTCGCAATACTTTGACGAAATCCTCGCCTGCAGTTATTGTCCGTAGCCAGGAATATTTTTGGTAGAAATCTTGCTTCAAGCATTTGGATGATTTCATTTAAAAGTCTGCTTTTCTTAGAGACAATATACCCGATGCTCTCGAGTTTTTCAAGAAAATATGTCACTTGTAGCGAAATTGGATTCATCATCATCATTCTTGAAAGTCATTAACTTCTCGAAGCTGTTCATATTTTACACTGACGAATAATAAGGGCACAGAGGGCCTGATTCCCAATAGAGGCCCTACCATGAGCTCTATCTATAAAATATCAATTCCCCGGCCCGCCTACCCACATAATACACGTCCACATCATGTGTCAAAAGTACCACAGGGTTAACAATAAACGTACCCAAGGCACTGAATTTCGAGATATAATGCTTGAACAATCATCAAGGAAAAATGTCCGCATTCAGAATCATGTAAATTATTTAAATCCTAATTGTCATATCAACCAAATTATCGATAGAAGTCAAAAGGATATCATTGGGAAAGTGCACAAGGTGGCCAAAATCTGCCACACGGATTCATCTCATCAAACGTATATAAGAGCACTCAATCGAATTCAATATTTTTGTCGTCTTGGTTACTCTGTACACTTTTCGTTTTTTGCACCGGGCTATGGACTTTTGAAACTTGACCTTCAAAGAACTAGAAGAAAAATTAAGTGAGGTAGCATAGCCAATAGAAACAGGCATGGCCTATTCTAGAATGCATAAAAAGAAAACTTTTTTTTTTGGAATAAGACCTGAATTTATAGGACATTACTAGTCCTAACTCTCAATTGGACTTTTGTTCTCGATATTGCCAACTATGTTTGGTGTATATCTAAGCCATTCAACTAGCGAATTTGACATACAGAAGTTGTAAGCTGGGACTAAATATAAGACAGGAAATCCGTTGGAAGATTGATTCAAAAGGTAACGGAGACATGAGTTGAGTAAAATGAACAAGCCATGAATGCTTTGTGTGGTTTCGTACACGAAAAATTTGTCCTCAGCGATGAAAGTTTATATCTTTTCTTGGTTTATCTGTTTTCCATAGAAAAAACATCTGTTGTTAATTTACAATCTCGCCAATCGATTTTTTTTTATTTGGTTCCGGACAGAAAGCTCTAGCTTATATTACTCGAATTTATATAGCTTTAGTATTTAAACTGGAGATGTCCCCAACTTTCTTTTTATTTCATGATATTGTGAATGAAATATCAGCGAGGTTCTGCGACTCATTCAGAAAAGCGTGCCGCACTGCGACACAAGATCCTCTGAGGGAATCTCTTCTACTCTCAAGAATTCTTGTATTAGTTATAATTAAAAGAAGTTATCTCGAAGAGATTTCATTTTTCTTTTGGAACTTTCAGAGCTTTTCGAATCGGATTCTTGCATTTTTCAAGCCATTGAGCATTGAGCGTTCATGCGTAAACTCACCTGCGTGTGAGATACGCAAATCTTTTGGCATTATGAAATGTGATTTAATTATACTAGCTCCACCAAATCTTGTATGTCACATTTGCATTGAAGGCAGGTTTTTTAAACACGCACTTACTGCTTTCTGGTAATCTTCAGTTTTGTCCCCCTATTCCTAAGTGACTCGATAGTTAAACTTCCGGCATTTCAATCAAAATATGTTTATCATTTCCGCTTCCTATGTTCTATGTACAATATCTGTCTATACGGGCCCACAGGATTATTTTGAAAAGGAGCTAGTCCCCGCATGTCGTTGTTTTTTTGTTTGGTTTATCTTCTTCCTCTTTCATTTATATCTTTTTCGTTTCATTATCACCACACATTACTAGACAAACGCTTTGCTTCTTGCGTCGTTGTCCTGTCTTGAGGAAACAGTAATGTTTGAGGCCACTGTGTCGTAGTCAACATTTTCCCGCAAATTATTAAATTGGGGAACTGTAATTTCAACATCTGTTTCGAATACGGGCGCAGGCTCCGAAACACGTGCCACTGCAGATGCTTGCTGCTTTGCGCTCCAGTACTTGACAAACCGATGTACCGCCTTGTCATCCTGGTGATAGTTGCGATAAGCATGTAAAATCGCCAAGTACAATTCCGTCCTCGATTCCTTGTAAGGCGACAAGATAGTAGCTTCACGCAAACTTGCCCAGTCAGCTATTGGGATATACGAGAATCCCGCAGCGTCCAAAGCGCCGAGTGTAGTGTCCCATTGACTCAAAATTTCCGCAGAGGAAAAGTCCTGAATTTCGCCCATCTTCTTGAGAATAACACGATACAGCACCGGTGTCTGTGTCACATTGTATGCGGAGTAGTTCTCGACAAGTTGGTTGAAAACGGTCTTGTCGTTCCAGGTGCAATTACTCACAATGTTGTTGAGGAAGAAGTCGTCGATCGGCTTGATGCTCGCATACATGGCAATGGTGTCTTTCAACTTGTTGTATCCATCCTCAGTGAGATTAGGGTACATGCGGAAGAAGATCGAGAAAAAGGCCTTGTTGATGATTGAATACCGTGCGTTGAACGAGTTCAGGGACTCCGCCGCGTAGACTTTCAATGTCTCCTGCCAAAATCCAAAGATTGTTTCGTAGGGTTCTTCTGCTTCTACGCAATGTTCCATGAGTTTTTGCACGTGAGGTGCCTTGAGCGTAACATGGTAAGGGAGCTTGTCCTCGACGCACTTGTTGAAAAAGTGGCGCGCAATCTTGATATCCTTGCACTCGCCAATGAACGCCGCGTGCAATTCAGCCAAGGTACGTTGCACACCGCTGCTCAGCTTATCCCTTCCAGATTCCATATACGCCAACACCAGTTCCAAACAATCGAGCGCACGCAGGTAATCGCCCTCTTGAATAGCAACCTTACCAATAGCCCCCGAAAGGTGGTGCATCACATGCTTGACGTTCTGAGTATTAACTTCAAATAACTTGATGACCTGATCGTAAGAAAAGCGTTTCTCCGCGTATGTCAAGGGTAAAATTACAGCCAAGACAGTCTGCTGCAAGTACTTAGCGCTGTTGCGAGGATCATTGACACCATGCTCCCAGAAGCGGATCATCTCGGAATGCACCTGCAACTGTAACATCGCAAACAAGAGCTTGCGCAAGGTCTGGTGCGTGAGCACGCGCTGCATAGGTTCCGCCGAGAGTATATCCGCGAGCTCCAAGACGGCGTTCTTGAGCCAAATGTCGTTCGCGAGGGTGGCATTCTGGTATTGGTCGCTGTCGCGGTTGCGGCTGTCGTTGAGCCGCGAAAACCGATTTGAGTACACCGCCTCGTTGAGGAGGTTGGTATAGCTGAAGACATCGTCCGCAGACAACTGACCGCGAACAGAATCATCATGAAACATGTCCACAAGCGCACGTACTGTGGGCATGTTGCTGTGGCCATTCCGCCTGGAATTAACGGTTTTCCCCGTGGCACCATGAAGCAACTCCTCAAACTTGCGCACCTGGCCACGCAAGGCGGAACTTTCGGACTTGTCGGTTGCAAGAAGGTCCGCAGACTTAGGAAACGTGGCCTCAGTTTTTGTGGTCAGCAGCGACACGGCGGCGGTCAGATTGTTTCTGAACTGGAAGCTTTTCTCGAGCTCTACCGAGACGTTTGCAGCGCCAGATTTCTTGAACGATGGGTTTGGCCGCACGTTGCGGAGTATCACAGGCCGCAACAGCGACCCCGTATTGTGTGCGAGGAGCCTGAACATTGCTGTTGTGTGGAGTACAAATGCTGTGGCTCGTGAAAGTTATATCTGGGACTTCAGAGCTTTTTTTCGCGCGCTTCTTTTGGTCATTTTTTCGTGGGTCCGCGCACCGATGCGCCTGTGGTGAAGGGCGTGCACTATGGCCTGCGGCCAAGTGGCAGCCCCTGTCATTCAAAAACACCGCGGGCTGCAAAAACAGTGAATATCCGCGGGTTCATTCGGATTAGCCGCGGGGAATGAATCTCTAATGCTGGCCATCCCTCTTAATCATGGAAAAATACAATGTAACGAGAGATTAGGTGGAAAGTACCAAAAGGCAAGTTCTGTATACCCCCCCCCCCCCCCAACGACTGCCGGTTTTGTCAAGTGCCATTCATCACGTGCAATTATTGTTTCCATCTTGATGGTGGCCCGTAATACAGGATGCCATGTCTGAGTCTTTCTGTTTCATCACGAGAACTGTTTGAGGAAAGACAAAACTTACCTTTGTTCGAATATGCTCGGAACACTTAGAGATTTTCAGCACAGTGACAAGTACACTACAGTGTTTTTTCGGTGGGTGGGTTTCTTGTTTATCTGGAAAAAAATAGGTGTACATTGATCTTTTTGATGAGGGAGCTTGGTTCTGTGAGTGCTGGCGAGATCTGTTGCCGCGCTTTTCTTTAGCGTACATTTCTTGGTTCTCGCGTATATTCATAAGGAAATTTCCCTACAAGTTCTCTAGAATATCGAAGAAGAGCAAATGCATAAAATATAAAGTGGAGAAGATACGTCTAGCCTTGCAATCTTGGTACATGTTCTTTAGGATTTATCTTCTTGCAATTTAACTCTTTCGGTTGCGGCCATACCATGAAGAACACACTGTTTCCCGTCCGATCAACGTTGGTTAAGCTTCATAGGGCCACACTGAGTAGTGTAGTGGGAGACCATATGCGAAATTGTGGTGCTGCAATCTTTTTTCCACATGACATCTCTTGTTGTGTAGCGCGTCAGGACGGGGGATAGTTCAAAGCATTCAAAACACCCCAAAACACTCGTTAGCTCTATTCTTTGCGGCTAGACTGTGTCTCATGTATATTCCCTTGTACCTTAAGCAGCGACAAAAAAATAAACATGAGCCACATCTCTTCGGATGACCGTCAGCTTTCTTTCTCCTGTTTCTCGAGCAAACATGGGCCTAAGAGACACTGCAACTTTACAATTTGATGGATGGCATCGCACGCATGCATGAACAAGGTGCATTAGGATTTACGCCATTAGACATGTTTTGTATTTTATATTTTAGACACAGAAGTCAGAGGCTGGAGAAAGGACTGCACACTTGAAGATAAACCTTGTGCACGACCCGCGGCTGAGCGCGGAAGCCGCTATCGCTAAGGAGTGGTCACGTGACTTCTGTTTCGATACTCTAAATGCTGCCGGCATTGAAATCCTTCACCCCCTTTGATCTTCTATACGCTCGTTCCCCCACTAGCTCCGCCTCTGCCCTTTGCTTCTTATCTCGCAAAGAGATCCCGGGACTGCAGCAAAGTTTCTTTTTTGTCTTAGCCTCCTGCGCCTTGCCCATCGAACCGAGTCAGTGCCTTTATAAAGCTCACTCAAAGCCTGTTCTTAATATAGCGCTTCTCTGTTGAAAAGACCCTAAAGTTCAAGCGGGCAGTTCCAATACTTTTGCCGTCTTTGCTTCCACAAGTAAGAAAACGTAAGAATAGCGTGGCTGCTGGAAAAGAGAATTAAAAAAAAAAAGAATTATAATAATACTAATGGCCGAGACCACACCTCTCCTACCGCGTACCAAGGGTCACAATGGCCGCAAACGTGCTTTGGTCGCGGGGCCCAAGCTCGGCACATTTGACGGCGTTTACCTTCTGACGTCACTCAACGTGCTTTCCATCTTGATGTTTCTTCGCTTCGGGTTCATTGTGGGCCAGATGGGCATAGTGGGCTCCGTCCTTCTTCTTGTGATGTCGTACCTCATCAACGTGCTCACGGTTCTCTCCATCAGCGCCATCTCCACGAACGGCACCGTCAAAGGCGGGGGCGCGTATTACATGATCCTGCGCTCGCTTGGTCCCGAATTCGGCGGCGCGATCGGCTTGATCTTCTTCGTCGGTCAGATTCTCAACGCGTCGCTCAACGTTGTGGGCTTCATCGAGCCGCTTCTCGTCAACTTTGGCACCACAGGCGACTTGGCGCCGGTATTACCCGAGTCTCCTGCGTGGCAGTTCGCATACCTGACCGTGCTTTTGGCTCTTTGCACATGCGTGGCTGTCGTCGGCCTGGCACTCGTCTCTCGCACCGCGTTCTGGCTCTTTGTGCTCCTCACCGTGAGCACATTGTCGATTCCTGTGCTGACCTTGTTTGTGCCGGCCGGGCATCCGCTTCCGCCGCCGTTGGATGGACTCAAATATACAGGCATCTCGTGGAAAACAACGCTCGACAATTTGTGGCCCAGCTTCACAAGCGGCGCCGTGGGATCCGTGATGCCACCGGGCGTGCCAGAAACGTTCCGCAATATGTTTGGCATTTTCTTCCCTGCCACCGCCGGCATTTTTGCTGGCTCGCTGATGCTGGGAGACCTCAAAAACCCGTCCAGGCTGATTCCAAAGGGAACGCTCTACGGGCTTTTGACTAGCTTCGTGCTATATTTGCTCGTGATATTGTCCCTTGGCGTATCTACCCCACGTGAGCTCTTGCATAGAGATATCAAGGTCATCCAAACCATCAACCTCAGTGGCCCCGTGATCATAATTGGAGAGGTGCTGACGTCGCTCTTCTCGGTGATCATGGGCGTGGTGGGTGCAGCCTCGATGCTCAATGCAATAGCAGACGACCGTATAATACCAGGCCTTTCTGTGTTTGCCACACGCAAAAAACTGCGGACCCAAAAAAGGAGGGCCGAACTCTTTAGCATCCTTGCCACCTGGCTCCTTGCGCAGGTGTTTCTTCTCGCAGATATCAACCAAATCGCTGTTTTCATCACAATGGCGTTCCTCATGACCTTCTTGGTTACAAATTTGGCTTGCTTTTTATTGCGACTTGGCTCCGCCCCAAACTTCCGGCCCTCATTCAAGTACTTCAGCTCAAAGACTGCGTTCACTGGTGGTGTGGCCTCAGTGGTGGCAATGTACATCTGCGATGGGGTATCCGCAACATCTGCAATCGTATTCTTGGTGTTTCTTATCATGGCGATCCACTACTCTGCGCCACCGCTGAATTTTGGCGATATCTCGCAGCTCTTAATCTACCACCAAGTGCGCAAATATTTGCTCCGTCTCAAGTTGCAAATGAGTGTGAAATACTGGCGTCCGCAAATATTGTTATTATGTGACGATCCTCAAACTTCGTGGAACCTAATTGGCTTTTGCAATCACCTCAAAAAGGGCGGGCTTTACATCTTGGGCCACGTAGTTCTTTTGTCTGAGAACACCAAGGATGGTGTTCTGACAGAGTTCAGCATCGAATCGTTCAAGGAAATTCAAAAGCAGAAGCATGCGTGGTTGAAGTTGCGTGACATGGCGCGAATCAAGGCGTTCGTTCAAATTGCGATCGGGCCGTCGTTACCGTGGGGCGTGCGCAACGTGTTTCTCGGCTCGGGCTTAGGTGGTATGAAACCAAATATTACTGTACTTGGGTTCTATGATTTTTTCAAACATGGCGTTGAGCTTTCACTGAAGCAGCGTCTCCAATTACCAACTGACGAGTGCAGGAAAGAGAAGAAGGTTTCTGTTAATCAGTGGGTGCAGATTGTGGAAGACTTGGTCATCATGCAGGCAACAGTTGCTGTGGCTGCAAACTTCAGTAATTTGCACCTTCCAGTCTTTGACCAGCTGTGGCTTAGAAGCAAAATGTCGAAAATGAGCTCGAAACCGAAGCGCTATATTGATTTGTACCCGATTCAAATGTCTCTGATATGTTTTCTCGAAGATGGGAAATCAGTCATGTCGACCAACTTCGACACCTACACCTTGATCTTGCAATTGGGCCTGATTCTCTCTACCGTTGATGAGTGGGAGAAAAACGGGTACGTTTTACGAATTATCGCTTTTGTGGAAACAGCCGCCGAAGAGGACGATGAGAGGCACCGTCTTGGCTCGTTGCTCGATAGTTTACGCATTGACGCAGAAGTGAAGATCGTATGTTTTGACATCGAAGATTTGCAAAGCTATAAATTATTGGTAAAAGGTCATGATATCACCCCGGAGACGCAGGCTGTGTATGAACATATCGAGCTGGTGTTAGACTCAGATCAGTGGTGGATCAATATGGTTGAGGGAAGAAAAGCCCTTAGAGATCTTGAGGCGCAGAAGAGGCAAAAGAAAACTAGTAGCAAGTCACGTGGAATCGTCATCGCCGAAGATCTTTCCAGCAGGCTTAGGAAATTGACGTTCACGTCGAAAAGTCCGTCCGAAGGAGGGAATGGTTTAGGCAAATCGCTCAAGAATAACCGCAGGTATACGTTATCAAACTTGCATCAGCAAGGCTTGTCACTATCGCTTAATATGAAGGCTCAGGGAGACGGTCTGTTCTTCAAATACGATGGCGTTCTTGATAGCTCTGACGAAAGTGACACTGAGAAGGACTACATCAAGGAAGATGCAGCCAGTCATGCGTCCAGTGTTCTGAATCAGCAAGGAGTCGTAACCTCCCAATCAGATGCTTGTGTATCGACCCGGAGATCTTCGCCATCACCCAAAAGAGTTGTTCTGGAAACAAGACCCAGTAGCTCGAGTCAGGCTAGAATTGCACTGAGCGGTTTGAATACTAGACGAGCGAAATTTCCCCCTATTACCCCGGACCAGCTTTCTATACGCGCGTCTAAGTCCAATCTTCGGCCAAATTTCCTGGCGACAATGATCCCACACTCTAAAATTCGAGACGACGCTGACGACGCTGACAATGATGAAGACAACGAGAATGTCAAACCCTCGATCGAATTTGTACCGGACGGTGACGATTCAGAGGAGAATGAAGATGAAGACTCGCCCTTGGATCCAGATCTTGGCGAGAAGGGTGCAGTAGCCGCATTTGACGAGGGTCTTCTAGCTGAATCACCGACACAACCCCCCGCAGAGCAAACAAAGGCCGGGCTCAAGGCCACGTCCAGACGCGCCATACAGGGCAAAAAGGCGGGTGTGTACTTCAACCCGAAATTTGAAGATACCGGCAAAACACAGACCCCCTCGATCATTACAAACGACGGAATTCACGAGCATTTGCAGTCGCCAAGATTTAGAGAGGACGACGAAGACTACTCCATGTCCAGCAGAGAGATGTCTTCTGTGAACTTGGCCGACGGTGGACTTAGCCGTGAGAACAAGCTCACATACAGGCAGCTTCAAAAAGAGTTGGAGCTGCTATCCTTTAGTGATCTACCTGCGAAGGGCCAGCACATTATTCTCAATGAGCTTATGAAGAAAATTTCCAAGAAGGAAACAACTGCTGTGATCTTCTCCACACTCCCTGCACCAGCCTTGGGAACACATTTGGACGACGAAGAGTCGCTTGCATACACCAACAGCCTTTCTATATGGCTCGACGGCTTGGCCCCTATTCTTCTCTTGAACTCCCAGACTGTTACAGTGACCACTTCCTTGTGAGGATCTCGAGTGTGCCGATAAATACAAAAATCCCAAATGACAAGTATGGAGGTTACAAAAGCAAATATTGCTGCTTCGAACAGTAGCCTCCCAAATGTAGAAGCGGGTGAGGGGCTCTGTGTAAATTTGCACCAAGCCAAAGGTACACCATGACCAAAAGAGGTCGAATATATGCGGGGCCCCGCCTTTAGGAATGTTAAGTGTATTGTGTTTTCCCCTCTCGTTCCATGTCAGCCAGTTCCATTTCTGGAATGGCCTCTTGCACAGATACTACGTACTTATCTGTTCTTTATGAGCATGCTTCTCAGCACGCACGCATACCGTGGGCGCGACTGTAGTACGCGGTCATCGCACCGGTCCTATCGGCCGCATCAATCATTCTTTACAAACAACCAGCAAGATTAAAAAAAAGGTGTGCATTTAAAAAACAGCAAAACCCACTTGGTTGTTCACTGAAAACTAACATGTCTGAAGCCCAGCTCGGAAAACTCGAGAAGCTTGAGAAGCGTAGACAGCAACTAGCAAAATGGAAACTCAAAAAGACATCCAGTGAGAGCCCTACAAACCCCCCAGCCCTGACGAATATACCAGATTCAAACAAGTCCCCCGATGACGCAGGCGCTGTTATTGGCAACGGCGTAAAGGCTACGGAACCACCACTTTCTGTCGAGGATTTGAAAAAGCTAGAAAGACAGAAGAAACTCGAGGAATGGAAGCGCAAGAAACAACAAGCAAATCAAGGCCATCCGCAGCCACAGCCCAAGTTCGAGTCGCCAGGAATGCTTACGCCTACGGCAGACTCAAAGCTGACCAGCATCATTCGCCTTGACGCGTGGAAACAAGATAAATCCAGCGCGCCATTCACTCTCAAAGCTGCGAAACCGCTCTCTCCATTTAACCGTAAACGCAGGGCCCCCGTTTCCAATGTCTTTAGTATGAATGATGAAGAAGAGGAAGCCGAGAAAAAGCCCAAGTTTTGCGCTCCCAGAACCGCTAAGAGCAACTACAACCGCGCCAGCGGTCTTGATTTGAAGCAGGCGGATCGTGCCCTGAAAGATGAGAAGGATGAACTCGATATCTATCTAGAAGCGCTCAATACTTCTGAGCCGATGCCAGAGTCCAAGGATAAGATAGGAGTCTTCGACACTACTGGGGACGTTGTAATGGTAACTACAAACTCTGCGCCTGGCATCGTGGACGACTCTGAGGAAGGCGAAGACGACGAGTCTGACCGGCTCATTCTGGCTCGGATGAAAAGTTTTGTCAAGGGGAAGGAGTTAGCGAAAATTGACCATGAGCAAGTGGCGTATGCGCCCTTCCGCAAGGACTTCTACATTGAACTGCCCGTGATAGGCCAGCTTTCTCCAGAGGACGTGAAAGCAATGAGAATAGAAATGGATGGTATTAAGGTTACGGGCAAGAGCGTTCCAAAACCGATATTTGCTTGGGACCACTTGTCTCTCTCACCCTTGGTTCTCAGTGTAATGGAGGATAAACTCTCGTACAAGAAGCCCACGTCCATTCAGTCACAGGCGCTTCCGGCAATCATGTCTGGGCGCGATTTCATGGGCGTGGCTAAAACAGGCTCGGGCAAAACGTTGGCTTTCGTGTTGCCGCTTTTGAGCCACGTGCAAGCCCAGCCGCCCCTATCTAAAGGAGACGGCCCCATTGCAGTGCTCTTGACGCCTACACGCGAGCTAGCCCTTCAAATCTACAAACAGCTATCCTATTTTACAAAGAAGTTGGCAATTTCAGCATGTTGCTGCTACGGTGGCTCGTCGATCGAGCCGCAGATTGCGGAGCTAAAGAAGGGTTCGCAAGTTGTAGTTGCCACCCCCGGCCGGCTCATTGACTTGCTCGCTGCCAACAATGGGCGGGTGTGTAATTTGCAGAGAGTCACATATGTCGTGCTTGACGAGGCGGACCGGATGTTTGATTTTGGCTTCGAGCCACAGGTCAACAAGATCTTCTCGCAAATACGGCCCGACCGGCAGAGCATTTTATTCTCAGCTACTTTCGCCAAAAAGATGGAGAGTCTAGCTCGCGCAGTGCTTGTGGATCCCGTGGAAGTTGTTGTGGGCGGGATCAGTGTGGTTGCACCTGAGATTACCCAAAGGGTAGAGTTCTTTGAGATTAGTGACACCGAATCTACCGAGGAGATCTTTCGGCGGAAACTTCCCAAGCTACTTTCAATTCTTGAAGAGTTTCCGGGAGTCAAAAAGCTCGTTTTCGTCGAGAAGCAGGACTCTGCTGATGGCTTACTTGTGGAGTTGCTTGCACAAAAAATACCCTGTGTTGCCATTCACGGCGGGAAAGAACAAATTGACCGTAAGCATGCCATTCGTGAGTTCTCGAGCAAGGACAGCGGCGTGGACGTGCTCATTGCAACATCAGTTGCGGCAAGAGGGCTTGATGTCAAGGGACTAGACCTTGTGGTGAACTTTGATCCACCAAACCACATGGAGGACTATGTCCATCGCGTCGGGCGCACGGGTAGGGCCGGGAGACACGGCGACGCTTACACATTCGTGACGTCCAGGCAGGAGCGGCCAATTACAGACTTGGTGAAGGCTCTCCGGCTCAGCAAAGTTGCGGAGTCCGAGATTAACCCGCAGCTCAAACTGATTGCAGACTGTTTCTTGGAAAAAGTAAAGAGCGGCAAGGAGAAATTTCGCTTTGGTTTTGGTGGAAACGGGCTCCTGAAGCTCGAGGAAACGCGCACCTCGTCAAAGCTGATGGAGAGAAAGGCCTACGACGTAGACGTCGAGCCAAAAAGTTCCAAAAAGTCAAGTACCGCAAACGAAGTAGCCCATGCGGACGAGCTAGATTTGCCCGAGTTTAAGGTCATTGAGGGCCGGGCTGAGGAAACTGCAGGGCCTGATTTCTGCAAATTTCATTCCCGCGTGACCATCAATGATCTTCCCCAAAAGGCGCGATGGATCGTCATGAATGCCGACAGCCTCGCGCAAATCATCGAGGCGACATCCACTTCAATTACAAACAAAGGCCAGTACTATGCGCCTAAATCCAAAATACCAACTACCGTGAAACAGAGCGGTCGGGAAGTTCCAGCTCCGCCCAAATTGTACTTGCTTATTGAGGGTCTCACAGAAAATGCTGTGAGCGAGGCCAACCACATGATCAGGCGAAAGATGATTGATGGGCTCGAGCAAGCCGCCGCAGAAGAAGGGCTGGCCGCACCCAGCAAATACATCGTTTAAAACCCGCGGTATATTCTGCTGCCCAGAGAGTCCCGAGCTATAGTCTGGGGTCCGCAAATGTGGGGTGTATGTCCTGCAGGAAGAGTATATCCTCGGCACATTCGTGGGGTACCGGGCTTCTTCGAACGTACCAGCATACTCATCTCTTTCTGGTAACACACAAAAGTTCGGCCAAGATTAGTCGACGGGAATTTAATATCAAAGGATGGTACTTGAGAATACACAATTCGACAAGTTCAGGAAATGGGTGGTGAGGGAGATCGAGCCGGGGTTCGTCCACGTGATGTACAACAACCCGAAGACTTTGAATGCGTACGCTGAGGAAGACTGGCGTGCCTACCACGAGATTTTAATACTGCTAGATTGCGATCCGAGCACCAACGTCATATTAATCTCATCGGCTTTTAGCAAAGCGTTCTCTTCGGGCTTGAATTTGAAAGCCGCGATGCTGTTGGTCGATTCTAGTGCGGACGCCACCTTCGCCCTGAAGAAAAACAAAATGTATGCCCACATCAGAGAGTTCCAGGATGCAATAGCAACACCTGCGCGGATCCGAACCCCCACCATTGCATTGCTAAATGGCGTTTGTTATGGCTTGGCAATAGACATTGCATCTGCTTGCAGTATCCGTGTGGCCACTAGTGATGTTAAATTTTCGATCCGGGAGATCAAAATCGGTATTGTTGCCGACATGGGATCATTGCAGAGAGTTACAAGCCTTGTGGGCAACAAATCTTTGGTGAATCAGTATGCGTTGACGGGAGAAGTCTTCGGGGCCGACCAGGCGCTCAGCTTGGGTTTTGTGAGCGACATTGTTCCCAATTTTGCCGAAGGAATCAATCATTGCATTGAATTAGGTAAGGACATAAATGCCAGTCCGCAGTGGGCGATAAAGGGAACGAAGGAATCGGTGCAGTTTATTGTGGATGGAGGAGGCCACGAGCAGGGATTGTTAAACATTGCCGAGTACAACTCAGTGCACTTGGTTGGAGGCCTTCCCTCGAATGGTTTCAGTAAGTCCAAACTATAGATTTCTCACACCACAAGTAGAACCTGTTTGTTTTGTATTAACGCTGCAGCACCTGGGAAAAGCACTGCTAGTGTCACGTGATGTGTACCCGCGAAGATCGGCTCAAACGGCGCGTGTGCAGGCCAGTATCGTGAAGTGAAATAGTGAAAAATATATGCCCGGTCCAGTCCAAGCGCTACAATGTCAGGTCTCGCCACGCTTATGCGGGTCCAAAGAGGCCGCGCGGCCAGCATAGGGCGACACTTTACCAGGTCTTCTTCAGGAACATCTTCGAACGGGGCAATAGCTGACAGCCCCCTCGAAAACCCGGCTCAAAATTTGGCCCAAAATCCGGCCCAGACTGTGGCGCATCTCTTAGCTGCTTCCCCGGCCGAAAGATACCTTGGTCGACTTTCACTGACACACACAGTCTCGATACATGTCAAAGACTCCGATCCGCTCGAGCAAATTAAGGCGGAAATTGCCCGGCTCTTACGCGAGAAGAGCTTTGATGCGTTACTCGCCACAGTCTCAAAATGGACGTCGCCCTCGCTGCCTGTCCCATGGCAGTCTGTGCTCAGTCAACGGGAAATGGCACATGTTCTTGCAAACTTGGTCAAGCATCAAAACCACATGCTTTCAAAGGCTAGTTCGGCGAAGATGATGCGCCACAGAGATGCTGCGATGCAAATGGCACATGTGCGTGAGCTCCGCGAGCAGATACGGGCGGTGTACGCGCAAATGCTTATTCCTGGAGCCGAAACACCACACTTATATGCTAAGGGCAATGGTGTGTTCACACCGGCCAAGGCTGGTCAGCATCGGCCGTTCAATTTGTCTTTGGCAGACTACGAAAATTTGATCAAGCTAGAGTTGAACAATGGAAAATTGGACTTGGCTCTGCGTTGGTTTCAGCACATGGAAACACATGGCGCCTCTGGTGCTGCGGGCATTTCCCACCTGCTCTGGTTACTCCGCTTTCGCGTTTATGGCAATGGGCAGCTGTCTCTTTGGCGTGTGGAGCTGTCGTCATTGAGCGAATACATTGTCAATCCACGTCAGTCTGTGTTCAAGAACGACAAAAAATGGCTCGAGTTGTTCAATGAATACGACTCCCAACAGAAGCTGCTTGGTATTGCGCGGAGCGTGTTCGACGTTGAGTTGGTATCCGTGATGCTTTCTCTGATTGCCTACGGTAAGAACGTCGACCAGATGCAACGGCTTATTCAGGCCAATTGGGGCTTCTACCCTGATGGTGAGCTCGTGCCCGGTTTTGACAAGCCGGCATCGCTGGACCCCCTTTTTCCCAATATACACGTGCTCACCGCAGTCGTTGTGGCTATGCTCTTTAACCAGCAGTATGTCGCATGTATGGCGTATATCAACGCATTCCAAGCACACTACTCGCTCGACATTGCTGGCGCGGGCAGCAGCAACTTCTGGGACCAGATATTTCGTTGGGCCGAAATCGCCAGCCGGTTTTCCGAGGCGCGTGCGTTCAACCACTTTATATCTGAAACCAAGTCACCGGCGCTTGCAGGTCTGCAGCTCAGCCGTCGTGATGAGTACCCAGCGGTGCTTGAAAAGGCCAAGCAGTCAGCCGACTTCGACTACGAGCGGTTTTTGGCCTTTATTGGCGACTTGCGTCGCCAGCGTCACGGCTTGCTTGGCGAGCTCTGGAAGTGCTTCCACGAAAGCACCCCAAGCTTTTCTGTCCGTCCGTACCGCACATACATGTTAGTTGCCGAGGAGCTCTTGATGCCTCTGGCAGTGCTGACGCCTGCCGACAGCGTGAATGAAGGTGCATCGCTCTGCTACGAAATTTTGACGCGTTTGGCGGAGGCGGCCGAAATGCATGCAGTGGCGCCCTGTTCCTTTAATGCCCCTATGATGGCTTCCACTGCGGGGCGGCTCCGGGCACTTTACGTGCAAACAATGCAGATCCTCATCCGCGCGAAAGGAGAGTCGGGAAGCATGGGTGAAATCCCACATATCGTGCGCAAATGGAGTCTTGGTCCTGAAATGGAGCGTAGCTTGAATGAGTGGGCCCAAAAGCACGAGAATCGCTACTTGCAAAGAATGCTGGAGCTTGAGAAACAGCGGTTGAGAGAGGAGGACGAGGAAGGATTTTTGGATCTTATTTAAGACTAGACAGATAGCGCGCGTAGGGAGAAGCAAAGCAAATTTGTGAACACAGAGGCACATAGACTTTGGTAGAAATGAAAGGCGAAATTAAAGAAGGCGTGAGACGAGACTGAGAGGAAACGTGCATTTCTGACGCTCAAATGGCTGCGAAAACACTGGGCGGCTGTGTCCTGTATAACCTGGTGCGATAACCGCTGGGCTGCGCACGACTCGCGCCCGCGTCTGGAACTGGACACCGCTACATTTTCAATCTCAAGGACCATTATAATCACATCACAATCAGCAAAAATGGCCGAAGGTTTGGAGAAACTTACCGAAGTTCCGTCAGGATTCATCAAGGATGGCTCGGCGTTTATCAGAAAGTGTCAGAAGCCTACACAAAAAGGTATGTTTTCATGGCCGCTCAACGGTTTTTTTACCATCCTGTGGAATGCCTTCATTTTAAGTTTAGTCCTCGGCAGGCGGCTTCATTGTCTTCATTGTCGATGACAAAATGGGCTTTCAAAATCTGGTGTGTGGAAGACGTCTCTTTTATGTCGTGAATGTCTCCATCACACCTTGATTACATGCCACGGAGGACTCTGCTGGATCGCCTCGACAACTCGACGTTCATTTCCGGCATTGGGCCAACACCGAAATTGGATCATACTAACTCTACAGAATACTTCAAGATCATCAGAGCTGTTGGTATCGGCTTTGTCATGATGGGTGTTGTGGGTTACGTGGTCAAGTTGTTGCACATTCCCATCAGATACTTGATTGTATAGAGACCCGTGTAAAGTAAGATGAAATAAACGCAAAAAAAAGACGAATTTTTTGTAGCTTAATGCGTGGACTGGCAGGAGAAACTTACTTGTGGCTGTATTACAGCTGGCTACCCTGTTCAAAAAGGGCTGGAATAACCAAACACAATGTTGAGAAGCAAAGGATCATGAAATAGCCCTTCCTTTCGACGTCCTATTGCGGGAGAGTAAAAAGCACTGCCCTTCTGTTCGAGGGTGCGCCAAGAAGATACCAAGCTGGTATTTTTCTCACATTGCTTGTTTCACCCACGTAGAATGATTTTTGTATAAGTAGTTGCTTTGAGTCTTACTTCGTGCCTGAGTTTTCGCTCTTCGAGTTAGAGGATAATTGAATTTTTCTAGGAACCAAATTCACCCCTTACAAAGAGGAGAAAAAATGATATCTAAGCAAACACACAAGAGTATGGCACTTGAAGATAGAAACATTAGTTTCACCCCTCCAAACAGCCAATATCTCTGCCATTCAACTGAGTGCTAAGAAATAATGACCTTCCGCATAGTGTGCTTGCGCCATATTATTAGAAGTCACTTTCAAGACTAGTGTCTCCGTCGCTAATAAAACTTTCCATCTGATTCGTTTTGCCATTGAAAAAAGTGCAACGTATTTTTGTGATTCCTAAAACGTTGTCCCGGTAAGAATGAAGAAGTGGTAGATTTCATAACATGTACGAGTTTGTTTCTGGCATTTATATTATACATGAACTGTTTCAAAAGGGAAACGTTCAAATATAGTCTAGGTGGATTTAGATGATAGTGAGAAACTCCCGAGACTGTTTTGCTTTGTTTCAAACACGCAAATGTTTTGAGTACTTCCTGAATTGGACCGAAATTTGTCGACATATCTTGTTTATTTCTTTGGCGAATTTGGTCGTTAACACATAGCATGTTCGCTAAAAAAAACAGATACACCTTGAATTCAAGATTCGGTTCGTCCTCAGCTAACTAAAACACACCTTTTGAAGACTTGTGTGAAGATCCAGTAAGGAAGATGCGCATGAGGTTTATTAGACAGCGGGACGGCATTTCAACACACGACGAGAGGCCGAGCAGCGTGCATCACTCCACTAAATATACTTGTTTCTTGATAGTCGGTGTTTTATTAGATACACCAGCTCAAGTTCCTTGACAACAATTAAAGATTCATAGTACGCGCTGACACATAAGCTGCTTTCAGCTTACCGATACTGTAGCAAAGTGCTCTAATTTTTCTTAAATTAAAAAAGAAGAAGGAATGTTTGGTATAATTATGACAAGTCATACGAAGCAAACACATTATCTTTAGTGACTTCAGGATAATTATGATTTGACGATTTCATAAATTACAAACACAAATTAAGTTAAACCGTGAAAATTGTCTATATTGTACGCTATTAAGTGAAATTGGAAATACATCCACCAATAAGGAAGAAACTTAGACTCATGTGTTAGGGGGTTCTGCGGGCAAGAAAGTGAATCATTTCGCAAATAGGGCATGAACTCGCAAGCCACTGGGAAAGCCTTTTCAATAAAGTTGTTGTGGCAACTAAGGCATGACCGTGAATTTTTTCGCAAATCTAAATTTCAACTGTGCAGTCAAAACTTATGCTCATTTTAATTGAGTTATTTACTTTTTCTTTCTATGTTTCTTTCTAACTAGGCCTATGAATTTTTAAGAGGACAAATGGGGCTTTGGTACCTGAAAATATCCTAGTTAAGCAGTAGAAACTTCAACCATTTACGTTTCTGTTTAGCCTTTTTTCTTGATGAGATATTTTTACATTGTTCAAGAAGATGTCCAAGACATCCGAAAACAATGTCGTTCGCATGGACGTCCTAAATTCGCGATCCAAAGATATGCAAAGTCTCATATACTCTTCGTTTCTCAAATCGCGGAGCAATGGTGCGCTCGGTGCTTCTTTTGAGTTAGTTGGGTGTTCTTCAGCATCTGATCCTCAGTGGCCAGCACCTTACAAAATTTCAGCGTAACTATAAGTCTTTGACGTATCACCGTTTGACCCTGATAATAATCTCAACTTTAGCTTAGTTCAATGTAGGCAACAGCAGAAGATAGGCGAATATTGGCCATTGAATCTGGGTGAGGCAAGAATTGCAAAGAGCTCATAAAAAAACCAGGAACCAGTATTCTCGACTTATTGATAATTGTCTTTTTCCAGCATTTTTTTTGGTATTGAAGCGGCGTTTGGGAACATATTGAGTATACAGAACGCTCATCTAGCTTGGAAAAGTAAAAGCTCATTGTGTGTTTATTGTTTAGTGTTTGCCAAATCTGTTCAGAGGACAATAACCTAGCTAGATTCTCTTTAAAGCTCTTTGGGAACACTCTACTGCATTAAGAAAACTAGATACTTGAGCAAAAAAAAATATGAAATAAACAAAAGGTTTTAGCTGTATATTCCATCTTAAACCATGGCTTATAAAGTTAGCCTGTTTTCCAGCTAAATCAATGCGGATTTCCAGTACCGAAAATCACAATGATCATCAATCCTTTTTTCATATTAACTGCGATAGCAGCAGCCGCAGCCGTTCTCACTAACACTGATGAACATTGCTCAGCTGGTGTTAATGTCAACATTTTCAAGAGCCCACTGCCTATTTTTTCTCTGTTTCAACAAAACCCGTATTTAAGTTTTTCCGAATATGAGACTTTCTTGAGTCAAAAGAGTGAATTTCCCATGTCAGTGCAAGCCCCACCACCCAAAAATGCATATATATGGGAATACACAGGGTACTTCAAAGCACCAGAGGATGGGCATTTTTTTTTCACCTTATCCGAGGACATTCCGGCCATAATACAGTTTGGGTTTGACGAAAATATAAATGCTCTGTCAAACAAGCAATTGTTGGTGGGAATGGATGTGAAAGAAATAATTTCGCAAAGTCCTCACAATGTGAATGACGAAGTCAACTTTGCGTTAGAAAAAGATCTGCTCTATCCCATCAGAATTCTCTTTGCCTCCCAACATGGTCGTTTGTCAGTATTTTCTGCGAATGTTAATGGGATAGCTCAGAAAATCAATTCGGATATCAGGCAGGTGATGTCGGAGAAATATTTCGAAACCCAGCATTCTTTAAATGCTGATTACGTCTCAAATCATTCTGCCCCTAACCCAGAGTTCATTGCGAGTGGATTTTACTTTAAATGTTTTTCGGCGTCCGAGAACCAGGTCACTTTGGAATCCCTTCAGCATGTTTCTGAATTCCGAAAATTACATCAGGGGTCTCTTGCGCTCGAATACTCTAATGTACAGACTGAACTTACTACTGTGGATCAAGCTATTATTGTTACAGGCCATATCCAGCCAACCTTATCCGGCACACATATTTTTGGCATGAAAGGAGGGGTGATTGCCAACCTTCAGGTTGGACCTGCAGTTCAAACAAACCAGTTTCAGTACAATATTTCAGATGAGTGGAAAATAATGGATTCGCGTTTAATGAGCTTGCCCATGTTCAGCATCGACCTTAAAGCTGGCGAGTTGTACCCTTTCCGCATAGTGATTTTAGTTGACGAGAAAGACCTCAACTGGAACATTGTACAGCTCAATCCTTTAAACAACGAGGAAGATGTACTTGGTATTGTTAAAAAACAAATTTCACTCGGAGACCATGAATTACTAAAAGCGTATTACCCAGCGGCAAAACCTGAGAAGACATCACACTCTCAAAGAAAGTGCGACTCGATTTTGAAAGATTTCATAAACTCTGAGATCAATCTCTTGGAAAAGAATCACATCGCTAAATTGATGAAGTGTAGCGAAGATGTGACGACATGTGGGCTTGTCGAAGCAATTCCTGTGAAAGAAATTGAACACAACCTGCTAGTTGCATCGTTTAGCGTTTGGCTAAATGATTACTTTAATTTACCAAACGGCCTACAATCTGAACCACACAAATCCAAGTATAGGACTTTGATGCTTGACCTTGATGAACTGCTAGGGATAGGTTCGAATACTCCAAACTTACATCGAAAACTGAAGGAAAACCCGACCGCAGGCCCCGAAGAAGGACTTGATGTGTCAACGGCGAGTCGTTTTATCGAAAAAGAGCCGTCATCGTTCGAGCAATTTCTAGCGAAATTGAACGGAATTGACTCTGACGATAATAACAGTCTATGGAAGTCTATATACAGTGAGTCTGAGGAGATCGATGATGCTTTTGCCTTTCTCGATGACTATAAAACATTCAGTGGTGAAGATAGTGAAGATCACGATAATGTGGAGAAACTAATCCCTCTTGCTATTTCTTCTGCGCGTGGCAACAAAAGTAACACGCATCATGAGGCTGCTGACGTGAATCAGATAAACGACCTGCTTGCTTATATGGCTGACTTTGAAACCCCATTTTTGGAAACTCCCAAAGAAACAGAAGACTGCAAGGGTTGCAAAAACTTTGAAGGTGACATATTTAAAGAGATAAACGACGTCTTTGCCCAAATGGATTCCTGGGAAACTGCAGAAATTGAAGAAAGAGTAGACCACAAAAATTCTTCCACGAGCAGCAGCAAGAGTGGCAAAAGCTTTGAAAGTGACATGGAAGAGATCAAAAACATCCTTGCCCAAATGGATTACTTTATAAATGAATACATTGAAGAGGATAAAGACCCCAACAATTCTCCTGCCAGCAGAACTAAGAATGGCCAAAGCTTAGGAGATGACGCCTCGTGGAAGGTAAGTGACGTTCTTGCTCAAAAGAAAAATTATATGTCATCCTTCTCGCAAACTTCTGCCGGAGATGAGCTGGATAAAGAAAGCGATGATCGCTCGATTTATCTTGACAGCAAAAAGGCTGATTCTGTCGTTGAATCTGCAGAACATAAAATTCATAATGCAATCCTGAACATAGAGGCTCTTCTTTATGATGAAAATGAAGCCTTGAATCCAGACGTCCCCTCAGATAGTGAGAATGAGGATAGTTATTACCATTCTTTCAATGAAGATGGAGGGGTAGATTCCGAAATTGAGTTTAGCGAGGACCTCCAAAATGAAGAACCCACATGGTGGTGGGACGGCTACCATTTGCAGAATGATCCTTACTTTATGCATGAAAGCACTTTGAGCAAGTCTCCATACAAACAATCCAAAATAAAGGCTTTCCGCAAACACAGAAACCTTGGACCCGAATTCAGAGATAAAGGAGGTAAATCACTCTTTTCAATATCCGAAAGCGGAGAGCCCTCAACCAATGAACACAGAATAAATGAGGTCTATGAAGACGTCAAGAGTAACTTGACGCGTCATAGTGAACACTCGAACACAAAGGGCGAGGATATTAGAATCACTACCACGAGGACTTCTCATGACCAGAGTGTTCACAAAGACAATGAAATTGACATCGACGCCAAACCCAAGACCGAATACTTCTTATCTCGCTTCAGGAAACAGAATTCTGTTTTGAAGGAGACCAAAACCGGAGAATCTAAGGAAGAAAATGAGACAAATAGTACTGAGATAAGGTCATCTGAGCATACAAATGCCGAAAGAACTGGAATTGTGGATGATGACAAAATGAACATGTTTTCTCGACACAGAGAATTACAAGCAAAAGACCCCGCAGTTGATGCGCCTTCAAATCATGACAATGAGGACGTTGCAGGCGAAAAGGCTGATGTTCCAATGAAGATCATGCACCATGAGTCAAAGCAGGCTTTTGTTGATTATACTAAAAATGAGACAGTTTATGATTACCCGTATGATCTTTCTGATCAGCTCAAAATCATTCCTGGGCACAATCCCGCCAATTTTGTCAAAAAGACGAAATGGAATTTCAACAAGACTCCAATACAATATATGCTTGACAGCAGCACCGAAGATGAAGATGATTTTATGACCTTGTTCTCTAGATTGAAAGAGCTGTATGAGCATGAGCTACAAGTAAGTCAGCCAGGCTTTTCTGACCACATATATGAGGAAGTTATAGTCGATTCCGACGACGATCTATATGCAAGCTCCAGTCTGGAGCAGGACCCTGTTGAAATTAGTGACACGCATGAATTCAATGACGACGTTGAATCTCTTTTCAATCAAATCAGTCAGATCACCAGCTTGGCTGCAAACAAGTCTAATACCTCTGTTGCCGAAGAAAACACACATCGGAGGAAACAAAACTTTGAAATCCTCTCGAGCAAAGAACACAATTATCATCATCAAATAGAGATTGAAGATAGTGACGATTATATCAATGATATGGAGGATATTTTTTCCCGCTTTAAAGCATTGCAACGGCAGGAGCTTGATCAAGCAGACCCCTCCGATCACATATATGAGGAAGTTATAGTCGATTCCGACGACGATCTATATGCAAGCTCCAGTCTGGAGCAGGACCCTGTTGAAATTAGTGACACGCATGAATTCAATGACGACGTTGAATCTCTTTTCAATCAAATCAGTCAGATCACCAGCTTGGCTGCAAACAAGTCTAATACCTCTGCTGCCGAAGAAAACACACATCGGAGGAAACAAAACTCTGAAATCCTCTCGAGCAAAGAACACAATTATCATCATCAAATAGAGATTGAAGATAGTGACGATTTTATAAATGATATGAAGGATGTTTTCACCCGCTTGGGAGCTTTACGACGCCATGTGTTTGGTCTACCAGATTTTTCTGACCACGCGGATAAGGAAATCTTGGTGAAATCCAATGAGACTTTATTCAATGTTGCAAGCTCCGATATGACGCAGGTCATTGATGGAACAAACACCAAACAAGAATTATATGACTACGCTGACTACCTCTTCAATCAAATTAGCACCTTGGCTGTAAGCAAGTCAGCCACCTCTGCTGTGAATGAAGTCGAAGAATTCATGCGGAAGCATCCTGACGGTACCTCGTATGACTATTGGAATATCGTAGAAAAAGAGAATGATGATGATGACATAAAAACCTTACTTGCACAACTTAAGAAGACATGGAACGGAAGCTCTATGGCAACTGTATCTTTTGACCCCAAACATGAAGAAATGACAGACGAGTCCCCAAGTACCTCAACCAACACCACGAAGACAGATGAGGAGCAGAAGGGTTCGGGAAGGACGGGTTTTGACGATGTTGCAGGTAATGATAAAGACTTATTTGCCAAGCTCACCAGTTTGACAGGCCAAAAGTTTGTCACTTCATCTGACGGAAAAGCCGAAACTTCTGTAGAAAATCATTCTCAGGAGTTTTTCAACAAGACTTTAACTTTTTCCGAAACAATAATTGTTGATGGAAGCAAAGATGGTTCACAAAATGCTTCGTACTTCCCTGAGTCCTTAAGTTTTTCCAAAGAGACGCCAACAGAACAATCTGCTTTCATAGACAAGCTTTTGAGGAATGCAAAAGGTGTGGCGATTGATTCTGATGACGAATTGAAAACAATACACAGTCATCTCTTGGAAAATGAGCATTTGTCTTGGGGAAATGAAGGCAAAGACAGCAAGTTTTCCTTCCATGCCAAAACAAAGTTCGGCGATTTGACTTTGCCTCTTAGAAATACATTTGGATTTCAAAACATTCCATCCGAAACAATACAAAAAGATCAAGAGGGGTCTCTTTCAAAATCTTATCTCGATCATGAATTATACCAGAAGGAAAAGCTGGTTTCAGAATTGATAGCATACTTTGAACAAAAAATATTGCAACAACAAGCTGATTCTAGAAATAGAGCCTACAAACATAACGCATATGGGGAAGGTACTCTATCTGCTGGTCACCAGAACTCGGTGTTCCCTGTCAAGAATAAGATCTTTCAGGACAAAAGTTACAACAAAAACTCTCATGCAAGTCCACAAGAAACATCTGGGCGCATTGAACACGCCCAAGAACACTCGAGTATTTCGCCCAATTTAATACCCACAAGCTTGAATTTGGAAGCTTTTGAGACAAAAGCCGGAGAGTCTGTGGCTGGCAAACAATTATCGAATCAAATTGACAAAGGAACAGGGGCTTCCACAGAAAACAAGAGTACTGTTGCTCTTAATGATCTGAGCTCTGATATCTCTATAAATGATTCTGCATCAGGATCGGCCTCAAATCAGCGTAATCCAGAGCCCAAAGCGGAAACTGTTGATACATTAAAGACAGTGTTCACGCCTGCATCTGTTTATATTCCAGATGATGGAAGGGCAACTGAACCGGCTAAACAAAATCTCGAGTTCACACCGGCATCCGTATATGAGCCAACTCTGAACGAAGAAAGCTTTGGAACGTCCAAGAAAGAATTTTCACAAGCACTTGTGTATACCCCAACTATGGATAAGTTATGGCATGAATATGCTAACAAAGGACTCAGGTTTACTCCCGCATCTATTTATTTGAAAACTGAGGACAATCATAGAATCGATGCTGCCAAATCAGGGTTCGTACATGCGTCAGTCTACTATCCTGATGGTAAGAGGCAAAATTCTGGTAATCTTAGGCGACGGGCCCTGATAGATGAAAAAACTCTAGGACTGGTAGAACACATTCCGGGCACGTCTAAGACAAGGATCAGGCCTGCGTCAGCTGAATGTTCAACTTTGCAGAATCAAATACCTGGACCAGAAAGTCACTATGGTGAAAAACATATGTCAGCTCAGGTAAGGAGAGAGACCATTAGCGATGACCACGTAAAAAATCAGACGTTTCATCCAGGGGAAAGTTTGGGTATGAACTTAAATCCTTCTGAGCACAATGCGAACATAGAGCAAAACGAAACAGATGTTGAGGATTTCATGTTTCGCGCAAGAATTCTTGCTGTTGAGGTAGATACAGATCCTAGCTATGGTGAGAATATTGGAGTCAATGGCCAGTCGGGATCCAATGCTGATAGCGGAGTAAATCAATCAAGCCACAGTGGCAATGCTGGTGGCAATGGAGAATCAGCTTCCGGCAGCAGTGGACAAGCTGGTGCCAGCGGAAATGCCAATTCAAGTTCCGGCAGCAGTGGTCCGGCCGGAACCAGCGGCAGTGTCGGGGGAAATGACCAAGCAAGCACAAGTTCAGAGATTAGTCAACCTCAATTCGGTGACTCTTCTGGATCAAATGGCGAAGCTGCACTGACTACTGCTTTGTCAGGAGGCTCGCAAACAAGCTTTGGCTATCCTTTTGTACTAAGCATCCTCTTGGTAGTCTTGATATGAGATCTGGAATTGGTACCCTCAGAATATTGTTCTATTGTATGTTTAGATCTTCACACAAAGTCAAGAAGACACGCTTTTGATTTCAGATGTTACCGAATAAAATTCTGGACTGTAGCGCACTGAATTTCATTCCTTCCCTTTATGATCTCACTTGTACATGGCGAAAAGATTCAAAATCACACTTTTTTCTTGTTCTCATTTATTCTTAAAAAACCAAGCACTTCATCGCTACATATTTTAATGTAAGGTAATCATACACTCTCAAACGACAAACGCAATTCAAGGCCGAATTTTGAAGAGCGATATTTCAAAGATCCCACACGACCTGAGCATTGCGTGGTTCAAAAACCTTCCAGATGTTTTTGGAATTAAAAAAGAGAAGGAAATGCTGGTTGTGTGATTCAAACAAACTTTTGATGAAGAGTCAAAGATTGATCCAAAGTAGACAATTACATCCGAGACTACCAATCTTCCGATCAGAGATATGGTAGAGATTCGCCAGTATGCATTATTGACTTGCCATCTTTGAGACGAGCTCCATCAATAAGTATTGATTGATTTTGTTCAGAACATCTATGAAGTTTTGTCTTCCTATTTGTGCATAAAAGCATATGTACCTAGAGAATATAGTGCGGCAAAATCATCATTGAGATCATTTACTTTCCCAAGGATGAGATCACTAGAGCCTAGAACTTGCTCGGCGGGCTTATAAAACATCGCGTTGCTTTACGCCCAATTAATTTTCATTGCTTGCACAAAATTTTGTTTGGTAAAAGACGATTTGATGTTTGGCACAGATGTTTATATTTAGTGATTGCGAAATTTTATGACCCAATGGAAGAAATTATAAGGTTACCGTTCGCTTTCTAAGATTAAGCCAGGGATATTTTATATTTGTTGTTGAATTTAAACTGAAAATTTAAAAAAAATGAAGAAATTGGTTATTTGCGTATGCATTTGACTTGGGAAATGACAGTTGTCCTACTAAGGCGACATACATCAGCGGAGCTGCCAAAAAGCCCTTACATTGACGTGGAGTGCAGCCTTCTACACAGGCTGAGACTGATTGCAAAACACAATATTGACAATGCAAATGAGATGCCTATGGTTGACGAAAAACAAAACGGGGCTCCCATTGAGGCTCTTTCTAGCGAGTGCCTATTTTAGACTAGCTCCAAAAGAAATTTTGCTCTCGGCTAATTTGGATTGCCGTTTTTGATTCTATTATGCTGTCTTTGCATCAAGTACAGTACATGTATGTTGAAGTAGCCCTTCACTCACAGTTCGTCCACCGATTGTGCAGTCAAGAAGTCCAGCCGGCAATATCAAATGACACTACCGACACGCAATATCCAGTTTGAGAGACTGGGACCTTTAGGCATTCCCAAATAGGGTGGCATGCATTTGCCGTGTACAGCTAATACCAACACAGACAAATTTTTGGTTTTGAGATCACATTATGGAAATGTGATAAATGACTCAAAAGCAAATGATTATCCTTGATAGAACAACAACATAAGGAGAGAAATAGTGGCTGCTACTCATCAAAACAGAAGCCATTGCTCAGGGGTTTAAGCTCGAGACTCCTGTATAATATCCCATGAAGCATCGTCTCCATAACATGCGTCTCGTAAATGCAACTCACTGCATGTTCGGAAGTTGAGGAAAACAGCCAATCATAAAGCTTCTTGCATTGACACATTTGGCTTCTTGCTGATTCTCCGTGGAATTATATGTTGCTGAGACAACCTGGAGGCTGTAAAGTCCTGGAAACGGCTTTCAGTTTGAATTGAATCATATCCAGCCAGTAGTCAAGGCATATACTTTCGTTTTCGTTTGGCGAAACTAGAAACATTGCACGGGCTGGCTACCTGATTCTATCTGTACTTGGAATTTAAGGCTAAAAAAGGAGACGGTGAGCGCCCGTTAGAATACTGCATTTCTCTTGCCCAACCGGTTACGCGGGGCATAACCCCAGGCATATCTACTGCGACCAAAGACAAAGAACAATAGTCTCTTTTAACCGCTTCTACAGCCGAGCTGCACAATTTGATAGACTGCAACTGGCTAGGTAGGCTAGAAGACAAAATTGTAAACAACCGCTTTACTTTGTGCTGTTACACGCGTCTAGAGATGCGATAATACTTACAATATAAGAGAGATCCTCGAAAGGGCCAAGTTCCACAAAAAATCTCAAAAGCCCTCAGCAGCAATGAGTTACCAGAAACTTGTGATGCTTGCAGTAGCTGCCGCTGCCCTTGGCCTGGAACTCAACATGCACGGCATTTCTGAATCTAGCGTGACTATGTACGAGAATCCACCACCTGTGTTCTTGCTGTTCCAACAGAACCCTCACTTGAGCATCTTTGGTGTTCCAGCCAGGGTTCAGCCTGGGGCATATCCTGTCACTATGGATGTTACGCCTTTAGAAGGAAACTATGTATGGGAGTACACTGGCTTCTTCACCGCCACTGAGACACGGGAATACACTTTTTCAGCATCAAAAGAGATTCTGGCCACTTTACAGTTCGGATTTGAAACCATTGATTCTCAGAACCACCTGGGAATGCTGCTGGCCAAGCCAGACTGCAAAATTAACTCAAACACCTACTGCAGTTTAACCGACGGTGCAACTTTCATGTTGCAGAAGGGCATGACCGTACCAATGAGAGTGATTTTCACTTCTGGAAGCAGCAAGCACCCAATTCACGTTTCAAGCAGTGACGGAGGCACCCGTGAAGTCAACGGCGAAATCGAGCAAGCAATTGATGCAAGCACGGGAAAGACTCAAAGTGTCTTGAAGAATTCCACTGATTATCCCAAGCGGCTCAGCCCTGAAAGTCACATCCACTACTCCAAATTGGCATACAACGTCGCATGCTTCGCCTCTTCTAAAGATCAGAAAGATTCAGGCTTTCCTCAAAATCTCTCTAGCCTCAGGAAACTATACGAAGGAAGGTTGGAAGCGACATCTACATGTTTACCGGGCGAGCGTGTGATTGTGCCCGAGGCCATTGTCGTGACTGGTCATATGCAGCCTTCCAAATCAGGCCACCACAGCTTCTTTTTGGATAGAAACTTGATTGCCAGTATTCAGTTTCGGGTTGGTGCAGGGCTGGGGGTAAGAGCCCAACTGTACTCTATCGGTCGTGAGTGGAAAATCATGGACACGCGCTTGCTGAATACCTCCATGTTCAGCCTCAATCTCTTGCAAGGACTATTCTATCCGTATCGCATTGCCGTGCTAGGAAATGAGACTGGTTTCAAATCGGACATCACGCAGCTTAATCCTCTGGGTCAAGAAGAAGACTTGCTTTGGATCTGGAATCCTGTCTTCAGTGGTCCTTCGTTGGAATCAGAGGAAAGCATGGACAATTTGCTCGAAGAAGATTTGAGTCGGTCGAAAACTTTTGTTGGTCGATCTTTGGGTGACGCTTCTACGGACATGATGCTTCCTGGAGAATATGAGTCGGAAGATTGGCCAGCTTCCGACACCACAGAAATTTCAGAGGGTGATTCAACTCTTAACAAAAAGCGATTTCTTGATTTCTTCAAGAAGAAAAAGAAATCTTCCACAAAAAAGTCAAAGCCAGCTTCACAGCCAAAACATACACCGAAATCAAAACCAAAATCCAAGGCTAAAACAACATCGAAGCCTAAGACAGTGTCGAAGGCTAAGACAACCTCGAAGTTTCAAACAGCGTCAAAGGTTAAAACAAAAACAAAGACTAAAACAACTTCCAAGTCCAAAACTATATCAAAGTCAAAAATTACAACTACACCAAAGCCAAAAATCACATCAAAACCAAACACTACAGCCACACTTAAGTCAAAAAAAACTATATTGAAGCCAAAACCTACAGCCACTTCAAAGCCAAAAACTACAAAAGTTAGATCGACCAAGAAACCTGATACATCAAGTGTAACAAAAACTACCAAGTCTCTGTCAAGTAGAAAGATGATTTCGAATTCCCTCACTATCTCGCATACCAAGGCTCTTTCTATAACTGAGCTGACCACAGCCGCAAGATCTACTCCAAAATTTGCTTCCAAAATACCCAAATCATCATTTACAAAACCCACGACCACGAGAGTCGCAACTGCTTCAATCCAAACTTCGTCAACTAGAACATTAGTCTCGTCAAAGTCATCTGCCTCTCGCTTATCGAAGCCCTCATCCACGAAACCATCCATTTCATCTCTGGCAAAAATTGATTTGGAATTGGAATCTGTAAGGCTGAGAGCCCCGACCATGCTGAAAATTGAGCCCGAATCTCAATATACTGAGACGCCTGAGTCGTCAGAGGACCCAAAGCAAAATGCTTCAAAAGACCCTGAGATTTTGGAAGAAGTCGAAGATGAGAGCTTCGAGGAAGTCAAAGAAGAAGAAGAGGATGCCGAAAGTCTGGAAGAGTCAGAAACACCTGTAAATATTGAGAATGATATTCCCGAAGAGCCTGATTCACTCTCGGAGTATGGGAATGATAGTTCTTCACAACAAAATGAGTTTGCTGATAGTTCAGGAGAGATGGAGTCCCAAAGTACCAACAATTCTGAGCTGACTGAGGAAAACAGTCTGATCCAGTCAAATGCCACGTTCGCATTTGGAATCACTATTCTGGCATCCGAACTTACGTCTTTTTTATCTGCGACTCATGGTATCTCTCGACAGGCAGTCGAGTCTCTGTCATTTTTGTTCACGTCTGCGTCAATTACTGAGACCTTATTGCCTTCATCTGATGTAAATAACATTCAAATTGTAAGTGGAGCTTTATATTCCAATTTTTCGGGAAAATCTACATTGACCGAAGAGATCAGCGGCCTTTCTTATGGTGGATCCAATACCTCTGTGCCAGATCCAATAGCCGACGTTTATGAAGAAATAGCTCAAGAGGCGGACAAGCGGCACACGTGGCAATCAAACAAGGCATCGAATATCGATACTAATACGTTTGAATCTGAGCCGGGCTCACTTCACAGTGCAGACACCAGTATTGTTGGCTCACGAAAACATCAACGCAGAGCATCGGAAATTAGGTCGCCCATATCAGATCATTTCATTCAACATGATGCAGCCATCAACTTTGAACCCACTCCAAAGCTGGAGTGTGAGATCCGGTCCGCTGCCTGTGGAATCGTTGATGCGGTCTCTGTCGGAGACCTTGAGCTGATATACCTCGAAGCCACACTGGAATACTACGTGGAGTATTACTATCGTTATGAGTGGAAATACCGATATATTCATTTTGGTTCAGAGGAAAAATCACACGTGTCTGATTCCGGGGAAGCGCTAGATCCCTGCACAACTACACAAGGCAAGACCAAAACAGAGGAGTCCACTGATAGCATACAAGTAACAGAGGAGCCCACTGAAAGCATACAAGTAATAGAGAAGCCCACTGAAAGCATACAAGTATCTTCCGACATGCATAGCCACAATATGTCTTCACAGAGTGACAGCTTGAAAAATGAGGTAACTACGGCAGCACCGCACACCCTATCCATAGAATCTGTGATAGACGAGAGAGCTTTGTCTGTTTCTGTGGAATCAATGTCCAGACACGTGTCGGTGGTTGAGTCTGCACAATCAAGCACACTTTATACGTCTGACTGGCCTATTTCAAGCAGCAAGCCGAATCAATCCCGAAATCAGCAACTTGGCACATCTTTATTTAGGCAAAGCTCGACCAAAAGCCTGGCACACCAAATGAAGATTTCTGGGCACACTCACGTTGCACTCGTGAGCGAAAATGACCGTCCGACATCGGCAAGCTTCAACGGTGTCTTTGCAAATACCATCACAGGATACACAAAGACTTCTGTGACTAATGCGGGACTTCCAAACGCAGCTCTGAGTAAGGAGAATAGTTCGGGTTTAGAGGCGGGTAAATCGGCGATGGTGGTGTCAAATTCTGTCCTTGCGAATCGGAATCAGACTGCAATGGCTTCTTTCAGTTCCGCGGAACTAACCAAAATCTCTACGCTTCCAAGTCAGCAAAGCCAGCCAGCCAGTGCGGGTCTCCCCGTCTGGCAAGGGTCAACTACATCTGTGGTCATGAAAAGCGCAAGGCAGTCTTTTGTAGAGCCAGCGTCTTTCGTTTATGACGCCAGGGCATACGAGGTGCGAGCCGGATACTCCTATGGATTAATCATGGCCTTGGTTTTGTTGGTCTGATTGCTCCTGGATACAAGCCGAGACGAGTTTGCTGGCCGGAGGCCCCATTGAAGTTCCGAAGACAAATATGTTTTGAAACCGCTGGAAGATCTCTTAGCCGGAAAGGTTTGGGTTTTGGTCTCTGCAAGCAAGCCAGGGACATATCGTTAACATTCAGGTGGCAAACACTCTGGTTTTAAACTGGTTTCTGTGCCTGAAGTATGTGCATTTCACCTCACAAAAATGTTGCAACCGATTTCGTATTCAATTCATAAGAAGTGGTGGTATACACCCCCTTGTGGTGCACGCGAATTCTATCTTTGTTAGTCTTGACTATTACTTTGTGTGATTTTAGTATCTATACTTTTTTTTCAGGAATTCTTCTTTCCTTGGGCCTATTTGGTTTAGGTGTGTTCTCTTGTGTTCAATTTGCCCCATTTCATGTGAAGTTTGGCCTCACTCTTGAGTTTAAGAAAGCACCTTTTAATAATAACAGTTCCCTGCTTGTTTTATTGGACTCTAGGTTGCTTTCAATATATGGCGGTACATGATGAGTATATATCTCTAGACGGCTCCATACATGCATGCGAAAGTGACTCACGAAGCATGTGTTGAGGTTAATCTAGAATAGAAAAAATTGGTTTCTGTTTCCTGCCTGACGTGGAACTGTCAGACTTTTGTAATTTCCTTTGATTTATGAGATATGAGACTATTGTTGTTCACATAGTATAGGGTTTGAATTTTGGTTTCCACTATGCTTCTTTGCATAGTATTCACGACGAGCAAATCGCACTAGAATCTCTTTCCGTCAGGTCTTTGCCTTGATGTGCACAATGTAAGGCATACGATCTGCAGACCTCGAACATCCATGTATATTGCAACGCCAACACGCATTCTTTATTTCGTTTCGGTCACACGAGCCTGATTTCCTTTACCGATAGGTATGGGCATAGATCAATTCTACCTAGTGCGCCGAGAAACGATTTAGATATACGGGACCCGATTTTGTCTCGATTCCACCGAGCAAGCAGGTACTTGAAAGGACCCAGCTGTTATTCCAAGCTTTCTAGCACTAACACGTAGACCAATTTTCGCACCCTGCATGATTCTCTCGTCTTTACATTGAAATACGCAGCAGGTGACTTGAGTTCCATATGGTACCGGATGCAAGACCAGCTTGCAGTAACTTATATCTGCCACTGGCTGCATCAAGTTTCCCTAACCCGTCATCTTGCGAGGCATTTTCACAAGCCCATCATTTTGAGAGATATTTTCACAAGCCCATCATCTTGAGAGATATTTTCTCAAGCACGATTCGAGTTTAAATTACCATCAGGTGAGGCCAGTCGCACTTGTCGCGCACTGTGCTGAGCACCACCACCACCACCACTGGCATACATATTAAGGAGCGGAGAACAACACAAAAAAACACGCAAAAAAGCACGAAAAATAAAAAAAGAAAACAGAAAAGGGTGGCACCCCGAGGTAACGGAGGGCACGCAGACCCCCTCGCCCCATGGCGTGTTGCGGCAGCGCCACAACCCCCTCCCCCCGGTAGAGCATGTAGCGGCATCGCCGTCCCCGTATCTCCTGCACACAGAGCGATGCGAGATGCGATGCGCCGTTTTTTCCAGTGCCCCGGTCCCAAGGCAAGGCTCTAGCACCCCCCAATTGCACACACAAACACCCCCACGATGGCGAAGGAAACCTCTGCGTTCGTGCGCAAATTGGCGCACAACTCGCCGGCCGTGCGCCGGGCCGCGTTCAAGGCCTTGGCCCAGTACGTGCAGTCGCCCGCCGGGCAGCGGCTCCGGTCTCGCGACCTCGAGAAGTTGTGCAAGGGCCTCTACTTTTCAATGTGGTACTGCGACAAGCCCGTGCCGCAGCAGACGCTTGCCGGCGCCGTGGGCGAGCTCTTCTCGCAGGCCGTGCCCCAGAACAGGCTCGCGGACATGCACCGTGTGTTCTGGGCCGTGATGATGCGCGAGTGGCACGCCATCGACAAGTGGCGCCTCGACAAGTTCTTGATGTTGGTGCGGCGCGTGCTCAGGCACTGTTTCTTCCGCCTTGCGGCGCACGCGTGGCCGCCGGCAGACGTGGCCGCGTTCCTTGCAGTGTTGCAGGAGTACCCGCTCTCCAACAACGCCCGCTTCCCACAGGCCTTGGCGTACCACGTGGCCGACATCTACCTCGACGAGATCGAGTACGTGATCTTCAAGGATTTCCGCGACTACAGCGAGGAGGACGACGGCGGGGCCGGCAGCGACGATGACAGCGACGCCGACAGCGGCGATGACGACGATGGCGACGATGGCGGCGATGGCGGCGAACACACCGACAACACCGAAGAGGATGACGGCACCGGAAAGAAGGGCGCGGCCCCGGCCGACACGCCCCTGGCCGACGCCGCAAAGGCGCGCATCGTGGCGCAGACGCCCTTGGCGGCGTTGGTGGCGCCCTTTGAGGCGTTGGCCGCAGGAGCAAAGAACAAGGCCATGCGGGCCAAGGCCAAGGAGGAGGTCTTGGGCGACGAAAGGCTCGCCCGGTGGACAGGCGCGCAGGACGACAGCAGCGGGTCCGAGGACGAGTGGACGGGCTTCTAGGCAGTACATACCAATACAATCACGGACATGGCTGGCGCCGGCGGTGGCACTGGGGAAACACCCCCATTTACTCTGGTCACGTGACCGTGGCGGCGCTTTCTGCCGTGGCAGTCGCTGCTGACACCACAGGCAGACGACGCGTCGCCGCCGCCCCCCCCCCCCCCCCCCTCACCACGAACGGAAGCCCTAAACTGCGAGCTTGTGTGGGGTGGCACTCGCTGCTGACACCGCCGGGTCGTGCGCGGACCACCACATCACCGCTTTCGCGGAGCGCCAACCCACTCGCGACATGAAACTCAGACCCCAGATACACGAGCACCGTAAAAGATGGCGCTGAGCACCAACAACCTGTACATCCCGAAGTACATTCTGGACGTGCCCTGGTACTACAAACCCAGGCCGAAAAGCGACGCCGCAGGCCCAGCTGACGAGCTCGCGCACCACCGCAAAGCCCCCAGCCAGACCCCCGTGCATCGCCGCGGCTCGCAGGCTGGCGCGGGCATTTCCGATGCAGTCGCCGACGTAGACGGGACGAGGACGCGGGTCGCCGCCGACTACGACGCCCGGCGGGACCGCTGGCACGGCCATTCCGCGGACGCATGGGACGAGATTCTCGCGCAGTGGGAAGCAGTGAAAAAGCCGCGCGGCGGGCGGCAGAGCGCCGCCGAGGACTCCGACGACACCGACTACGAGTTGGAGCTCGAGGAGCTTGGGCTCCAGCGCGCGGACTTGAAGTCGGGCCACGTCGAAGACCCCTTGGAAAAGGCGGTCCGCGACCGCAGAGACGTGCCGGCGTATATCCGGGCAATCAACAGCAACCACGGCGGCAAGATCCGCGTAGGCAAGGACTCCACCGCGGGCCTCGTCAGCGAGGCCCACGAGTTCGTCAAGGAGAGCGCCGATGTTGCTGGCTTCCGCAACATGCAGCAGTTCGCCTGGGAGCAGAACCAGCAGTTTGAGGCCGAGCAGCAGCGCAAGAGCTACGCAGCGCAGGTCGCCAGTTTGAGCAACCCCAACGCCCCCGCAGAGGCACGCGCGGCAGCGGACTTGGACCACAGCATGGAGGCCAGCCCGACGTTGATGCTGTTGCAGAACCGGCAGCACGAGCAGAAGCGCAAGGAGGCAGGAGAGGCCAAGCGCAGGAAGCTCATGCAGATGTACGGCTCGTCTTGAGGGTGCTGGAGAAGAATTTTTGGGTGAGGACTCTGCGTGAGGACTCTGCGTGAGGACTCTAGGTATGCACAAACGGTGGCTACGCGTGAGCCACAGTGGGCTGCGGTGTGGCAGGGGCGGCGTGACGACTGCACGTCTAATGGAAATACAGAGTTATGGACGGTTTGGTTCGCGGGGCACGGCGAGCCGCTTCCGCTCTGTTGCTCTTGCTTCATCAGGCAAATGGTATGTGATACACACCAGGGCCTATGGCCGCTGTGGTGTTCTAACCAGCAGCAAAAAGCCCACATTCCACCGAGGTACTAGCATATTGTACCACTCCCCGTGGAAGCACGCTTGAGCCCCTGTTCCGCAGAGAGAGAGAGCGAGAGAGCGAGAGAGCGAGCGCGTGTCCCTAGTTGTCAGTGCTTTCCTTGATCCTCCTGAGCATCTCGAGAGCCTGCACCAACTCTGCCTCCGCAGTGTTCCAGTCCTCGTAGTTAAGCGCAGAAACGGCGAACTTGGCGTGTTTCTGTATCTTGCTCACCTGCTCAGTGGTGTCTAGTATTGTACGGAGATTTTCCTTCGTCACATGCACGACGTTCGAGGACGCGCTTCTTTGCAGCGACACTCGGGGGCGATCCTGTTTCTCGCCGGCAACGTCCTCGTTCTGGGTCGTACCGGTGGGAGGAAACACCTGGATCGACGAATTCTTGTTCACGTGTGAAAGGTCGTCGTCAGGAAGAAGCTTGGGCACGCCTGGTAAGTGGACCGTGCCATCATCCAGGCCCTGGTCATCGCCAGGATCGAATCTCGGTGCACCTGGGAGCCTGAACTCCAGGTTAACCGACGGCTCGGGGCTCGTCGAAGTCGACTCGGGGTGACTTTGCGGGGCTTGTGGAAGCGAGAATCCGCCGCCCTCTTCAGAAGATACCAGGCCTTTTCGGGGACTCTCTGCACCAGCGTTCTCAATAGCGTCCATTTCGCCAGGTGCTAGATTCTCCAAGCCCAGTGCCAAAGCATCCAACTCTTGCTCCTCGCCCTTGATCGGAATCTCGTCCTTAAGGAGCCTGCTCAATTGGAATTTCAACGACTTGATCTTGCCTTTGGTGAATTTCATAAACTCTTCCTCGGACAGACACTGCCCGGCGGAGGTCTCTGCAAAGTTCAAGGGCTGCGCTGCGTTTTCCAGCTTCAAAAGCGAGAAAAGCGACCAGAACGTGATGGTGGCGCGCAACTTCTGCACCAACTGCGCTTTGGACACGCCGTCATAGCTTCCCAAGCCTTCGAGACAGCTGTTGAAAAGTTTGAATGCAAACACAAATAGAAAGTTGGCGGAAAGCTGTTTGCTTTCAAGCACGTGACCGACGTCGCCCTGGTCGTTTTTCGCCTGTTCGGTATCGTCCAAAAGCAACATTGTAAACTCCTCGACTTCTCTGCTCAGTGCATGGAGCTGCTGCGACAAAATGTGTTCAATCACGTACAATTTGCAGAAATAGCTGATGACAGGGTTGACCTCCGAGAGCTCTGCCAGACGGGCAATGAATGGCGCCACCTGCTTATCGTTTTTCAAAGAGCCAGGAATGTCGCTGGGAGTTATCATAGTAATTTGTTGTCTGGTGGGTAAAGAAGTTGAAGTCAAAGCTTTTTTTCGGGGACTTTCGTTGCGTTACTCGTATAGGTATCAGATATGGCGTATCTTGCGGCTGAGCAATGGCTGGGTCCGCATGCCGTATATGCACACCGCACGATTGTTGTCTGGGGGGAATGGCTAAGCGAGAGTCAAGCTGGAAAATATAAGACAAGTTCAAGCGAGTTCTCTGTTGTGTGGCGTAAAATTTTGGACTACACCTCGCTGATTGTAACATGACCGAGACGTTGAAGTGGAATGGGGAAAGTGTCTAAAAAATCGGACTCCAAGACTGCTCTATGGAAGAAAGTCATTGCGGATGTTCTTTTTTTTTAAGGAGGAGAGCCCCCATTGGGCGGCCGTGTACTGATGCACTAGCACAAAGCGTCTTTTGCAATTTCCGTGACTGGTCGCTGATTCCACACCGGGAAACAGTGGCATCCTTTGGTGTATCCCAGCCCCCTCGTGTGTACCACAAGCTCCGAGCGTCTCGAAAGAGGAGCGCAAACTAAAAGCCGCCCCCTCCCCTACGAGTTGAACATGGGTTCTTTTTTTTTCTAGCTATTTAGGGTATGTACAAAATCAGAGCATAGGAGCAGGCCTGCCCCCTTCAACTTCGCTCAGTGCAAGTCCGGCATGCGTAGGACCTCGCCGTCGTTGTTCTCCGTGTCCTTCTGCAACAAGGCCAAGATCTCTGAGTCACGCCATTTCTGCGGCAAAGGCGTCACGTCGTAGTTCCTGGTGGCCCAGTAGTATATGTCCCAGTCTGGCTCATCGAGAAGCTTGTCGTACTCGTTCAACTGCTCCATAGAGAACGTGTGGAGATGCTTCTTGGCGAACCTCGCCAACAACAAGTCGCTCTCCAAGATTCCCCGCTTCCGCGACTGGTAGATCAAGCGGGCACGCTTGACATCAATCAGCTCGTTTGTCCGGACGATGGGATCGATTCTTGCAGCAAGCTCGTTGTACGAAGGGTTCTGTGGTTTCCCGTGGTTGAGAAAGCGCACGGAACGCGTCTGTCTGGCAGCTTTGGAAAACATGTGGATGTGTGGTGCCAAAGATGGAGAGTTGAATAGCCACGGGTATGGCGTGGAGGTGCTTTTGGTGCGATTTGCCATTGGAGGTCACGTGCACTCCGGGGCAAAGTTGGGTCACGTGGGGCATTTCCCGGATACCAGTGTGTTTCGTGGAAACAGTATAGGCTGTATACAGGACCGGTGACGACTGCCAATGTGGTTGGTTGGTGCATTCCCCAAAAACACACGCCGGTCACCAAACTCAGGCCCATGCTTGGTCCTGGTCAGGTCTGGACGTGGTGGTCAGAATCCGCAAGGCCCTGCTTGTCTTTGCCGAGGAGCGTAGCGGGACCGGGCGACACACAGGGTGCAGGACGTGGCCCATATGGCGGTGTGTCTTTTTGGATCCTTCTTCTCTTTGGATCCTTCTTCTCTTTGGATCCTTCGCCTTTTTGGTCTCAGGCGCACCAGAGTGGCAGTCACCCATCGCATGCGTAGCTGGCCTGGAAACATGCGCCGTAGCTGACACAACAATCTTCGTGGTCCTGGGTGTTTGATGCAAGCCTCTGAGCACACGTGCTTCTCTGTACTTCCCCATAGACCAGCCCCAGCCACAGCCCTGGTTTAATTAATTTCCATGGCTGCCGAAGACGACATGGGCTTTTTTCACCAGCAACTTTCACGCCCATAAATCGCATGCTCCCGTCCCATCACGTGGCGGGGGATTTCCTAACTGGCTTTATTATTAGCAACGAAGGCTCAGATGGCTCCGCACACAGGCATAAGCCTCTGTTTGGAACCCGCACTCCACGCACCTCCACCTCCAACCTCCACTAAGCAAAGCGATCTTTCACCAGGCAAGGATCATTGAAACACCAGCCCCCACAGGTTTTTTTTTTTTTCTGCCATATACCCTGACCCGGGCCCCGGCTCTCTGTTCGCTCGGCCCATTTATTTCAGTCGTGGCTGTGACTATAAAGCACATCGCGATGGGAAAAGCCGTCTCAAAACTCTCGAAAGAGGAAATCAAACAGCTACGTGACCGCACGCTTTTCGACAAGCGAGAGCTACAGCAATGGTCCAAAGGGTTTTTGCGTGACTGCCCGAGCGGCCATCTTTCCGAGGAGGAGTTTGCCAAGGTGTTCAAGCAGTTCTTTCCCTTTGGAGACCCGACCGATTACTGCCACTACCTCTTCCGCATCTTCGACACCGACAACTCCAAGTACATCGACTTCAAGGAATTCATCGTTGCACTCTCGCTCACGGCGCGTGGCGACATGAACCAGAAACTCGACTTCACGTTCAAGCTATATGACTTGGACCGCGACGGCAAGATCTACTACCAAGACGTGCTTTCGGTTATCACTGCCATCTATAAGATGGTGGGGCCCATGGTGGCGTTGCCTGAAGACGAGCGCACGCCCGACCTCAGAGCAGCGAAGTTATTTCTGGTAATTGAAAAGGATAAGGACTCCGACTTCTTGGACTTCAACGACTTGAAGCGTATCGTCAAGGCCGACCCGTCGCTCATCAACTCGTTGAATTCGTATGAGGGATTGGTATAAAGGCGTGTCGGATGCCGCCTACTTTTTAGAACTAATACATTCCCCATAATGCGCATAACTGTCTTTTAATATCACTTCTATTGCTGTCCCTCGACCGCCTCGAGGAGGCCATCTAGTAACTCGTCTACCTCATTGATGTCCACGCCTGTGCAGCTGCTCACCACCTTCTTGAACTGCGCTGTGAGATCGCCGTAATTCACCAAGTGGGCCAATTCTTCCTCGAGGTTCTTGTTCACTTCTTCGTACGCTTTCAAGCGCGCCTTCAAGATCTCTGTGGGAGGGAGCGAATCTATTAATTCTTGCGTGGGCTCTATCTCTTCGCCGCTCGCGATCTTATCGTAGATTTCTCGGATGATAAAAGGCTCGTCGGCATCGTATTTTTCAAGTGCCGAGGGATCCACATCCCACTCCGGGTTGAAGACGTCCTCGTCTCCTAGACTGCCAAGATCCTTCTTAAGCAGCTGGACCTTGTCGTTAATGTTCATCATTTGCAACTTCATGGCGTCGACTTGCGACATTTTACTAGCAATGCTTTTTGCAATGAGTCGATTGTTAGCCGTGACAATGGTGGCATCTCGGAGTTCTTTATTCAAGTTGTTTATCTCCGCTTTTTTTGCATGAATCACCTTCTCGTATTCTTCGTTCGTATTGCTTAAGAGATCCTGGATTGATCGGAATATTTTGTTGGAAAGAATTGACGAGCTCAATACTTCGCTTGTGGGTGTGAGCTCTTTGCTTGAAGGGGAAGCGGGCTTCTCCTCCTCGGGCTCGCCGATCCCAGAGAACGGAAGCAGTTTGGTCCAGAACTCAACTCCCGTATGTACTAGCAGTATCAAGTACTCGTCGTTTTCTTCATCTGACTCGAGAGCCTCGAGCAAGGCGGTGGTGGTTGCTGGCAGTACGGGGTTATTCTTGAATGTCTTGCGTGCCTCTACGACCTGGTTCACACAGTCGAAACTTGTGGGTTTCACCCCCATCCCGTTTGTCACGTCTAAGTCTGCATTGAGCTCAAGCAAAAGAAACACGTACCACTTAAGCCCGTTTTCACCCGCCAAATGAAGCGCCGTATTACCGCTTTTCGTTTCTTGAGCATGCACAATTTTGCCGCATAGTGTTTCTAGATGCTGTTTTTTTTCCGGGCTTGCAATGACCCACTCCAAGATCTTGCCGAGGTAGAATCTAGAAGACTTTGGGTTTTTTGCGGCCAGCAAAATCAAGTAATGGAACACAGACTGGTTATTGTTGTCAAAAAGCCACAAGCCAGGCCACAACCATGTCTCGAGCATATCGGCAAAGTTTCCTTTCATCATGGCGTTCGTCACTTGGACGGTAGCAGCGAGCGGAGACTCACCCTTATTGTCGCCGCGTATCGGGGAGCAGGCGCGGAGCTCGAGAAGGCTCTGTGCCAACGTTTCGCACGCCAACGTGGCAGCGTAATGCAACGCTGTTTTTCCTTTCAGATCCAATGCCACATCGAGCACAGATGCCGGGGCCAACCCTTGCGCATGACATTTCTCAAAGATGGGAGCGAGCCGCGTCTCAACAGCCTGTTTTGAAAGCAGGCCTACATCTTCGGACTTGAATATCTCGTGGAACAAGAGCTTAGCCTCTGCCACGAGGTCGCGTTGTGTATCGTCGATAGTTGCGGGCGGTAACGTGTATGGGTAATTTGAGTTTCCGGCCACGGCCTTCTTCAACGAGGCCTCGAGCTCAGCACGACCAAGCTCTCTGCTGAGGCTTGATCCTGCGGTTTTGCGCTTTTTTGAAGGCGATTCTGGGTATGAGTCCGGCCCAGCGCCGAGATGAGTGCGTTTCCCCGGCGACGCGTTCGGCGACGCGGACACATCTTCACCCAGCACCGGGAGCTTGTCAAAGTCGTGAACGTCAACCAAAAAGAGCGGCTTGACGAGCTTATAGATGTCGAACTTTACCGAGATGGCAATTGCCTTGTCGAACGGGATCCAGAGCCCGCGGATCTGCGGCACTTCGTGGTCGGAAAAGTCGTTGAAGAGCGGCAACAGCCCAGTCTTGGACTCGGGTAAATACTGCGTATTTGTGATGATCTCGTTGCTGCAGAAGCTTGCTACCTGCTCGGAGGAATAATGCTTTAGCACCACGAGCGGCTCGAGCATCTGGGACACGTTCACGTACGAGTCTTGCACGCGGCGCAACACGCGAAGAGCTCCGCCTTTTGCCGCAGCCAATTCGAGCGAGAGCTGGATGAATTTCTGGCCCGAGAACACCGCCAGGGTCACGCTGGGCTGCAGTTTTGGGGGCTGGAATAGGCCGCCGCTGAGGGGCGTTTTGTGGATGTGCGTACCGTACAACTGGTGCGCGATGGAGCTGGTGGTCGTGTCACCGACATGCTGCGGAGATTCCATTATGGCTGTATGTTTTGCAGACCAACCACGCGGGTGATTTGCAGCGTGTTCGTGGGCAGGTACGGCGAGCTGTGTGGGCGTGGTTTCCGCGAGCGCTACTGGAGTGTTTGCGTTGTGTTTTTCAGCGGAGAAAGAAGGTCAGCGGAAATGCTTGGGTGCAGAGTCCAGCAAAAGGTTCTACTTGGGTGCGTGCCAGCGTTCACTGGGCTGTTTCTGGGTTTATGTGTGGCTTTGAACCGGGTCTGTTTATGCCAGTGGAGCTGGCGGGCCACCAGCATGGAGAAATGTTGAAGGGAGGGCGCGGTGCGAGACGTGTAGACCCGTGCATCCGCCGGGTCGGCGTGCGCGCGCAACCAGTCCCCGGCGGATACGGGCACCCTGTGCAGGATGCTGTCATTCCGCCGACTCTGCCTCGGCGGGTATTTCGCCCAAGGTTTGATGTGGTGTGAATTGCGCTGGGTGCTTTCTCTTTCGAAAGCTAGTTCGTTTAACGAGAAGGGATGATGTTTCTGAGGCTGTGAGCCACCAATGGCGGTTGTGCGCGATGTACGGCTTGAACTATGCAGACCGTTGACTAGTTCCGGGGCTAACTTCTGTGCTAGACCGTGTGCTTTATATGCCACCTGGGGTTTTGCACCAGAGAGTGAGCAAGAAGAATATTCTGCCAGGTTTATGGAGGGACAAGCTGGGTAATTTACGAATGGGGCGTTTTCCCGGATTCATTGCAAAATAAAAGTCAGCGGGAGTCGGTGTGCGCGCATGTCGTGCGGTTATTAGCTCGCGGTTATTAGCTCGCGGCACCAGTATACGTGACTTGCGTTTTTGGGCCATTTTTCACGGTTGCGTGTATTCTTTTTTTATTTTTATTTTGTTTTGTTTGTTTTGGTCTCCTGGCTTTTTGCTGTTCATTCAAGCCGCCGGCAACGTCTTTGTCGTCTCCAAAGTAAGACGCATGCGCTGGTGCATCATGACGTCTACACTATGACTATGGGCTCCGCCAACGTTGGAGAAAACCGCGACCTTGGGTGTTTAAACAAAAGTGTCCAGACAATCAATGTAAGGCGAGACAACTGATGCAAAGGGCGCAATCAAAATGCGCTCCAGGAGCATACTGGTGGCTACGTTTGTGATTGGATTTGCTGTGCGCTTTCGGGTAAAGGAAGAAGAACCCAAACCAAAAATCATCAAACTGTTGGGAACATTCACGCTTGTCTTGGCTGGCGCATCACTGTTCTCGTGGGAATATCAATCAGACACAATGTGGAAGTTTTGGACTCCATGGAAGCTATGTTTCATGCGTCGTATGCGATTAGCTGATTCCATGAGAGCACCCCAAAACCCCAATGATAGACTAGCACGAGCAGAGTGCCACGCACACGTACACCGAGTGCACACAAAAAAAAAAAACATGACCGCCATGTGAGCAGGTTTGAAATTGACACGTTTCCACAAAGCATGTTTGTGTACGATGCTCAATGTTTGCAGTCAACAGTCTGCAATTTCTGGTTTGGAGCCTTGGGCGCGGCATGAGCTGTGCGCATCGCGAAGCCAGTTTGATACTCTGTGCATACTTTTGATAGACACGGGCCTCCGCATCTATATTCCGTTCGCGATCTGACGCCATCTTGAAACTCGAAAGCGGCGCTGCTACATCAATACTATGGACTACTCAGACCGAGTCAACTCGAAAAAAGGAGCCGGTGCTGTTGCTGACAAGCACGAGAGCAACGTACACACCAAGCGCCGCATAAAAGAGCTCCTCACCACTCAAGTACTAGATTTGGATAAAGACCCCTATGTTTTTAGGAATCACTTGGGCGTTCTCGAGTGCCGGCTCTGTCTCACCACACATACAAACGAGGCGTCGTACATCTCGCATCTTGGCGGCAAGAAACACGGGTTGAACTTGGAAAGACGGCGAATCTTGGACGAGAAGTACAACAAGGTGCCCGAGCAAAACATAGGCGTGTCAATGACAAATGTGGAGAAGCGGCACTGGAAAAAGCTCGGAAGGCCCATAGTGAAAATCACAAAAGTGCGCCTGCCGCAGCTGCTTCAGATGGGGATGCTAGTGCAGGCTCGGTTTCCGCAAATCACTGTGAAGGAGCCATATTTTCGGTTCATGTCCTACTACGAAATGTCGCAGAAAAACCAGGCTTCTAGCAAGAGCTATCTCTTGAAGGAAAAAACCGATTATGAGGAGACCGACGACGTAGATCCCAGCTTGTGGCAGTACTTGGTTCTTTCCGCAGAGCCGTATGAGAATGTGGCAATCTGTTTCCCAAGCCATAAGCAGCTCGACACGCCTCCTGCTGATGAAATATCGCAAAATTACTGGTGGCACTGGGACTCTGACTCGAAGGAATTTTTTCTTCAGGTCTTGTTCAAAGAAGCAAAATCAAAAGCTGACTAACCCCTCTCTTTTGGACGCATGTTCAGTGACAGAATTCCCCATGGACAACTTGATCCGGAAGAACTCTCATCTAAAAGTTTTATTTCGGTCTCCTTAAACAGGTGTGCCATCGCGCACTTGGCTATGTTTGGATTGATCTTGCCTTCTACAGCGAAAATGTCGGGTATGAAAAAAGATATCTGTGGGGGGCCAGAGAGCAATTTAGATATTTCAGGCTAAGGGCGGGCTAGAGGTTCTTTTTTCAAAGGAATTTTAGAGAGGCGTGATAGTCATTTATGGACTGAGGAGCTGCGCAAATCTGATTGCTTGGTCTTTTGATGAATCTTGCAGGTTAGAGAAGAGCATCGAAGACTGTGTATCTCATTCGCGTGTGTCAACTCATGGCTGGCTCTAAGTGATGCTTTTGTTTTCTAAGGGCGGTTCCGATTGTAACATGTCTCTTTCAAATACAGCTTTAACATGACGGCGCCCATGCCGGGAGCTTCCATGGTCTTTTGCGAAAAGTGCATTGGTGCCGTCCCTGGGTGATTCACAGCTTCCATGAATCAAAGCAAGTGTACTCTGTATGCTCTCCCACCACCAATAAAAAGTATACGTCACAAGTCTAACCAACTTTCGAGCGAAGGATGACATATCTCTCAATGGAGTTCAACAACTAGATGCTTTTAGCAAATAAAGTAATGTATTAAGCTACAGTGGCTGCTATATGAGACTAATGTGCCCGCATGAGAAAAACTAGAACAGGCTTTCAGACGACTTCTACGGGATATTGATGGAAGCTGCGAGCGTGCATGCCTATCCATGAGATTTAGCACCCGTTCGCTGTATGTATATAATTATTGTATACTGTATGTCACGTGATTTGTGGCCGTGCTCGGCTCTCCAAGTTTGCCGTTCTTGATCCAGTGCCGCATAATGCGATAAGTGATATACCATTTGACAGCACCGCCATGACTTTGGACACTAGTCTGTCTCCGCTTTTGGTTAAGTGTGCCCAGGCTTATCGCTTGGTGCAAGGATTTTTGACTGATTCCTTATCGCTGGCCCATCTCGATTCACTAGAGCCTCCGTATAAAGTACGTCCACAGCGCAGACAGGTTGTTAAGGAAAAAGTCAAGAAGTCCTTGGAAGTGCTTAAGTCCGCGCTTGATTCCCATAGGTATGTTAACACATGACAGGTGCCTCAAGCGCCGTCATACATTGACGGCTTCTAGTCGGGACTAGCCCTTAAGATCTTTGGGATAGCCGGTTCAAAAACTGCGTAGTCATGGACAACTAACACCCCCTAGTCTCGAAGAAATCGCCGTCTCGTATAACGGAGGCAAAGACTGCCTTGTGATGCTCACCTTGCTTTTGGCAGCTGTGCATCAGAAAGTCCTGCTGGGCGCTAGCATTCCGACCGACTATAGGCTAGATTCGATCTACGTGAACTCGGAAACACCATTCCCAGAACTCTCGCAATTCATTGAGCTGCTGGCAAAAGAGTATCTGCTCAATCAGGTCACAATCAGCGGTTCAATGAAAGAGGGCTTTGAACAGTACTTGACTCAAATCAATCGCAAGACGAAAGCCATAGTCGTCGGGATTCGATATGCTGATCCTTACGGGGCGCTGCTTCAGTACGAACAGGAAACTGACCACAACTGGCCCAAATTTTTGCGTATACACCCAATTTTGCATTGGCATTACTGCGATATCTGGGACTTTCTCTTGGCTTGCGACGTGCACTACTGCGAGTTATATGATCGGGGATACACGTCGCTAGGTGGCGTGGATACGACTCTCCCCAATACTTTTCTCCGACTGGGCGACTCTTACTTGCCGGCCTATATGCTCGAGGAATTTGCAGACGAGAGAGAGCGAGTGGGCCGCTTGAAATCACGATAAATGTCTTTGTTTAACTAAGCTTTACGTGCTTCTTTTCCGACGTGAGCCTCGCAGCTCGGCTTTTTTTTTTTTGTGACAGTCGACATGAAATCGAGATTTTTGTTGGATCTTGAAGATACTGGGGCCCGGCGTCAAATTCTCGATAAGGGGCGCGAGACAGGATATCCCAAATACATACAAACTTTGCACTGCCGTCGATCACCAAGTTGTGAACACTCTCCTCATATTCTTGCTAACTATGTTGAGGGTTGTGATTTCTACCAAATGCTCAAGCGCGTCATTTCGCTGTTTGCGGTACGAGAGACGTGGGTCAGGTTGGAGTCTTGCTGTGTTTCCTGCCAAATGTGTGACTCAAAACGGTTTTGATGGAGGCCTAGCTCAAAAACATATGTAATAGAATATAGAGTGCGCCCTGGCGGCAAAATGTTGATCTCGTATCACACTTCTCCACGAGTCATCTTCAAGGTAGACGTGACTTGTCCCACGCCATTTTCCCGAAAAGATTCCGCTAACTTCAATTCACTGGCTGCTACTTTGAGGGTCTCTCGTTTGGACATATATTCTTCGAGCGCATCATGAGGGATGGCCACTGTGTGAATATAGATTTCGTGAAAGCGCTTGCAACTGCAGCCACACCAATTGGGGCTCTCAAGAGTCACTGTCTCTGATCCGCAAGCCCTTGTAGTATGCCTCCACGTGATACCTCGTTGCCACTATCCATGCCTTGATCCTGCCCGCAAGAATGTATCGCCAGCGAACCCATGCGCCTATTTTCAGTTGGCGCATACTTCTCAATTTCAGTCATGGGTGCACTCATTGATTGCGGGGCTACCCAAATCAGCATAGATACCGAAGTCCCAAGGCACCGCTATCTGCCTGCAAACAGCCAAGCTGGGGCGATTCACAGGCCCCAAGCCACTTTGATACGCCATGGAGTCTTGCGTACATCAGCTATGTATCGTTCTTTGCGCCCTGCGATTCCAAGAGCACAGCGTGAAAATATGCGCTGGACTCGGGCCCCACGCCTATTTCACCAAGTGCTTTCTCGGCGCTGGTGGGACCAACGACGTTTTGTTCGCTTGCGCCCGAGTTTTCAAGCGACCGCATCGTGAGACGCAACTCAACTTCCTTGCGGTTGTTCACATCGATCATGTTCTGGAGATGCTGGATATACTCGACGGCCTGCGTGAGGATCTGGCCTTTGTTGGGCTTGCCGTCACGCGTTCCCGTCGATTTCGCCAAGGCAATTGCCTCGTCGAGCAGCTGCCCCGGCGCTGCAGTGACATCGGCGCCAACGTCCTGGAAGTATGAGCTCGGAATGAGTGTCAAGAGCTCCTGGATTTTCTCGTTGATGTTGTCACGGCGCTTGCGCTCCATGCCCTGGTCTTCGGGTGCTTCGCTATTCTCGTTTTCGGCCCCGGGCTCTCCGCCGTCGCCGTCCTCATTCTTGATGTGGTAGGCGGAATCGCGCCTCGCACGAGGCTTGGTCACCCCGCCGCTGCCGGCCATTGGGGACGAGTGCCCATGGAAAGATTGTTGGAGCTGCTTTTTGATGTCAAGCGAGCGCTCCAACATCTCGCTGGCAGGGCTTCCTGGCGACCCCGGCAGCCCGGCAATGCTGATGCTTGGCACGGTTGTGTTTATGGTGTTTGTGGTGGAGCTTTTGTTATTGCCAAGGTCGGACGGCTTGGTCTGCTGCTGAGAATCGCTCATTGTGTAAGGGTGATGTGGATACGATTGAGCGTGGTTTTTGCGGGCGGATCCTAGAGTTCCAGAGGAATTAACTGTTGGTGTTTACGAAAAATGCTATCTTCTTGCAAATTGGCGCAAAACCTATGTGGTATGTTGGAGATGGTAGCGACGTCACCAATTCCTGAACCTTCTGTCTTAGCACACATCCGTACACCAGCAATATGAAGCACCGCCGGTGTGAGCAGAACCCCCCAGCAAATTGGCAGGTCGGGACTGTGTTTTCGAAGTGGTGCAGGTTTAATGAAATTTGGCTCTTCTACCAGTGCAGCTGTATCTGGCTTTGGTGTTCCACGCCCTTTCGCTTGACTCTGTGTCTGTATAGGTTCATCAAAGTAAGAATCAGAGAGTTCTAACACTTCCATCCTGGCAAATTCGATAATCAGCCAGGCATTCAACTCGCAGGTATAGTAGTCTTTTGTAGCCTGGCCTCTCTATTTCTATTATTTTCAGGACTAGATGCTTGCAGCAGGATGTGTTGTATTATTTAAACGATGCGACTGCAAGCCTCATTCGTATGGAATAGAATGAAACTTTCGTGATCCATCACTATTCTAGCGTATGAGACAGTGTCTTTTTTTTTGCCCCAGTCGCCTTTTGGATCCAAGGAGCTTCTCTGGGTACTTTGATGAACTCCGTCTGGCTCGATACCATTTTTTTCAAAATTCCTCTTATGTAGTGAAGATTGTTTTGAATAGTTGCGAATTGGTGCAAATTTGCGAAAGTGACGAGACGCACAATAAATCCAACTGTCTAACATCCTTTGAAGAATAATAAAATGGTGAAAAAACATTTCATGCGGGCATCAGAGTAACAAATTTTATCCATTGACTTAGCAAAGCCACGGGCAGCTAATGCTTGGTTCTTGATCACCCCACTTAGCGTACGCCTGGCGGTACACTTTTATTAAAGCCATAGGGTTCTCGTTTAGTCGGCTAATTTAGTGAGTTGTGGAAGAAATCATTTCACAAAATAACCCTATAGCTAATGAGACTGTGTCTTTTTGCTGGTCAATACGTATCCAGTAATCACTCATGGCTTGACTCGCCGTGGGAAAAATAATTAGCGTTGGAATACACGCTCAGGTGGATTTTTGTAAATGGGACCTTTAGAAAGCGTGCGGGTCTGGTTTGTATTAATTATTTTACTCAATTTGTCTCATTAAAAGACCGCTAAAGAACATTTTTGATCTCGAACAGCTCAAACAAATTCAATCAAATGTGATGTCAAAAACGTCCTTATCTTACGGTTGCGGCCATACCATGAAGAACACACTGTTTCCCGTCCGATCAACGTTAGTTAAGCTTCATAGGGCCACACTGAGTAGTGTAGTGGGAGACCATATGCGAAATTGTGGTGCTGCAATCTTTTTTTGCCCCAGTTATATATCCAATGTGATGTTGCTGGCGCAGTCCTTCAACACCGACCTTGAGAACACCATCAAAAGGACCGTTTATCTTATGCAGAATAAACATACTAAATCCTTCGTCATTCATATTTCACTATATTTACAAGATACTCCGTTCATTCCCCTCCCCATTCGCGGGCCTCGCTATGCCCACGGGCACTTCTCTTATCCAAATTGAAGAACCTCTCCCTCTCTAGTTGCTTGCCCAACACCTTTAATTTCAATGTAAGATTCCTGGCACGCTTTTCGTCCTCTTTGGACCAGATGGGCACGCCTCCAGGATTGTAACTGGAATTCCCCACCTTCATCGCATAGTATGTGGTCAAAATCTCTTTCAAGATGATAAACGTGTATTTGTCACCGGCGAAGCCGTTGTTCATCATCTCCACAACGAGAAGCTCAATCTCACACAACGAGCACTTTCCATAGAACACCCAGTGTACCTTGAGCATCTCGTTGTACGTGCGCTGGTTGCACACTATCGTATACAAATTCAAGTCCTGTTTCACCAGATTAAACAAACTAAGCGCCAAGCTTCCGTCGTGGAATGTGGTCAAAACTTTATGGAGCACTCGGTTGAAAAGCACTGGCATCGTGAACGCGTTGAGCCGCGGGTTGGCGGGCGTCTTTTCGCTTTGAAGCCGTGTTTCCCTACTCAATCTTGCGTGTCTTGTGAGAAAGGACTTCGAAGATTCACCCTTGACTTTATGGAGATAGAAGTCGCGATTCTGCATCGCTTGGGACATGCACTGGTTCAATGTCTCACGCGTGAATGCTACTACAGCCTCACGAGTGGGCATTGATTCGATGTACTCAAGCGTGCTCAGGAGTGCCTCCACGGTTTTCGTCTCTGCGACGTTGTGCTCTTTGTCTGTGAGCTTTTCCATGACAGGGGCCCCAAGCGGCGCCTGGGTCGCCGAGGTGCTGATGGTGGAGAAAGACTCCTGGAGATTCGCAAGCACCAGTTTCTGCAATTTGTCCGAAGAGGCGCTCTTGTCTTCCGTTTGCGAGTATGTGGCAAAGATCTTTTCAAACAAGTCCTTCTCTTCTGCGGCAGTGTTTCCTGGCTTGGTCTCGGGGACCCTATCGATGTCGCTTTTTTGCGAGCCGAACTGCTCGAAGTCAAACTCGCCCAAGTCATCTTCAAACAGGAATTTTGACGGCAGCAGAGATCCCGCCTTCTCCGGAAAGAGATCGCCCAAAAGAGCGTCGACACCCAGGTCGTCTGAGATGCTTTCTGCTGAGCCATCATCAAAAACAAAATCCGCAAGGATGCTGTCAAGCTGAGCCTGGTCACTTGCATATGAATCGGCGTTTTCGCTTGTCCCCGGCGCCTCGCCGACCCGTTTGCCTAGAGTTTCGGTTTCCGTACGTGTGTGTGAGTCTGACACCTCAGCAGGTCGCTCGTGGTTATTTTCATGAAAGCCTGCGTTCTGTGTGTCTTTGTTTTCAATGGGTGAATCCGCGCCTGATTCGACATCAAGATCTAGCGTGAAGAGGTCGGGTTTCACAGACATGAATCGAGCTTGCGGGGCAGAAAACGCACGGCGCGACACTGCCAGTGCCCTGGCAGCAGCAGGTTGCCTTAGAAGGCGTGAGATGGCTATTTTGCCACAAAACATTGGTCAATAAGCGGAGAGATGTGCCAAAGAGGGCGCATCTCTCACTTAACCGCATGTATGCAGGACGGTAACATTGCGAGGTACGGGCCGGCCGCAGCCTAGATAGTGTCGGGTGCAAAATAGTTTTCTGGCTGCACCAGAAGCCATTTCAAAATGCTTGTTCCTATCATGTCTTTGCGGGTGTATAGTGATAAACTGTGTAAAGGGACACAGAAGGTGTAGCAGCACCAAACGCATTCAAGAAGCCGACACATGTCACACAGGCTCGCTCGCTGACCAGGTTCTCGCACACCGTGCTTGTGGGCTCATTCGGTGATATTTTTTGGACACCTCGGTTTTTGACGTGGACTTGCCCAAGGCAACTAGATCCCAAAACAGGATTTGCAAGCCCACTCCAGCAACGCAAAACGTACAAGAGCGAGACAATGGGTGCAGGAGTCGTCTTGGAGCAACACGAAAACAGAGCTATGACCGTGGTGGATTTTTTGAAAGGGAAGCCAAGCTCAGACAAGCGTGTCGATATACTCGGCAGAATGCCACAAGCGAAGCAATCGGAGCCTTTGAAGCTACTTCTGCTTTGCTCGCGAAGCTGGGCCTCATCGCCGCAAACTGCCGCCTCCCTATATAAAGCTCAGTATTCCCGGGACCTTTGAAGTACACACCCTGGTATACCGAAACGCCGGTACAAAACTAGCTTTTTTATAAACGGGAACATACGGGGTTTTTGGAAATAAATTTTAACTGATGCAAAGTGGTGCGCCACAAGAAAATTAGGGTTCATAAAGCACATATTGCCGGACCTATTCCGGTATTCAAAGCCCGTCTAGTGGCGCTTCTAAGCCTTCGTTTCACGGAATGTTTAAGCGGCTTTAAAGTGTTCAAGCTTCTTTGAAGATACAGTTTGCGCAGTCATCAGCTGATGGAGGTAGTTTTGCGGGCTAGAACGTGACTTGAGGTTCTTCAAACCAGCATCTTCTGCACAGCTGATTGCCCGCAAGATTCGTTTCCAGCTTTTGTACTGTGTGCGTTGACAAAAACACACTCGGTTATATTTGCTCGGTGTTATTGAATTCAGCGGCAGCTTTTGCCGACGCCTACAGTGCTTCAGGGTATTTCGATCACCGTTGCTCGCATGCTCAGCTGCATAATTTGCAGAGTAGGCAATATACAATTGCGCCATACGCAAATATGCCTCCAGCCGGTTTGGACCTTGATAGTCTACTGTCATGAATTTCACACTTAGCCTGTCTCTATGCCTAAGCCCCATGCGTATATGTGAGGCTGCGCTCATTTCCTTACAATTAATCCGGCCATCAAAGCAGTGGCTACGTCAACAGTGACCTCGTGCATCAAAGCCAAAAAAACGCCTCCATCCTTATCGGTCAATTGCAAATGGCGTATGGGAACTATCATGCACTCGTGGCCAAAAAAAAAGGCAGTTTGAGCCGGCCTTAATGGCATCATGTCTACTATATAAATACTATACAATGGGGACGTCCCTTTTGCATTCGGGCACTTATTTTCTTAGGCTCGTCCTTGATAAAATGGTGCACATACTCTCCCTTTTCCTTTGCCTTGCCATCGTATACAGCTATTGCCTACCCATTGAAGCCCGTGGAAATGGCCCGGCACCAGTGTCAATAGGCTTTTCGGTGCTGAAAATGGCAGGCAATACCACTGCCAAAGACTTTTGGAGCCGGTTCGGCGCCGAGCGGGCAAAACGTGATGGGTATCCTGTCGCGATTGCCGACTACCGGGACATCAGCTACAACATCGACATTTACCTTGGTTCAGATTCGCAGAAATCGACCGTCAGTCTCGACACAGGCTCATCGGATCTCTGGGTGCCAAGCAGCGACTATGACCCCAGCACTTCGTCGAGCTCCAGCGACACCGGCGACGCGTTTTCAATCGGATACGTCGACGGATCAGAATCTGCAGGTGAGTATTATTTGGACACTTTGCATTTCCAGACCCCTGAGCCGGTCCTATCTGGGTTTCAGTTCGCCAGAAGCACCGTCAGCAGCGGGTCTGGAATTTTGGGAGTCGCAGACAGAAATCAGGAGGCGGCCTCTTCCCGATACAACAATTTGCCCTGGGCCTTGCAGGCCGCTGGAGTCACGCCCAAAGCTTCGTATTCTCTATACTTAGGCTCAGAGGGCGGGTCCGGGACGGTTATATTTGGTGGCATCGACACAGAAAAGTACCACGGAAATTTGGCCAAGTACAGCATTCATTCTAGCAGGGGAGCTTTGGCCGTGGATGTGCAAACAATGCTGGTGAATGGGAAAACAGTACTGGTGGGCACACCAGCGATATTGGACTCGGGAACTTCTTTAGGGCTTTTGACTAAGGAACTCATGAGTGAGCTTGATGAAGTTTTTGATACCACGGTGTACGTTTTGGGCTCGATTGAATATCGGAAAGTAAGCTGTAATCAGCCTCTGGACCAGTATGTGGAGTTTGATTTTGGCAACAACACCATCAAGATAGCATATTCAGAAATGGTGTTTGACCAGGGCAACGGCCATTGCTTGCTTGGATTTGGATATTATGACGACTACATGATTTTCGGCGACGTGTTCTTGCGCCAGGCGTACGTGTATTATGACCTCACAGATCTGACAATCTCTCTCGCGCAGGCCTCATACGCAAGCTCGTCGAACATAATCAGTGCGTGAGTTTCCAAATCTTTGGCTTGCTCTCGGGTATGGTTTCCGATATGTAATATCTCATCTTTGTCATCCAAGAACTTCTTAGAAGTCGGTTTGAGAAGAACAGAAATGATACAATTCCTGCTGGAGAAGTGTAGAAGTAGGTGTTCTTCGTAGTAAAGTGAGCAAAATAGCTCTTGACCGAACGAGTCATGCTGTCCAGGGTTTCTTGATTGATGAGCTTTGAGTATGATCAAAAGCGAACACCAAGGTGTATTGACACAAGCTAGCATTGACGCTAGGCGCAATGCTTTGGCTTTAGCGGCACTGGAATACATATACGAGTGAAATGCGTGCTGCATCGACTCCATCCGCGTGCTAACGCCGAAACACGTCTCCAACGCGGCTACGGGAGCTCAGGCTCCAAAAGCACAAGATCGGGACCCGGTGCTGGTTTGCGCATAGCTGTAGCTAGTCTGGCTTCTCGCTCTGTGTTTCGAACATAAAACACGCCCTTTTCGTCCGATTCCTCGACATGTAAGTTTTTGCGATCCGCTCCTACAAGCTTCTTGTAGTCTGGGTGATCAATATCCCAGTCCCCGCCGAGCTGGTCACATAAGTAGCTGACAGTGTCATCGCAGTAACCCAAGAAGGAGACGTCAAAGTTGCAGTTGGGTATGGAGTCTCTGTTTATCAAAATCTGCGGCACCTTGGGCGACACCTTGTCGACCATGTCGGCCACAGGGGCCACACGGAGCGAGGTTCCGATACTGATAAGAAGATCGCAGTTTCTGAGATCGGCTGCGTGTTGCGAGTGATACGACCGCGGCAAGTCCTCGCCGAAAAAAGTGATATTGGGTTTCATGACACCAAAACTAGGGTCAACCACGCAGTCATCGCGGCGCAACTTTGCTTTTCGTTTCTTGTCGCATTTCGGGCAGTACGCAAGCTCGCCCTTCTCCAAAAAAGGGTAGATGGCGACGCCCTTGGTCTGGTACCTGCATGTGACGCAGGAGGCGTACGCCAAGGAGCCGTGGCACTGCACCATTTTCTCCGGGAGAATGCCCGCGTTCGCCTCGATGTTGTCTATGTTTTGCGTGTAGTTGCGCAAGAGCTTGCCCTTGTCCTGGAGCAACTTGAGGAACTTGTGGAGCGGCGCCTTCACGTCCTTCGGAGGCAAGATCATGTGCGCGATCGAGTAAAATATCATCGGGTTGTCGTGGAACACACGGATGTCAAACACTTCCTGTGGATCGTCGAGGCCGAGGTCTGCCATCTTGGCGTAGAAGCCCTCGGAGCTGCGGAAATCGGGAATGCCGAGACTCGTGGAGATCCCGGCGCCGGTAATGACCAAGATGTTGGAGGCGGACCGGAGCGCAGCAAGCACGTCGGGCACGGTGGCAAAGTGCTCGAGCCTGGGGCGCAACTCGAATATGCGCCTCATGGCGATCTCAAGGAGCCGCATGAGCTTCACGTAGTGCGACGCGTTGACCTGCGGCGGCAAGTTTCTCGGCACATAGCCCAAGCTCAGGAGAAGCTCGACAATGTCGTTTCCGGAAACGGCCACGGGAAGAAACTTTTCGAGGAACCGCTGGGCCCCGAACCGCTTCACGAACTTGCGGAACTCGTGCACATTCGGGTATTTCTCTGTGTGCGCGGCGTCCTCGAGGTCCGACAGCACAACACCCGCCGCCTCTGTATCGGTCGACGTGTCCGCCTCGCTAGAAGCTGCGCTGGCGCCTGGCGACGGGCCTGGGGGACGTTTCGAGTCCGTGCCCCCACCGAAACTGGCGGGGCTGTTTGAGGCGCCCCCCACGTGTTCTACGTGGGCACAGCTTGTGGGTCCAGCGGCTGCTTCAGCCAGCCCGCTGCGTTGCGAAGCGCCGTCTGTGTCGTCGTCCGTGTCGTCGTCCGTGTCGTCGTCAGTGTCGTCGTCCGTGTCGTCGTCCGTGTCGTCGTCGCTTTCCTCCATAAACGGTTTTTTGAGGGGCGGAAGCGGGCGCGGCTCTCCTGGAGCGTGGTCCGAGTGCCTAGCCCTTTTGTGGGGTTTTTCCGAGCCCAGCTCCGAGTCCAGCTCCACAAGAACAATATCCCGGTTTGCCACGGTCATGTATCGGCGTTGTGTAGTGACTCTACGTGGCTAAAACGAAGAGGGCGTGGCGCCCGTGGATGGGTGCAAGCACCTCGCAGTTGTCGTGTCACGTGACGCGCCCCGGGCTCGGCTAAGTTCTGACGGGCCCCATGGGGCTCCGTGGGCAACGACGCGTTTTTTTATTTTTGTTTTTGTTTTTGTTGTTTTTTTTTTTTTAATTCTACGCGTTTGTGTGGTGGTTGTGTGGGGGAGAGCAGCGCAATGCGTGGATGCCGGCACGTGTGTTTCGTTTGACTGGGCAGCCAGGGTTTCTGGGCCCATCAAGGACCAGGCTTGGTGATACCTTCGCTTAGCTGCAGTACGCGTTCTGAATGGCGCACACGTCTTTCGGGGCCCGCCCCACCAGGCCCGCGCGTTCGATAATTGGCCCAGTAGCACCGAGCCATTTTCAAATGGCCGCACGTGTGCTCCACGCAGCTCTGTGGTAGTTCCGAGCCGTGCTGCCGTGCTCTGTGACAATGCTCATTACACTTGCCTTTGTCAAATATATGGCCCGCTGGGTCTGGGCCAGAGCCGAGTCGCAGGAAAGAACCTGCGTGGAGGCCTGCTTTGGTATCGGTGGGTATTGGTGGTGTCTTGCTTGCAGCTTTACCTATTGGCGGTTGTTTGGGAAACCTGGCGGGAGAGGAGGGGGGCGTGTTTCCCCGAGTGCCATAGACGTGTCTCTTTTCGCCTGTACGAGCATCAGCATTCAGCAAGCAGCCCCAAGTCTTTGGGTCAGAATACACTGAGCGCAGCCGCAGAGCGTGGAGCCAAATGGGCGCGCATGCTAATTTGACGGTGGGCACGCCAGAATAGGACTCTTTTGTTTTGTTTTATTTTATTTTTCTTTTATTTTATTTTGTTCTGATTTGTTCTGATTTGTTCTGCTTTGTTCTGCTTTGTTCTGCTTTGTTCTGACTTGTTCGGCTTCGTTTTATTTTACCTTGTTTTTGTATTCTCTTTGGGATTCTGGAGCCCCACTTGTACATATCTGCCGTCTCCCAAAGAGCCCCTCGGGGCTGCCCAGAGACGCACCATTTCGCCCGCGGCCCTACCGGAACCCAGGCCCTGCGCGCCGCGGTATTTCTGGCCCTGGCTGCGGGCCCACGGCCAAGAAGAAACCAATACATACATGCCCAGCCGAGAGTCAAGAGGAAAAGAAAGCAGTGGGAAAAAAAAAAGTCAAAACGAAAGAAAATAAAAAAAAGGTGGAAACCCTGTGGAAAAAGCCTGCCTGGATGTCCGCACGTGCCCCAGCTTTGCACGCAACACGCAATCTCAGAGCCCCGGTCGAAAGCGCAGTGTCAAACCGCCAAACCAAAAGCCAATGCCACAGGCCGCACATCTCTCGCCGTATACGCCTCGCACTGGAGCCACGGCCCATAGCCGGCCCCGACACCTGCACACAGTGGGCGCGCCCAGTTTTCGCGCCAGCGCACCAGCGCAACATTCCGCCAGCACCTCACCACTCTTCTTCCTCAATCGTCGGGCTACATTTCTGCATCGCTTTTTTTTTTTTGTTGTTGTTGTTGTTGCTTTTTTGACTTTGCACCCGCTAAACTTTATAGAGCAATGTTGGACAACGTCGAGTTCATCGCGACGCCGCCCGCACCCGCGCCCACGCCGGCGTCTGCAGAGTGTGGCATTCTTACCACCGCCTCTCCCACGATTGCCAACGCGCCGTTACCCGCCGACGGGCCGGGAAGCAAGCACTTCTCGAACGCGGCGTTGGGCGGGTTTTTGGTGTTGATCCCGCTCTTTGTCACGCGCAAGCTCGGCTTGGGGCTCAAGACCTGGGTCTTCTTGGCGGTCGTGTTGGCGGTGCCGATCTTGATGGCCTACTGGACGCTCTTGTCGCTGTTCTCGCCGCGGCTCAACGAAAAGGTGCGCTTGCCGGGCAAGCCCGTGGCGCACTACCTCGAGTTCCACACCCCGGAGTTGAAGGCCAAGTACGAGACCAGCAACAACGGACAGGGCACGAAGATCCCCATGGAGACATTCCACGAGTTGTACTTTGACAACAAGGTGTCCTTCCGCGGCGACTGCTTGGACGTGTTGGAGTACCGCCACGACTGGGCGACGTTCCGCTTCACGCTCTCGCTCTTCCGCTTCTTCTTGCTCGGCATGATCCCCGAGGTGATTATGCACTCCAAGTCCCAGGACGAGGAGCAGGTGCGCGACCACTACGACCGCGGCGACGACTTCTACACGTGGTTCTTGGGTCCACGCATGATCTACACTTCCGGGTGCATCAGCGACATCAACACCGAGGAGTCTTTGGAGCAGTTGCAGGACAACAAGTTGAACGTCGTCGCGCAGAAGATTCAGGTCACCAAGGGCGACCACGTCTTGGACCTAGGCTGTGGCTGGGGCACGTGGGCCACGTTCGCGTCCTCGCAACACGGGGCAAAGGTCACCGGTGTCACCTTGGGCAGAAACCAGACCAAATGGGGCACAGAGCTCATGCAGAAGTACGGCGTCGAGGACGGCCAGTCCCGCATCGTCTGCTGTGACTACAGAGACACGCCACAGTCCGAGAAGCCTTCGGGCAAGTATGACAAGATCACGTGTCTCGAGATGGCCGAGCACGTCGGCATCCGCAGATTCGGCGCCTTCTTGGAGCAGGTGTACGACGCTTTGGAAGACGACGGTATCTTTTTCTTGCAGTACGCAGGCTTGCGCAAGTCGTGGCAGTACGAGGACTTGGTCTGGGGCTTGTTCATGAACAAGTACATCTTTCCCGGTGCAGACGCGTCTACCCCGTTGGCATTTGTCATCTCCGCTTTGGAGAGCGCAGGCTTCGAGATTGTCACCATCGACAACATCGGCGTGTCCTACTCCGCGACCTTGTGGAGATGGTACAGAAACTGGATGGGCAACAAAGACAAGGCCGTGAACAAGTACGGTGTCAAGTGGTTCCGTATTTGGGAGTACTTCTTGGCCTCGTCCACTATCACATCCAGACAGTCGGGCGCCACGTGCTACCAATTCGTTTTGAGAAAGAACATCAACTCCTACCAGAGAATCAACTACGTGCCTACCATGAAGGGCGTCACCACGCCAGCCAAGGAGGGCATCAAGTGGGCCAAGGAGTAGGCGTGGATTTCGCCTCAGCTCAACTGTATAGAGTGTACATGTATGTAATGGCGCTTTTGCCGCCACTCAATCTCTTTTTTCTCTATTTGGCAAAGTGTCCCGCTATCGATCGCCTGTATGGGGAAGCTGAAATTCGACTGACGAGTAGATCAATTTGCCATTGTATATACACTCTTGGAAACATACCCAAAGACATGACCCCATTCAGGAGTTTTTCGATTTGAAAAATTAAGGAGGCTCATAATTGACATGAGGAACAATAAAGATTTTTCCAAATCATGATAAAGCTTTACCGTTCCATTCGTGATACAGCTTTTCTACCCCATTTACCATTGACGAATCAAATATCACAGACACCGTTGCCCCACTCGGATGAAACTAAGCAACTGGTACCCCACAATTTCAGAATCAATCTGAACAAATACACCCAATTGAAGAGATAAATTTCCATAAAAGCCAAAACTGCCTGAAGCAAAAGCATCTGCAACTACTTGCTCCAGCAATATTCTGTAATTTATTCTTTTCACAGAATTAAATGTCGTCTTTGATCATAACCATGCACGGACCCCGGGTCAGTCTTATCAGGCACGTGGTTCGGAAAACGCCGTCAGTCCGAGCGCCCGCAATAGGCAGAACTCCGGTGGGCCGAACGTTCGGCGCCGGCCGCCGGCGCCTCCTCACGCACGATAACGCGTGACGGCCCTCGGATGTGCGCACAAAAACTCCATAGTTAACGTAAGAAGATCCGTGCATCCTCATACAAACTAAATCCCGAAGAGCCGTTGTGCATTCTCCCATGCGCACGACCGACTCCTGGTGACTCGGACCGCAGCCCGTTTGTGCAAAGACAAATCTGGGGTAAAGCAGCTGCATCTTCCACACGTATAAAAACCCCTTGATCCCCCCCTCCCAGTGCTCGCTTCTTTTTTTTACCACAAATTCTGCTTACAAGTTCCGTTCTCCCGAAATTTTAAAAAATTGGCTAGATAAAGAACGAATACGCATAACTCGAAAACTCACAGAACTGGATCCCTCGACGACTTCAGATACTTCTATTTTCCACCCACTATTTATTCAGCAAATCAAAAAGAGAACAATGGCCTCTCCATTCCCCACTACTGCTCTGAAGGCTAAAGGTGTCCAAATCTTGGGCCCCATCCCAGAAAACGCCAAGCACATTTTCAGCGCAGAGGCACTCGCCTTGGTTGCCACGTTGCACAGAAACTTCCAGTCTCGCAGATTACAATTACTTGCAAACAGAAAAGAGCAACAAAAGTTGCGTGACGCCGGTGTCTTGCCTGACTTCTTGCCTGAAACCAAGTACATCAGAGAAGACCCCACCTGGACCGGACCTCCGTTGGCTCGGGGTTTGCAAGACAGAAGGGTCGAAATCACTGGCCCTACCGACCGCAAGATGGTGATCAATGCTTTGAACTCGGGTGTTGCTACTTACATGGCCGACTTTGAGGACTCTTTGACCCCTGCCTGGAATAACTTGGTTGACGGGCAGGCTAACTTGTACGACGGTGTGCGCAAGAACTTGACGTTCTCCACCGGCGGTAAAGATTACAAGTTGAACTTGGACCCTGGAAGACATATTCCCACCTTGATTGTCAGACCCAGGGGCTGGCACTTGGACGAAAAGCACGTCTTGGTGGACGGTGAACCCGTTTCCGGTGGGCTTTTTGACTTTGCCATCTACTTCTTCAACAATGCTAAGGAGACGTTGGCCCAAGGCTTTGGACCATACTTTTACTTGCCTAAGATGGAGCACCATTTGGAGGCTAAGTTGTGGAACGACGTGTTCTGCTATGCTCAGGACTATATCGGCATGCCCAGAGGTACGATCAGAGGCTCTGTTTTGATCGAAACCTTGCCCGCAGCATTCCAGATGGACGAGATCATCTACCAGTTGAGACAGCACATTGCAGGCTTAAACTGTGGTAGATGGGATTACATTTTCTCGTACATCAAGTCCTTGAGAAACTCAAAGGAGTTCATTTTGCCTGACAGGTCTCAGGTGACTATGACTGCGCCTTTCATGGCCTCTTACGTCAAGCTTTTGGTGCACACGTGCCACAAGAGACAAGTGCACGCTTTGGGTGGAATGGCTGCTCAAATTCCAATCAAGAACGATGATGCTAGAAACAATGCTGCAATGGAGAATGTGGCCAAGGACAAGTTGAGAGAAGTGCTTGCCGGCTGCGACTCCTGTTGGGTTGCCCACCCTGCGTTGGTGCCAATTGTCTTGGAAGTTTTCAACAAGCACATGAAGGGACCAAACCAAATCAATGTGCCTCCAAGAGAGCCATACAAGCCAATCACCGCCAGAGACTTGTTGAGCCCATATGTTCCAGGAGCAAAGATCACTGAGCAGGGAATTAGAGCCAACTGCATTATTGGCTTGTCCTACATTGAAGCATGGTTGAGAAACATTGGTTGTGTGCCCATTAACTACTTGATGGAGGATGCTGCGACCGCCGAAGTTTCCAGAACACAGCTTTGGCAGTGGGTCACTCATGGTGCCAAGACCGATGAGGGCAAGCTCATTGACAGGGCATACGTGGCTAGGCTCTTGCAAGAAGAGTATGAGAAGTTGGTGAAGGCAGGCAACCCTGGAAACAAGTTCAAGCCAGCCTTAGAATACTTCAAGCCCGAGGCTTTGGGCGAGAAGTACTCCGACTTTGTCACCACTTTGATCTACGATGAGATCACGACTATCGGCAGACCATTGGGCGCGGAGAAGTTGTAGTGAGAGAGAAACAATTAAATAAATACCAATAAATGAAACCATTAACGAAGAAGGCGGTTATGTATGATGGCGACTATTTACAGCAAATTTGCTGGATTCCTGAGTGTCCACAACGGTGTTCTTCTGCATCTCTTCGAGTTCCACGACAGAAAACTCCCGTCGTATTCAGTTCCTACCTCAACTCCATTTCCCACCACATCGGACTCCTTTTTCTCCGAGCCGCATACTTCAGCTATCACCATTCATTCACATGCCAAAAGTACATGTCTCATCAATTCCAGATATGATATTTCGCTTGCATCCAGACCATATGGACAGGATCTCGGTTTTTCCAAGCAAAACGGCTCAGAAAGTGCCTGGCTCAAGCCTGAAGCATGCTGGATGCTTTGAGAAAATCGAAGCTAGCTAGGGCGAAAGCTTTCGAGCGCCACCAACATCCAATACATTGCAGCGTATAAGACGATAAAAACAATGGTGCCCATAAGGTAACTAGCGACAGCATAGAGAAGGAACGCTGGAGTCAAAAACACGTATTTGCGTTCTTTTGGCATATCTTCAGTAAGGCGCTCTACTGAATTGATGTAGGACTTTTGCACCATTGTAATCTCAAGTGTTTAAGCTGACTGATGTATCTGTAACCGAGGCGCCAAAGTCCAACAAAACGGCTGGTGTGTGAAACCAAAATTGGAAAGACCTCAAATCTAGATTTAAGATCTCCCCATCAATATCACAATCCACAGTACACAAGAAGGAGTAGAGGGGTAGTCTTTTGTAGCCGTGCTCAAGACTAGGCAATCAAATCGGCACAAGTATGAATATGTAGAACGCAAAGAAGATGGAAAGGATGCACGAATTCACGAATAGATACAACGGAACCGAGCAAAACAAAAATTTAAGCAAAACCACAGAGCCCCTTCAGGTAGGTCGTAGGACAAAAAGGGGAAATAGAGATTTTTTCCAGGTTAAATAAGTGCTGGTGCGGGTGATACAGACCCTGGCAGAATTACATCAGTCTCATTGAAGATGGCCCTGGGTGTGAGCTAAAACCAGGCCTGAATCCGAAGTCAAAAGCTTGTTTCAATAAAGAGAACTAAGGTTCTGTGCCTCATGGTAATTTCTGGGGCTCTCGGTAAAAATGAACTGGTTTGTGGCGCCAGATGGGACGCATGCACTTAATTTGTAGGGATGGGGCGAAACCCACAGAACTGGCTATATGGTCTTCGAAATGATGGTGGCATTTGCCCAGCTTGAGCCAATTCTCCGGTCTAGCTTGGGTTTGCCAGGAACTATTGATATGATGTAAGCTATGTAGTGAGGATTTTCGAGAATCATGACTATTGTCCCAAAATTAGGTCATGGTGGACTCGAACAAAAGGGTGAAGGTTTCCGATGCCAAGTTGGAAAGAAGCTGGATACAAATGCGTTAGCTGGAATACTGATTCACATATTAAATCTTCTGTCGTTTTCAGCTTTTAAAAAAAAATATGTTGGACAGCCATCCGGGCCAACGGGCTATCAACAGCTGTGTTGCTAATTCTTGTGAGTTCAAGGTATATGAGGTGCATGCCCATGGCACATTTTCATCGAGTCGGGTTTACAAATAAACTTTTTGATCTCGAAACACGCGTGCTGTTTCTGATTTTCTTAGAACCCATTTCCGACTCACAAAACCTAAGCCTAAATAGAACCGAGGAAAAATAGACTTTCTGGTGCATTTTGCATGTTTCATAAACGTATATTTTTATAGACGAGACGTTTTTGCTACTTGGGACATAGCGCAGGTGGTTCATTCTCACTGGCAAATCTTTTTCACGTAAGCAATTGATGCCAAAATTTTCAAGCCGCTCTAAAGAAACGGGTATTTAGAGCATTTCAATGCTCCCAACAATCACCCAACTGTCACAGTACTGTCAATGTATGTTCATTGTGGTCCACGCGTGCGATATGTCTTGGTTTTAAGACCTAAATTGTGCCAAGGAAAATTACTCAATTATCTGGGCTCGCCATAATCGTGGTCTTTCATATCTGCTAAATTCTTTTTTGGTCCGGTGTTTTCTTTGTTTCGTCTGTTGCTGGACAATGAGCGAATACTATGATCTTGATAGATTGGACCGGCCAGAACAAGCACACCCCCAACTATACCTATAACAAATGACATAGGTTTCCAAACAGCAAATCCCAAATTCCAGCACCCCGGCAAATTCCCGAACCACGGAATTCCAACTGCAAATGTATTAGACCAGGCCACCAAGCGTATCGTGGCTCTATCGCGTTTTCGATTGCGAGATTAGTAGCTTTTGGTACATATGTTAACCTCGGGAATGATACTGGACATATTTACGAGCACAGTATCTAGAACTGATTCCAATGAGAAGAGCCGTTCCTCCTAAAAGTTGTTTTGCAATACGCGGCAGAGCATCACCTTCGCCGGGGCCAATGCCTCTTTGTTCCCATACTAGATTCGGACGCATCCACAAAACAAAACTGACACTTGGCTCTACTTTGATGCAATGAAATGATAAGGACAGCTAGAAGTCTAGATTCACTGTGTCGACTTTCTTGGTGATAGCATTAACTCTTTCAATGATTTCTAAGGTTCTTATAGCATTACCTACTTTCATGTATTTCTCAGATTTGCTGGCTCGAAACATTTTTTCTTGAGCATTCTCATCGAAGTGGTGAATCATTATATAATCTTTCTTTGAAAGGAGAATCTAATTATATATATCCATTGTATTATCGTCCCAGGAAGAGAGAATCTAATTTTATATTTCCATTAAATAAAAAATCAATAATTCATCACCCTCATTTTCAACTCCGGGGTTTCCCCAAGGATAATTTAAAAATATCGATTCCAACATACAACTTGCTAAACTTGTCTGTTATGATTTCTCAAACAAATGCCTCTGTAATCTATATTTCGGTCATTACATATATTTTAGCCTTTTTGAATCCGCGGGTGATATTTGTATATAGCTTCGTAAATCTCACCAGCGGCCAACCAGAATGAATGCGTGGCCGCGCTTCGGAAACACAGCCACCCTGAGGCCTGCACACACAATGCCTCGCCTTGTCACGTGAGTTTCCACGCGTACCAACCACGCGCACCCACCACGCGCGCTTCTGCAACCTACCTCTTTTATCCTTGAGATCCAGCCAGGCGCCACTTCCATTAAAGATTTTTTCAATGATTTCAGTGCCTAAATATTAAAACAGTCTTTGAAGAAGAGGGCTCACAAACTTCTATGCCTCCGCCTGTCTGATGAGTACCTCAAGACCCATCCAGATGGCGATTTAGCCGCCAGCATGCACTGGCGGTCAGTTGTTATATGCAGTACGTCGCTAAAAAGTGTGCGAGCTCGGCGCCTAGCCACACGCTGTAGTTTAGGATTCTGTGTATTTTTGACCAATCCACATTTCTTTTGCTCTCATACAAGATCCCGGCGACGACTTCTTTCCTTCGAGAGGGCAACACTAACAACAAATCCGAATAGAACAAATCGCGGCCATACAAGAACCGCAAGAGAACCCCACTCATCAGCGTACGATAATGTCTGGTAGCAAGAAACCTAAGGTGTTGGTGCTGGCATTGGCGCTTCTCTTGGTATTTGTCTTGATTGTGCGTGGGCGTGGCCTGTACGAATGGGCTTCAGCGCCCCTGGGGCTGGGAGAAGTTTCGGCGGCCAAGGGCTTTCTCGACTCGCAAAACAACGAAGTTGTGGACGAGGCCATAAACCGGGAGATTTCGCGGGAGAAAACCAAGGAGGAGACTGGCGACGACGCGGGCGGGCACAAAGATTCAGGCGATGTAGAGCCCGTGGAGTTCGATCCGGCAAAAGAGTTCTTGCAGATCCGTTCGTTGGCGCCCATGACGATCTTTTCCAAGTCATATTGCCCCTTTCTGAAGCGGCTCAAGAAGCTTCTACTGGAGAACTACAGTATCACGCCAGCGCCCCAAATCGTCGAGTTGGACAAGCACAAGCACGGCCAGGAGCTTCAGGACTACGTGGGTCTTGTGTCTGAGCGCAGAACCGTACCCAACGTTATTCTTGGCACGACGCTGACGCTCAGCAAGGGTGGCGCCGACGACTTCATCGCGCTTCACAAGGAGGGCAAATTGGCCGAAGTGTTGAACTTGTGGGGTGGCAAGGCCATATCTGTAGTCCGCCTCGAGGTGCCATCGAACTCTTGAACAGAAATATATAATGTTTTAATGAGCGTGTATCACACGAAAGCTTTAATGGAACTAACATTCTCAAATCGTGCCTCACGCCAGGCTTCGTTCGCCACATCCACAAAGCCCCGCCTTTATCTACGCAACCTGGAGTGATCTCGACAATGAAATGACACACCGTTACACATGGAGACGTACTTTGCTAATGTAACATTAAATACACAAATGGAGTCGCACCATCAAAATTATGTACTTTAGAACTTGGTGAATTGCTTGGACTTGGCAGCAGAGACGGAGACCTTCAAGACGTTGAATCTAACGGTCTTGGACAAAGGTCTACATTGGCCAACAACGACAACATCACCCTCCTGGATACGGAAGGCTGGGGAGACGTGAGCGGCAACGTTCTTGTGTCTCTTCTCGTATCTGTTGTATTTAGGGACAAAGTGGAGGTAGTCTCTTCTGATGATGATAGTTCTGTGCATTTTGGTGGAAACAACAGTACCGGTCATGATCTTACCTCTGATGGAGATGTCACCGACCCATGGGCACTTCTTGTCAATGTAAGAACCCTCAATGGCTTCCTTTGGGGTCTTGTAGCCCAAACCAATGTCCTTCACCCATCTCTTGGCCTTCTTGTTGGCCTTGGTCTTAGGGTTGGTGAAGATGTGTGGTTGCTATACTTGTTAGTCTACTGTCTCGATGCCTGTGAGCTGGATTCCCTCACTCGATACTCGCATGATTGTCGATATACTTCTTTAGCCAGAAGCATATCGTATGATGAAGGGCTGTCCGTTTCTACCAAAGCCTGTCTTTTTGGAGCCTGTCGTTCGATGACATCGCATACACGTTTTCACAATTATTTCAACAATAAAGACAAATATGCGGAGCGGCGAGGTGGGTAAACGTTCCTAAGCGGACTGTAAGGGACATACCTTTTGGAAAGCTCTCTCAGATTGAACGGTCAATTCAGTAGCCATCTTGTCGAGTGTTGCGTCTAGTAACTGATATGTGAGGGTGTAAGATTTTTTCTCAGATAGTGAGTACCTCGCGGGAGAAATTTTCAAGCGTGCGATGCACAGAGTTCAGTGTGTGTGCAGGTATATAGGGCTCAAGCCCTCAGAACCTGCGCGTACTGGCCAGCTCGCGTTACTTAGCGCGCTGGGGGCGCATAGTATAAACGGCCACCCCAAGGCACGCCCACCAATGTTTGGAAACACACATTCATGTCGCTTAGTTTTTTTTTTTAAAAAAAAGAGCGTTTTGCTCACTGGCTGTGTAGCGTCATGTGATCCTGAAAAATGCACCCCTTTTATTATACCGTGGCCCCAATCTAAATTTGCAGCACACAAACGTCTCGTTTGACAGCCGCCATCAACACGCAAAAACTAGCAATGTGTTTGCTTCCAGGATTCAAGAGGACCAAATCTCTTCCGCCAGAGCCTAGTTGCTCTGAACACAGAAACTTTTTTGTGGTTAAGTTCAAAGCACGTTCGAAGATGTGACCTCCACAGCGCCTTGAGAATACGGCTCCCTGAAGCTTACCTCCAGCCAAGACAGGCTGAACGAAGCCATGTGCGTATGAGAACTGAATCTTGAAACCCAGCAGCGTCTAATAAGGAAAAAGGCATTTTTTTATGGTTCCCACGTACTGCCTAGCGTACCGCCATCCACTCTACCGAATGGCGCTGGCGCGCCCGCCCTTTGGTGGTTGCAAAACCCTCACGAATTTGAGCCTGCATACACAATCTTCCCCCACGCCCGTATCGCAATCGGGCGCGGCGGCCGTGATGACGGCTGCCTCTGTTTTGCGCGGCGTTTCCAAATCAAACCAGCGTAATTAGGACACCGCTTTGGGTAATTCGCTACACATGGCTGAAGACAAAAACCCTGTAAAGCTCCACGTTCCGCGTCTCCGGGTTCCGTCGCACACACTCCATGATGCTTCCTATAACAGCTTGCCCAATGTCAGCCAAAGAACCGTCTCCTCATCGACATCGCTCTTGAGCACCCCTAGCAACAACATACGCAGGGTCCAGCAGCAGATGAACGCCCATGCAAGGCCATCGATGGCGAAGATATCGCGTCCCAAGCCGCCCGACGTGTGTTTTGCGGGTGTTTCGTCAACGGCCGCCGCTTCTAAGAAGCTCTTGAATCTACAACAACTGAGGCGGGCCCAGACTACCCCGCGCCCGTTTGTGTTGCGCAAACCTGCCACGATGTCGAAATACGACTACTCGGTATTTGTCGACTGTCACAGCGGTGCAGAGCCTGGTGAAGGCAATATTCCGCCATTAGTGAAAGACTCACAAGTGCGAGCGTGGGAATCCGCCGAAAAAATCAGTACCGAGATCATATTCGAAAACGAATCCGCGTCACCCAACGATACTATCGACGTGCTCGACGAAAGTATCAACAGCAGCATAAACGAAGAGCTTTTCTTGGGCGAAGACAGCCGTGAGGATAGAACACGAGCGGCGGGACCGCCTCTCTTGGAGTCCATCCCTCAATACACAAAGGGTGAGCTCGAAGTCATTCTAAAAAACTACCGCAAACTACAAACATGCACGTCACCGCCAAATCACTATGAGATTGAGGACACAGAGAAAAAGGAGTTGTGGCTTTACCGCCAGCAGCAAAACGTCACGCAGGAACGGGCCTTCACAGCAAATCACACGTTGCTAGGTAAGCGGAAAGTCCAGGTATTTCACAAGAAAGAGTTTCTTCACAAGCTTTTTGGGTATTCTAACAACATTAATCAGGAGTGCATCACCAATAATACATCCTACACTGCGACCGATAATGTGTTTAATGCCCAAAAAGCATTTCATGAGGATAAAGAAGAGATTATGGGTCTTTTGGCTGAGGACAAAGCGTTTGAAGAAGAGTTAAAGGCTACAAAAGACCGGTTTCTGGCCTTGGTTTCGGAGCCCAGAAACGCCTCGCAAACGCTGAATAAAATGTTTGATCAGCCCATGGATACCCTGGATTTACTAGATTTGACAAACTCTTGGCTCACCTCTTCCTACGAAAAGCAAACCGGAATTATTAATAGTGAGGATGGACTAGACAGTGAGCCAGATGAACATCCCGAGGTAATTGCCTATACAATCGGTCTCTTGAAACAGCGCGTGAAGGGCGCTTTTGATGATCATGTTGATATCCCTGATTACTAAGTGTGCACCCATGACCACAGCCCTCACCTTTCCCCGCCATGCCAAAATCACGAGCCCAATCCCAAGACAAACCCATTTCTTTACAGGAAATAACAATAAAGACAAAACTTTGAGCCGCCCCCAAAAAAAAAAAAAAGCCAAGATTCACACCAACTGTTTGCAAAAAAAGAAAAAATATATATTGCCAACATTCTCAACTCTCTACAATCTCAGTTCCAATGAAAGTTCCCGGCGGTCCAACTAAGCAATCTTATTGTGCATTGTCACATTTTTTGAAAATGCGCCACCCCCGAATATGTCAGCAGCCCAATAATATCCCAGTAGTATACTGTGTGTGCAGTCAAAATCTGGTGCGAAAGCGGGCGCGCGCCGACTGCGCCGACGATCGGGAGTGGCTCACTAATGTTTACGCTGTCGAAACAACTACTTAATAAGCCTGTAATTAGACTCGGAACTATTTGCAGACACTTAACAATGGCTCCAGTACAAGAACAAATTGCGAAACATTACGACTACCTCGTGCTTGGTGGTGGCTCCGGCGGAGTCGCCTCCGCTCGTCGTGCTGCTCTGTATGGCGCCAAGGTACTCCTCGTGGAAAGCAAGTACAACAAGCTTGGAGGAACTTGTGTCAATGTCGGATGTGTGCCTAAGAAAGTCATGTGGTATGCAGCCGACCTTGCCCATAAAAAAGAGCACTTGAAAGCGTATGGTCTTTCCGATGACGGTCACCACGTCAAGCACGGTGACTTCAAATGGGGACAATTGAAGGAAAAGAGAGACGGATACGTGACTAGATTGAACGGAATTTACGAGAGAAACTTGAAGAAAGAAGGCGTGGAGTACGTGTTTGGCCGCGGTGCTTTTGCTAACGAAAATGGAGATGTAGAGGTCACCCTCAGCGCCGACCAGGAGGTCCCCTTTTTGTCAAAGTCTTTCAAGAAGGACGACAAGCTCATTTTTTCCGCAGACAAGGTTCTCATTGCCACTGGCGGATACGCTGTCGTGCCTCCGTCCGTGGAAGGTTCCGAGTTGGGCATCACCTCTGACGGGTTCTTTGCATTGAAAGAGCAGCCCAAATCGGTGGCAATCGTTGGTGTTGGCTACATTGGTGTTGAGCTTGCAGGCGTATTCCTGAGCCTTGGTACCGAGGTGAGTTTGATTGCCCGTGGCGACACTGTCTTGAGGGCGTTCGATGACATTATTCAGACTACCGTCACAGATCACTACGTCAACAAGTTGGGTGTGAAGATTATCAAGAACTCCGGCAGTGTGAGCAAAATAGAGAAGGACGGGGACAAGAAGAAGGTGACTTTGGGCAATGGTGATGTGTTGGAGGTGGACGAGTTGCTCTGGACTGTCGGAAGAAAGGCATTGCTCGACATTGGCTTGGAAAAGGTTGGTGTCGAGACCAACAAATCGGGGCATATCGTTGTTGATGAGTACCAGCAAACCGCCAACAGCAAGATTTACTCTTTGGGTGATGTTGCCGGCAACCACGAGTTGACGCCGGTTGCCATTGCTGCAGGCCGTAAGTTGTCCAACAGATTGTTCTCTGGGCAGGAGGTCTTTGCCAAGGACCACTTGGACTACACGAACATTCCATCCGTTGTATTCTCTCACCCAGAGGCTGGATCCATTGGAATGACAAGCAAGCAAGCCGTTGAAAAGTATGGCGAGGAAAACGTCAAGATTTACAACAGCAAGTTCACCGGTATGTACTACGCCATGTTGGATTCCGATGAGGAAAAGGCGCCTACCGCGTACAGAGTCATTTGTGCTGGGCCCGAGGAGAAGGTCGTGGGCATGCACATTGTGGGTGACGCGTCAGCAGAAATCTTGCAAGGGTTCGGTGTGGCTGTGAAGATGGGTGCGACCAAGAAAGACTTTGACAACTGTGTTGCGATCCACCCCACGTCTGCTGAGGAGCTTGTTACGATGAGATAGGAGGCCTTGGCCATGCGCTCACTGCGGGATGGCTATTTATTTTGCTATGTATGCATTGATAGACTCGAATCGATCAACGTGACTCTATCTAGAGCGAGGCAGTGTGTGCTGGCCAGATGGCACCGACGCTGCGTCTCGCGCACTTTCCAAATTATTATATGTCTTTAATCGATTTTTTTTTCTTTTTTTTTCTTTTTTTCTTTATCTCTTTATTTATTTTTGGTCCTTGCGTGTTCAAACCCTCGGTCTCTTTGGTGGAGGTCCTCTCACGGGTGGCCGAGGCTTTTCTCCAGGGCTCATGAGGAACATTGGGGCGTTTCTCAATATATCTGGAACACTGATAAAGCGGATCATAGAGCCCCGGACAAACACCTGGCTCATGTAGGAAGTCTCGCCCGTTAGGCCCTTGGTCCTGGTGACATCTGTTAACGAAAGGTTCATGTTATCCTCGTTCTCGATAAGTTTCCCGCGGTAGGTGTCGCCCGTTGTGAGCTCAAGCGAGACCACGTGGCCCTGTGCTTCGTTTAGTAGGCGAACTGGAATTCCGGCAGACATGGCGGAGTATGAAGCAAAGCTGGAACGTGGTGCTGGGTGCCGATGGGTGGTGGGATATATATGGTAAAAGGCATGGGTGAGGTCTGGTGTACGGGTGTGCTGGTGTGCGGTGTTTCTGAGACCCTTCCTCTCCTCCCCCAGCTCCAACCTCGAACAAGGTGCAAAGAGTGTGCGGAAAGTTGCAAGCTCGGCCCGAAATGGCCCTTTTCCACAGACTGACCTCGGCGTCTCTTGAATAGGCGGCTGACGTCAGCAATGTAAAACACACCAGTAAACAAACCTGCACAACGTCATTTTTGTCGTATCTTCACCACATTCTGGGGGCACCCGAGCCCCCAGGCGTACCAACACTGCCGATGCCCGTGCCTGCACAGAGGCGCACGTCGCCAGTACGTCATGGGCACCGAATTTCGTCCGGGGCAGGCGCCCTTCACCCACACAAGCAACGGCAACGGGCACACCACACACCGCCTGGCCTCCGCCGCGACTCCCGCAACTCCCGCAACTACCCGTGCCTTTGTCCTCCTGCCCCACGTGTGCAGGTCTGCCCAGCCCCAGCAGTTTCCGGGCAAATCCTCTCGTCCCGCCAGGCCTTCGGCCCGGCCCATCCTGGCAGCAGTCGCCACAGCCTTCCCCCTCCCCCACGCACGCGCAGCATGGCCGCGGCGGAAGAAAAGAAACGGCTCCGGGCACGGGCGCCCGTGTCGTGTCTCAACTGCAAGCGGCGCAAGGTCCGCTGCGACAAGAACAGGCCGTGCGCCGGGTGCGTGCGCAACAACGTGAGCCATCTCTGCGTGTACGTCGACCCAAAGTGGGCCGGCCCGGCGCCGGGCGCCGTCTCGGGCACCGTCTCGGGCACCGTCTCGGGCACGCTTCCAGGTGTCCCGGCCGAGGCGCCCCGCGGCAGCGGTGCTCCTGACGAAACCGCCGAGCTCCGGCGGCAGTTGGCGGCGCAGGGCAGGGAGCTCGCGTGCTTGCGCGGGCAGCTCGCGCAGCTAGCGCAGAGCGCACAGGGCCCTCGCAACGCGGCGCAGCGGGCGGGCCCGGCGGCGACAGCCAGCCCCGTACGCCTGCGGCTGCCGGAAGGCGCCGGGACGGGGCACGCTTCCAAGTGCCCGAGAGGGCGCCCTCTCGGGCGCCCGGCGCCAGGCCTCGCGCAGCTCATGCGTAGCTGGCGCGGCTCGCGAACGCCCATGTCCGTCTTGGCCAAACTAGCGGGCCGCACGCACGCCGCACAGACACACGTGTTTGAGCCCGGCAGCCTCTTGTGCGTGGGCGGCCGCGAGCGTGAGCACGCGCCCGCGCTCACGGCGCTCTACGCGTGGCTCAACATCGTCAAGGTCGACCCGCAGCTCACCGCGCTCTGGTTCCGCATCACCAGCCTTCAGAAATCGTACCATCTTTATAAGACGGCCCTTGCCGCGCTGCACCCGCGGCCGCGGCCGCAAGACCACGGCCCAGCGCCCGCCGGCTGCGGCCATCAGCAGTGCCCGGTCGTGGCATGTGAGTTCAACCTCATGCTCGAGCGCTCGGAGCTGCCCGAGCCCGCGGAGCTGCCCGAGCCCGCGGCACTCAAAGCCATGCCGGGAGCGCCGGGAGACGCGCCCGTCGCCGCCGCTCAGGACGCAGCTCTACCTGTCGCCACGGGTGGCGCCGCAATCGCCAAAGACGCCGACGCTCGGCGGTTGCTTGCGGCTATCGACGACACGTGGACCCGCGTGTCGGCCTGCGCCGGGCAGGGCTGCGGCTCGGCCCATCTCGCCAGCCTTATGCGGCTTTCCATGGACGTTCCGGCGGGAGCACACGCTGCACGGGGCGCCGCGGGCGGCCTCCTCCTGTACTTCGGTGCTGATATACGTGCCTTGTACGCCGACGCTCCCGCCGGGCCTCGGCTCCGCATGGGCCCGTTTCCTGCGGCCATGTCCAGTGCCGAGGTGCTCGCGCTGCTCCGCCTCAAGGCCGTGTTGCTCTCGATGCTCGCCCTCGTGGTTGACGAGGCCATGGACTTGCTTGCTGTGGAAGATGAAGCCTCGGCCCCCTCGGACGCTGCGCGAAAGGCAAGGGCCCCGCTCCCGGGGCGGGCCTCGCAGGCCTGCTCCGACAATCCGCTGCCACTCTTGGGACATGTGCTTGAGCTCACGCTCTCGTTGTTTTCGCCCACAAGCACCCTCCGGGACCCGGACTCTCTGGCCGCGGCCCTCGCGTTGCTCGTGGCGCTCCTCAACCGCCTCTGCTTGCTACACGAACGAACGGGGCTTGCTTTCGATCCGCGCGACGCATTCACCCGGGTCCTCGTGGTGCTCTTGCAAACACTCACTAAACCAGGCCAGCCCTTGCAACCCTGGTGTGACCCTGCCCGGGTCCAGATCCAGGGCTCGTGCGAACCACACGACGGCACTGCTGTTTTTTTCTGCCAGCTCTGGCATGATCTCTTGCGCGTGTTGAATCTCGCCACGTTCCACCTCTTGCCTTTGATCAAGCACGGATCCCATATCGACGTGCTCTTGGGCTCGTTTTGGGCCGCCGTGCCGGAAACACTGGCCGCCAACAGCCACGTAGCATACCTACAGAAACTCCACCTGAAAATCCCCCTGTCCCAAGTGGCCGCGTTGATCGTGTCTATCCAGGTGCAGCTCACAATTAGCCACGCGACGTTCACGCTACAGAGAAGCATCCACGCGAAGTTCTGCGATGATAGCGTGACAGTCGCCCATTTTCTGTTGTTGATCCTCGAGATTGGCAAGTGGACTTCCGATCCGGCCCTCGAGGGGCTCGGCGCCGTGCGCCGCTTCGAGGCTTTGGCCACGCTTCATTACCTCGAGTTCTTCTTTTCCACAATCATCTTTCTCCAGTTGGAAGAATCAGCAGATTCAGGTGCCTTGGCGCAGCTTGTGCCTTTGCTCTTCGACAAATTCGTACTGTTCAACCGATTCTTGCAGAGCAGCTCTGTGCAGCTAGCGCATAGCGTCGATAAGACCTACGTCTGGGCAGTTGTGGCGGAAACGATGGCCCGGCTCTCGCATCTCATTTCGGGGCTTCTTATCCGATTCAAGCCCAAGCTCAAATCGGCTGACAACACTCCTCACGCGTCCCATGCGCCTGATGATTTGGTCTACACAATGCGCCCGAGTGGCCTGGAACCGTTTTCCATATCCGTGCCTGTTTTGGAAAAAGAGCAGGTAATATCCGAGGCTGACCGCACCGTGGAGATCTTAGAGAGAACCATGGGCCGTGATGCCTCGCGGCGCCGCACCAGGATCTGGAAGTTTTACCAGACTTTTATACGCAACTCCCACAAAATGGATGCTTCCTCGTACGCTAAGCTCCACGCTGATGCTCTAGGCGCAGGCCGGCTTTTGAGCAAGTGCCCCATTATGTCCAGCAGTGGGTACGAGACCTCTGCAGCCCGCATGGAATTAGCGAAATGCCCTGTTTTTCATGCGGGCCCAGACAGAACAGCCCATTCCCGTGGTCACTCTTTGGCATCAGGCTGCCCCGTGTCAGGTGTTTCAGGCCCCATCGCCCTCTCAGAAGATGTGAAGCTAGAGTCGCCGGTGCGGGGTGTCTCCGTCCCTTCGAGACAAATCTCTCTGCAAGCGAAAAAGTGTCCTCTCAACCACGAAGCGGTTGCGGGCATGCATGCCGAAATGGCCTCGGTATCCGGGCCAGGCGACCTACGAAAGCGGAAGCGGTCCCCCGGCCAGGAACCAGAATACCATGGCGATGCCCGCAGAGACTCGGGAAGTGTTTTTTTGGGCCGGCTTGCAAGGTATACGCCGCCGCTCTGTGTGCCCACTGCTGCATCCCCAGTCGCGGCACCCAGCATGAGACTGCCTGAACCTGTGCTAGGCGAGCCACAGGAGCAAGGCTCCATTTTGAACATGGACTGGGATAGTTTGCCAGATTTCAACTTCGACATGATGGAAGACGAGACCCTCATGATACAACTCAATGGCGGAGACTTCAACAACCCGATACTCGAGGGTTTGTTCCAGTAAGAGGATGATCAGTAAGCCGCGGATAAAGCCTGCAAGTAGTCTGATGATTATTCGAAATGATCTTCCATGAGGTTGGCTAGGTGATGTCTCTCGCGTTTTCGAAGGTCAATCGTAAAGTAATTCAGCATCATATCTAGGCTTATAATACAATTGTTTGACTCTACGCGTCCGTTGGCCTTATCCATATCTCATTCTAATGTGGGCCGTGTATCACAGTTTTAGTTCCCGTTTGTTTGCGTCTACATACTACATGCGCAGCTGACAACCAGTAATTCTACATTTTTTAATTGCATCTTGTGAGTGGGGCATGTACAATTTTCTCCAGCTTCGGTTTCAGGACGAATTGTGGGATTTGGCTAGTATAAGCGCCATGTTACTTCTTGGCATATTCATCATTCTCTGTGAACTATCTGGTGGAATAAATGTGGAACAGCGTGAACCCTCGCATAGATCAAGTATAGACATATGACAGGCTCCTGAATATGAGTCCTTCGTACAAGTACAAAACATTCACATCCAAAAAAAAAAAAAAGATTGCAGCACCACAATTTCGCATATGGTCTCCCACTACACTACTCAGTGTGGCCCTATGAAGCTTAACTAACGTTGATCGGACGGGAAACAGTGTGTTCTTCATGGTATGGCCGCAACCGCAAGAGTATCCAGTGAGCTTCAATATATATATTTGATCATGCAATATACACTTTCGGTGATCTATGTAGCGCAGATATGATGTCCACTTTGCCGAAATCTTGCGAAAGTCTTGACTGTTTTTGATTTTCAAACCAAAGTAAGTGACTGTTTGTAATGATGATCAGCCCACGGGCGTTTTAGGTGAGCTTGAACCACCTAGCATTCGCTGGAGGTGTTGAGCAGCATGGTTTCGACTCACAGACGCCATGTTGTGTAATTCAAGCAGAACCTGTTCGAAGTTCAGCGCCACGGATTTTCACCTCAAGCTACTCAGGGCTTGGTCGAAGTTGTCTCTCAGACTTGCAGAAAACTACACATAATCTGAACCACAAAAAGTATGCGGTGCTCATCAGGCAGGGCACATTTGTAGTATGCAAACTCTACTCATCATGGGCAATATTCAATTAGGCGCTGTGGAATACAGACACGGAGGCATGATCTGACGTCAGATAAAGAAGCTGAAGAAGATAAAAGGGGTCTTTACTTGCACCGTAAACCCGATGCTTTTCCGCCAACAGCGAATGCTTAGAATCTCATGGGCGAGCGCACTGGGGCACACGTAATAATTAGAGAAAGCTGGATACGTCACCTCTTTACCTCGCCCGCCACAATTCTCGTTTTTATAAGCACCTATATAAACGTCCCAAATTGAGCAAGAGCCGGGCACCTCTACCATCATTCAGCATGCAGAATAAAGTTTAGGAAGAGATTGTTCAAAAAGAGATTGGCAACACCAGGCTCTGGTGGCGAGCGGCGCGGTCACGTGCCACCTTCAGAGGCTGTTGATTCCAGCGGCCAAATCTCGCACGTACATCTTACTCCAACATAATAAACAACCACTGGCGGCAAAAACACCAGCTGCGCCATAGCATCGTAACACAAGAATCATATATTCAGAAAGCTCAGGCTATTCCCCTCGATGTTTCCCCGTGTATTTCGGCACGCCTTCCGGAGCGGGCCGCGCCGGCCCTTTGCCACTGGTTCCGGCGCCCCTAAAACAACAAAGACGTGGCCCAAAATCGCTGTTCTTGTGCCCGCAGCTAGCGCCGCGCTCTACCTTTCGAACGATACCGTGCACGATGGGGCGCGGCACGCCTATGATGCTGCGGGCCGCGTTTCTGTGGTTGCGGTGGCAACCGTGCGGTGCTTCCAAATTTACCGACGGGCACTCGACGCCGACTACGGCGGCGACCAGGAAAAACGCCAGGGGGCTCTTACAGACGCGCACCAGGCGGCTGCGCGCGTCACGCTCGCTGCCCTCGAGCGAAACGGTGGCATCTACATCAAGCTAGGGCAGCATATTTCGGCACTCACGTACCTCCTCCCGCCAGCATGGACGGACACAATGACGCCGCTCCAGGACCAGTGTCCGCGGCTGTCGCTCCCGGAGATTGAAGCGATGTTCCTCGGTGACATGGGTGTCCCTCTCCGCGAGTACTTCAGTGCCTTTGATCCTGAACCCGTGGGCGTCGCGTCTTTAGCACAAGTCCATGTGGCCACGGTGCGCGCCACGGGCGAGCGGGTCGCGGTGAAGTTGCAGCACCCGCTGCTCGCACGTTTCGTGCCCTTGGACGTGTACATGACGCAGACGGTGTTCGCGCTCATGAACCGGTTCTTTCCCGAGTACCCAATGACGTGGCTCGGCGACGAGCTCCAGAGCTCGATCTACGTCGAGCTCGACTTCGCCAACGAGGCGTCGAATGCACAGCGAACTGCGGCAGAGTTTGCGGGGCTTCGAGATCTTACGGCATTGCGGGTGCCCGGAATCGTCTCGGCCAACAAGCGCATCCTCATCATGGAGCATGTGGCGGGCGCGCGACTCGACGACTTGGCCTACATGGCTCGCCACGGTATCAGCGCCGCGGAAGTTCTGGCGTGCCTCTCGCACGTGTTCAACAGCATGATTTTCACGCCGGGGTTCGGCCTCCATTGCGACCCGCACCTCGGCAACTTGGCTATTCGAGCGGCACAAGGGACCGCGCACAATTTCGAGATTGTGCTCTATGACCACGGGTTGTACCGGTACATCCCGTTGCCAATGCAGCGAGACTACGCGCACTTCTGGCTCGCGCTCTTGGACAACGATGTCGAGCGCATGCGCCAGTACGTTGAGCGGTTTTCGGGGGTAAAGGGAGAGCAGAAGTTTCGCATATTTGCCTCGGCGATCACAGGGCGCGATCCAGACAGCGTGCTCAGCTACGACATTTCCAAGCAGCGCGACGAAACCGAGATTCTCAACATGCAGACGCAGCTTCACACGCCGGAGGTGCTCGAGGACTTGATGGCCATATTAGCAAGCATGCCGCGCATGGTCTTGTTGATCTTGAAGACAAACGATCTTACACGGAACCTCGACGAAACCTTGGGGCACCCTTTAGGGCAAGAACGCACGTTCTTGATTTTGGCGAGATACTGCGCGCGCGTCGTATATTCGGAGTCGCTTGACATTGTGCGCAACTCTTCGGGGGTGCACTCATTACGGCGTTTGAGGGGGAGCGTGGCCTCTTGGTTCTCGTACCAGAAAAGACTTTGCTCGCTCTTTCTTTTGGACTTGGCGATGATTTTTAGAAACGCAGTGGCCTAAGGGCAAAAACTTGTAAATACATAGACCACAAAGCCAAATGGTCTTGTGAGGAAATGGCTATTACGACTATTGGCAGCCACGAGACACGGGACTGATACATGCGTACACTGGCTCTACCAGGTGGGTAGTGACGTGTTCTCAAATTAATCTGTAACCTAATTCTATGCTCTACGCGGAAGGTAGCCGCGGTTGTTTGATTTTGAACCTTATTCGATTCCTGATGCGTCCCCATGATAGCTCGATGGAGATCAGATGGTATCACAAGAGTATCACGCAGGTGTGCCGTGCGACCTCATTTGGCAACAGCCTACTCCGAATTCTGCTGCTCGGCCCACCAGTTCAGAAGTACGTGTCTATCACAGGGGCTCTGCACTTAGCCATTGTGCCTGATTTTGTCCAACAAATCGGTAATTTTCGGCCCCATCACAGGTTGGCCTCGCCGCGTTCGCTGTTGCAAGCTGAGCTTCTTTTTCTCGCGGTCTTTCTGGCTCTGCTCGATTTTCTGTCTTCGTTCCTGGACCCTTCGGAGCTCGTCCTCGCGTTTTTGCTCTTTCCGTTCACGCGCCAACTTGGCCCTTTCTGCAAAGTTTAACGGCTTTCTTTTTGGTGGCACCTCGATTTTCTTAGGGAGGTCCCGTTGTGGTGGCAAAGGTGCCCCGTGGCGCTTTCTTGAAAAACTAGCATCGGTTTGTGTTTCTTCTCCTTCCTCATTTTGCGAATCTGGCTCCTCCTCGGAACCAGAGTTCGATTCGTCCTCTGAATAATTTCCACGTGTGTCTTTTTTTGGCGCACCGCTCTCTGGACTGCCCGGTCTGTTAGGTTCCTGGCCTGCCGGAACACCTTCTTTTTCCAAGAGCTTGAAGTAGTTTTTCCGCAACCGCGCACGATGCACCAAAGACCGTTTGATTTCCTGGTTTTTGTAATCGCGAAGATCCTTATGGAGCTTTTTACCCTTGAATGGTTTTCTTTTTTCCTGGGCCATGTTTCAGTATGGTTTGTGTGGGGAAAAACAAGGTATTTGTTCGGGTACATCTCTGACGGAGATGAGCATCGCCTCTTGGTGTGCACATATCACGGTGCGGCCAATATACAGAGCAGAGTTTGTGTGCTGAGCAGATCGAAAAGAGCCAACATTGGGCAGGAGAATGTCTTGCACTCAGGCTCTGCTTTGAAAATTGGAAGCAGTGTCTAGCATGGTCCCCTTCCATAGGGAAGGATGTATGATTTTAATCGCAAATGTGAAGGGCATCATATTATTGATGGCATTCCGTATGTTCTTATGCTATTGAGATAAGATTCGCTCAAAACCCACATATGATTCTCAAAACCCAACGTCCGAAGGGAATTTTGCATTTATTTCTTGCTCATTATCTATGCTCCGTGCTTTTGTGATCACAATGGAGTTCAATGCACAGACATATCGTTGAAGTCTAGTGTCAAATGCACTAATGGGGGTAGAGACTCCGGAAAATTAGACTGAGATAATGCATATCACCTGTAGTTTGTTGACATCAATATTTTCATCAGAAAGGCTCTAATTTTTTACCTTTATCAGAATGGCATTATCATCACTGTGTATATTTAGACGTGTTCACTATATTCACGTATTATTTTACTTGGCACGAGGCCATGTCGGAAAACACACACGGCCTGGCCTCGGTCAAAAAACAGGAAGATAATATTTATTTCTTAAGGAAGACAATTTTCTGCGAGATAATCGAATACATTTCAAAACTTGATTTTCTTGGGCCTGATTGGAATCTTTGGACTGCGTCAATTTCCAGGCAGATCCTTTCTTCCAACCCTCTATGCAAATACTTACATAGAGAACTCATTCGAAACTGGCTTGTAAACTGCCTCGACTCATACTCGAATGAGCACGTATAATACAGCGCTCCACATATGTGACATTTCTCTCATGTCACATTGCAGATGAATTTATTTCTCAAAACTTCGCCAAAAAAAAATAGTATGTTTCAATAGAGAAAAGAGTGCATTTTGGAGAAAGCTTGTGGAACGACACTGGCAACCATTTTGAAATCGGCGCGAAAATGTAAGTAAACAAAAAAAAGCGGCGCGACGCAAACAACTACGATACAGATACTACCGTCCCAAAATTCGAAATCAAAACAGAAAAGATGTAAGAAAAACCTCATATAAAACAAACAGTAGCAATATCCCAACATTGCTTTTGACACCTATTTGAGTATCTGGCACACCGAAAACTCCAAATAAAAATACCCAGTCACGCGTCACGCCCTCAACACACCTGTACACCAAGAACATACCGAGATTTGGCGGGGTGCATATCACGGTTTAATGTATCTATCCTACTTCGAAATGCCGGAAGGTACCTACCATAAACTACAGCTGGAAGAGCTCCCTGGCTCCACTGATACTCTGGGAGACAAGGTGCCAGGCGATGGTGCGGAAGCTTCCAATATTCTAGGGAACGATGTCCGATTAGGCAGCGCAGCGCACTCAGAAGACGAGTTCGACGAATTTAGTGTTGACCAAGAAGCACAGCATACGCCAAATGTCGGCACTTCCAGCATGCACATGGCCTTTATGAACATGGCCAATTCCATTTTAGGTGCAGGCATCATTGGGCAACCCCTAGCGATGAAAAACGCCGGGCTTCTAGGCGGCATATTGGTGATGGTCGGCTTGACTTTCCTTATCGACTGGACGCTCCGCCTAATAGTAGTGAACGCCCAGCTCTCTCAAACACGGCTGTATCAAGATACAGTCTACTTTTGCTATGGCCGCACAGGCAGGCTCTTGCTCTTGGCAACCATCAGCTCGTTTGCATACGGAGGATGCATGGCGTTTTGCATCATTATTGGCGACACGATCCCGCACGTGCTTGTGCTGATGCTCCCGAAGTCTGTGACTGATACCGAGACTTCGCTCGTGGGCTGGCTCTTCGAGCGGAATGTGATCATTGTGGTGTTCACCACGTGCATATCGTATCCGCTTTCGCTAAACCGCGACATATCCAAGTTAGCCAAGGCCTCTGGGTTTGCTCTTGTTGGAATGGCGGTTATTGTTGTCATAACGGTAGTGAGGGGGCCGATGGTGGATTCGTCCCTCAAAGCACCTCTCACGGCACTGGAGAAGTATGTGAACAAGAACCTCTTTCAAGGCATATCGGTGATCTCGTTCGCCCTTGTATGCCACCACAACACGTTGTTCATCTACCAGTCAATGAAAAACGCGTCCACAAAGTCGTTTGCAATCTTGACCCACTGGGCGTGCGGTATCTCCATGTGCTTTTGTCTCCTCATGGGCGTGCCAGGACTCTTGAACTTTGGCTCGAATATCAAGGGCAACATTCTCAATAATTTCCGCAGTGATGATGCGTGGATCAACGTCGCGCGCTTCTGCTTCGGCCTCAACATGCTCACGACGTTTCCGCTAGAGATATTTGTCGTTAGAGACGTGTTGAAAGACATCGTTCTAGCGCAGAGTCTGGGCTCCAATTCAGGCAGCACTGCGCACTTGGAACTCTCTAAGAAACAACACTTCATCATCACCACGGTGCTTGTCTTCTCGTCCATGTCTGTTTCTTTGTTCACATGCAATTTGGGCATGATCCTCGAGCTTATCGGCGCCACCTCTGCATCCTTGATGGCATATATTATCCCACCCCTTTGTTACCTCAAACTTTCATGGGAAAACTTCGACATAAAGATGTCTTCACGGGCAGAAAAGCTAACGTTTGTTCTATTTAAAGCACTCCCTTGCATTTTATGTACAGTATTTGGCGTTGCCGTTATGGTCATCAGTTCTTTCATGACCATAAGGGATAGCATGGAGAACAATAGCAGCGACTCACACTGTGTTAGCGGCTGAGCATCTATAAAACTTTTCTTTAAAAACTCATTCCTCATCGTCGTCATCAATAATCACTCTGCGCTTCCTGGGCGCACGCGCTTCTGTTTCAACCTCAACATGTAGCATCCTTTCGCTCTCGTCGTCGAGCTCGTTTTCAATGTCCAGACTAATGTCTTTCCTGATGAGCGTCTTATATACGTCGTCTGACCTGCCGTAAATTGGCGACTCAGTGCTTTGAACTAGCATGTCTCGAGAATTTCGTTCTTTTGTAGAAGCACGAGGCTCGTCCTCGTCCAGGTCCTCTACGAACAAGCCAGAAGCGGCTTTCAATACCTCCTTCACACGGTCGTTGCTGCCTGATTGGACAATAGTGCCCCAAGACTCCTTGAACAACGTAAGTTGTTCTTTGCTGGAAATGCCACCGGTCAGTGAGATCAATTGTCGAAGCTTCTCTTCTTTGTCAAAGAATGCAGTTATACGCTCTTCATCAGATTCATCATCAGAATCATTCACAAATTCGGCTGATTTGAAAGGTTCTACCTCGTCGTCAGAGAATACTTCCCGGGGCATTGATCTATCGCCCCCGCGGCGACGCCTTAGAGGGACATCTTCTTCAGGTAGTGTTATCTCATCGTCACTCAAGGCTTGTCTCCGGCTGCGCTTTCGCTTACCCACCGTTGTACTTTCGTCATCTGAGTCAGGTCCAAAGGGAGAGTCAACAAAGTCTTCATCATCATTAAAGCGAGAACTGACATTTTCATCGTGCTCTTTTCTCTTGGCCAACCCAATCACTTTATGAATCAGCCTTTCGTCTAGCTCTAGCTCTGCGGCCTTGATTTCATCAAAAGAATGTCCAGCACGAAGAGCAGTAAGAGAGGCAATTCCAAAATCAAGTTGCTCTTTTGAAAAAAATAACCGCTGGAACTGGTCCAAGAATGGCTCAATATCCCCAACTCCTGCAGCATGCAAAGCAAGCCACTTGTCCAAAGATGCGACGGCCTCCTTTAGAATGTCAGATGTGACGGATTCATGAAGCGTTGTTTCATCATTCTGAAGATAGGGTAAACCAAAGCCTATTGTTTCCAAAAGTAGTCTAAGGTGTGGATCAGATATCAATAATCTTCTATTGGCAAGGTTTAGATGAAGAGTTATGGTCTCACTCTGGCCAGGACTCATTTCAGAAATTCGTAACAATTCAGAGGAGAGGAACTTTAAGAAAGAGGTAGTGTTCTTTCTCTTCGAGAGATGATACACAACAATCCCAATCTTTTCATCAAGAGAAAGAGATTCATCATTAAACTGAACAAGCGGAGCAGAACGTGGCTGGGAAGCGTCTTCGTCAAAGTAGCTGTTCTTTGCGGCACCTGTGCCTGTCTTTTTACTGCTCAGCTTCTCCAAGATATGCAAATCGCCAGTGTTCAAGAAGCCTTTCAATTCTGCATTCTCCAATCGGGGAAAAAGCACTTCGAGCGGCATTGGAAATCGGTCAAACGCGGACTTAAACTTCTTCATGAAGTAAACGATAAAATCATTAACGTGTCGGGCATTACTGGAGCCTTTTGGAAGGTAAGCCTGAAGGTTCTGCAAAAGAAGCATAAAGTCCAATCTGTAAAGTGCAGAATAATCTTTCCGCGCAACAAAAAGCCTGTGGAAAAACGACAAAGCACGCTTGATCTCTTCTGCAGAGAGGTCTTCGTACTTGGACAAGTACTCAATATGAGTAGAGACCGTTTCGGGATGAAAGAACCTGAGCTCGATATTTTTGAGATCCAACTTGCGTTCGTGGGTGATATAGCGAATGTGTTCGTCATCGTCCTCTTCATCGGACCCTCTGTCGATCAAATCCCAGTGTTGGCGGTCCATTTCCAGGTTGAGACCCTCGGCGCGCTTGATTTTGCGCATTTTGCGGCGGGTCTTGATGAACAAATGAACATCCTCATTTGCCAATGCCTCGAAGCTCTTTAGGAGAACGTGCACTACGGCCACCACAGCTCCAAGGTATTCCGGCGAGTGCCGCGCCGCTGTCCTGGGCACATTGACGCACAAGTCTAAAAACTGTTTTTGCGCAAACAACTTACGGATGATACCCTCGGCAAGTTCCCGGTCATCACTGACGTCGTCTGCAGATGCGAGCTCTAGCTCGCGCTGAGTGCGCTGCGTGCCAAAAATGGCATTTGAAATCAAGAGCATTTCGCGGAGGCATACTAATGCCACATGCAAAGAGTCATAATCGCGCGCCTCCACGGCCAGACGAAAATAAGCAATCAAGAGGATAAATGTAGTTTCGCCCAACGCGGCGCCCACAGAGCCGTATCCAAGGCCATCAGTATCAGGCAGTGGTGCACTGTGTACCGCGACGAAAGCCTGTGTGCGCTCGCGCTTGAACTGGAAGAACCATGCAATAGTGAGAAAGTACGCCGCAAGATCCGTTGAATCGATCGAGCCAAGAAGCCCGCCATGGCTCCCATCTGCAAGACCAGTAAAGTGGTGGCCCACAGCTGTTAACAAGTTATTGAGTGAGCCGCTCGCGAGCAATTGTGCTACGAAGTTTGCAAGGATACAGGCGGCTTGTCCCCCAAGAGGACCCAAGACCGGCTTCACATAGGCGTTGGCATCGCGTGCGAATCCTGTCGGACGGCGCCAGCTTTTTGCGGCGTCCATGCGGCGCAACGTGTCGTGCGTGCTTGCGAGGGCCTGCTGCCCCAGGACGGCAAACAGCGCAGCACCGTCAGCCCCTCGAAGTGAGAGAAGCGTACCGAATCGGCCATGGCGGGTCAGCATTGCCGCACGGGCGTGAGACGCACGAAGACGTTCGGCAGCCACGAGTGACAGCAAGTCCAATTTCGACGCGGCGGGACCCGACGCGGCGGCAGCGGCGGCCTCGGCGGCCTTGGCGGCGCCTGAATCGGCCACGTTCTGGGGCGCAGGGTTATTGGCCGCGACAACTTCTCCCGGGAGTGCGCCTCGGGTGAGCAAGGCGATGCATTCGACGGCCACGAGCGCAAAGCGCTCGTCGGCAAGGCCCCTCAGCGCCTGCTGGGCGACGGCGCCGAGGAAGAGCAAGACATTGTTGCGGTCGAACGCGCGGAGCACTGCGGGGAGCGCGATGTCATCGGCGGCCACGCCTGGCGGAAGCGGCAGCGCGGCCTCGCCGCCCTTGGAGCCGCGGGGCATGGCCACCGGCTCGATGAAAAGCACGTTGCGCACGAAGTAGAGCACGAGCCGGACCACGGCGGCGTCGCGGGGCTCGCGCTCGGCGTCTGGCTTGCGCAACGCGCCGAGCGCAAGGCGCACCACGGCCTTGAGCGTGCGCCCGCCGCGGTACGCGAGCACGTGGTGCTTGTATGCGACCTGGGCCCGGCGCACGCTTGTGCGGGCCCCGAACTCGTCTACGGGCGTGTGCTTGCCCACCTCTGTGGGCCACGTGAGCACGACCAAAAGCTCTAGGCACGCAAGCAGGACACGCTGTTGTGTCTTGAGCAGCCTTGGCGTGCGCGCAGACGCGTCGTGCTGGCAGAGAATCACTGTCAAGTCGGCACGCACCAAGTCGGCGGCCGCGCACGCCAACGCGACCGCATGGGTGCCGTTCTTTTCGTCAACGGCACGGAGCCACCGCTTGATGTCCCGGAGACACGCGAGCGCGTCGTGGCCGAGCTGGTATGTCGGCGTTTGTGCTGTGTGGTCGGGTCCTCCGAGCGCCGATGCAAGAATGGCAATGTGCGCACGGAGAAGCGGCAGCGAGCCCGGGATTTCGGGGCGAAGGAGGTTTTCAGGCACGGCGGGGCCGCTGGCGGGGGTTTCCAGCGTACTGTCGGGCCTGCCGGACCGCTGGGGGCTGGCCAAGGAGCCCGTGGAGGGGTCATTGTGCGCGTAGGCGCCGGCACCGGCAGCGCCGGCGTGTGCGCCGGGGGGATCGGCGACAATAAAGTCGGCGAGCTCGGCATCGTTCGCATACTCGTCGAGGGACGCCATACCTATTATTTTTTTTTTTGAGGGGCGTAGCTAATTGGGCGTGGAGAGAAAATAGTGGTTGCGGGCTCGGGAGCCGTGTCTGGGACGCGGCGCGACCGGGGTGATGGGTCACGTGCACAGCTGCTGCTCGCAGTGATGACATCACGTGACCGTGTTTTTTAGAAGGTGCCAGGGCGGTGTATCTGGTTCAAAGCTTCCACGGGTTCTTTTGCAGAGCTTGGAACGAAAAGGTCATCTTACGACAGGGTGGGTGGGGGGTTATGCAGATCGTTCGGTCACGTGGTTGGGGTTTTTGTGGAAGTCGTCATGGCTGCGGTCATTGCTGTCTTGCTTGTTTGCAACCCAAACGGATTTGACAAAAGATCCTAGTTTAGGTCGTGGGGCTTGGAATATTCATGGCGACTGTCACCGTGATAATGGCCAAGCGGGCAGAAACAAGTTGTGTGATGGAGCAGGTATACGAGAGCATCACCAACAATGGGCAGCTGGCCCGATTGACGCAGGAGCCCCAGAGCTTCTGCCGTGAATGCAACCTGTTCTCGAAATGACACGTGCCCAGCCGAATCAATAAATGGCTCTTGTGCTGAGTCAATCACAGCAGCCCGGCGCCCGAATACGATACTTTTCGGTGGCTTGGGTGCATCTGCCGCTGTCCCTGCAGCGATCTGGTGTGCACAACCGCGTCAAGCGCGTGCGTCTTTCACTAGGGGGTGTCTGGCTACAGGTCCCTGTTTTCTATTCACACCTGTGAAGAAGGTGCACCTACCTACATGAGCTTACGAGGACAAACCCAAGCTGTACGGGTCCACATTGTTCAATTGTATCATGCAGGGTCGCGTCATCAATAATCACGCGCGGTATGCACAGATTGCGGTCTAAGGTAGACGACAGGCACCGTTGCGCAATGCGTCATGCATGGCAGGCTAGGGCTACATTCTTGATGGTTGTTGACCTTTAATGACACCGAGTGTCTTTGTTCGACATCGGCTCTCAAAAAAAGGTAGGTGCTGAGCACTAAGCATCGAGAAAATTGCGTGATGACCATTTGCTCCGCCGCAGGCCGTTTTTCGGATATATATATATATATTTGTTTTTGTTTTGGTGGCTGTCCCGTTTGCAAGACGAGAATCTTCGACAACTGAGTCTTGTGTTGACAGAAAACAATAAATGGTGGGTTTTGCTTTTCCAGAAATATGCGAACGGCAATGGAATAGCATCGCCCATATACATGGAGACAGTTAATCCGAAACCGCTTCCTAGATATCTCCAGAAACCAGGAGACAATGTAGTATGCCAAACAAGCTTGCAATGAAACTCCCGGGGTGGGGCTGTTCCCGATGGTATTCAGGGTGTCTAAGCTACAAAAAAGATACAAAGACTGAACCTTATTATCGGGCCACAACCATCTTTATTTAATGGTCGTTCTTTTAGAGATTCCAGAGGTACTACATTTCCAGAGACAGGCATAGGGGGCGTACTCGAACTTCGGAAACAGCCGTTCGTAGTTTTTGATGGCATTTATTGGATGCACTTCACAAGCATAAATAGAAACAGGAATATGTTTCCAAAAAGAGGCCGGAATCGGAACACAATACTGTGTTCACTACTACCATGTCCATACATCCATTGTAAGTAGAGAACTTCAAAGCCACAGCGCACATCAAGACGAAAAAGCCGGCAAAAGACGAAGGCGAGGCGCACTATATGTTTCCAAGGCACAGAGCGACATAGTCTTCAACACTCTTTGGCTAGTCGGACTCATGAAAGCCATCATGAGACCAGGGTATATGCAAGCCAACGCCCCCATTCAAGAACAAAACGTGGGGTTAGTTCCGCAGCAAACAATGATTATATGCGCCACAGACACCAAGCTTGATGTGGTGGAAAAGAAAAGAATTCACATCAAGCAGAGTCACCCGGTGAACAAATAGGGCCCATGAAGCCTGGTGCTGTATAACTCACAGTAGCTTCTTTGCTTTTCGAACCATGTGGTCTGTTGGAGCAAGTCCCGAGACACCCAAGACACAGGAAAAGGTTTTATTTGCGAGGTCGAGAGCAAACTCAATGCTGGTGGGCAAATACAAACCTAGGGGATGGCGGACCAATATGCTTGATTGGGCGCTGTCGACGCAAACAAAAAAAAAAAAAAAACGAAAAACAAAAACACAAAGAAAAGAAAAACGCAAGGCGTCCCGAATGTTAGGGCAATGCCCAAAGGACATGTTTCGCAGCCGTGCTGAGAAAGGCCCACGGGCCGGCATCCACCAAGGCGCTTGTGTACAGGATATACATACTTCGTCTCTGGAGCGGCTGCATGTCACCCTAGCCCCACCAGACACACCTGCGCCGAGTGAAACCAGTGCAAAGAAGCATAATCCATAGTACCAATCAGGGAACAAGACAAGAGAACCAAAAGCGAAAGGGTGAAGAAAAGAGGGAAGAAGAGAGAAAAAAAAAAAAAAAAGAGAAGAGAAAAGAGGGAGGAAGCGAAAGAAAGGAAGAGAACGAATCAAACAAGAAAAGGGAAAACCCACAGAAAAGAGAAGGTGGAATCAATTCTTCAATTCTTTTCAAGCCAAAAAAAAAAAAAAAAAAAAATGAATCCAAGTGCAATATAAGCAACAACAAAACATCCGCACCCATGCGCGCCCGCGCCGCGCAGCTCCGACTGGGACGCCGTTTCCACGCCTGCACACAATACCGCCACGCGCCGTGCATGCTCCCAGCCATGCATAGACAATGCGCGCGCATTGCTCGCTTCGCCGGGCGCCCGCGAAACGCATCTCCACTGCCCATCGTCCAAATATTAGCATCTTTATACGATGCAATGACAGCCAGCAACAACGACGACGTCCCTCCCCGCAGGCCACGTGCGCGCATCTCGCTCCTGTGTGCCCAGTGCAGGCGCCGCAAGGTGCGCTGCGACCGCAGGCTCCCGTGCCTGGCGTGCATCCGGCACCAGGCGCCCCATGCTTGCGGATACTTTGGCGACCAGGTGGTGCCGCCACGGCCGCCGGCGGCCGGCGGCCTCTCCGTATTCCGGGCCTATCCCGAGAACGGTGCCCGCGCGGCGCCTGCCCGCCCACCCGCGGCGGCACCTTCTGCTCTGGCGCCGCCACAGACCCGCCCTATTTTGTGGGCCCTGACCGCCAGGTTGCCCCCGCGGCCGGGGCTCCATGTGCCCTGTCAGCAGCTGCCAATCGGGCCAGAGCCAAGGCTGCCAATCGGGCCAGAGCCAAGGCTGCAAATCAGGTCAGAGCCAAGGCTGCAAATCGGGCCAGAGCCAAGACTGGAATTGGCGCCATTCGGGGCGCCCACGGAGCAGCCGCCAGCGCACTGGCACACCGCTGGCATGGACCACGCCCAGGCCGGCAGCGCTGCACGCACGGCGTTGCCGCCGTGCGACGCGCCCGGATACACGTGGACGGGCATCAACCCGTGCGATACCGCGAGCCCCGGCGAGCCGTTCGACCTCTACTCGGGGTACGACCCGATCTACGCCGGGATCAACGGCCGCACGCTCAACCACGGCCCGTTCTCGTGGTACTCGTACGTGCAGAAGGACGCGGTGCTCCGGGACCTCTGGCAGTACACGCGGCGCCCCGGCGCCGCGGCGGGCCTGCAGCAGCAGCGCGTGCCGTCGCTCCACGACGATCAACACATGGCGCCGTCGCCACCGCCGTCGCCGTCGTCGCCGTCGTCGCCGCGGGCGGTGCCCGCAACAGAGCCCCTGCGCCGCCACGCGTTGAAGGCGGAGCTCAATAAGCGCACGCTTGCGCTCGGGCTCACGGTCTTTGAGGGCGAGGTCGGCCGCGACACGCACCTCCTTGCCCGCGTGCGCTTGATGCTCCCGCCGCAGCGCGCCGTGAGGCTCCTTGTGGACCGCTTCTTCCGCACGCTCTACCATTACTTCCCGCTCGTGGACGAGGCGCACTTCCGCACACAGATGCACCGCATCCTCGGACCGCTCGCCGCGGACGACGTGCCGCTCGCACAGCTCCGCGTGACGCAGCGCTACGACGCCGCCAGCGTGGGCATCTTGCTCCTTGTGCTCCGCATCGCGTACCTCCTGGCGTTCTCCAACAACAAGCGCGACAACGAGCGCGTGCTCGCGCAGGGCGCCCCGGACGCCGGAGCGGACGCCAGTACGGATGCTGGCACGGATGCTGGCACGGACGCTGGCACGGGTGCCGCCGCGGACGACACGCGGTACATTCTCACGCACCCCGTCAACATCGACGCCGTGCCCTTGGCGCAGCTCTGCCTCGACCAGTACAACCTCTACCAGCGCACCAACGTCACGGTGCTCCAGTGCGCGGTGTTGATTCGCGCGTACCTCAGCATTGCACCCGAGGAGGGCGACAGCGCCGACGGCTACGAGTCGAACGTCTTCAACGTCATGTGCGTCCAGACCGCCTATTGCATGGGCTTGAACCGCGACCCGGGCAACATTCACAACCACCGCACGCACCCGGCCCGCGACAACTTGTGCCGCAAGTTGTGGCTCTTCATCAAGCTCATGGACATGAAGCTGCTGTACCACTTTGGCTTCCCGTTGATGGTGGATGACCGCTTCAACGACATCGGGCCGTTGCGCCACACGCCGGGCTGCGCCAACGTCGCCGACGACGCCGTCGAGCGCAGCGTCTGCGACACCTTTCGGCTCCTCTCGCATGTCTACGCGCAGATGCGCGTCATCTTGCGTGGCTGCGTGGCCATCCGCCCGCAGATGCCCGTGTCCGAGCTCACGGCGGCGCTCAGCACACTCGAGCTAGACACACAGACCCGCCTCGGACTGCTCGCCTCGCTCCTCCGGCCCACGTACCAGGACCCAAACACGCCCGCCCGCGTGCTCCGCACCAAGGTCTACTTGAACTTCCAGCTGTTCCACTTGTCCATCATCTACCACTTGTTTCTCAACTTTGAGCGCGCGCAAAAGCACGAGCTTGGCTTCTTCTACCTCCGCAAGTTCATCCTGATCTCGTGCGGCGAGTTCCTCGTCGAGGCGCTTCCCTTGATCAAGAGCCGCAGCCTCTTTGGTGCGGACTCCGCCGCACCCGCCTTGATCTTGAACCCGCCCGTGGTGTTTTTGATCCACAAGTGCAACCAGGTAAACTTGCGCCTCATGATTGTCTTGACGCGCATGCTCGCGGCGATGGAATCGGACCCGCTGCGCCACGGCACCCGCCTTCGCACGACGCCGTCGTACACGTTGCACCACTCCCGCTTGCACAAGTTGGCCAAGCTCATGGAGAACTTCATCCGCTTTAGCAACTCCTGCATGTCGATGTTGAGCCACCGCTTCTACTACGCTTGGCGGCTCTCCAAGGTTCACCTGTTCCTCCTCGACACCGTCGTTTCGGGCGCCTACAAAAAGTTCCTGCTCGAGTCCGACTTGCACACCATCGACTTGACCCCAGACCGCGTTGGCGACTTGCTCAAAATTGCAGAGACGGCGTACTCGAAGATCAAGACCTGCTGCGAGGGCGATCTGCACACCGCCCCGGCAATGCACAAGCATCGGCACGCAGGTCTGCTGGCGCCCAGAGAGAGCTGGGAAGTTTCACGGACACCAAGCGAAAGCCCTGGGGCTTCTCTACTGGTCCTACTAAACCCAGGCGTAATGAACGGACCCCAGGCTGCCATGGCCGACCGCTTCCTCGGGCCTATTTTGGATATTCCCTCGAGCTCCGTGCTGTCGTTCGATTTCGCAGACCTCGATCTCGGGAACTCCGCAGAGATTGACAGCCTATGGCAGCAGATCAGTAGCCTCAAAAACTCGGGGAAGCCTGAGAATGATGATAGCTGGAACGATCGCAACACCGAAGACAGCGCCGCTCGTGGCTCTGATTTGAGCCCGCGCCTCTTTGTGCCTCAGAATGACAGTTTTCCAGCGGTTAATGGGAATGGGCTAGATGTGTTTTCTAATCTCCCGCCATGAAAATCCTAACCCGCGCTTGTGTCGCTTGTGCCCGACCTGGGGCTCAGGCTTGCAAACAAATGGCGACAGTTTTCAATGCGTTGTTTTGAGCGCCACTTTTGGCAAACACACACACACACACACGGCGTAGCGCGTCGGTGCTCTTTGAAAGCTGTGGGAAAATAGCCACCGTCTCCAAGAATCCCCACAAGTTGAATTTACTCACGTTAAGATGTGCTGATCAGTATGCCGAACATATTTTGGGGGAGACGAGCGTGTTTGCACGGGATCTTAAGAGTGTACCGTAGTGTGCTCAAGGCTGCAATGTTATCTGTCTCCCCCTTGGTATGAGTTTATTCCTTTCATCGGACTGCTTCTTGTGCTGTGATTTTGGCACTTTTCAAGAGCACTGGGCACATGAAACTTATTTAATGGAATTAGGCGCTCACGCCAGCATCTGTTGCGACCCACAGGATGCTCCATCAACCACCTCATGATAGAAATTCATCTTTGATTGCTATTACGGTAGGGAAAAATGCATTTTTTCGCCCGCTGTCGATAAATGGGGTGGAAACATCTCTCTCGGTATCATGTCTTTGTCATCATGAAACGCCTTGAGTACCAAGTCTAAAGAAAGATTCGGGAAGCATTGGTGTGAAATAAGGCACCAGTGATCACGGAAGTTACGGCGGGCTTTTGATACCGACAATACAAACTTCGTCCGTGAATTACTTGTAGCTGTTGCATTTATGTTGGGGATAACGTAAGGTTTCCCGGGACTTACTAGTCTTAAAATTTGTTTGGCTCGGTCTGCAAAAGACCCATAAACTGTCTATATCTGATGACACTCAATGTCTCTTATGCGAGCGATGTTCAGCGGGAGATTCAGGGAGTTGTAACCGTGTCATTCACCAGTGTAAAACAGAAATTTATCCAACTGGCCGCACGGGTATCAATTTGGATTCAGGTCTTTGAAGTACAATAGGTATCCGGTGGTCGTGAACGATGCTTTTTGGTATTTTTCGGCTACCGTACGCCAAGGATCTGAAGTGACAAACGCAGCTTTTATGAAGCACTGCAGAAGCTTCCGAGTTTGTCACCCTGATGTCTGGATAGCAGTGGTGTGGGGTTCTGGACATACCTCACAACGAGAATCCAAAGCTGAAATATGGACTCAAGTACTACTTCATAAAAACTTCATAAGTGAAAATGCACAATGCCAGAAATAAAGGCTCAAAGCTTTTATCAGAACGCATCATTCACTCTGGCGTCAACCTAGCCTATTGCATTTGAGCCGGGCTCACCAAAATTGCGCATTCGAGTATGGGAGAAGCCAGAGATCAGAGGCTATTAGCCCAGCTGTGATGAGTAAGGCTTGCTTTTGTTTTAAAGCGATCGTGGTAAAGTTCAGTCGAGACTTGGTGACTTTCTCGAGCGATACAAATCTGAAAGCTCCCTTGGCTCCGAGAATCAAATGAATGGTCTCGTTTAGTCAAAGTACACGCGAAATGGCAGAATCAGCGGCATTGTCCAGTTCGCCGTGTGTCGCAATTGAAATCTTTAATGAGCATACGTCTTCGCTGTCTTAAACGCTGTAAGATTTCGAAAACTATGGAGCTGGGAGGCCTGTGTCATATGAATTCTTAGGCACATATGAGGGGAAAGGAAAATGTGACTTAATGACAATTTTTTTTACTAACAAAGACTTTATCCGAGCTTGGCCCACTTTTAATTTCCGTATCCAGATAGGGACGAGTTGACCTCAGTATCAATGTATAAATCCCGCAACCGAGCCTTTTATCCAAAATCGATTGAACGTCGCAGCATTACAGAACAGCGCATGATAACTCACAAAAAAGTTGAAAAACCTCGCCTAATAGTCAATTAATACATGCATTGGCCCTAGCTCGGAAAACGAGAGGCCACAAGTTTTGCGTTTTTCTTGAGCTCTAGTGACCTAAGAGGAGTGAAACTATATTTTCGTAAGTCCGTAGTTCGATTTTGCTGAATCTAAGGAACAGATTGAATTCAGGAATAGTGAGCCTTGTTCCTCATAATAAAAAAATCACTTTATGATAATTGCCATGGTTGTTTAGCATCTCTGATTTTGATGGGGAACACGGCTTGCCCTTGCTAGTAGCGCAGCCACTATATATCACGTGACAGGACGTTACCCGCACCGCCTTAGATATAAATACCAAAAAACTTTTCATCCCAATTAAAATTATCCACAAGACAAACACAATATGTATGTACCATGCAAACGGACACTTTGATGACTAAACGCTGTGCACCAGTCAGAATACTCATAAATGATCGATCCAGTAAACCCATTGCCTGAGATGTCCAAAATTTTCACTTTTTGACAAAATACTAATGTATCAGAGAAATGAACTTTCAGGAATTGTCATATTCAAACTTCTATGAAGATCGATGTTAGCACTGTTTATCGCCTTGCTAACATCGATTCCGTAGCATGTTTGATTAGAAACAAGTAATCTACTTTAAGGCATGAAGCGTTTTGGTATTCGGCTGCGTCTGGTGGAGACAACTGTGATGAGTGCACCGCAATAGAGTCATTAGGCAGTAGAGGCAGAACTTATCCAGTCACAAACTGACCAAAAAGAGCTCATCATGTGGCGTCTGAATCTGGAGCCATATGGTCACGCGAAATCCATAGTCTTGTGAACTTAGTCTTTGTGCGAGGTCGTTCGCGGTCTTTTACTGGTTCAGGGCTTGTTAATGCCCTGCGCTGTGAGCTAGGCTGAGAATTTTCGTACGCACATTTCCGTCAACTTGAATGGGAAGTTTTTTTCTTTTTTTCTTTTTTGCGCCTAACAGCTCCCCAGAGAAGACAGGATTTGGTTGTGTCCCCTCAAAAAATCTGAAGGTAGCAAGAAGATGAAGATGAAGATGAAGATTCTAAACGTCCCGCAAGACCCAGGTGTCACCATGGAATTCTGCGCAAGCGCTTCCGGTAGTTAAGGGTCACGAGCCAGCGGGACGATTTGCGATGGCCGGAATCTGGGCCCATGCCAACGAAATTACAGAGCCACGCGCAGGAATCTTGTCGCTTCCCAAACGGAAAAAAAAAAACACCACATCACGTCATGGGACGCGCGGATCCAGATATCGGGCAAGGCAAATGGAAAACACGGGTGCTGCATTCGGGCAAGCTCAGTGGCCCCAGGGATCAATAGGAGAGACCCTTAGCCGAAACACGCGGGCAAGAGCTAACAACAACAACAACAACAACGAACCAAGGCGGACTCCAAACACGGTGTTTACAAATTGTGCATGTGGATCCCGTGAGAGTTGCTTGGTTGTGGATTTCTTGGGCGGTGTTTGTAAGGAGCGCTGGTGGCAGGCGGCAGGCGGCAGGTGACAGGTGGCAGGTGACTGGAAGCTGGAGGCTTGAGGCCAGTGCTGCGCCCAACATGCCAGGCGGCCCTGGGCGAACGCGATGGTGTGGCCGCAAGTTGGCCCCGCGCCCTGTTCGCCCCGCGCCCTGTTCGCCCCTATACTTCTTGCCCGCGCCAGGAGTCGGTGGTCGCGTCGCGGCAGGCGCGCTCGACGGTGGCGGCCCCGGCGGACTTTTTGGCGCCAGATTTCCAGGGCCGGAACCCGCGCGGCCCCTCCACCCCCCGATCCGGCCGCATTGTTTCTTTGCCGAAACTCGACAAAGTTGCAAAATCGCACACACAGCAAGCACGTGAAGCGTTCCCAGGAAGGTTTTGCGGGGTGTTCCATTATAGCAGCTCATTATGTGTGCGCGAACAATTTGCAATTTGCAATTTTTGCTTTTTGCTTTTTTGTTTTTTGTGTTTTCTTTGAAAACCACCGAATCAACTCCCCATTGGCTCTGTTTCCAATTGCTTTTGGTCAGTCCTGATGTGGATGCGTTTTCCTTTTGTTTGAGTTTTGCACTGCTTCGGAGTCCGCTCTTTCAACCTTTCATATTTTTCCTGGTTTTGATTGCGTGTTCTCATTCCTATTCAGACGCTGTCTTTCCATTTGGCCTTTCCAGCGAGCGAGGGCGCCAATCACACGCCGTGAGCGGCGGTGTTCACTGCCGCTCACATGTGTCATTCTTTTCATGACAAGGCTTCCGCAGAATCATTTGAACAAGCGGGGCTCGAAGGCGCCAGCTGTCTTTTTTTTTGTTTGTTTGGTCAGCAGCGTGATCTCCCCACATTGTTTTTACGAAAAGGGCTCGAATTGATTGCAAGGAGATTCAACTTCTGTGCGGCTGAAATGGCCGCTGGGCAAATCTGCATCCCCAGAGGCGTGTGGCTGCAGCGTTTGGCTGCAGCGGCGGCTGGTTGTAAAGGCCCTATAAATATAACAAGGAGAAAGCACGCCTGAGAAGCCGGGGCCCAGGTCAGGCGTAGACAAGGAAAGAGGGCGGCAGGCAAGCTCGGCACTAGAGGCGTGCGATGTTCCAGCCGCCGTGGGGCGAAATTTCTTGGTTCTGGTTTTGTATTTTCCCTCGTGGCCTGCGGCCCTCAGCCTTGGCACCTTGTGCGCAGACTAAAAAAAAAAAAAAAAAAAAAATGCGCGCTGGGCCCAAAACGAAAGCCTACCCCAGAGAATGCCGCGGGAAGCAAGACGGCCAGGAAGGAGTTGCTGGGCCCGGCCCCCGATTTGGCGAAAAGAAAAACGCCGCTGAGCTGCAATATCGCCCGCTTTTTTCCAAAACAACCCTGCCGCCCAAAATGGAGCATGCGACTTTGGCGCCTGTACCCCGGGCCATTGTCCAGCTTAAGGCTGCGGTGCCATTTTTCGTGGCCATCCTTGTCAGAGCGTGCACCTGGCATGCACCTGGCGTGCACCAGCTTCCCTCACGTGCCAAAATGGACCACGTCGTGTGGCTCTGCATGCGGGCCTATTTGCATCTTGTATGAAAGCATCATTCTCGCGTTGAAGGGGTACCGTGCGGGCATGGACCTGCGTCGCGCGGGAACCTTGCATGACTGGCCAAGCAGTACACTGGCGCGGGCAAAGAATATTAATATGCGTCTATTCCTTGTGGCACCCGGCCGCTCATAGTTTTCGAAAGCTCATTCACTCAAGGCTGCTGTTTTTCCTCCTCCTTACCTGGCCTTGCCTTATCTTTCCGCCCCACCTGTCTTGGTACCCGTGCGTCTTGTTGAAAGCCCTTTCTATCATCTCCTCCCCGTTTACCCTGATCTCCGTGTTGATCCCCGTGCCTCTTCCTGACCCTGATCTGGATTTGCAGCGCGTGTTGCCATTTATTCATTTCATCACATCGATCCCTACATACATAGACTCAGTATGGTTTCCTCCCTCGACATGAAGGCACTCAATGTCTTTGTCCGTACGCCCGTATCCCATGAGATGGTGCAAAAACTTGTGCTGGCCACCTTACACGTGATTCAGTGCCAGGACGACAAGAAAGGAAAGACCACAAAAAGTGGCAAGCCGCTCCCTTCCTTGATGCTGTTCATCAACCGCTTGGTTAAGTACACAAACGTGTATACGGGCACCTTGATGGCTACGTTGGTTTTGCTCGGCCGCTTAAAGCTCAAGTTGCCGCAAAACGCACAGGGATTGGCGTGCACAAGACACCGCGTCTTTTTGAGCTGCTTGATTTTGGCACTGAAGTTCCATAACGACTCCTCGCCGAAAAACATCCACTGGGCAAAGTACTCCGATGGGCTTTTTAGCTTGCGGGACGTCAACTTGATGGAGATGCAGTTGCTATTCCTCCTAGACTGGAACCTTAAAGTTAGCAACGAGGAAATGGTGCTGTACTTGGGCAGGCTCTTGGTGCCTATCAAGGACGACTTGATTAAGGCTACCAAGATGAAACAGTTTTTGTACGCGCAACAGCAGGCTGCCGCTACTTCACGTCTACATGTCAGAGCCCATATTCACAGCGATGTACCTCGCGGATCGATATCCAGATCAACATCGGCGACGTCGTCTTTGTCTTTGAGCCGCGAGTCCCCATTGAGCCCTGCTCGCTCAGAGGATTCGATGTATCATGCAAGACAGAGTTCATGCAGCTCAGTCGAATCCCTAAGTCCTCTAATGGCGCAGAAAGTGTTTCACCAACACCTGGCCGTCCATCCGCACATTGAAATGACAGCCCGGACTGAGGAAATGGAGTTGGCCAAGATGCTCAATCAGCTAGGGCATCGCACACACACTCACTAGAAGCGGTCTATGGCGAAAAGTGGCTGTGGAGCAGAATGCATATTTTCTTTGGTTTTATATTCTTTTTTTTATACTTAGTTTTGGTTGATTAACGGTTGGGCTCATGAATCTTGGTTTCTTATCTTGTAAGTTGTTTCAATCCTGATTGAGATGTACTTGAATGCAGGCCTACGTCGCCGTTCCAATCATTCGATTGACAGCTCTCTCCAACGAGCAGACGCCAATGCGAGTGTTGAAAAAGTGGCTGTCAATATCTTGGAAGGGTGTGTGGTTGTGGCTGTAATTTCTTGGGCGAGGCTTGATTATAAAGTGTCAAGTACGCCTCATGCTCATACTTTTTCTTTGCCCCATGAGTCGCATACACAATAAACGCACCCGTACACCGGCAACTGGATCCTCTCGATGATGCATTACATCACTGGAGTTAGCGACACGCCACTCACTTTTCGTGATGATCCAATCTGTCCCTTACAGAAGATGTTCACACAATGCCAAAGTAGCAATCAGGAAGCTTGCCCTGAGCCAAGTATGCATGAAAAATAACAACAAGATCCAACTCAAAAACCTTGGAAACATTCTCCTGAAGGGGAAGGTAGGCGGGAAGGAATCCACAACCAGTCTAAATAAAGACATACCTATGGTACCGCAACCACCAAGCACGCAAAACTCTCTTGAAGATTTTGTAGATCACCATGCGAAAGAGCTTGAAGAAAGCTCATTCCAGATTGGATACATGAGTAAAGACGACATCAAATTGCAGGAGTACTTGGATTCGGGGAGACAGTTTGGTGGTAGTGGCTCGGGCCTGGTGTTTCGGCGCATGGCTGCCATTAACAGTCTCCCTGAAGAGATTGATGTGCTCGAAACGCCTTGGGATGAAATTGAGCGCATATACGGCGTCCTAGAGGAGTTGGATAATGATCCAGCGGTTCATTCTAAGTACAAGAAAAGACTTGGAATTAACACAAAGAGTTTGCTTGCGATCAAGAACAAAAAGCTTACTGACATGTGTAAGTTCGCTCGCCGTGACCAGAAAAGGCAAATGCTGCCTTTAGATCTGGCCTTCGAAAGTATTTTTAAGTACAATATCGTGGGTTTCGATCGGAGTCTTGCAGGAGTTCCGCTCCAAAGCGGAAAGCACGCCTTCAAAAATTCAAAGAAAGCTGCCGAATTCCCCGTGGAGCTTCTTGAAGACTCTCGTCCTTTTGATACCAAAATTCCCATTCACAAGAAAGAGGTCAATTTTATGGAAGACGATGCTCTCGAAGAGACGATAATGCCGCACGATGTAAAGCCCAATTCACCTGTGGATCTTTTGAAAATGGAAGGAAAACCCATAATGATTGGCAATATAGATGATTACCAGACGTTGGAACATCTACTGGAAAGCCTCAAATCGAAGCTCGAGGACGAAATTTATAGCTTGCAGAAGGTACTTTCTTCTGAAATCTCGCGCAGCACTATTCCACTTCTCCTGAGCTTTGCCGGCGAACTTAAGAGAAACGAGTATTTGCTCGTTTCAAAATCACCATATGCTACCAAATTTACGGGTCCTACTTTCAGATACGCATTGAAATTTTTTGACGTGGTTCCATTTTATGGCACATTATTCACAACAATCAAACATCGAACCAGTCTCAAGAGACATTTACACAAGGTGGTCATGCTCAACTTGGAAGAGCAAATTGATTCCCTTTTAAGAATCAAGTATAAACAGCCAGCAGACCGACAGGCGTTTTTGAACAAGATTCAAGCGCTGGTTGATTTGTTGATAAAAAATACGCTATTGCCCATGATATACGAAAATAGGATCGCGGTTCCGCAGCATGTGCATGCAGTTATCCACAAGCAAGTCAAAAACAGCAGCTTTTCAAGATTATACTGGGTTAAAAGGCCCGCGAGACTCAATGACAAAAGTCGCAAACCTCTGGAGCGAACCCAGGCGCAGTACATCAAGTTGGCATGGGCAGCAGACTTATAGACTCTTATTTATTGTCTGTTCAATTCTGAAATCACCATTTTTCTAAGACATTATTGGGTTTTTTGCATTTTATCAAGCAAGATAAAGAAAATTGTTGCGTGAGAGAATTCCAAAATAAACCCATATGAACTGGGTTTTGCACTGCTTCACTTCCAACGGGTTGCACGCGATACTTTTGAGTCTTGCACTACTAAGCATGAAATCAAAATTTTCGCGTGGTGACCAAACAGACAATCATCAGAATCATCCATAACAATGCCATACAAGAAGGTGGCACAGCCTATGGCGTTGCCGAAATTGCCGCGGTTGAAATTCAAGAAGGCTTCTCAGGCAAAGGCAAACAACCCATGCTTTTTGTTGATGTCGTCTCTTTTAAACTGCTGGGCAGCCAACGGAGAGGGAGCAGCTCAATGCGCAGCATTTTCACAAGACTTGAAGACATGCATGGAGACACATAAACCTGTGACACCACCCCCAAATCCTATGAACTACCATGCTCAGAGATTATACTCTAAGTTCAAGAAGGTGAATGACTAGTCTTCGTGAGGGCGCGGCAATGTAAATAGATCAATGATACAGGTATGAGATACTATTTGTAGAGGGTGACTGCGCTCAAGAAATAATAGGCCCGACAACTTGTACTTTCTGCATTTAAACGTTGGGCAGATAAATAAAGTTAAAGAATTTGGATTTTTTCTACTTTTGAATAGGGGATTCTTTCAAAAACAAAAAAGATTGCGATTTCTGTGGATCGAACACAGGACCTTCAGATCTTCAGTCTGACGCTCTCCCAACTGAGCTAAAGCCGCTTCCTTGATGAAGAAGGCGGTAACGTAATTTATGAGGCATAAAGCCGCTGCCATTCCACAAGCGATTTGAGCATACAATGGTTGTAAGTTTTTTACGAATAATTTATGTTTTTGAAAGTAGCATATAAGGTTTCGAGGATCACACCCTTAAACAGTCTGAAACATTTAATAAATATACTATATAATACCCAGTAGCCACTACATATTGAGTGGAAAGTGTGAAGCGCTGGATTCTAAATTCGTTTTCAAGGAGAATCTGATGCGACGGAATCAGAATATTGAAAAATATAATGTGGTTAATGAATCAATAAAGTAACTGGGGCTGTATAATAACTTCATAATAATTAGCACCTTCACGGCTGTGAGCAAGAACTCGATCCGGAAAATTTACGTTGTCTGTTCGAAATGAGGTCGTACTGATTTCAGCTCATGGGGATCCATTCATAAGTATTGCAAAAGGCCCGGCGCATCCTCCATTAGAAAACAAGTAGACACAAATATAGTAAACAAGGACTTCGAGAATGTTCGAAATAATGGTTGTGTCTTCTTCCAGCTGGCCGATGCATTCACAGTGAGTAAGGATGGAACAAACAGTGCTAGGTCGCAACTTATCGATCTGCTTTTGAACATAGTCAGTATCCACAGACTTTGTGGGCCTCCAAGTTGGCCGCGATATTCTCTAGATTCAATTATACGCGAAAACAAGAGCTCTCCAGGGACCCAAACAATTTTTTTACACGACTCCTGTGGTTTAGTGTACGCTTATCGTTGAGACCGAGAATATAAATTTCCATAATCGGAAAAGGGTTCCACACTTGTCTGATTGCTCGTGTTCAAAATGTCGGTATTCCCTTCAAATGATAATTTTTTATTTGCCGGTCTTTGGAGGTACAATTGAATGTTATTGTACGTCCTGCAGTCACATTTCACCATTTCGAAAGAGCTCAACAGTCCCTACAGTGCAACAAGTGCACATGGTGAGAAAAAAGAAACAATACAGAATGAGTTTGCGTTTGATTTGAACAAAGGAGTTGAATATGTGGAAAAAACAAGTAGAAGAGCACAATGTATGCGCCGAAAGGCACAAATAGAATAGGATGCTAATCTCAAAGAAAAAAAAAAAAAGAGAAAAAGTAACAACAAGAATTGTATAAAAAACGATACAATGGAAAACAACTGAAGCAAAGAAACGTGGCCGTGGTCTTATCGGCCAAAAAAAATGAGACCTTTGAGTGAATACTAAAGCCAAAAAAAGAGAACAGTGATTCCACCGAGGATCGAACTCGGGACCTCTCGCGTGTGAGGCGAATGTCATAACCAACTAGACCATGCAACCTGCTTCTTGTTATGTTGAACATACTGTAGGTCAAATGAAGCCAAAAGTGCTTTGCACAGACAGCCACAGAATATGTTGGTCATGTAATGTTTGTTGGCACACGGGTGGAGGTTGGGGTTGATGGAAGCTTCTAGAAAATGCCGCTGTCCAAGGAATCCAGCCGTCTGCAAAATAGAGCCGAACGCGATAAAATGTAGTTTTTTTTTTCTTCAGCAAACGCACGCTTTAAATTATACATGGTACAAAGCAAATCCTTTGTTCAAGAAGCAAAAAAAAACACAAACAACATCAAAAAAAAAAAAAAAAGGATAAGCAAAGAAAAAGAAACCAGCACTCGGTAGCGCATTTACTGGCATTAACAGAGACAGGAACGAACACCGGGATTACTCCAAGGAGCCGACACGACTGACAAAATCTCACAAATCATTTCGCCAGGCACTCATTTAACAACCTGAGGCTGGCGAGAAACGCTTCAGACACGCATGTGCAGATGTGGCGCACGGAGGCGAAGTGTACAGACAAAAAAAAATCAGTGCTGGCCAAAACTTACATGTGAGCCTGCCACCCCGAGACATCTGAACACCTTCTCCGGTGTATTTTCCAAGACAGGCCAGCGCCCCTTTGGGATATCTTGTCGTGTTTGGCCGCTCATTTCGCACTCATTTAAACGGGTTTAAATGGCAGTTGATATACGGGCGGCGAAGCGCGGGGGCCTGCGGCAGAAGATGTGGCGGCCCTGCAAGACCCCGGGTGCCGAAGCGCGTTCAGCCTGCACATAAGACGGAGCGTGCGCTACGGCGCCGCCAGAGGCAGCTCTAGAGTCGTTTTAAGACCGGAAGTGACTGCACAGAGTGCGCTTCGCGTGCGCATACGCCCCCGGCACGCGGTCGGCGACACCTTCTCAGCTCGGCGTATGCCCGCCAGCCTCGTTTCCGCCCATCGCCAGAAACCTCAGCGCTCCATAATCGGCATCTTGCTACTAAGCTGCTGCATCACAAACACGGCCCGTCTGCCACCATCGCCCCTTCGTTTTTTTGCAGCACGCGTCTCGCCCACCTGCCTATTTCTTCCCGGGCCCGTTTTTGCCTGGCGGCCTGCACTCACAACCCGCCCCCCCGCCATTGTTCACCCGGGCCAAAATGTTTGTACGGTGCCTTTTGCTCTGGGCTGCTGTGTTTCTCTTGCCAGCACGGGGCGGCTTTATCCGTGAGCACAGCTTTGCGCTCAGCAACCACTCCGCGCTGGTGCTCAGTCCCTTCGTCGTGCTTGTAGCTCTCGACGTGGACCACCAGTTGATGAAGTTTCTCGTCAACGCCAAGGTGGTGGTGGGGCCAGACGCCCCGCCGGCGGCGCCTGTGGTGACAGACGTGGATGCGGCCACCAACCGTTACACGACGCTCCACGTGGAAATCGACTTTATGGGCAAGGCGTTTGTGCGCGAGAACTTGCGGTTCTGCGACGTGTTGACGGTCAAGAACACGTCGTTGTATGAGGACACGTACCGCTTTGACGGCCTCGCCGCCGCCGCTACCGCCGATACCGCTGCGGCACTGCTGCGGCTGCTGCTGCTGCCCGCGGCGGCCGCCACGGGCTTGGCCAACCCGGACTGGGCCAACCCGGACTTGCCCGGGAACAGGCCGGGCCCGATCAACGGCACCGCCCGTGCGCGAGACCCGGGTCCCGCCGGCCCCGCGGGCTTAGCGGGCCCTGCCGCGGCGGGCGTGTCGATGGCAAGCACAAACGCGTCGGTGGAGGCGCTCTTCGCGGCCGGCACCAGTGCCGGCGGTGCGCTCGGGTGCCCGTTGTATGCCAACGACTCGATCGCGTTCTACTTCCAGGCTGACGTGAGCGCAAACTACCGCAAGTTCGGCTCGTACTCGGTGCGGCTCTCCGTGGTGGCGAACGACGAGGACTCTGCTGTCATTGGCAGCGGCGCCGGCTACGTGACGTCGTCCGTGCGTGCCGAGGGCATCGAGCGACTTCTTTTCCGCGGCATCTTGACCGTGTGCGTGTGTGCGTGGGTGATGCACTTTGCCATCACCGTGTGCTCGCCCAACCAGGAGTCGCTGAACCCGTTCTTGATCGAGGCGTCCGCCATCTGCAACGAGGGCCTCTTGCGCCAGTTGGAGGCGCCGCCGCTCGCGCTCTTGTCCTACTTGCAGTACGCACTCTTCATGAGCGGCTTGGACATCCACTACCCTGGCTTCTTCCTGTTCTTGATGCGCCGCCTCCGGTGGTGCGCGCTTCTCGGCATCAACGTCTTGCCCCAGTGGACATCGCTCCCGACCGCGGACCTGGACAACGTCTACCGTTCCTACGACTCGGGCCTCATGGCGTTGGCCCAATACAGCGCCAACGGCTACGGCACTTACAGCTGGCTAAGCTTCTTCGCGTGCTTGCTTATCTGGGTCGCGGCGGCGCTGGCAGCCTACCAGGTGTTCATATTCACCAAGTTGTTTGCCCACAGCCGCCAATCGCCCGCGTTCTTGCGCACGCTCTTTGGCCACCCCGCCGCAGGCGCCCCGACGACTCCCGACAAGGGGGCCGCAGCCCCGCGCTTCCAGTACTCGGTGCGCACCAACGCGTGGGCGTTGCTTGGGAACCTTCTCCGCGAGTTCCTCACCACGTTCGGTTTTCCCTTTGTCACGCTCACCATCTACATGCTTGCCACCGCCTCGGCGACCGGAAGTGCCCGCGGTGGTGGAGGTGGCGGCGACGGCTTGAGTGAGGCTAGCGCGTTGTCCCCGACGGTGCCCTACGATATCTTGTTTCCCCGCGAAATAGGCCCCCACTCGCGAACGCCGCACACGGATCTTGGGCACGGGCGCGTGGGGGTCTCGACAGTGAGCGTGGCTGTGGGCTCATTGGCGCTCGCGGCGTGGCTTGGCTCGCTGCTTGCATTTCTTTACCGCTACGTCCTGCCCGTGCTGGTGCGTGGGCACGCCAGGCAGAATGTGCCCAAGCTCTATACGTCCGTCAAAGCGATTGTCACGTGGGCGTACTTGTACAACGCATACACGCCGTCAAAGGCGTACTACGTCGCTGTCGATATGCTAGGATGCGTTTTGTTGCTGGTGGTCATTGCCGCGCTCCAGGCGCAACCCGCGACGCAGGTGGTGCTCACCGTGGTGCTCCAGATGCTCGCTTTTGCGTTGCTCGTCGTCGTCAGACCCCACTTCTTGGCGTTGACGTGGTACTCGCTTCCGGTTCTCATGCATACGTGTCGTCTCCTTGTCGCGCTCCTCAACATCCCGTACTTGTCACAGCTCGACGTCTCGGAGGCGAGCCGTAGCCGTGTGGCATACGCGCAAATGGCCGTCCACTTCCTAGCGGTCAACGCTTACATCGTGCACCTTGTGTACTGCCTTATCATCACCCTAGCGGCAGTGCTCAAGGCCCACAGAAGATCGCTGGCTGGCGAAACTCTGGGGCCTGTGCACGCCACGGCTACCTGCGCAAGCTCACTCAGCGAGTTTGAGTTTAGGCAGGTCCCGCCGCCACGCGCTCTTCTTCAAAACACGTGCGAGCTACAGGCATCGAGCCGCAGCAGCTTGGAGGACGGCGATGTCGACTACTACCGCTCAAACAGCGAACAGATACGACGGGGCTTTGAGTCACAGAGCTTTATTCTGGAAATGAAGGAAGGCAGCCCCGCCGCGGCCGACGACACAAGCCTAGACTTCCGGCTCACGGAGCACAGGATCCGCCATACAGACTATACCACTCGAGAGGTGGACCAGCTCTACCAGAAGTACTTCTCGACGCAGGAAATGGACCCGGAGATGAAGGCATTGTGGCAGGCCAGGGACTACAATAACAGCACGCGCTCTTTGCAGGCCAGGGACCACAATAACAACACGCGCTCTTTGCAGGCCAAGGGCGCGAGCGGAAGCTCAGCAAATGGCATTTTTTCGGGTCTCTGGGAGCGTCTTTTGCCCCGCAAGAAGAAGGGCTTTGAAGTGATGAGGCGCCCGCCGATCCTTGTCCACCAGGCGATCGTCAGACCCTTTGACGATGAACCCACGAGCAATGGATCCATGAAAGAATTATCAGAGGGTGTCCCCGGGCCCTGAATGAACGAGTGGTTGAGCTGGACTGTGGCGCCGTTTGTTGGGGGGAGGGGGGGGGGGGGGGGGGGGGGGGGGGGGCGAGGTGTTATATTATATAGTCCGAAAGATATATATCCATACGCCGTTCGGGAACCCGCGGCAACTTTATTCCAACCGTTTTTTCTTTGTTGGCTGCAGCCCCGAGCCTTCAAAGGTGTCTTTCTGCATGATATTGCGTAAGAGCTTCTCGTCATCGATAATGCTGAACTTCTCTTCCCCCGCGGTGAACACTTTCTCGGTGTCCATGCAGTTCTGCAATGAAATGCATTCCGAAGCCAACACCACCATAGCCATTTCCTGGCGTGTGAGCGGAGCATCTTTGGGCGGAGGAAACCCACGCATGGCCTTTCTGGGATACTCGCCGAGCCTGACCTTCAAAATATTGGGGAAGTCTTTGATAAGTTGCGCCGTAAGTTTTCTGCTCTCGAGAAGTTGGTACGCTTTCTTGTAAACCCTGCGGATGGCTCTGGCCTTGACCTCAAGGGAGGCCGAGTTGAACGACTTCTTGTGGTTAATCGCGGCAATGATCACAAAGAGCTGCGCAAGGAACGTCAACTCAAAGATCACTTCGCCGGAAGCAAAGCAGTCATATGTCTCAAGAACAAACTTCTCGCCCTCTTCGGCTTCGATCTCCTCCAAGATCGTGAGGATCTCGTCGATGGTATCTTTTGAGAGACTGGAGTTCTCGGCAAAGTACTTCTTGAGCGTTGCGAGCGATACTTCGGCAAAATCGTGCGCCAGGCCCTGCTGTTCCACGTACCCGTATTTTCGAAGTATCTCGGAGTTTGGGTGCTCTGCGTAGAAGTTGTACACCTGCTCGCCCCGTGCAATGGGCTTGATACTGCGCATCACCAAACGGTCGGCGCTGATAAACAAGCTCGCATTGTGCCGCGTCGTGTCGGCATTCAAAGTGTCGGCAAGCGGTACCATTGATTTAAGCTGTCCAGAGTCCTCGGCCTCTTGTGGTGTCTCATTTTTACTGTCCGAATGAGTTGGGCCTTCAGCCTCATTGTCACTTGAGTCCTCAGAGTCCTCAGAGTCTTCAGAGTCTTCAGAGTCTTCAGGATCCTTGTCCCCAACATCAAAAGAGTAAGCCATAATCACCGCCGCGGCTTTGTGGAACTCGTCTTTTGAAACCGAGCCCACGAATTTTTCAAAATGCGGCACGAGCCGGTCGTACATGGCAGTTGCCGAGGCGTGCCCCACACGGTCAACAATGCACGATGGAGCCAAGTGGGCGAGTTCAGCGTCGTCCCAGAAAATTAACTGATTCGACGAGTACGAGTTGTCATTTAGAGGCAACACGTCAAAGTATGCTCGCCACGGCAGGCTCTCGCCCTTTTTCTTCCACTCGTATAGGAGCACCAACACTAGCGCGTCCCACAGACTCATTCCGGCTAAAGCCAGCTTTGCGTCAGGGTTGTCGTGCGCCAAAGAGCCCGACTCGACGTTCAAGATCGCCGATCTCGGTATTGAAAATAGCTCTTCGTCGTCGGCTATATCATCGGTGGCAATGACACAGCGACCCTCGCCAGACACACGCAAGTCCCTGATTTCGATCTTGGGGGAGACAGCCACGGAGTTTTTCGTGAGCCACGCGAGAAAGCTCTCGGTTCGTTCGTTAAACAGCATCAAGGAAGCAGCGCAGATGTGAAAATTTTTGAGATAGCAGCGGCGCTAGCAAATGCAATGGAAAGACTGGACAAAAGAAAAGCGGGCCTGGGAAATCTCAAAAGACAGCCAGAAGAGGGCGTTGCTGAGGAAAGACACGGATTTTTTGAGACCAGGGTATGGGTGTTTTCCTGTGATTGGTAGACTGTGAGTCGGCAGCGCTATAGGGGGAATGAGATACTGCGCAGCCGCACGCGACATGCATCGAGCGCAGCCGGGATTTGGTTCGGGCTTTGGAGGGCGGGCACGGCAGGAAAATACCATAAATAAAAAAGTTTTGGGCGGCGCCTGGATCGTCGATTTGCTCCAATCTCCGGAGCTTTGCCGGCTCGGAATAAACAGGTGCCATGGATTTTTATTTGATAAGTTGTGTGGTTTGTATACTTCCCTTTAGGCGGCTTAGAATCCCGATTGGACGCGCATAGGTGTCTCTATTCCTGCGTTTTGAGGTCCTTGGTGCTTGCAAGGTAGGCCGGCCGATAATCTCTGAATATGAGTAACCACGGGAGCTCGCCCAAAGGCAGGCAAGATTTGAAGGCGCCTTAGTGGACGTTCAGATTCGGAAACGTTTTGAAACGAACTTTTGAAAAAAAAATAACGTAGTGTCGTTCATAGCTTTTTTTTCTTCTCCAAGCTTGGGTCGTCCCATAATGAATAAGTCGTGCCGGGTTGTTCGTTGAAGTTTGCCGGTGCGTGCGGTACCATTCTTGAATACCCTGCCGCCGGATATGTGATTCCAGGCCCTAGAGCTTTTTCACTCGTCCAAAAATGTTATAAAATGAATTTCAAATGTAGAAATAGAATTCATCAAAGGGGTTCGACAGTTCTCGCGACATATTTATTTTATGTCTAGCCAAACCGTGCATCCAGCTCGTGAAAAATGTATGTATGCCACGACCTGGTGTTTGAGACACTTTGTTTCTTCTTGGTTGGCCCTTGGCAAAACTCATAGTTTCCTTCCTGTGCATGAATTGTTAGTACAAAGATCTATCTTTCGTAATGCACGTTTCGCAAAGTATGACTGTAAGCTTACTTGAGGTTTTTGAAGAATTGCTGGTCTGATTTAAATATCATGACGATAGCATCCCAAAACTTCAAGTTTCACACAAGGCAACAAACTGGGCTATCGTGGGTGTGGATACATGGCGAGAACACAAAGCATTGAGTAACGCAGCTCTGGCCCACACCAGACTGTAATTCATCCGCCATGTACTAATATTCTCCTTGCGGGTTGTAGTCCTTGAATTTTCTCTTATCATGTGATACATACTTTTTGTCTATTGAGATCCCAAAATGAATGTCCTGGCTTATCCTAGCTACAACAGTCATTTTTGGCTCTGGAAAAATTTTCAACTCATCCCAAGCTACTGCTTGTTATCATTGGGAATACAATAGACAACCGCCCAAGTACGCCATGACGAGACGTTTTGGAGCATTAGCCGATTTGCTGATAAAGAACGGCATCATTCGCAGTCAATAGAAACGACTTCCGGTATTATTCAATTCGCAGAATGAACGAGAGCTTGGTTTCCGCAAGATGCATAGTCACGTCTTGGGCTTGCTCTCAACTTCGCTGATAGATCGAATCAAGACCCGTCCTCCCTTCAACACGGGCTGCTCTCCACTAGCCCGCAAGTACGAGTCGTCCTCGATCGATACCGCCATATAGGTTCCGTCACCTGATATGTCCATGTGCGACACTGCCCGTGGCAGTTGGAGCGCGTGGGTTAGAAGCTTCATCCTTTTACGTTTTTCCCAATTCCATATACAAACGGTTCCATCGCCGCCTGCGGTGAACAATGTGCCATACACCGGGTGGAACCGGAGCCCCGTCACGGGATACACCGAGTCTTCACCCCCAGCGAGTGCCCGCTCCCGGTGGCACTTGAACGCAAACTTGCGGGCCTGCGCCGCTTCCAGCTGGTCGTGGTAGTCCACCGAAACTCGCCCGTCAACACTGCCAAGCGCGTAGCCTTCGCCCGCGGGAAGCGCCCGGAGCGCCAGCACCGGAAACCTGAGCCCCAGCGCGCCAATAAACATGGGTTTTCCCCACTTACGCGCGTCATGGACCTCGACCACCAGCCGTGAGAGCGCCACTGTCACAAGATCACCACATGCATCCATGGCCAACGCCTTGCCCCCAAGCTGTTGCGTGTGTACTGGCTGCGGCATCCGCGGGTCAAAGCGGAGCATCGCGCCACCAAAAGACGTCGCCACAAACAGTGTGCTTCCCAACGGTCGAAGACAGTTCATTCCGCCGCTTATGCTTTGTCCGTCACGGGCGCCTTGTTTTGCAGCCACTACGGGCGCCGAGAACGCCATATTCTCGAAGTCGACGTGCCGAATTGTGCCGTCTAAGAGGCCCGCATATGTGGTTTTGTATGGAGAGTGCCCTAAGGAAAGCACTGTTGCTGGCGTATCGAGGCTGGCTGTAAGTGAATAGCGGCTACAGCTATAAAGCCGCAATGAGCGGTCGTGCGCCGCCACAAGAAGTATGTCGTTGACGGGCTCAGAAAAACTCACGGCAGAGACAGGGGACAGTCCTGGACGCGGGAGCTCAATGAAAGACATGTCTTATATATAAAGAGAAATCTATGGCGCTGGCGTAGAATTGACGATTGAAAAGAGAAAGTAGTATGAAGATTGTATGCGCGTAAATGGCGGGGTGGGGTTGTGTTTGAGGTGTGCATATTGAAACGAGTATTCATTGCGATAAGTCAATATCGATAAAATATGGCCTGAGAACAGTGGGCGAAAATTCATTGACTATTTTTTCTGATTCCAATGAGAGACAGCAGAGTATAGAAGTTGCGAATCAACTTTGGTCCTTAAATACTTATGCTTTTTACCCACAGGGGTTCCCATGCCCAAAGTCAATGCTATTCGCAGCAGATTCACAAGAAAGTTGACTTCAGACACTGGGCAGCTCATGGTTTTTTTATTCAAAACTTCACTTGGATGCATGAAGGAAAATCGAAATACTATGAAGCTGCTCTCACTTTTCTTGAAGTTTATATCTGACTGCTTCATAGAGTTGACTTGTTTACATGATCAAAAAACACAACTTTAAAGCAGACCTAAATAGCAAATCATTTCTGATTACTTTGAAGATTTTTGTGGCAAAGTGAAAAACATCTGTCAATTGGCTTGAGTTTTTTATATTCGTTTACTAGACACATGTCAATAACCTTCATTCGGAGACAAAAGGCAACTAGAACAAAAAAAAAAATGAAAGCTCAGATTTAGTTGTTCAAGGAGATCATTTGTATTTTGATTGAAGGATATTCCCAAAAATTTCGAAAATTATAATTCATCGAATGCATAAAAAATTGGATTTTATCTTAAATGCCTTTTATTAAGAACCAATTGAACTCGAGCTAGTTCAACTAGGATCGTTTCATCAATAAAACAACAAAAGTCAGGAAAGGTTTGTAAGTGGGCAGTAAAAAAAAGATTGCAGCACCACAATTTCGCATATGGTCTCCCACTACACTACTTAGTGTGGCCCTATGAAGCTTAACTAACGTTGATCGGACGGGAAACAGTGTGTTCTTCATGGTATGGCCGCAACCAAAATAGTTAGAAATGTTAACGTTTATATTAGACAGTACAAAATGCGAAGGTGGAGCGTGAATAATACGACCTATATATTATTCATAACGTGAATATAAAAGCAGCAGATCTTTTACATTGATATATTTCTATTATGGATACTTAACTTGATGATCTGAATAAAACTTTTATCAATGGTAAATATCAAACACCAAACACCAAATGAAAATGTAAATTCTGTTTCTACTGAGCTGTTAGCATAAGAGCCTACATCAGAACGATATATAACATTATCACGATATTTACTTATGATAATAATATATATAGGGATCATAGTCATATGTATAGGTAAAAATATATTCTCACATAAAGATATATGCGTATAGATTTTACTGCGAGAATTATTAGATTCAAACTCTAATAAAATAAATGACATTGAGAGTAGCCAACATTGTAGCTATACATTGCATAATATAATCACTTAAAGTTTAAGCACCCTGCAAAATTTTGAAATTCGTTGGAGAGTCATGCATTTATTCGAACAAAATCTTCGGCTACATTTGCAGCAAATGACGAAAGCCTTCTTTGAATTCATCATTATTTTTCGACGCAATAAATGTCACTGAAATTAGTACGCCAACAATCGAACATTAAAAATCAGCGAAACTGATTTAAAATCTTAAGGGTGACGACGAAATGTGTTTTCGCCCGTTTTTGAGTCATTTACTTCTTCGTGAGTAAATCTTGACAACACTCCGCAGGAAATCAAAACCTGAAACTGACTTACTTTCCGCAAAGTACATCTGTGAAAGTGCTGCTTTTCATTAGCCTCAGTTCTTTTTCACTGCTTATTGAATTTACACAAATTAAATTGCGGGATTCAAGAGAGATTGCACCCAAAAGATGTTTGCGAGGAAAACTACCACTTACAAGCCAGATGCTTATATGCGCCAGACTATATTGTTTTGTTTTTACTATCATCAGCTGTGAAGAAGGCTATGTTCCTAGATAATTGTCAATAAAAACTAAGCATCCAAATATGGAAGCGCCTTGATTTTGAAAAAGGAGCAAGCGAGCACAAAAATCCAATCCAAGCAAATACAAGAATGAATTTGACGATCCACTCTGAGAGAATCGGACAGGATCCCTGAATACACGCACCAACCACCAGGGTTGCTTAGCGGCCTCACTTCCAAGTAATCTGATTGTCGACTTCTAGAAAATACACAGGAAACGTGATCATGCCGCATGTCATGTTAGCACATGATCAGGTTTCAGAGAGCAGGACCGGCAGCAAGACGACAGCCAGTCGACGTAGTGTGTTAATGACTGTGAAAGGTAACTGCTCTTTTCCATTGAAAATGGGATGCGATTTGTGTTTTTGCAGTGGCCCAGTACGTTTATGCAAAGGAAGCCATACTGAAGTTGAATGTGTATAGCAGCCGATAAAACGCCCTTTTGATTGAAGCAAGCGGAGGCAGATCCAGCACGGGTCGATGTTCCGGAGCCAACGTGTGCCACTCCCCCAGTAGGGCATGGTGTGGTATCAACAGGTCCCCCCATGGACCTGCGCTGACCCCCCCACTCCCCGCAAGGTGGCCATCTCTGCCGGGTCCTGGTCGGGCTCTGCCCATTCGTAGTTGTCGCCGTGGCTGCGCCAGAAGTCCAAGAACATCGTCTCCTGCCGCAACGGCTCCCAGATCAACCTGCGCCGCAACAACTCGAGCCGGAACTGGCGCGCGAGCGCGTCCAGCGCCGGGTCCTGGCTGCCGTCGCGAGCCGCCACGCGCTCCTCCGGGAGATGGAGCTCGTAGTCGCCCTGGGCCACCACATCCAAGCGGGCGCGCTCGCGCACGCGCGAGAGATGGAAGTTCTGGACGTTCACCTCGCAGTGCTCCTCGAAACACGTGACGATCTTGTTCACGAGCAGCGCCTCGTCCGCGTGCACCACGCGGTGCCACCAGCTTGTGTGCGGCCGCCACAGCACCCGCAGCAGCCGCAAGGCACCGAGCGCCTCGAGCGCCGCAAACGTCCCCGCGCCCACCGCAAACGCCCCGGCGCCGAGCCACACCGCGACGGCGTGTACGGCGGCGCCCAGAACAAGCGCCAGCGCCGCGGCACAGCACGCGCCTGCCCACGCCGCACCACTCACAAGCCCGCGCCGCCGTGCGCGGAGTGCCTCCGCGCTGTTCACGGTGGCGTCGACCAACTTGAAGCAGCCGGCGTAGTCGGAGTCCTGAAGAAGCACGTGCACAAGCGCGGCCACCGGCCCCGTCGCCGGTCGCCGCCCGGCGCGGACCTGCGCCCGCTGGTGGGCACACACGAGGCTGAACAGGTTGCCGGGGCCGCCGCGTGGGTCCGGGTTTGAGCACACGTACGCCCGGACCACGTCGGCATCACACTTGGCGGTGGCCCAGTGCACGCGCAAGAGCAGCCAGAGCTCACGCTCGAGGCGCGCGGCCGGCACGTTGAGCCCGAGCCCGAGCACTGCTGCAAACGGGCCGTACGAGAGCCGGGGAGCAAGGCGCCGGTTGGTTCGCTGCAAACTCCGCGTGGCGGCAATGAATTCGCGCAACGCCGCGGGCGTGGGGGCCCGCTGCGCCGCGAGCGCACGGCGGCGGGCGGCGAGCGCCTCGTAGGTGACGGGGCCGCGGCCAGGCGCGAAGGGCGGGGTGTGGTGGGGCATGTGCCAGGATGTAAAGTGGTTGATGGTTGGTGGGGTGGGACGGGAAATGGCGCGGAGCATGTCGAAGTCACGTGGGGTGCGATGAGGACTGATCTTGGGATACGATGATATAGGATTGATCTTGGGATTCACCACCACTCAAATAACTGTGGTGTGCACTGTGTCAGATGCCTGATCCACGCGAGACCTACTCGAGACCCACGCTGCCTTGAACCGTAGCATAGACTGCTGTGCGGTGTGTTGCGTGTTTTTCCAGCACCACGTCTTTCCAACAAAGTATGTATGTGTTTCCTTCGGCCCCGGTTGGCACACCAACATTCGTGGGAAATGCGGAATCTGTGGTTGAAGCCTGTGGCACAAATGTCAATGAATTTACTGGCTTATTGTGTCCACTGGACTTATGTACGGACAATCCCATCTAACATCGCCGGCTTTCCAGACCCAGGGGCAGAACGCAAGAAGAAAAAAAAACAGAACAAAACAAAAACAAATAGAGATTTTTCTTCTTGACCCGCCAGCATTATTGGCACGAATAGACGGCCTGTTCTTTTCCCCGCAAACGCATGCACAGAAGTCAGCCGTCGGGTTTCAATCTTTATATGCTCTCGACGGCCCACCTTCATTTGCATAGATTCCTCGCCTGTTCATCTTGGTTCTAGTCCATGGGTGCCCCTCAGCACACTTGACGGGCACTACATTAATCGACAGATTATCATGTCGACTCACCCATACGATTGAGGCCAGATCCGCTTCACATATACCAATGAGACATCTTACTTCTTTTGATTCTTTTTCTTTTTCTTTTTATTCAAAATACTTTGTTGTCGACACCAGCGCCCAACGCGTCTGGTGGAAGTTTCGGCCGTTGTCGGGCCTCGGCTTCTGCCTACATTTCCGAGCAAACGTATAGGTGACCAGTACTACTGCATTCATCTCGCACCAATTAGACACAAGATGGCAAAGTTGTGCACTCACGAGAAGGCCAAGGTTCTTGTTACAATTGCACGACTGCCTGATGCTGCTGCCATTAACACCATGCTTTCACATCTCTCAAACCGTATACCAACTCCCTATCGAGCTTAACATACACAATCAAAGAGAATATATCTTATGGTAAATAACCGTATGAGTCCCGAGATGAGATCATTCTGTCAGATGTTTTTTAGATGTATGGCCGCAATCTGTTGCACCTACCGTCGGAAATCAACTTTTACCACATTTGTTTATCCATTTTGCATACGTATGGTATATTAAGTAAATATTTACGTACAATCGGTTGCGGCCATACCATGAAGAACACACTGTTTCCCGTCCGATCAACGTTAGTTAAGCTTCATAGGGCCACACTGAGTAGTGTAGTGGGAGACCATATGCGAAATTGTGGTGCTGCAATCTTTTTTTGTAACTTTGGCTATCGAATCGTCTGATGCTTGTGTCACTCTTACAGAGTGATTGGGGTCTTTGGGCAGAAACGGCCTTAAAATTTGTTACTTGCTTTCTTTCGGACAGAACGATAGTGTCTTCAAATTTGTCGCCGTGGTGCCTGGTATGGTCATGCTTGATTGTTGTTGCAAAAGTTAAGTGTAAAAAAAAACACAGAATAGGGGTTTTCTGCTTAAAGGCAAGAGAAAAGTGGCCTTCATTCAGGCCATTGTTTCAAAATAAGTTTCCCCGCCTGCTTTTTTAATACCTGGGATGATGCGAAATTGGGCAGAAAACGGATTTCATTGGTCTTTATAGACAATTCTTTGCTGGTCATTAAAAGCGGAAAGCATTCTGAAAGCTCTTTGAAGTTTTCTTCCAGAGATTCATGCTACACGATTACTTAGATCAAAGAAGTGATTACCAAAAAAATCATGAACAGCTAAGCAGTGTCCACATACGAAATCTAACTAGACGTAAACATATTAAAGCTGGTGGAAGTCCACAACCCCGCAAGAAAGACACCAGAGCCAGACCATGTTCATAATTCTTTTTGATAGCGAAAACAAAAATACTTTCAAGACTCCTTGGGGTGACTTGAGCCGAACTGTAATCCTGACTCCTCATAATCAGCCAGAATAAGCCTAACTGTTGGTTATTTAGGGTGAAGCCAAGAAGCGGGGAATACATCACGTGATCAGCTCATACCTGCTCTGGTCGTCCTACAATTATTCTGATTGAGAAGCTGTACTACATACAAGACCTGGTCCCACACTCGAATGAAGCATCCTGGAAAGCTTTTTCTTGTTTGAATGATTTCTTCTTTCGAAGAACTGACAAAATACATTGACAAAGTCAGCTTTTCTGAGCCTATATTTATGTCTCACAAGAAGCTCGGTATAAATGTACATAGCGATATATTTTGGCATCACGGACGTGGCTTTATAACTGGCAATATAGCCGCTGACCCCTCAGCGCTCTCTATATCTTCTACTGTCCCCAAAAAACATTTACAGCCCCATTTCACTGTTGGCTCGTACTGAAGCCACGGAAACAAACAACAATACCAGACACAATGAGGGAATTGGAAACTTTATTTGACGAATGGCGCAAATACAAAACCAGCCCTGCAATTGCGCCATGTCTTCAACAATCAGGAAAGCGGCACTTACATACAGGCCGGTTGCAGCCCTCGCCCAGGAGATTTTGGACGCGCCCCTAGCGCGGCTTCGATAGTTTTGTACCCGCAAACGTCCACGTCTTTATGCACAACAACCGACGCACACGCCTATTACCCTGCCGCATTCGGCCGCTTTCAAAATACTCGCTCGCGACATCACCAAGGCCATCAGCCTCCACCTCGAGTTCGGATTTGCACACCCACAGATCACTCGCAGCGCCGCCCTCATTGCTGCTGGAGCACACACGGGCACTACACAAGCACATTCCAAGTAGTTCCTGCGACCAGATACACCAGTGCCTGCGCCCTCGCCTTCGGCCTCACCCGTTCACCCCGCCACAGACAATTGTCATGAGCTCTGGGCACGTCGATCAACCACCCAACCACGCCCAGTCCGCACCGGACAGCACTCCAGTGTCTGCTGCGCCCGACAAGTCCTGGCTACCGCCGCCACAGCCACGCGCCGCAAGCGCACGCGACTCTGCGGCGTCGATGCTCTCCACAGACTCGTACAACCCGTCGGAGGTTGGCGAGGCCGTCGAGCTTGCCGTCGTCGACGACCAGCGCGCAGCGTCGAGCCACGTAAAGCACACATATGTGCGTGCCACCCAGTGCTCTATACCAGCACCCGGATCCCCTATACTTGCAAGCGATGGGACTTCCCTTTCCTCTGCAGGCGACACTCCCTTGGGCCGTCTCGACACCGTGCGCAGCTCCGACGGAGCCCCGCGCCCACCAACCGCTAGCGTGTCGACTGCCCTTGCAGAGGCCGTCCCCCCGAGACTGCGTCGCCGCCCAGTTAGCGAGTTCATGCTGTCCCGGAACACACATGCTGCCGCACACAGCGCCGCCCGCCATCGGAATTCAGTCAACATCGGCGATGACTTAGAGCGGCTTATGGCGTCTGCATCAGACCTTTCCGACAGTGGCGGCGGCGTGCATCGTGTCCCAAGCACGGGCGCCAGTGTATCAAAGGAGAGTTTTCAGACCGCCGACGACGGCTCCCTCAGCGGCGCACCCGAGCCGATGACACCACCAGCGGTCCCACGGCGGCCCACGGCCAACGCATTGACACGCGCGCGCCAGGTTTCTGCAACGCTTGCCCTCAGTCGTGGGTCGAGCACCGCCAGTGACCCGGCCTCGAGCCTGGGCCTGCTCTCTGCGGGAACGTGGCCAGCAGCGAGCCCAGCGCCCAGTTATGGCGAGCTGTCGCCTGCGCCAGTAGTCCTGGGTTCCTCGAGGAGATCTCCTGAACGAGTTTTGACAAACACAAGCCGCACTCCAGCGAATTTAAGCCAATACCCGACGCGACTCAGTCACGTACCAGAGCCGCCGAGTCACGCACCAGAGCCGCCCAGTCATGCACCAGCACACTCCTCTCAAGACTTAGCAGTGCCACAGGTGCTCGAACGTGCACCTAGTGATGCCTCATCGAAGTATCTCTCGGATGTGCCCCGAGCTTCATTCAAATACCCCCCTGATGGTACCGGGACTGCACGGCCTGGTCCAGGTGCACGAATGGCCACTGCGGGGACGTGCTCGGACCTAACTGTTGGCGTCGCATATCACGGTTCCAAGAGCCAGACGTCCGTGGCGTCATTGCCGTCACACAACTTGGCTCTGCCAGAGAAGGAAACAGTAGCAAGCGGCGCCTCTGCGTATCCCACAGGAACCGCGAAGCTCTTGGACGACGACGAGTTCTCGGACATCGACGAGCCGCAGCCAATGCCGCGCCCCGCAAGAGCAAAGTCCGTGCGTGACCACACACGTCTTCCGCTGCGAAAGGGGTCCCGACGCAAACTGCGTAGAACCAAACACGGAGAGAAGATGGCACCGGGAGCCCTTCGGCCGTTCTCATACGAGACTCTCGTGCAGTTGCTTGAAAGCATGAACGGCACGGTTGTAGGTGAAGAGTTCTCCCTGTTGGATTTGCCTGTCCAGGAGAAGCAACTCATTGAAAAGATCATGGATCTGTTGAGCAGGTTGACCCTGGATATGGTCATCGACCGGAACCGCTTCGAGATCGGCATCGAGCGACTCGAGAAAGCACACCGTGTCCTCGAAGGATTCTTTTGAGGTTGTCAACATGAAAGATTGCCTTAACTACTATTCTTCAATGACTCTTTCCGGCTCGCTACTTTGAGTTGGCTTCTTGCTATTGAATGCCGCGTTATTTGGTGCAAGTATCCCAAAGTTCCATGTCCCAAAGGCTTCTGCATCGACTTACACCCTAGTGCTACATCACAGACGTAGCTGGGCGATGTTTCCAAATATCTACAAAGCTATTAAGAAAATGCCGGACTGTTCGAGCTCTTGTCTATGGTCAAATGCCCCAACACACATGTGCGTGGGCCCTTTGCCTGCGTCAGAGGTATTTACATGGGCAGACTTTGTGACTATTGCAACAGTGACCTAAAACTGCGCCGAACACAGATGTTGTTGCGCAGAGATCTACCGTTTTTGAATTTTACAATTAATAATAAAGGACATATCCCCGAACTAGCGGTTTGCGAATTGCGATCCCTTCTTGCGTCACGTGACTCGCGCCACGCAACTTTGCCTTGTGATGCTTGCACGTTTTATGCCGTTTCTGCATGCAGCACACAAAGCCCTCGGCAGAGTGTACTTGATGTACTTGGAAGCCCAATTGTTTGCGGTGAAATTTTCTCAGTGCTAGATATTGGTTCAATCCCCTACAACTGTGGGTGACCATAGTGGATCGTTTCATTTGAGCAGACCATGGTGAACCTTCTCGAGCTACATAGCCCCTTTTGCAAGGTGTCGAAAGCCAAAGATTTCAGCAAGGCTTCGAACGACGCCTTGTCGTGAAACAAGGTTTGTCAAACATGGCTTATTGTATGCATTGACGAATTCGCGTTTTGGTTACCGCGAATTAGAAATGACTGTTGTTTAAGCGAGACACTGCAAGCAATACTGCCAGCAAAGCTGCGGGCACTTTGCCAGCCTAGTAAGTCTGTATAAATAGCGTATTCAAAATTGATTGTTATACTTGGCCTGCAGGTGTTATTGTCGCTCTCTGCCCAAATGAATACTAGCAGCAGCAGTTGCAAAATGCATCTTTGAGTGTAAGATTAGTGTTTCTGCACATGTGAGTCTAGGCCATCAGATAGCCTCTCTCATTTTGTGGAGTTTCTACATGTCATTCCCATTGCAACTCCTCCGTTTCCCCAACAGACATTGGGCGTGCCGCGACTTGCTGCCGTTCAAATCCTATATGCACTCAGGCAACAGAGAGCTTTGCGGAAGCTTGGGTTTTCTCGTTAGAGACAGGCATGAAGGCGGGGAGTAATCAAAACTGTGCTTGCGCTATAGCTTCGTAGCTAGCCTCTGCCAAGCATCTGCTGTGAGTATATGCGCGGATATGAGCGGCGCATGAGGCAAATTGCAAAAAACCGCAGCGGGAGTATTCGAGTTGCCCGGGTATGTGCAGTACTATACGCCCGCGATGTCCGCATTTTCTTGTCATCATGTACGTTCGGTTTAATGCGGTGTCACAAAACTAGGTGCATGAGTCTGCAAGCAAAATAGAGCAGTTGCGGAAGCTATTCATGCTTCTGGAAAAACAAAGTTGACATGTGCAACTCGACAAACGCCCACGGGTGCCCAAAGTATACGTGGATGCAACAGAAATGGAGTCCTGATTTCCAACCATGGCACAAGGCGATTGTTGTTTGCAGGCGTTACAATGCATATTTGCACATTAAGAATCCCGCGCGCTTTTGCGTGACTCGTAAATTTGGCTTCCTGATAGTGAAAAGAACCACAGAACAGAGCCACATCTACACGGGTAACAATCCTTCATGTGTACCCAAGTACCAAATCCCACGCCCATGAAGCGTTTTCGTTTCTGACGAACGACACATTGCCAGGAATGCACTATGAAGAAACCTGTATGATGGCCTACATAAGGGTATTGGCGTGCACACCTGGTGGTGCACATACGTGCGTTGCGCGCGCCTTGCATCACGCGCGCAAGAGATAAAGACCCGGGCATCAGCTCATGTCCAAATCCGCCCCGTCAAATACTGGTCCCTTCGCGCCCTCGTCTATACGTCAGGCCAACTCTTTTTTTTTTTTTGTTTTAATCTCCTCTTTTTCATTCTGCTTCCAGACGGCTGCTCCTTAGAGTGCATTGTCCCTTTCACATCCAACCAAGATTCTCTTTTGCCGACGCCGAGTCAGTGCTGACCCCGCCTTTCACAAACATAGGCCCGAGGCTCCAAACTTGCACCTGCCAAACGAGTGCTTCCAAGTCGAAAATTTGGTCCCGCAACCGGCACCCACTTTCTGGGCGCCCCTGAGATCTGCACTGCCGTCTTTCCCACGGGAACCATCCTACATGAATTGCGCACACTGTGTGCCCAAAAGGCACCAAAGGCCGTCGCGAGACAATAGCTATGCTTCGTTTCTCGCCACAAACACCGCCACTGACGGCCAGCACACCGAGGCGCCTCGGCAGCATGCCGCGCCCCACGACTTGCGCATTCAGGTGCCATGCCTGCCATGCCCACCAGCTCTTGAAGGCCCGTTCCAATTCAACGACACGACGAGTTCACTGCCGGACTTTACGAGCCTTACGCAGCTCCCGACGCCTGTCTTGGCGCCGGGCACCTTTGGCGGGCTAACTTCCGGCCCCCTCGACGTGCCGAAACCGCGTATCGCGACCACGGCACCCGCACGCGCGCGTGTAGTCTCGGCGTTTGATGCTGAGCAGCGGCTCTCGCCCGTGCTGCCCACAGCACAGGTACACGCACGGCACGTGTCAAACCCGGCTGCGCCCATGACCGGCTCCGCGTGGCTGCTCCCTCTGCCGCCGCAGGACGAGGCGCTCGAGGCGCCCAAAGGCTGCGTGTTGCATGCGCCAACGTTGAACCGCACGTTCGTGTGCGAGGAAGTCGTGGGCGCAGGCGCCTTCAGCACCGTGCTGCGTGCACGGGACACAGCTGATCCTGACGTGGAGGTGGCCGTCAAAACGGTGCGCTTTCCGCACGACGGCACCACGTCAGTGTCGAGTTTCAGAGCGTTTGTGGTGCGCGAGCTTGCGCTCTTGGCCCATTTGCGCCACCCGTGCGTAGCTACGCTTCTCGACTATAGTGTGAATCCCCCAGTATCACACGCCCAGATGCGCGACTTTCTTGACGGCGCCGCAGCGCCTGACGAAGAAAATATGCTCTCAGAAACGGCGCGGGCGCCCCAGCACTTTTTCCTCGCCTTCTGCCGCGGCGGGAACTTGTTTCTGTGGCTCATGACGAACTATCGTGCTGCAAGCAGCACGTTGGGGTTCTGGAGGCTCATGGCGCGAGTCGTTGCGGAGATTATCGTGGCTGTGGCGTACATGCACCGCCACCAGATTGTCCACCGCGACATTAAGCTCGAAAACGTCTTGCTCAACGAAACACCCAATCTCGCTGCGGCAGACCCGCGGCTGCTGCGCGCGCCCGTGGCCACGATCACTGACTTTGGTCTCTCAAAACGACTTACGCTGCCTGACCAACGCCTCTCAACAAAGTGTGGGTCGCAAGATTACGTCAGCCCGGAGCTCCTCATGGGCCTTGAATATTCGGGCCAACTTCTCGACGCGTGGGCGATTGGTGTGTTGGTGTATAGCATCGTTGAGAACAGGCTCCCGTTTGACTTGCCCTCGCCCGAACTTGCACAGCTGGCAGGCGTTTCGCCCTCCGTCCGCCGCAGGAAATCCCGGCACAGCGCGCCACACCGCATCGCCATGATTGACTGGGGCTGGTACCGGGGCTCGGCGTTGATCCTGGATCCAGATTTAGATCCAGAGGCACGCCAGATTGTACGCGACCTCCAGGCGCTAGTTGATGCGCTCTTGGTGCGCAAGGAAAAGCGTCTCTCTGTAGAGCAGGTGCTTGACAGATTTACGTGGGTGAAGGCGTCTGTACCCACCGAGTTCTACAAATGACTTTGACTGCCTACATATTTTGCTGCTGGCTCGCTATGAAGAACACTTTTTTTGCGCCACCTATCTCCATGCAATGGGTTTTATGAACTGGATCGATGTATCCCACTTTGACACTTTTTAAGCACTGCAATTGTTTCAAAAAGCCGGATATAGCTGCTCAGAGGTATTGTACGACCACGTCAGGCTGCTGGGCTGTCTCGACACTGGTACGCTTCATTGACATCCTGTGATTGCCGAACGGAACGGTGAGACACAAGCTCGTGTGTGGCCGTAGACTGCTACTTGTTTTCCTGGCTGGTACTGCTTGCCAATTCCCCGCAAGTCCAGTCAAGGTGCTGGTCTTTACTGACTGACCCTCAGTCTGCGAGCTTGTATATGTTTTTTTTTTTTGATGCTCGCCGTCTTTTTTGCCTTGGGGCTTTGGTTACTTGAAAGCACCAAGCACGCAAACTTGCCGTGGTTACGTTGGCTTTATACAAACATTGTCTTTTGAGCTCACGACGAAGTCCGTTGAATGTCATGTTGTGTCCATGGCGCTCGTCCTGTAGTCAATCTTTTTCACGCCAGTATTCTTTTCTCTCTGCCCTTGCGTCCACCATGCAAAGCTTGAACTGGCTTTGATACGTAAGATCACAGATACTTTTGTGACATTTCAAAAACTTGTGTACATGAAGAACATTTGAACTTAGTTCGTTCAACAAGTATGACGAATAGAGGCTGTGATTGTATTTTTAGAATTTCGCTAGAGGTACGGCCCACTCAAGGTCCAGCGAATTGCTGCAATGGACTCCATGCTGTTCAGAAAACCATCCACAGATGTAGCATTGAATGCGGCTGTAGATGACAAACTGATTGAACTCACCAAATGCACACTAGAACTGAAGACGATCCAAGGCGAACATGCCAATCATAAAAAGCTGCTAGCAAAACCAAGAGCATCAGTATCTAGGGACACGTGAACGTGGAGACCCTCCAGATGCATAATTCAACCATTCATCATGATAACATGATAAATAGGAGGCAGACTGCCATTTTTTTCCCTACGTTTATATGAAATAATAATCAAAAGCAAGCCCGCCACGTGCTTGCAAAAGCCTCGATTGTCCAACCCCATCAACCTATGCAGAGGCTGGAGACGAGATTGAGTGAGAAACAAAAAGAGTCTGCTTCTGCGTGTGATCTTCTTGAATCAGAACTAAAAATAAGTAGCCTTCTCCCTCGGCACATTGCTTTTGTTTCTGCCGCTAGCTATCTATTTCATACATATTCAGCACAAATAAAGAAGCCAATGCCAGAAACCTGGTTTCCGGTCCTGTGATTCTCCAACTCCGACCGTGATCGCACTCCTACATGTGAGGTGCCAGCGAATTTTCTCAGTGCAAACCGCGTGCTACCATAGGAGTGGCTTCAAACTTCACGTTTTCTTTTGCACGCCATCTGCCCAATTCCGCGGTTAACGGCGCTATTTCTCTGAGTGTACTATATCGTGGATTCCCAGTGCCCGAGCCGCCATTAGCCGTGCCCGAGCCGGAAAAAAAAAAAACTACGGAATTCTAGCGTCTCCATAACCTGCGATTCCGTAACATCGCACGGCCATCATAGGCACATCAAACGGGACAAATGTCGGATATAATAGATTCCAAATCCGCCGCTTGTATAGGCGCCGGGTTTCCGACGGAAAAAAACGGACACAGCCAAGCTCTAGATCTGCAGCACGTGCTGAAGAACCATGTGACACCTCCGGAGCTTCCTCACGTGACCAACAACATCATCCCTCTCTCCAACATTCTCCGTTTCCACACCCAGGAGGCGTACAAGCAGCTCAGCCGACAGATCGAGCTGTTGGCGCACACTCGTGCCACCGAGTCGGATGCCTCGCGCAAACGCAAGTTGCTTGGCGTGCTCGTATCGCTTCGGCAGGACTTTATCAAGTTGTATGTCCTTGTGAAGTGGGCACAGCGAAGCAAGGACGTGGCACGGCTCATCGACTTGCTCAACTGGCTCCGTGCCCAGGAATTCTGCTTCGAGAACTTGGCGCTCGGGCTCAACGAACTCAATCACTTCTCAGGAGCAAAGCTCCCGCAAGCGGATCTTCTCACCGCCATGGAAGTGCTAGTAAAAGGCCGTCCCCAGCTCCCGTCGTACCACCACCTTGAGCGACCGCCCGTGCTGCCGCAGCGGATCGCACAGGTTTTGCGCGACTTGAATATGGCCTTGACAGCTCGTATGGCGCTTGCCGACGACATGCCGCCACGGCTCCGCAAGAACTACGAGGTGCGCGACGGACGCGTCGTGTTTACGCTTGCGCACGAGTTCCGCGTATCCATCACCGTGGGAAATGACCGCGTGGTCACCGGCGCCGAGGACTACTTCGAGTCGCCGTTTTTTTTCATTGACTTTGCTTTCCTTTTCGGCGTCACCAGCGACAACTCGCTTACAACTCATGACGGCACCAGGGAGGCTACTGTGCTTCCACGCCGTGCGCTGGCCCGCTTGGAATCCGTGGTGAACCACGTCCTCTTGCACCAGTCCCTCGCGGGGCTCTACGATGTGCTTCATAAATACGCCACAGCCTTCAAGCTTTACTTGATTGCACGCCAGTTGCGCGTGCTATCCATCGACAGCAAGTGGCGTGGCCACATCCAGTATCAGAGCGGATCATTTCTCGTCGTTGTCAACTACTGGTCAAGTCATTACCTCCTGCGCAATTGGCGCTCCTTTCTTGAAATTGGTATCGACCGCAATTACAACTTGCACTTCCGCTGGTTCAAAAATGGCCGCTACGATCACGATCACGGAATTCGTAGCGCAGCAGGGCTGGATGCCCTGGACGTTCAGTACGCACAAGAGCTCAATATTGACTACGTCTTGAGTCTTGTCATTAACAGGCACTCTGAGCTGCTTGTACGGAAGGTACACGACTCATACGCCCAGGCTGTCTCAGCTGATGCGGTGTCTTTCCTCAATGCCCATCAACTTTTACTCAAACTCACCCCAAAGAAAAGCACCGTGTTTGCGATCAATCCATTGACCGGACATTTCTACTTCATGAACCCTTCCCCTCTTGAGTCTGTTGTACAAAACAAGATCAACACCAAGCCTTTGTTGACCAAAAACAAAGTCTCTGTTACGGAGGCAGATATGGTCTCAAATGTTGTCACCCACTTAATTCAGTTGCGCACGGAAAATTTGAGTAAGTCTATCCGCATGCGTCTCGTCACAATGGGCTGGATCGCCAACGAAATCATCAAATTTTCCGATTTTGAAACAGTTAGATTGGTGGGAGGCCTTCCAGATGAAACACCTAGTCCGCTTCACAAAATATGCTTCTTTCGCTGTCGCACGTGGCCCTCTTCTTGGTTTTTGATAAGCTTGGTCAGCGGTCTGACCTCGAAGACGTATTGGTGGGTTGCGCGACTCAAGTCTGTCAAGGGTGAATGGGTAATCCAGTGGCTAAAAGGCCTCAATCTCAGCGAGACCGAGGAAGCCGATTACGCTTTTTTCAAGACATTGTCGCGTTCGAGTTCCAATGCTATTATCCATCATTTGATAGTCGAAGAATTGCAAAGCAGAAATATCGGGTTTTTGAAGCTCGAAGACGAGTCTGTGCTCCAAAAATTCAACCTTTCGCATCCACATAGCTCGGCACCATCTCGCACGGTGTTGGCGTTGCATAATAATGGAAATATATTGCCGATTGCGGCATCGGCATCGACATTGTTCTTGGCATGCCTGTTCTCTGAAAATGGCAAGCTGAACGAATTACACACTACCATCTTCGGGTCTTTTAGAGGAAATTCAGAGAATGATGCAAAGTCTTTGCTCAAGCTTGGTGTCACCGTGGATGGCGATAAAGAACAATTCCAGATCGACGCGACCGTTGATCTATCTCGTAAACTTAACGTCGATGACAAGTCTTCCGACACCAGACTTATGCTAAGCAAAATCTTTGAAACTCTTTCCAAAATGAATCTGCTCATCAAGATTTTGGAACAAGTGAAAAGCACAGACTTGACGGTCACAAGCAGCTCTTTCGATGAGCTTTCTTTGGAGATCGACTCCTATTACAAACCGTTTTTATTTCGCGTACAAAGTACTGATGGTCGGTCCTTTGCATTGAGCGCGGGTGATGGTGAGAACTTAAACGTGGAGACATTGGTTCGCTTGCTTAATCGAGAGCTTGGTCAATCTGCGGGAGCATTGCTAGGCTGTTTCAGGTACCTCAAGGAAGCGGTAAGCATATTCGAGGCCATCGACCTAGTGGAACAGAAGTTGACCCCAGCTGCCGAGTATATGTTGCAGAACAATCTTCGCCGTCTCTACTTCGAGCCTAAGTTTGTTAGCTTGAATCTCTTCCAGTTCGTGTTTGGGCTCAATAGTACGCATGCGAGCTCTCCAAAAAAAATCCAGCGGGACCGAATCATTTTTAGCGTAAGCTTCAAAAAGGATCATTTTGCCAAAACCCCGCAGTTGCTTTTGAAGTTTTCCATGAAAGATAACTTCAACTCTCAGAACCTCAAATTCAAAAAGCTATTTGAGACTATCTTCACCTCTTCAACTGAGGTTCAAAAACTGGCGATCTCCAAAAACCAGACATTTATGAAATTATACTATGACTTCGTTATCGACAGCGCTTTACTCAAGCCCTTAATGGATCGTGTAACAACTGCTTTCATTGAATTCTTGAAAGCACCGCAGCTGTAATAAATTATGGGCTTAACAAAACAACATAAATAATTTCCTATACTAATGCTTATATGTAAGTGATGTTGGCTAAGCTTTTCTAGAGCTAAAAGGCGATAGTGGCGTAAGTGCACAACACAGCTAAGACGGTTGACACCAAAACAACTGCTCGGATATAAACTCTCTCAAAGGCTTGTATTTGGTCTTTGCAGAGTTTCAAGTAAAACAAACAGGGCAAAATAATGCAAATGATAAAGCAAATTGAGGACCCTAAGATCCCAATAATTTTATCAAATTCTGGGAACATGATTGCAAACCCGACAAACAAAGCATTGACGCCCACACGGATGACGAAGCGACACATATCCTTAAAAGCCAGCGTGAACGCACCTTCGCCCTCAACAATGAAGTCCAAAGCAAATACACCGTCCAATGTGGATATGATGGGCTTGGCATTGAGTGGTGTTTTCGCCAAGGGGACAATGCAGATGAGACCACTGATCAATGGGTAAATCCAGGACGGGTACCCTGATGTTTCGAGCAAGATGCTTGTGACTTCGTTGTTGCACAAGGCGCCGAACATAAGGAAGCCAATTACGGCCATGGAGCAATCAGTAAGCAAGGTAATGGTGTAAGTTGTAAAGAGTGTGCGGGTGAATTTTTCGGGATGGCGCATATCCGATTTCAAATTCGGAAAGATGGCGTGACCCCCGAAAGGGGCCATCAAGATTCCGAGTGCAATAAAAAACTCAGGCGTAGACTGCGGCCAGAGATTAGTGGGCATCACCAGCACTAAAGATCCCGGTGAGGTCGCTTTCCAGAGACCACAGCACAAGACGAGCAATGTGATCGAAACCGTGGCTAAGATACCAAACAACGAGAATATCAGGAGCACAGGCAAGGGTAAGAACGTAAAAGGCGTAAGCACAGCAAAAGCCACAAGCTTGAAGCGTGTCTTTGTCCAGTAGACGTCGTCACCCATCAAGCTAAAGAGGGAGTCACTGAAAAGAAGCACCAAAGACACTCCCAGCCCCAACAAGTCTACAGAGAAAAGAAGAGATATGAAGGCCTTTGCTGTCTTTCCGTAGGAGGCATAGCCCAAATCTGCGTAGGTCATCATAGTGCGATCTGTGTCTAGCGCACGGGACAAGAGTGTGGCACTCCAGCATGTAGTCAAACAACACGCCACAAGAAGTGGCGCACCAAGCACCCAGCCGCCCTTCAACAAGCCCACGGGTAGTGCTAAGAGGCCAACGCCGATGAGCACATTAACAGAGTTCAAGATCGTCTGTGGCGCCGTGCTCTGGCCTGCAATCACGGTGACGAGGTTGCCATCGCGGTCCTCGATTCTTGTCAAGGCAAAATGCAGTGCTGCCAGTGCCACGGATACCGCCAGTCGGACCAGCAGAAACAGGGCAGCAGGATAGACCCGGCGCGTCGGAATTGGGATGCCGCCAGTGGCCACAGAGCTGCGCCGCGAGCGCTCGTTGAGGATGTTGGCAATCTCGTCCTGGTAGAAAACCTCGTTGTGAGCGGCAAAGCTCAGCAGCGGGCCCGCGCCGGCCCGGAGCACGCTTAAGCGCTCGCCCGTAGGCAGTGCCACCATGAGGTCTGGGTCGAAGAGCTCGTCGTGGGGCGCGGATTCTGCGGCAAAGAAGGACCGTTTCTTATGGAGATCCGTGTCCAATTTGTGAGCTGCAAACAGCTGGGCCCGCGTAAACGAGGATGCAAAGTTGTGAAGCGTGTTTGGGCCCCGGAACGAGCCAATGGGATTATCCAAAATCAGGTACCGCCGCCCCGACACAAGAGGCACGGACTCGTCGTAAGACTCGTCTTCAATCGCCGACATTTTTGGGTATGTGAATGGCGTGCAGGAAGGCTCCGTGTTTATTTTTGAGTCCTAGCAAAGACGGCAGTTCACCTTAAGGAACCTGCGTGTGAACAATGGTAGATTACAGGCCGGCGGGTGCTAGACGGCGGTGCCTTTAGAAGAATGAAGGTGGTTGATTCACAGCCTGAGGGTGGATTCTCGCACGATAAAGACCGCGACGTCAAGTGCAGGTGCCCAAGCAGGGCACGGCCTTATCTGGACTAATAAAAAACATGACGGAGAAGGACTAACGTTGTTGATTGTAGCAATTGGGCGCCTTTTTCCAGCTGAAATACATATGGGCCTCATTTGCCCAGTTCCAAGCACGCTACCGCATTCCCATTATTCTACTTCTTCTTTGCTGAATAGGTCTTGCAAATAAGTGGATCGACGATGCGCTTTGATCACGGGTCACCAGAGATGCGCGCCAATGATTAATGGTTGCGGGCATTCCTGAAGCCACCTACAGCTTTGGCTGACTCGGATATCTATTGAAGCCGAAAAGTGTATGGGTTGAACCGCAGGCTTGTTTCGGGTGCCGGTCTTATGGAAGTGGTGCTGCTATAGACATTCTTGTAGACTTCAACTGCACAGATGCGTATCTGGAGCTGGGCCGCGACATTCGCACTTTGATGCAAATAATCGTGAGTTAAAATGGATTCCACGCTATCTTACTAACCTACCTTCACACGTCTAAATATACCTTCACTATACCATGTTTCCTACAAAAGCTTTATTTAAAGAGTATCTTCATTTTCTACTACATCAAACACATTCTCTTTAATATATAATAATATTGGCTGAAGATCGTAGAGTCCTGAACGCCCTGTCCAATCTTGCTGTGTTGTGTATGAAATCCTCTATTGTATTCTCGTACACGTCGGTTCGAATTCCTCTTCATTCTCTTTATTTTTTTGTGCTTCACCCTAGACTTCCTTGTAAAAAGGATGTTCATTTCTATTATTCTATTATTCTATTTTGGGATCCAATAAATTTCCGTCTTCTGCCTGTAGCAGACCGTGGGTGTTGATTGGAAAATCTCCTCTATATGTGCTCTGATACACTTGAAAAAACAAAAAGAGACTGCTGGTCACTCCTTCAGCTCTTCAAAGACTAGATTAGGTTTTGAATTCACTTGCGACATCGGTCACATGGAATCGATACAAGAGCAATCGGCTTTTACTCCTGCGTGCCATCATGGCACTCATCCCGACCAAGCGAGACATGTCTCAATCCAAATTCTAGAAACTGTTCTGTATTCATACGCCCTGCTATACAAGGTGAATGAATGTGGTGCGACTTTGATTTCCTTGAGGAATTGAAAACTAAGACCGAGGTAGGTGATCTTTGGAACCATACATAAAAGCATATTTAGGGAATAGATTGACCTCATTCTGCAAAATATAGCACGGCACAAATTTGCCATTCTTGTTCCGAGGAGCTCGCACACCTCGTAGATCTTATACACTTAAGCCTTTTTTTTTGTAATTTGTGATAAAGAGCAAAAATCAAACCATAACACTCATATTTTGGGAAAACAAAAACAAAACAGAAACGAAACGCCCGAGCGTATTCGGACCAGTACATAAAAACATGCAAAGAGAAAAAAGACCGAGGCAATACAAGTAATAGGAATACCTGAGTCCAATCTTGGGGATTGCTCCCAGCTGGCTAATCTCATTTTGATTCTAGAGCGCGAAAGCCTAAAATTGAACTCGGAACAGGGAATGAGAAGAACCATCAAAAACGCTTCGTTTTTCTCTCCCACAAGAAAATCGGATCATGCACATTCTTCCCGAGATGGAAAGTAAAAGCCGCTTGAAAAGCCGCCAGAAAAGCATGCTCGAAAATCCGCTTGAAAACCTTGCCCTACGCGTCGGTCCTGTCTCATACGCCCAAGACCCCCAGACACCACCGCCAGTTGGCGGCACGCGTCTAATTATTGCCTAATGCGTTATAGTGGCCGCGCGCCCGCATCATTTTCTTTTCCATCAGGCTGTTGCTTCCTCGACCCAACCTATCATTAGATTCCTTATTCTCGCGGCCAACACACCAGTGAGGAACAAACAATGTCCTTTGAGCATCCCACGGTGTATATCGCCACTTATTCCAGCGTATGTGTGCACCCCAAAACGTTTCCAAACGTCCTTTTGTTTTTTTTACATCCTCTCACTAAGCCGGTGACACTCAGCTTTTTGCCTGTTTTTGGGGCTTATGGTATACCGTGATGGGCGCGTCTTCTGAGAAGAAGCGCAAATGTAAATGTACGGCCAAATGACTCATCAGCCTTGTGCCGGGCCGACCCGGACATTCCGAAGTATCCTGTCGATGATGGTCTGTTTGGATATTTTGTCAAATGCCAGTACCCGTCCAGCGATATCACGCAAATAACCGAGACATGCAGCTCAATATTTCCACCACCATACTGACAATCCAGATCGATGTTTACGAGTGCTTGGCTGGAGACGCTCCCATCATGCGGCGGTGCAAAGACAACTGGGTCAACGCAACGCAGATCCTCAAACTTTGCGACTTCCCCAAGGCCAAACGGACTAAGATCCTTGAAAAAGGTGTCCAGAAAGGCCTTCATGAAAAAGTCCAGGGTGGCTACGGGCGGTTCCAGGGCACCTGGATTCCTTTGGCCGAGGCCCAGAAATTGGCACAGGAATACAACATCACGCCGGAGATGGCCCCCGTTCTATATATAGACGTAAGTGATCCCAGCACGGTCATTCTGCGCAAGGGCAAGGGCCTTGGCGCCGCCAAAGAAAGCACGCCGCAAAAACGCAAATATACACGCAAGCCCCCGAGCGGCACACCGAAAAAGGGCCGATTCGAGGACCACATGCCGGCACTGGCCGTGTTCACGCAGAATTACGGAGCGAAGACTTCGATGCCAATGGGCATACCCATGGGCATGCAGATGGGAATGCAGGGAGGGCAAAGTAGCATGGGACCTCCGCAAGGCGAGTACGCAGATGCCGGCCCACAAAGCGGCGCCTTCACCCATTACCCGATGGTGGATACGAACTTTGGCCCAGCAAGTACAAATTTTGGCCATGCCAACGCGAGCTTTAGCCAGAACACAAGTTTTGCGCAGAACGATCAAAGTTTCAGCCAAAATGACCAGAGCTTCACGAGCGACCCCGGCTTTGTACCACCAGCGCCGCTGTCGAGCCACAGCTTCAACAAGCGTGTGTTTCTGGCGCCGCGGACAACCGAAGCATGGTCGCAAGAGGAGCAGCCACGTGATCTGGACACTTCACTATCGCTGGCGGACCATAAGATCACCGATGAGCTGCATGCAGCACAGTTGTTGCGCTTTTTCAGCGTTGAAAACGCGCCGATTCCGTATTTTCTCTATGCCAGCTCCAGTGGTTTCGATGTGAACGAGCCCATCGACGACGAGGGCCACGCCGCGTTGCACTGGGCGGCGGCCATTGGCAACGTGACTATGCTACATCTCTTGCTCCAGAAAGGCGCAAGCCCGTTGGTGGTGAGTTCTCACGGGATGAGCCCGTTGTCCAAATGCCTTGCTTTCACAAATTGCTTTGACACGCGGCGATTCCCCAGCGTTGTCGCAGCTTTGGAGCCGTGCCTCATCAACACCGACGTGAATGGGCGCACGCCGCTTCACTACCTCTGTCAGCTATCAAAAGTTCCGCATAAGCTTCCGGCCCTCCTGTATTATGCCGGCGAGATATTTGCCCGCCTCGAGGTCATGGCACGGCGCGGAGCACGCGGCGTGAACTTGCTTCAGAATGTCCTTGATCACCAGGATGTGAACGGGGACACGTGTCTCCACCTAGCTGCGCGTGCAAGGTGCGTTCCACTCGTCGAATACCTTATGCAACGGGGGGCTCGTGACGATTTGCCCGACCGCCACGGCACCATTGCAAAGGCTCTTGTGGCGCAGCTACCGTTTGGGCGCAGCTACGATCCCGGGATGCAAGGGCCAATGGTCGGCAGGACTTTTGTCGCTGGGAACCGAGGAGCCCTGAGGAGTCTTGGTGGCCCGGTACAGGTTGGATCGACAGTCAATCACGGAGCCGCAATGGAAGGTGGAACAGACAACCAGGTGGTCCCCGCGGCTTCCGTGGGCAGCTTTGCCGCTTTGGGAACCCCGATCCAGTGCCACCGCCCTGCAGAGACACCCGACACGCAGCGAACAACAGTCCAGGAGGAGGACGATGATGATGAGATCCACGACCACGTGAGCAAAGATGCCCTTCGTGACTTCTTGGGCCGCCACAACGACGAAAACAAAGAAAATGTGTTTGACGATGGCCATATGCACACGCCAAAGCAAACACCCGTGGCATCCGGACCCCGTCTCCCCATGCTGAGCGTGAAATCAGAGACTCTGCCTCCACCCGCCCCCGTGATTGTTGTATCGAATCACGGCGCACACTCGCCGCATCCTCCGCCGCTCGATACTAGCGGCCGGCCAGTGCAAGAAGCACAGGAAAATGGCCCAGCTTCGCCACTTCCAATGACAGACGTCGCTGCCATGGTAGCGGGCATGATCCGCTCGCTTCTGACGTCCTATGAGGATCAGCTTGGCGGGCTTCGTGCGGAGCAGCGCCGTGTCCGGGCAGCGCTCGCGGAGAAACGGCGCCAAAACTCCGACTTTGCGCGCCGAGCCGCTGCAGTTCTCTCGCGCCACGGCGTCCGCGGGCCGGCGGCTCTTGACGACGCATTGGCAGCTGCAGACTCCGAGTCTGGGCGGGTATCCCAGGCGCTTGAGCTAAAGGAGGCGCAGTTCCAGGCGACGGTCGGGAAGTGGCAAGCGTACGAACTCGCCAGTGTTGTCGAGCGATGCGAGCAGGAAGCAGGAGATGCGGCTGCCAAAATGGAGGGGAAGCCGCCCATTGAGACAGAGAAGGACGACGAGGAAAAGTGGGCTTTGGGCACACAGTTGGGCAGGGCCCAGATGCGCCGCCGGCGCTTGGCGGGGATGCTTGCGGGCCGCGTGCGTGATTTTGCCGTGACGCCCAAAATGAACAAGTATCGCCGGCTCATCAGCTTGAGTTGCGGGCTCAAAATGGAGGACATTGATGGCCTCATCGAGGGCATTGAGGAGTCGCTCGCGGAAACAGCTTCCGCGGGGTAGAGACGTTTTTTTTTTATAGGTGCCCTCGGGCAAAATCAGATACACTTGGACTTTGGCATGGCTTAAAGCGAGCGGAACGTATTGATTGGAGTAGAACCGGCCGGCTGCAAAATACATGAAGAGGTTGTTGGGGCTCTCTGCTGGGTGCGAAAAGGAGGTCGTGCACAGTCCGAGGCTTCAATGCTGGCTACACCAGCAGTGAGCAAGCTACTTTAAGGAGGTGGTGCAGATATAGATTCCACCGTGTGTTGGGAAAAGGGCAAACTCCACAAATGGCCGCTATTGCGATGGTGCCCAAACACCACAGTGTGGCGCCATTGGCGAACGGGCGGGCGGCAATCGCTACGTGCCATTTTACAACAGCCAATGCTTGTTTCCGAATATCATGTGTTTGATTATGCTATGTATGCAACCGCTCGGCAGCCGCAAATGAAACCACCAGCCAGTGGCCTCTTACTTCTTGCCGAAGACCGTGTCAGAAGCCTGCTGCATGAACGACTTGTCGCCTGCTCTGGTGTGGTCTCCAACAGCGTTGTCGGCCTTATCGGTGACGCTGTCCTTGAGTTTTTCCCCAGTGCCCTTTTGGCTGTCTGGCTTCATGGCAGACGAGACCTTGTCGCCGATTGATTTTCTTCCTGTGTCTGACATTTTCCTTTGGATGGTGCTTTTGGTTTTATCTGCTTTTTCTTTTCTTTTTCCACTTCACAGCCAGTGGCATCAGCGCTTTATATACCCCTTGTCAACATTGTTAACAGAGACTTGCATGATGGCGATTGCTCTTGCTCATGCCCGGGCTTGCTACTGCAGTTCGCACATTTCGTCATATATACCTTATAATCCAAGGTGCGAGGCGGCCGCGTGCAGGACCTGTCAATATCTCAGGGCCGTGTCGAAGCCACGTCAATGGCAACTCCCGAAATTGCTACGCCGAGCCCCGTTTGTGGTTCGCGTTTTGACGAAAGCAACCAGCAAAATACCACACTGTTTGCAATGGTTCCAAAGTTGCACTGGGCCCGGACGTATCGCTGAGGCCGCAGGTTCCCAGCGAGCGGCACCACTACTACACGTCGTGCGCAGCCCAGAACACGCGCGGAGCTTCTTCAACAAACAACACCAGCTCCATCACTACTACTGGCACCTATCTGCCAGATATCCAACCCGCGGGCTTCACACAATAGCCAAGGCCCCCCCTCCCAGCACCAAGTCTGCTACTCACGCTTCCGCGTACATACGAACCAAGGCACCGCCGCATCCCCGAAAATGTCGCTTTCCAAACCGCTTGTACCTGCCACGGAATATAAGGAACCGAGCGAGGCCACGGCCCCCTTGGGCTTGGCGTCCTCGATTGTCAACGGCAACACCGCAGATGGCGGTCTCCGCTCCATCACCTACAAGTCCGTCTACGCGGCGCAGCTCACCGAGGAGCTAGATATGGCGCGCAGGGCCGTGGTGGCGGGCGACTTTGAGTTGACAAAAATCGCCAGCACAGGGTACGCGAGCACAACCACAATCGAGCGTCTCCGCGCGGAGATAGCCGCGCTCCAGGGCAAGCCTGCGGCACCAGGACCAAGTGACGAGACGGCGGCCTTAGCCGCTCAGTTGGAACACGAGGTGCGTGCTTCCAAGACCGTCAGCGCCGAGTGTACGGCCCGTGTGGCGGCAGTACTGGGCGTGGCACGCGGCTTGAACAGACGCCACAACTTGGGGTCGGCCTCCATCGGCGGGAATGCCCAGAAAATGGAAGACGTGCCTGGTTTCGACTCGCTGATCTACGTACGTGCTGCCGAGCGCCGTCAGAACGAGGCTCTCCAGGATAGCGAGCGCGAGCAGCTACTTGAGCAGCAGCAGCAGCAGCAGCAGCAACAAGAGCAACAAGAGCAACAGGAGCAACTTCAGCAGCAGCAGCAGCAGCAGCAGCAGCAACAACAACAACAGCAGCAGCAACAGCAACAGCAGGACGAAATGCACGCGCACGCGCACGCGCTTATTGCAGAACCGCCCATGCAGATGACCATGGACGCCGCGCCAATGGAACTCCCTGATCCGTCTTTGGAGGACCTCTCGTACGCTATGGGTTCTGAGGTGCTGATGGCACCGGGCTACGCGGACGCGTACATTCCACAGCCACACAACCTGGCACAGCTTCCGAATATGGCGCATCTAGACACATCGTACTTGCAGGACCCAGAACAGTGATTTTGCAAGAATGCGGGCGAGACTAGAGACTTGAATTTGGGATAGTCTTGAAAGCCGAGCACATTCAAGGCGAATAGATCTATTTCGCAGCAGCCCTCGTCTCGGGTGTTGGCGTAGACGTCTGCGGGTGTTTGCGCTGCCGAAAACTACTGGTGTATACCTCTTCCAGGGACCGCTTACGCGCATGGAACAAGACCCCACAAACCAAACTAAATGCCATGGGGGGGTCCACTTCTTGAACAGTAGTTCCAAGTGCGTTGTTGGCGCCGGGGCCTCCAAGCAGAGAATACAAGGCTAGCCCAGCGTGTACAGAATCATAGACTTAACTGGTCTCTACTGAAATCTTAGTAGCAAAGCAAGATGTGCATTGCAAAATGACCCACTTAGCTTGTATTCATGTAAAAGGAACTCTGTTATGAAGACGGCAGACCCTGGGCAGGGCCCTCTAACCTGGGATATGTCGGAACAAGCAAAGGGGCGGCAAAACGGTCGCCTCCCCAACTAGTCATATGTAGAATGCATTGACCGGTCAAGCATGCTGATCAAATTTAGTCCATCACCCACTAGAGCCCGCCGAGAACAATCGACTTCACAACAGTGTAGTCCTCGGCGCCATACTTGGAGCCCTCCCTGCCAAAGCCGGACTCCTTGATTCCTCCAAACGGAAGACTAGCCTCGGAGATGCCGCCCGTGTTCACGCCCATCATGCCCACTTCCAAGTCCTCGGCGACCCTGAACACACGCCGGATGTTGCTTGTGTAGAAGTACCCCGCCAAGCCCACGTCGGTGTTGTTGGCCAAGCGCACGACCTCCTCATCCGACGCAAACTTGATCAACGGGCACACGGGCCCAAAGGTCTCCTCGTGGAAGATCTGCATGCGCGGTGTGACGTTTCCCAAGACGGTGAGGTCGTGGTAGAAGTCGCCGAGGTCGGGCCGAGCCCCGCCGCCACAGAGCACGTCGGCGCCGTGGCTCCGCGCGTCCCGGACGTGCTGCTTGACCTTTTCCAACGAGCGGCCGTGGATCAACGGCCCGTGGGTCGTGTCGGGCTCCAACGCATAGCCCAAGCGCGTGTTCTCCTCAACGGCCCGCACAAGCTTCTGGGAAAACTCGGCGTACACGTCTTTGTGCACGAAGACCCTGTTGGCGCAGATACACGTCTGCCCGCTGCTGCGGAACTTGGCGGCCACCACGCCGGCGACGGCGTCGTCGACATCCGCGTCGCCAAACACGATGAACGGGGCGTTGCCGCCCAACTCGAACGAGCACTTCTTCAACGTCGCCGCGGCCTGCTGCATCAAGATCTTGCCCACGGCCGTCGAGCCCGTGAACGTGACCTTCTTGACCAGCGGGTGCTCGCAGATCGCCTGACCGGCGCCCGCAGAGTCGCTTGACGGCACGACGTTGACCACGCCCGCTGGGAACCCGGCCTCTGCCGCGAGCTGGCCGAGGGCCAAGGCCGTGAGCGGGGTCTCCGCGGCCGGCTTCACCACGGCCGTGCAGCCCACGGCCAAGGCCGCGGCCAACTTGCGCGTGATCATTGCTGCGGGGAAGTTCCAGGGCGTGATGATTCCGCAGACCCCGACGGGCTGCCGGACCGCGAGGATGCGGCTCGACGCGTTGCTGGAGCTGATGACGTCGCCCGTGGTGTGCGCAGCCTCCTCGCCAAACCACTGGAAGAACGAGGCCGCGTACATGATCTCGCCGGTTGCGTCAGCAAGCGGCTTCCCGTTCTCGAGCGAAACGAGCGTCGCCAAGTCCGACTTGTTCTCGAGCATCAACGCGTGCATCCGGTGGAGCATGTCCGCCCGCTGCCGGGCGGTGGTCTTCCTGTATGTCCGAAAGGCCTCCTGGGCAAACTCGATGGCACGCGCAAAGTCCGCTTTGGCGTGGTCCGACACCTCTGCCAAGAGCGCGTCTGCGCGTGGCGTCTTGCCGGGGTCTCGGACCGCAAAGCTCGCATCCGATGACACCCACTCGCCGTTGATGTATGCTTGGGTCTTGAGGAGATTTTGGTTCTGGATGAGCTTCGAGAGCCTCGTGGACACGCTGGGCGCTGCGGCCATACAGCACCGCACAGATTGTCGAAACATGCCGGGGGTTCTGTTTATGGTATCCTTCTCAGTGGCGTCTTGCTTGTGGCGTCTTGCTTGTGGCGTCTTGCAAATTATATATTGCTTGTGAGGCTGTGCAAATTGCAGTTTTGGCAGGCACAGGCACAATGCAAGGAAAAATTGACAAAGAAAAGAGCACAAGATAAGAGAAACGTCCAGGGGGGTAATTGGCGAAAACCGGCAGAGGCACACGCACGAGGCTGGGCTGTGGACGTGGCGCCCTTCAAGCTTCTATTCTCTCTGTTGCTTGTGGAGAGCAATCTCCGAGACGTGCACACAGACCCCGGCCGGCGCTGCTCTGCAGGAGCATCGGGCCCTTGCAAAAGGAGCAACTGCTTGCGAAAAGTCCGGTTGTTTCCGAGTACCCGCTTAGAGTCCGGTTGTTTCCGAGAAACCGCCTAGAGTCCGGCTCTTTCCGAGCAATTGGATCTGGTTTCTCCGCTGTGCTCCGGGCCATGTCAAGTGGGGTCTTGGCTAGGGTATCGAATTGTACTTGCTCCCGGTGGTACCCGGTGGGAACTTGAAGCCTGTATTTGTTGTTTCGAGATTCGGATAATTCTCAACCATTGTGTCGCCAGTAATGGATGTATAAGAATTATTTTCTTCATCAGCGTCTGAGTTGGCTCCCCACCCGCATATTTGCGATTTCTCCTCTCTTTTGTAGAATGATGTGCACTGTAGCTCCAACTCCGTCAAATGTTTCTTGGCCAAAAGCGTTTCGGCATCTTCACGCATGAAAGAATTATGAAAACCTGCTCAAAGCAAACTCTCCTAGCGACCTCTTTCGTACGATGAGCTAAACAGAGCCCAAAACTGATGGTCCATAGCCAAGATCGCTTGGCTGATGTGAAGCACATGCCGTGAATGTGATTTGTCTAAGCGCTCGCGGTGAATAATCTTATGTGAATGCTGGCAGCCTTTGTGTGTATTTCTCTTCGAGACTTGACCTCTTTTTTGGCATACGCATTGAGCGTAGCACGATTTGAATCAAGTCCCACACAAATCTCTTGTGATGTGGCCAAATTTCTGATGGCGCCGAGAATTGAAGTGTGAGATTGCTCATGGTTATGAAGCCCACTGTTTCGTTATCCAAGACTACGTCCTTTTGGTTATCCCTTGTACCTGCCCAGGCCCAGGATCAATTGAAAAAAAAACAGTCATGCCATTTGTTGCCGGAAGAACAAAACAAAACATAAAACTACAAATCATGTTCTTCCGTACTAGCGGCAGGCCTCACTGAAACCATCTGTTATCTATACACTGCGCGTTTTGCACATTACCTAGAAATAAATCTACACTACCGTATCAGAAAATCTGGGCCCCAATTGTCCGAGGCACCGGTCTCTCGCTATGCTTCTTCTTGGGGGCTTTAGAATGCTTAACCTTTGTAAAGTTTGCATATGTTTTGACTGTCTCTTTTGGAATTGTTTTTTGCATTACTGACGGTGCGTGATTCTTTGCAGTATTATCTGGCAGATACCGTGTGGCTTGCTTTCGGACTTCAAGTTCATTGGAATAACCATTGAGCGGCTTCTTTTTTGGTTGGAATTTCTTAAGCGTCTGGACCTTCCTTGTGCTCCCCTCAGGTATTGTCTCTTTGGAAAGCTTTTCATGGACGGAGAAGTGTGGATTTTCCAGAATCATCTCCATATGAGAACTTTTGTGGCGACCTCGCCTTCCTGGTTTCTCAGCTGGAATTGTCATTATGTCGTGTTTTACCGCCATCTGCCCAGCCTTGTGAGAGTCGAGTTTTGAATTACGGGCGTTCCCTTCTCGAAGGAGCTGGTCTTCACCAAAGACCAAGTGCTTGAGATCAGAGGGCAATCTTCTAAGACTCGAAACTCGTCTCAGAAGCGTGCTTTGCTGCGAGTTTGTTTCTTCGACTGAAGCGACATTCATTGTAGCGGTGTTTCGGCAATATCCCTCTCGCCGTTTCACGTGGAACCGTTTTTGTGTCCCACCTTTGAGTGCCAGCTTGAGAAACACCCTAAAGGAGTTGCGTCGAGAGCTTACGTATTTATCATCGAAAGTCTGGATGAACTTGCAGAAAGAAACTGTCTTGGGTTCGCTTTGTACCTCTCCAGAGACCGGCTTGTCCATTGCCGCTTCATCGTTCTCGCTCTGTGCTCGCAAAAGATTCTTTTTGAGGGTGCTGTCGGAAACTCCTTCAGCTTTGTTTCTACGAGACGCCCTATATTTTGAGCAGCGGCGAATTGAGAGCCTAGACCCAACACGTCGCAATGCTTTTGCGGGTCGCTCTCTAATGGGCGGTGCAATCGTTTTTGGAATCCCGGTGGTGTGTGAAAAACTTTCCCAGTTTCCATGCTCGGTGGTCTCCATGTCATGGGTTCAGCTCGTGTGAGGCCTCCGAAAAGAAGTAATGTTCTTTCAAAAAAAGCAAAAAAAAAAAAAGAATCATGTGTATGAAATATGCGACATTGCACCTATATGGATTTTTTGTTACTAGCATACTTCTAAAATGCTTGCATAACACAACATTACTGTACCTCAACGTTTCACAATATGCAAAATCTGTTGGCCCTTGCACATACTAGGACTCTAGTGCTGCCCGGCACTTTTAAAATTTATTTTCTATCTTGACTGTATCAAAGTAGATTTTGTGGGAACGAAATACTGTTCCACAAAACGTGTTAATTAATGCTTGGGGTACTCATCTGTGCGTTTCGCAATTTAATTCCCAAGGGTAGAATGACTTGGAAACATAATGCGAATTAACATTAGACTTGTGATCCTCGTGATCTTGGGAGTCTGAAGAAAAATACGGAAGGACTGTTTTTTATGTAGACTCATCCTGCTTTATGCCTATACAAACGCAAAGGGTTTGGAAGAAAACCAACACTATCGGTGCTCGGAAACAAACTCGATTCAATCCTATGATGTATCTTACAAAGGCTTCCGAGTGTATACATGGAATGGAACACCTCGATATTCGGAAAAATTCACGTGATGAGGCGCCTGACATGTGAGAGGCCGTTGCTTATAGGGGAAATAATTGATATGCGTAATATATCTTTGATGTGCCTGAAGCGTGCAGGTGCTATCGCAGAGAAAGCTTTATGAGGATAGGTAATCGATAGAACAGTGCCTACTCTCTCAAGACTATAGAGGTCTTCTCAATTAAAGCATCTTTTAGTCTGGTATTCAAGATGAGATAAATCTTGTATGTATAGAGTACACCAAAAGGGAGGCTGTAAAGGCTATATATATATATTCTGCAAAACTTGTTAATATTTCGGTTGCGGCCATACCATGAAGAACACACTGTTTCCCGTCCGATCAACGTTAGTTAAGCTTCATAGGGCCACACTGAGTAGTGTAGTGGGAGACCATATGCGAAATTGTGGTGCTGCAATCTTTTTGCTGCTTTTTAGTTTCATACCATTTCTGTTTGCACCTTAGGTGGCTTTAAAGTTTAGCTCCCCACCTTCCCCTTTCCTACTGAGTGATTTAAACACTAACAGGGTTTATTAAATTTCCAGTCCAATGTTTTGTTGATGTCACGACTTGCGCGCCAATACGGACAATGTCCCCAGTCACGGGGGACCAAAATAGGGCACCGAGGCCAAAAAAAACAGTCATTTGACACGTGCATTATATGTATATGTAGAAATGGAGGCCTGCCTCCTGGATATAGAGTAGGGCTCGCATAGTGCTTTGAATGTAGTTTTGAAACACGACCGCAGAGAGTAGCTGTGGTGGTCTGAAACCGAGCTGGTGCCATTGAAACTAGGTGAAGTGACATCAGACTTATATGCCGGATATGGAACAGGTCTTTGATAGCGAGGGCCACCGCGATAAGAGTGATGCTTGATGTGTTGCACCCACAGATTCTCGACAGAAAGAGGGTGCACTCATCTTACACAGGCACGTAGCTGGGTGTTACCACGAGAGGCACGTTGTAGGAAGACCTGTCCTTTCTCTTCGTGCACATAGGCCAGGCAGAAACAGTCTTGAAAATCACAGTCAAGCATTTTGTCCAGGTACATCTGACACGAGCACCTGCCATGAAGCACACGCGCATATTGTCTTTACAATAGATGCCCCAAAGTTCAGTTCTCTTTGTACCCTGGAGCTGCATCGAAATTCGCCGTAGCTTTTAGCAGCACACGCCAGCAACAAATCTAATCCTCGTCCTCATCGCTCGATAAGCTACCTACATCACTTAACTCCGCATCTTCGCTGTCCTCTGCAGCCTCTACCAGTTCATCTGTCACGAGGTTTTGCAGTGCATACTGCTGCACGTATCTCTTCACTGTTGCGTTGTATTTTTCCTCGTCCTGTGTCAAAAGCCCCAGGGCCTCCGTATTGAGGGGATCGCTCGGGTTGCTATACCGCAAGAGATGTGGCAAGAAGTTCTCGAAAATATTGAGCAAGCCAAACATGGGCGACCACGTCTGGTTGATCACGTCTAGACACACGGACCCCGACGACTCGTCGATGTTCGGATGATAGATTTTGTTTACAAATCCAATCAGCGGCAGCTTAAGGGGGTACTGGTCGGGCAACTCCACCCGCAACTTCCATACCCCACCAGCGTATGGCGTATCGCCGGGGCCGTGGAATATCACGTGGAATTGCTGCATGGAGTCCTCGATGAGACTCACATCGAAATTGCTCATCATGAGGTCCATGACGTCCTTTTCTATTCTTCTTTTTCCGCTCATTGGTGGGTAAATCGAGATTGCTGCTTGGCTTAACGCTTACTTGGGTGGGGAGAGCTTCTGTGAATGGTGCGACTGGCGGGGGCTTTATATAAGCCGTGCCCCACCTCGTACCGGTATTCGCGCCTTGGGCCTAGAGCCCACCGCGCCACCTGTGCAACATTGTCTATTTTCCTACGTTTGCATGGGTTGTGGCAATGGAAACAATCAAGGAATTAGCTGGGGAATGAAACAGCCGCTTTAAATTCAACGAGAGAGTATATTAATGCAGGCGCCCCGGCGAAGTTTTTCTATGTTGTTTGGTGGAAGGCGGAGTGCACGTTCAGAATTAGCCTCGTCTGCGAAGAAATACATAGCTACTTGCTTGCTGGTGCATATTATATTTTAAGAGCGTCATGTACCGATACATGCCCAACCACATATCTGTTCTTTTTTTTTTTTTTCTTTTTTTGCACTTCACCAACTAAATAGTTGATGCCATAAATTCTTTACATGTCGCTCTCGCCACCTGAGAATAGTGTTTATTGACCACACACTTTGAGAGCACCGCGCTGCGAGTTTTAAGAAGCAAAATACTATTATTGGGTCGTAACACTACAGAATTTATCGTCCGCCTCTCTGTAGGCAGTATTCTAGGAGTGATCCGGAGCCACTCGTCTCTTGCTCTGATTACGAAGTGCTTTGGGATGCATGTCGAGAAAGCAGCGAATGTATCAGAAACGACAAACCGCCAAACAATAATTTGGAGCGCCCCATTTACCTGCTGCTCGCGCAATCCAGCTCCCACGTCTCGCAGAGATAGCAGGTGAGGGACATTCCGAATAAAGGTGTATACCTGTTGTCAATTTTAGCCAACTCTCAGACCCGCAAGCAAACAACCAAGCACGCCGAGCATCGACTTGGATCCGATTTGTGCGCTCGCAAAGCGGCGGCATGCGTTCTAGACCTTCTCTGCGCCGCTCAACTTCACCGCCGCGCCATACTTTTGCAACTTCGTCAACAAGCCATCACCCAGGCGAATCAAGTGGTGGAACTGGCTGTTCTTATTGTCCGGGCGATTGGTCTCGATGATACCGTTGACCTTGTCAATGGTGCAGTTCAACTTGCCGTTTGGGATAAAGCGGCACAAGTCGTCGTCCAAGAACTGCTCGCTGACGCCGAAGCTGCGTGCCATGGATTCAAGAGACAAGGACTTGTAGCTCTCTAACAACTGCGCGTACGCCTTACACCGCATCTCACGCATAAAGTACCCGGCGTGTGCGCGGAGGTACTTGTTCTGCACAAGCACGAGGTCATGTGTCGCCACCAAGTGCTCGAAGAAGACGCCGTACTGGCACATGTATAACGCATTGGTCAAGCATACCAACGGCTGCAACTGAGGCGCGCTGGCGTGGATCGCCAAGATTTCGGGCGAATCAACGATCTTGCTTTTGACGTCAACGCGGCCTAAGGAGAGCAACCCGGCGACAACGGCATACTGTGCGACCTCTTCGTAAGAACACAACTCGGTCGAAGTGAACGTGGCCAAACTGTCAATGAGTAAGCTTGCGGCCTCCTCGAAATTGCGTGTCGCCAAGTGGTAAATGCCCTGGTAAGTCTTGTAGCGGTTGCGGCGCTCCCAGTCACCTCCCTTCTCAATCCACGACTCCACCTCCGCGAGGTGGCGCGCCACGCCGCGCAAGTCATGGAAGAAGAAATCGATACGGGCCATTGTCAACAAGACGTCGATCTTCGCACCCGTGCCTGGCGTCAACGCAAGCAACTTTTCGTGTACGAGCATTGCGTTCTTTCGGTCAATGATCGTGGCGTAGTATGCGGCGAGCTTGGTGGTTTCCGCCACAATGTCGATCTCTGTTTCTTCGTCAGTTTCAGCCTCTTGGATCACCAGCTCTAGCTCGGTGACGCGAGCCGAATTCTCAGCTGCAAGCTCTTCGTACAATGCCTCGTCCAATGGGAAGTCTGCAGGCAATTCTGCAGCCAAGTGGCGGTAGTAAGGAGCCATTTTGTGTTCCTTTACGGCGGCTAGAATCTCAGCGGCCAAGGCCTCGCGGTGGGACGCATCCGCATGCTGCAAAAGAAATTGCTTTTGCGACAACGTGTGGTCCGGGATATTAGGGATATCTGAGTCAAACTGGTTCATTGTATTTGCGTATTTTGATGTGTGTAGGGGGTCACTGAAGCCTAGAAATGTAGTGTTGAACGTGAGGTTTGGCGAGTCTGACTTGGTGATGTGAGATCGCGGACTGGATACAGGACACTAATTTGCCTCTGGTGAATGGCTGAACCATAAACATTTGATTGACTTTGAAGACAGAACAGAAAATGAGGCGATGATGTCTTAGTGGATTCGAGATCTTTCCTTACTTGGTTGTAACTGTCGTCTAAAGGTAGATGGGGAGCGCATCTGCAACTCCTCATGCGTTTGTGAAGTGGTTCATATGTGTTTGTTGCTAGCGAGACGACAGTAGTACACGTTAAAATTAGGAAATAAAGGTAGCTCTATTCTTGCAGAGATTTACCGAAACAAGGAGAAAAAAAATTGTGGCTGGCGAAACTTTGTATCGTAGTTAAGTCTTCCTACTGCTTTGCTCCCGAACTGCTTCGAGCAACACAAGAAGGCCCATGAAAGATAATACCCATAACCGTGAGATACAATTTCTTCGCTCAACATAGCCGGAATCTTTCAAATCAATTTCCACATGGTAAGGGGTTCTGTGGCTAGACTTGCCACTGCTTCTTCTACTATACGGAGTTGTCTGTCATTCTATTTTCAATGTAAATCACAAGCACTAGAGATTTTGAAACACATTTGGACATATATATATATATCCTTCAGTCTGCTTAATTAAACAAAACCTGAGCCTTGGATTTGAGGAAGGACCGCAGGCGGCCCAGATGTTAAAAGACGATCGGGTGAGTTCTAGATAGTTGAAATACTCTCAGCTGTAAATCTGAAGCAGCTCCAGACCGGCATCAAATCTGGGCAAAGGGGAATTTCGCAACACTTGCACTCTGAAGCTTTATTTAAAGTCATGCCCTGATAGGAACAATATCGTCAAATCGTATCTTTACGGGGGATACAAGTGAGGCACCCGTGGGTGGTGGACGAAATCTTGGGTGGATGGGAGGGCTGGTTGATTGCTTTATAAATCATTTTTGGAGGGTGTCAGGACGAAAACATCGTCGCACGAAAAGAGAGAACAAGATCATCTTGTGTTTTATGGTACATGTACAGCAGGGTTCAAATGTGCAGAGAATATACTCTATTTACTTGCAGAACCTCGATATGTGCCATTGTGTGAATCAAATCCAGACTCAGAGAGAGCAAAATGCCGAAAGATTCAATTCTAAGAAGTGCAATGATGGATGTGTTTATAGAATGCCCCTCTGCATCCAGTTGGAACATTTCCTCTGTATTTGAAGACGTCTGGTGGTCTTGAGAAGAGTGGTCTATCGTAGCTTTATATACAAAGCTCAAACCCACAAACCAAGGTATATGAGAAATACACGTGTCTCTCTTCAGACGAACAAAATGACTGAAAGCCACAAGATTATTAGTTTAGAAGGCGGCACAAAAAAAATCGTGGCGCGATAGCCAGTGTTGCACCCTTGCCAAAAGCTGGCACCTGTGCTTTTGGTTCGGCAGCATCTGACTTACTTCGAGCCTGTGTCAGTCCAAAGCACATCTTGAATTCGGAGAGCGTAGTGTTGCGAGTTGCTACAAAGGCTCAGTGCATGAGCTCGCAGACAAGATGATAAGAGACTTGCTTGCGTTCTTGCACCCACCAAGACTACCCGCAGAAGCACGTGGGTATAGGGCTTGGCTTTCGAAAGCTCTGTTTCTGATAAGCCCACCGAACAAAGATTCTCACAAAATCAGCAAGAACGTCGAAATACCATTTGCCAGATCTTCGGCTGTCACCTGGCGAGAATGAAAGAGAAGAAGCAATACAGACAGAGAACAGAACAAGACAGAACAAGACAGAACAAGACAGAACAAGACAGAACAAGACAGAACAAGACAGAACAAGACAGAACAAGACGAAACAAAACGATTTGAAAGAAAAAAGAGACGAGTGATGAAAGAAGATGAGAAACCGCCACGAAGCCCATTTGCGTCAGACTTTGAGCTCGCGATAAATAAATAAAAACTTCAAATGCAGCAGCAATTAGCTGAGTTTCGTGACCACGACTAAAAGTGAGGCAACGGCTGCGTGGCTCTGATGAGGCCACTGCGCGCGCAGTCCTGCATAGTGACACCCTGGTACCCGTGTCCCGAGGACGAATCCCCAGCCGGGCCCGGAGAATGCGGGGATACCTCCAGGAGCCAGATACTTAAAAAGACGCCCCGGCGCCCGATGGCCCGCCACGGTCTGTTTCCACAAAACGGTGCTTGCAGCTCACAACACACATGTCCTATACACAGGAGTCCATGCCGTCGTCGGCCATGTCGGTGAGCGACGAGATCCCCTCGATCTTCCTCGACAAGATTTCGCCTCGCGCCCTCGAGACCATCCAGAAATGCAAGGAGTTTGTCCATGACTACTGCCTCCCCGCAGACAGCATCTACCACAGCCAGGTGTCCGATGACCCAGCCAAGCGGTGGGCCACAACGCCGCCGGTCTTGGAGACACTCAAAGAGAAGGCTCGGCTGTTGGGGCTCTGGAACATGTTCCTCTCCAAGCACTACGCGGAGGGCGGCGGGTACACCAACCTCGAGTACGGCATCATGGCGGAGTACTTGGGTCGGTCGTTCACGGCGCCCATGGCCACCAACACGGCGGCGCCAGACACAGGAAACATGGAGATCTTGGCTCGCTATGGCACCGCCGAGCAGAAGCGCGCGTGGTTGCAGCCGCTTCTCGACGGCAAGATCCGGTCGGCGTTCCTCATGACTGAGAAGGGCACGTCGTCGTCCAACGCCCTCAACATCGCCTGCCGTGCCACCCGCAACGAGCGCGGAAACTACGTGGTGAACGGCGTGAAGTGGTTTGCCTCGGGCGCTGGCGATCCCCACTGCAGCGTATGGCTCGTGATGTGCAAGACGGATGACCGTACAGACAACGTGTACAGGAACCACACTGTGTTGGTCGTTGATGCCAAGCGCGCGTTGCAGGCCGGGACCGCTCGTTTGGTGCGCCCGTTGTCTGTTTTCGGGTACGACGACGCGCCCCATGGCCACTGCGAGGTGGTCTTTGAGAACTTCGAGGTCCCAGGCGACGCGCGGGACCAGACGGTCTTGCACAAAGAGGGTGCTGGGTTCGAGGTCATCCAGTCCCGGCTAGGCCCGGGCAGAATCCACCACTGCATGCGGTGCATTGGCGTCGGCGAGATGGCGTTGATGCGCGTGGTGCATCGGGCGAACCACCGGCTCATTTTCGGCAGGCCTTTGAAGGACCGCGAGTCGTTCTTGACCTCGTACGCGCAGTTCAAGATCGACATCGAGCGGTGCAGATTGCTCGTGCTCAACGCGGCACATAAGATCGATGTGGCGGGGCCCAAAAACGCCATGCGCGAGATTGCAGTGGCCAAAATCGAGACCCCGCGGGCCATCTTGTCGATTCTCGACTGGGGGATCCAGATGTACGGCGCCGAGGGCGTCTCGCAAGACACAGAGTTGGCACGGTCGTATGCCTTGAACCGGACGCTACGCATCGCCGACGGCCCGGACGAGGCCCACTTGGGCCAGTTGGCCCGCGTCGCTGCGAAGCTGTTCCCGGCAATCGATGCGTTTTTTGAAAAGGTTGACGCCCAGCGTGATCTACTTGCGAAGATCTGAGTGTCGATGCGCCACGGTCTGAGGAACGGTTAGAAGAAAGTTTTCGAGTGGTGTTTTGTGTGCTGGTGCTTCTGTTGAGACTGTGGGCGATTCCCTCGAAAGACCTCAAGCACGGTTTTCGCGCCGATGGGAATATCATTCTTCCACAGCTCCATGTTTTTGGCAATTGTTATCTGATTTGAGAAGTGCAGTGCCTCTTTGATGCTTTGGCGGAAACGCAATCTTTGTATTTGACTTGGGAATCGTATAGGAATATCACGACTCACAAACTCGACAAGAAAGCCGAACTTTTATTTGGGGCGGTAAACACTCTCGGCAAGCCATTCACCGAAGGGTTCTTATTGTGTCGTTGTAGAGCCTTATAAACGAGAGAAAAAAAAATGCCACTGTCACTTTTGCTGAAGATGCAACCAGGCGTTCTAAAAGTTGTAGAACCTACTGCTTTGGCTCGTGGCCGCGGGGAACAACGACTCGTCAAGTGCAATCATGAGGGTCACAGCTACAATGGCGGCATTCACGGTCAATGAATCAAGCAGGGTCTAAGGAAGACCTGGGGGATTTGAGACAGCACAAAATCCCATGTCGATGCTAGTGACGTGCGCAAGTCGAGCAAGAACATTCGAAGATATTTGTTCCTCGCAACGAATCCGTGGTCTTGATTCGCAATGGGCAGTACGGTCTCATTCTGAGGCGGTTTGGCAGTACCGTCCGGGCAGATGGTCTGCATTTGTAAACAGCATTTGACGGCTTTTGATATGGATAGATCTCTACAAGCGCCAATGAGAGAGAGATGCGAGCAAGGCCAGTTGCAGGGTCTTGTTTCATGCGGCTCTGCGTCAGGTCCAAGCGGAAACAGCAGCTGACATGCTTCCGACAATGAAACTCCTCGGTGAGTCGCCATGTATGAGGTACATGTGTGCTACAGCTGCCCCCCCAGGAAGCATACCGTTGCCGGCTCAATGCTCTTGCCAGCCCCCTTGCCATGGCATTCAGTACTGAATACTATCTACCAGGCGCTCATGGCCACATAGTAAACTGACGCCGTTTTCATCAGCCAGCGGGAGGCGAGCACAGGAGCCGGTGCATGAGTCCAAGTGCACAGCCCATACTTTGACAAACGAGTAGGTTTGTCGCCAGCGAGCACCTGCGAGGTGTGGAATGGAGAGCCTGGCTGCGCACGGGCAACCCTTGAGCTGCGGGAACCGAGCGGTCAACGTGTGCTTGCGTACTCTAGTCCTACATCACAGTGGCTACACGCGAGACACGCCCGGGAATGTGCCTGGGGCCCACGTGCCTGTCTCGAGGCGGTTCACTAGGAAGAAAGCAAGAAAGCAAGAAAGAAAAAAAAAAACGTCAATGGTTACATATGATGCAAGAAATGAAAGGGTCCTAGTACATGTCGGCCTTGTGGAAGTCGTGGATGAGCCCACGCTTCAAGAAGTTCCTGGCCTTGGTCTTCTCGTCACGCACGCGCTGCAGCTGGCGCGCCTTCAACTCGGCCTCGGCGGCGTCGAACGAAATCTGCTCGCGGTCGTACAAGTGGAAGTCCTCCCTGTCGATATCTAGTTCGCCGAGCATGACGACGTTTTCGCCGCGCACCATGAACACGCCGCGCGGGGTCTCGGCGAACCGTTCCGGGCCCGCGTCGCCCGCGGGCGGCAAGTAGATCCGCTCCAAGGTGTCCTGCAACACCAAGTTGGCGAACTGGTCAAACGTGCGCAAGATGCCAAACACGCTGCGGCCGTCTCTCAACAGCACGAAGATCTTGCGGTCCACAGAACCGACGATCGCCGCGGCGGTCGTGAATGCATACGACTCTAAGTACAAGTCCTCGGCGTTGGACGAGCCGCCCAGCTCCGACGGGCCGGAACCTGGGGGGGCATGTGCCTGCTGGTGGCTCAGCGAGACATTCTGCGGGGACGACATTTCGGGGGGGGGGGGGGTGCTTCGTGTGGCTGGCTTGCGCTTCGGGGTCGTAGTTGGGGTCGTGGTTGGGGTCGTGGCTGGGGCCGTAGTGGGGGCCGTGGTGGGGATTTGCTGGCCGAAGTCGGGTATGGGTTTGCTGTGCCCTTCGCCAACGGGTCGGGTTTTCCGTCGCTTTTTCGGGGCCGTATTGGCGCGCGCACGCCCGCACCCGCGCGCGGCTGGGTCTGGGTCAGTATAGCGGTGCTTGGCCCTGGAGATTCCGCAGAAATGAGTGAAATACATTGCCGCAGGAAGGAAGCCTGGGGGCCCGGGCCGTGTGAGTATACCCTTGCGTGGGAACCAAACTAGCCACAGCACTGCAATGTGCTCGAGGTGCCTTGCCTGTGTCTATGAATAGACACGCTGCATATTGGCGTTGTATTGAATGGAGTGTGTTTTGCCTGCTGGTGCGCCCGTTGAGAGAAATCTGGGCATTCGGTCTTGACCAGAGCCTCTGCCATGTTAAACTAGTGGCAGTGGAGTGTGGATTATACCATTCAGATCATCTCAGCCTTCTCGCCGCTGTTGCTGCTCTACCTATCTGCAAACAGCATCATTTTAGAGGATACGTTAGTTGGAATACATGACTGGGAAGGTACGTTCGGGCTCTCATTGGGCTCCGTGTGCTGTATGGCCAATTCTTTTTTTTTATATACAAAAAGCGGAGGCCCACAAACTCCAACTTATATAATGATGCGCTCGTCTGAGTTGTGGCCTTGATGATTATCACCCGCGAGTTCACTTTGACTTGCTTGGCTTGTGCGTCTCCCCATTAGCGTTGATATGAACATCCCGCCCTCGGGCTGGCTTTGCTTGCTCGGCCATGGGCCTACAAGAAAAAACATGCCTTGAAAAGGGATTGCACTACTTTGAGACAAGAAATCGGCGCGCAGCGAAAACACACGTGGTCTCCTACTCATGCGACTATTCCCTCTTTGCAATGGAACGTGGCTCTTCGGGTGGAAGTTGACGCACGGAGGTGAATTTGCAAAAGAAAAAAAACAACACATTGTCCCCCTCAAGGCGCGTGCCTGGGCAGTTCACGCAGAAGCTTGACTTGCCGCATGTCGTCTGTTCCAGGGAACCCCACCCAAACGCTATTGGTGTGTTGTCGCCCTTGTATACACTGCATAGCAGGTCCTGAATGACGATTCTTTCCGGGCGTTTTGGCCCGGCGAAGCCGACAGGTTGAATGGCACGTCAGCTCTCGGTGGAATGTGGGCTGGAAAAACTTCTCTCGGGCCACTATGGCTCCCTAACCTGAGCTGCGCCCAGGGAACAAAGCAGAAACCGATGACCTCGCGACCCGTCTTTTGAAGCTGTGGCCGTGCAGCGAAACCAAGAAATGCATGAGAAAACGCAAGCACTGCGAGCATTGCGGCCGCAGTCTCCATGGCATGTCTTGGCACGAACACCAAGCGCATGGCCATGGTCTCGACGATGTCCGTGTCTTTTTGCATCGTCACAGTTTCATCGGGCTAGAGTATTGGGTGTATCAATTTCAGCCATTGCAAAGAAAAAAAAAATAAGAAGAACACGAGAAGAAGAAGAAGAAAAAGAAAAAGAAAAAGAAGAAGAAGAAGAAAAAGAAGAAGAAGAAGAAAAGAATAGAAAGAAGGAAGGAAGAAAAAACATAAATACAGCGTTGAAGCCAACAGGTACAATGCCTCGAATCATGGCCCCAAAGCACTAGGCGGAGGCGGCGCCGAAACCCGCGCGCGCCGTTTTTTTCGGGCCTGGCAATGCGATGCGATGCCTGGCGCGCGCACCACCACCACCACCACCACCACCACCAGTCAACAGGCCCCAGCACCAGCACCGGCACCATCAGAAACCAGCAGAAACCCGCCGACACCACGCACGCAGCACACACACCCCCGCGCCATGTCATTCTACGCGTACAAGGACTTCATCGAGGAAGGCGACTTGGTGTTGGCCTTCATCAGCCGCGGCCTCCTCAAGCCAGTGACGGTGACGAGCGGCGAGATCCTCAACACGCGGTTCGGCAACTTCGACCACGCCCGCATGGTCGGCATGCGGTACGGCGCGCAGATGGGCGGCCTCAAGGGCCGCGGCTTCGTGCACCTCCTCCACCCGACGCCCGAGCTCTGGACCGTGTCGCTCCCGCACCGGACGCAGATTGTCTACACGCCGGACTCGTCGTACATTGTACAGCGGCTCGGCGTCACCAGCGGCCTGCGCGTCATCGAGGCCGGCACGGGCAGCGGCTCTTTCACCCATGCGTTCGCGCGCACCGTGGGCCCCGCGGGCAAGGTATACTCGTACGAGTTCCACGAGCCCCGTTTCGCAGAGGCGCAGCGCGAGTTGGCGGCCCACGGGCTCTTGCGCGGCAACTGCGTCATTACGCACCGCGACGTGTGTGCGGACGGCTTTGCCCTCGCCCCGGCCCCCGGCACGGCGGCGGAGCCGCTCGCGTGCGACACCGTGTTCTTGGACTTGCCCTCGCCGTGGACGGCGATCCCACATTTGCCGGCTGTGGTGGCGCGCTCGCGGCGCGTGGGCATCTGCTGCTTCAGCCCCTGCATTGAGCAAGTGGACAAGACCATTGGTGCGCTCGAGCAGCACGGCTGGGCGGACATCGAGACCGTCGAAATCGCCGGCCGCCGCTGGGAGGCCCGCCAGGAGATGGAGCGCGACGTGCGCGACGTCATTGCGCGCTTGAAGCACATCCAGGGCCGCAAGTCGCAGGGAATCGAGGGCCGCCGCCTGGTGAAGGTTGACGCTGCAAGCGCCGCGGGCGAAAAGCGGCCCGCGGCCGCGCTCGACGGCGCCTCGCCAGAGCCGTGGGCGCCGATGGGACCCAGCTTCAACCCGTTCGGCAAGGGGCTCCGCATCCGCGAGGGCGACGAGCAGTTTGCCTGGAAGCAGGTCACCAAGATCGAGGCCGAGGTCAAGACCCACACCTCCTACTTGACGTTCGCGTACTTGGTGCCCGCGGCCCTGGACGCCGCGCTTGTGTAGAAGTCGTTTTGTTACTGGTAATATCAATGTGGGTGCAGTCTCGGACGTTTAGAAATATAGTCGAAACTTGTGCCCCAGCCACGGATGTCTGTGGCTGAATAGACGGACCCCGGGGCCGATTATCTGGGTCCTGCACACAGTGCACAAGTCGGGCCCTATCTCAACTGTTGCGCCTCCCATGGCTAAGAGCCCAACTACTCACAAACAATAACTTCAACATGAGCAGTGTGCCAATAGGTATGTCCGCTTTTGACTCGCCCCTTCGAGTATCTCACTCGTCTTGCCCTTTTGAGCCTCCACACTCATAATTAGACAGTCCAACCCCACCCGGCCAAAACCAACATCATCAGATTGCTAACCTCTATATAGTTCTAGACCAAGGAACCGGGTTCGTCAAGATCGGCAGGGCCGGGACCAACTTCCCCGACTACACGTTTCCCTCGTTGGTGGGAAGACCCATCTTGCGGGCCGAGGAGAACAACGCATTGGTGCCCGATAACATCGAAATCAAAGACATTATGTGCGGGTCCGAGGCCAGCGAGGTCCGGTCGCTCTTGCAGATCAACTACCCAATGGAAAACGGCATCATCAAGAACTGGGAAGACATGGAGCATTTGTGGGACTACGCGTTCCACGAGCGCATGAAGATTTCCACGCAGGGCAAGAAGATCTTGTTGACAGAGCCTCCCATGAACCCGTTGAAAAACAGAGAGACCATGTGCAACGTCATGTTTGAGAAGTACCAGTTCGGCGGTGTCTACGTGGCGATCCAGGCCGTGTTGGCCTTGTACGCGCAGGGCTTGAGCTCGGGTGTCGTTGTTGATTCCGGAGACGGCGTCACGCACATCGTGCCTGTTTACGAGTCGGTGGTGCTTAACCACTTGACCAGACGCTTGGACGTCGCCGGCAGGGACGTCACACGCAACTTGATCAACTTGTTGTTGCGCCGCGGGTATGCGTTTAACAGGACCGCAGACTTCGAGACCGTGCGCCAGATCAAGGAGAAGTTGTGCTATGTCTCATGCGACTTGACCTTGGACCTGAAGCTCGCCAACGAAACCACGACGTTGGTCGAGCAGTACGAGTTACCCGACGGGCGCGTGATCAAGCTAGGCTCCGAGCGCTTCGAGGCCCCCGAGTGCTTGTTCCAGCCCAACTTGGTTGACGTCGAACAAGCCGGTGTGGGCGAGACTCTCTTCAACACCATCCAGGCGGCAGACGTCGACATCAGAACCTCGCTCTACAAGGCCATTGTGTTGTCGGGGGGCTCCTCCATGTACCCGGGCTTGCCCTCGCGATTGGAGAAAGAGTTGAAGCAGTTGTGGTTGACCCGGGTCTTGCATGGGGACGCCACCAGATTGGACAAGTTCAAGGTCCGCATCGAAGATCCGCCCAGAAGAAGACACATGGTTTTCATTGGAGGTGCAGTTTTGGCAAACATCATGGCCAACAAAGAACACATGTGGATCTCGAAACAGGAGTGGGAGGAGCAGGGCCCACGCGTGTTGGAAAAGTTAGGACCCCGTTGATTGTACAACACCAGGATACTTGTCACGAAAAATATTGTAAAATTGCACTAGTTACTCAACCTTAGGGGTTGTCTGTAAGAGGGACTGCGTTGCACTGTCCTCGTGTGTAGATGAGGGTGCATGCGGCTGCCATGCACCCGATTGTTTATGCTAAATTGAGGTCTTTGATCTTACCAAGAATGTTGTCCACGAGCTCGTTGTACATCCCCTCGTCTATGCTGCCCGCATGCGGGTTCTGCTGACCAAAGCTGACGGCATCGCGCAACAAGGCCTTGACAAAGTCTTGGTCTACCGCTTTGGGCCGGAGGAAGTCACTGTTGAGACACTCATCAACCGTCCACCTGTCTCCAGGATTTCTTTCCAAACACTTTTTCATCAAAGTGATTGCACTCACGGGCACACGCACTCCGCCCAATCCTGCGGCGGCGTACAGAACCTCGACTTGTGGGTTCATGATCGCCATGATTCTTTGCTGCCCAGAGTAGGAGGCGTACGGCGGGCGACCATAAATCATCTGATAAATGATACAGCCACACGACCAGATATCTGAAGGCCGCCCAACGCGCCAGGTTGTAGTGGCGCTCGGTGCCCTGTACGCGGGTACATTATTATCCTCTACCAAGGCTTCGGGCGCCATGTAGTTTGGGGTGCCGATTTGAGAGTGGCGGTAGATGTTGACGGTGTGATCAGGCACGGCATTCGCGATTCCAAAATCGATGATCTTTAAGATTCCATCAACAAAAAGGAAGTTGGCGGGCTTAAGGTCGCTGTGGACAATGCCAGCATTGTGGACAGCTTGAATGCACCGGAAAATCTCCAGCGCGTGGAACCTGACAAAGTTGGGGTCAAGCGTCGGTTCTGAGTTCATCTTTTTCTGGAGCGCATGTGCGAGGTCGAGATCGCCACACTCCATAAGCAAATACAAGGACCCCTCGCTGACTGCATGGTCAATGAGAGACACCACTCTTGTTTCGTGCTTGAGCCTCGTCAAGAGGTCGATTTCGCCCTTGAATCCACGCACGCAAGACTCGTCGAATTGATCAAACGAGACCTTTTTGAGGGCATACGCTCTTCGGTCTGAGAGCGAGCGCACTTTGTACACCTTAGAAGTGCCGCCTCTGCCGAGAACCTCGAGCTTCTCGTACTCGCGAGCATTGAGCTGTATGACTTTTTTCCCTCGATCGGCATCGACGCGCGGTGCACTTGGCCTCACCGGGTCTGAGTGTTTCACGAGGGAGGATGACGGCATTTGAGGGGTCAGGTCCTGCGGTACCACCGACAGCAGCGAGGCAGGCCCCGGGATTGGGCCCGTGCCCGGCGGCTTTGGAATTTTCGGCTTTTTGAAGCCGCCAGAACTTCGATCGGCATTGAGAACACCAGGAGGCACTTCCTGTAATGGCTGGCGGCGGAAAGACGGCGGCGCCGGCGGCAAACGAGGAGTTTGCGAGAAGTGTGGGTTTTCAGTCCCAGGGGATCTGGCGATGCCCGAGCTGATTCGTTGGCCACGAAGCTCAGGTACAGGAGACGCATCCTTCAATCGTCTAAGGGACTTGAAGAAGTCGGAGTCTGCGGAGACCGGCTTGCGCACGCAAACACCGCTCGCGGCTTCCGGGGAAAGCTGCGGCAACGGCGACTTCAGTGTCCGCGGCCCCGCGGCCCCCGCAGGGCTCCCACTGTTATCTGGCACGGGTGGGTCGGCAAGCCCCATTTCCGACGCACGCTTGGGCGGCCCAAGGGCTTTGAAGCGCCTGCTAAGGCGAGACCTGCGCACCAAGGGCCCATTGGACCACGGGCGGGCGCCAACGGCCGGGCCACCTACGCCGTGGCTGGCCAGCGGCAGTGGCGCGCTCGGGGCGTCTGCGTGCGGCGAGCACGAGCGCTTTTTCGGCGCGGAAACGGGGGCTGGTCTGAGCTGCTCGGACGCCCGCGGCGTATTTGCGGCAGGCGTGTCCGGCGCAGGGCTCGGGGACAAGAGGGCGAGGTGGTCGTGGGAGAGGCTCGCCAGCAGCTCGTTGCCCGCGTTCTTGTGGCTGCCGCCGGAGTGCGTCGCCGAACCCGAGTGGCCCGTGCTGTCCGAGTGGCTGGGCGTATACAGCGCGACGCCCTTGGACGCGTCGCACTCGGGCACACGCGGGCCGCCACCGCCACTGGCCGGCGAATTGGAGGCGCTGTGGGCCGTGCCCTGTGGCGAGAGCGGGTGGCCACGGCCTGCCGCCGCCGGCTGCTGGGAGCCGGTCAGGAAGTGCGCCGAGAGCTTCTCCCTGAGGGAGCGCTTGAGCGCGGCATTTTCGCGGGGCCGCCACGGGCACGGCCCGCCGGCAGGGATGTGTTCGGCGGGCGGGCCGCGGGCAGCGTTGCTGCTGAAGACGGCGATGGAGTATGCGCTCATGGGAGGCGGGGCGAACGTCGCATCGTCCTCGGGAAACACGGGCCGCGGGCGCTTTTCGGGCGCAGGGCCGCCGCTCGGGACCTGCATTGCATGTATGGGATCGGCCGGCGGAAGAGGAAGGGCTGCGGAAAAGACGTGGCGGCGTGTGAAAAAAAGACGTGGTGTCCACGGTGATGATGGTGGGTTTCCCGCGCCCAAAAGCTTGTAAACAAGCGGTGCTGGCGAGGGCCCGCGCGTCGCGCGCGGCGCCATTGCTGGTTCGCCCTAAAGCTCAGGCAGGGCTGGCGCGCTCCTAGGGCGAGCAACAATTTCGGGCGCAGGCCGCGAAAGAGGACCGGAAAAAGAAGCGGGTGTCTTCTTTTTCTTCTTTCTCTTTTTCTTCCTTCTCGTTCTCTCTTTTTTTCTCTTTTCTTCTTTTTCTTCTTTTTGTTGAAGGGGGGAGTGCAGATATCTGGTGCTGGCGCCCGGCGAGCTTATTACCTTGCTCGGCCCGCGCCGCGCTAGGCCCTGGCCGACGGCTAGGTGTGCCGCTTGCACCAAACTACCTTTGCTCTTGGCTCCAGATTCTAGGACGAATCTGAAGCTTGACGGGGTCGGCTGGACTAAGACACGCTCCGTCGCAAACAGACGCGCGGGTTTGACCGAGACCCCATCAGTAGATACCGGCGCCTCTTTGAAAAACAGTCGAGGGTGCTTGCGCCTAGTGCCCGTGCGTCTGTTCTACCTCGACACTCACCACTGCTCTCCAGCGACTACTCTGTATACGGTGTCATTCTCCGGCCCGTGTTGTAAAATTCCATCTGCTCTGCGTATTAAAAAAGCCGGTCCAACGGTTGGTCACGACAAGACTCTTCCCTGGATACCATTCGAGTTGGGTTGCCGCCTCAATGTGCTCATGACCCTACCATGAAAGCATTGAGAGCCACAGATGCTGGAGACCTCTTCACACCAAATGCTGAAGCAGAATGCAAAACCCGGTAAAGGCCAACATTTGCAGACTTTTTATTATTCCGTCACTCGGCCGCGTGCCCCTTGCTTCCGAACCACAGTCAAACCATCCTTCGGAATATGCCCCACCTGAGGATCCGTGTGGATTACCCATTTTAGCTTTATTGGCAGCATCTTTTCTTATCATTTCATATATTTTTTTTCTCAGTTTGTCTTTAAAACCTCAGAACCAACTCTTAGTTTGGCATCTTCGGCGTGGCATTGGCCACCTTGACTACTACCAGTCCAAACTCCAATGGCTATCTTACTTTTGCCGCCTTCGTCAAATACCGCTGATCTTGTTGCACTTCGGATCTGGCAGCAGTTGCAGAGATGCTTTTCCCTATATATCCATATAGACTGAAAGTTGGGCTTGAAGATTGTTTTTTCTATTCAAAATCTTTATAATTAAGTCGCAAGTTTTTTGGTTGGTTATCTCCAATAATAAAATTCTTACGCGAAAACATCCAAATATTTTAGTGGGGGGAGTGGGCATACTTTTTGACGCGTTACTCATGAAATTTAAATTGCAAATTGAACAAAAGATTAACCAGTTGTCTACATATTGCATGCCCATGAATCCCGAAACAGAAATACAATTCATAAGACAATATCAAGTTTTTGAAACGCAGCAAAACTGTGTTGCGACAGCCAAGCCCACCCAGGATGCTGCGAAAAGTGATAAAATGTCCCATTTAATTACTAGGAGGGCTGTTACGTCTGACTTGTATCATCATAAGCCTTTGTCACTCTTGCTGTAAAAGATTGGATCCGTGCAAACTTCTCCCAACACTCACTTGTTTTATTTTGGAAGCTCTTTTTGAATATGTAATACTGCACTATGTTGCTATGTGAGAGAGAGGCCCCCCGTTATGAAGACCTACAAAATTCGTGAGAATCTTGAACGTCCCCATGTCCCATAATTCTTGGTGGAATTTAACACCCTTTAAAGACTTATCAAATGAAGTGTTAAATCGTGTGGGCTTTTGATTTCTGGATTTGTCACCAGTATGATATCAGTTGAGGTATTGGATGGGCACACAAATTGTTTGGTACGTACACATCTTTCAACACTCGTGTGTCATCTGCTACCTAGTTGATTTTTGGAGTTTTGGAAACTCTCTGAAGCTGTTCTGGAAAAGAAGTTTGCAGCATCTTTCGCGATTCTTGAAGGCGGGGGCGCCGTGGAATCACGCGAATGACTTCCTCGTTCAAATTGTATTCAAGCTCTGTGCTGAACGAACGATCAGAAAGTGTAGGCCACGAGTCGTTTGAGACATTTCTGTCGTCGGAGCTATGCGGCAGCTGAATATAATGTACAAATGGGGACATGCAGCTGAAGGAAACTGTTCTCAGGGTCTCCTGGAAGATCATTTGGACAGGAGGCAATCCTTTAGTGATGACCTGCTTGGGGGTTTCCAGTTTTGCAGGGTCAGGCTGCATCTTAAAAATGTTGGACTTTAAGCTTTTGCCGCCAGACAATTTGATTGTTTGTTCGTATTCTGACTTGAGCCTGTCAAGGAATTCACTTTTCTTGTGACGTGTAGATGTTTTGCAAGAAAGATCTCGATTGTTCACAGCCCCAACAACATTGTTGGTCTCAGTTTGGCAAACCTGCGTCAAATTATGATAACACTTCATTTCGGTGTCTCTGCTCGATTTCATGCAAGCACCATCAGACTGATCAGACTGAACTTTGCTTGGCTTTAGGTTGATGCCTGCAACTTTCTTTGCTAATTGCGGGTGTGTATCATACATCAAAGAAAAATCCTTTTTCATAAAAGTATTTTTTTTTGTTGAAGTATCATCCTGTTCAGTAGCTTTCCTCTGTATGAAACCCCTTTCTCTAGAGAATTTGGTTTCCGACTCAAAATCGCTGTCTGTTTTGCTTGTGGTGCATGGGAAATGCATCCAAAGTGGTACATTGTACGTCTCTTCTTTGTCTTTCTTGTGAGCCTGTTTAAGCTCGGAATAAATGGTGAGTTGGGTGCCCAAAGGAAACCGAGGCACATCCCCAGACTTGCTAGGTTTGGCCTTTTGAATATTTCTCACCGGAATAATCTTTTGGCGGGTTTTTAATACCCCCTCGGAGTTCATCCAAAGCGGTATATCAAAAGTCTCCCCGCTCTCGTTGTGTGAGTTAGACCCCAGTATACCTTTGTCAGTACCCTCTTTAAATTCCACTGTGTCGGGTGCCTCAGATCCAGAATCAATGGAGTGTGGTGCTGAAGAATTGCCTGAAGATTGATTGTCTTTCGAATGTTGATTTAGGGTCAAAATCTTGTCATTAACTAAAAAAGCCAGTTCTGGTACCAGAATTTGACTTGAAAGTTTCGTGTCTTCCGAAAAATGTCTATTTAAGACAGTTTCTTTGTTTAGCAGTACTTTATTACTTGCCACTTGTGTATTGCATGGACCAGATGTATTGCTTAACCATTGTAGATTGTCTGGTCCATGTGCATTCTTCAGCAAGTTTGTAAAACTTGCCCTATGTCCATTATCTGACACTTGAGGACATTTAGTAGTTCTGTCACTTATCTCAGCAACAATTTTGTCCAACAGATGCTTTCTGCCACCACTACCAAGTCCAGTCCCAGAACACAAAAACGTGTGTGGGGAATCCACATCCTCTGACTCAAACTGCAACATTGACACTTTTTCCAAAATCATCGAGGACCGAAGCTCGAGCTCTTTCTGCACCACTTTCAAATTTTGAGTGGCATTCTGTAGACTTTCACAGAATTGCTTATGTCCGATCATTGTACATCTTTCTTCTGTCCACACATTAGATTGTAAGGCTAAAAGGTACCTAGAATGCCCTGATGTCTCACACACCCAAGTTCGTTCTTTTTCCAGACTCACATAGTTTGAAAGCAACATTTGAAGAGCTTGAACGAGACGTTCCAGACCATTGACACCGGTTTTTGCGTGTTCAATCATCATCCTTGTGTGTTCGGCATCAGTATCTGCGTTCATTAATTTTTCGACGGTCTTCCCGATGTATTGAACAGAATCACCAGAGTTTGCTATCGACCTCAACAAATTCTTTGCTCTTCTAGCTGCTTCTGTTAAAGAATTTTTGGAATATTCGGCTTCGCTGATGAAATTCACGAGCGACGCAAACAGCGCCCCGATGCCTTCTAGGAAATCGCATGCTGAGGTGACCAGGTTCCTGACCTGTGCCATATAGTTATTGTAGTTTATACTCTGAGCCTTAGAGATTTGGATGAAGTACCTGTCCAAATACTCAAAAGCGTTTTCAAAGAGTTCTACCAAAGGCTGAAGCTCTTGAGGCTTATATTTTCTTTTTTTTAGATTCTTTGTGCCTTCTTCGCATTTCTTAATCCAGGTTTCCAAATGTTTTCGAAACCTTTGACTATGATTTACATCGCTAGGGTGTAGTGTATCGTGCATGACAAAGCAGTTTGGGAATGTGTGGGTATCATCTTGAACCATGAAGATTTCTTTAAAATTCCCCTTGCCCGTTGCCATAGTAGAACTTTCCTTCAAATTATTGGATGGAGAAGTGATATTGAAGATAGAGTCTCTACTTCTTTCCTGCCCAGTGGGATCCTTTTGAAAGTCAGTAATGTTGGCTCTTTTCTTATCAACACCTTTCACTTTGGGCATTCTCTTTACACTTCTTTTGGCTTTGACAATGAAATGCAAGTCGCAATCTCTAGCAAAATCCTTCAATACTAAGCCCCAAAATGAATCTTCATGAAGGGTAAGAGCTTCCCATAACGTTCCCAAAGCTACAGAACCCTTCTCGGGTTTGTCCCAATTCTCAATCTCCGAATTGATGCAAAGAATGGGGGAAGAAACTCGATCCTTACTTTCATGTGACTTAATACCACTTTTTTCTAAATTATGTGGGGAAGCCCCGTCACATGAACTTTGACCGGGTGTTTTTGCTTTGCTTAAAAAATGCTTGACCAACTTTAATTCCTTCATGAATCCTTGCGAAAATTTGGAAACAGCATCTCCAAGAAACGAGACCTCTTGTTCTGTCTCGTTATTTTCCAAAGGACTTTCTAGTATGCCGAAGAACGGCTCGGAAATCTCCGTTCCTTGTTTGCTTTTTTCATAGGAAGTAGGCGAGTTTTGCGTACCTTTAATACTAGCAGAAGACTTTGGGGAGGCCCACATGTATCCGGAGCTTAAACGAGGCTCAAGAGTTTCTCCATTCCCTGAAACTTTGTTTCTATTTGCCATCTTAAAATAGGGCCAAGAAAAGCCACCACGAGAGAAATCAGAGCAAGTAACCTTTTCTGGGAGGAAACTGGGTTTTGACGCTCTCTGGGTGTCTTCCTCATGATTATGAATATGCAGAACAGTCTTAGTCATCCCTTCGCCTCCGGCTAATTTTTGGGGCATAGAATGGGCGCTTTTTCCCACAAAGGAGTTGGTGTTTCCACGCAGACCAATGTTATCCCACTTTTGGCCTGAAAATTCTGGCTCCAATTCTTCATGACGTTCAGTCATTGATGAATAATCATTCAAATAATCAACTCTCCTCAACGATACAGTTGTGCAGTCCGAGTGTTCTAGGGGCAAATCAAATATGCGACTGGATCTCTCTTTTTTGTGAGAAGCCATGGGACTTGATGATAAAGCAGTTTTTGAGACAATAGTGCCCAAAGGCGAATTCATGGCAGCTTCAGTCACAGATTGTTCGGAGTTGAATCGGCCCAGTGAGTCCTCAGAAGAAGCCGGCAAGAAAGAGTTGATTCCATCCCTCAGCCCACAAGAAGTCCCAGAGCTACATCCGTAGTTGGTATATCCCGCAGCAGCATAATCTTTTAAATTCGGGAGATGAATTTCACTCCTCTCACTCTCAGAGTCGTCTGGAGCATACTTGGGCCTCTCCGCGCGTTTCTCACCTCCGCGCACTTTTTGCACCCATTGCCAAACTTCCATCGAAAAAGTTGATGACTTGGTTTTACAAAACAAGCCACTTCCAATTTCAGACCCAAAAATATTCTTCCTCATTTTGCTAGAGGCCGAGCTCTTGTTTGAGGGCGATTGCTGGTCGAGTTCCGCTGTGGGTGCAACTCTTTTAGGTGTCTCCATATCATCAGTTCTTCCTTTGGAGTTGCAGTGCTCAAATCTGAAAGCTTGAGGTATCTTAGAAACAATACGGTTAACTCTTCGGGATACCTTTGCCACTGTATTATGGGGCCACATACTTTTTGGGGGTTTATGTCGAGTTTCACTCACACTCGCAGGCACTTCGTGGCTGAGAAAAGCTTGAGGCGCAACTGTTCCATAGTTCTGACCGTTGTACAAGCCGCCATCCTTGGAAAGTTCAGATGGTCTATATTTCTTTTTTCTCTTGAGAATCTGTCTAAACTTATCCCAAAAGCGTATATCTCTGTCGTGAGGGCGGGCCAAGGTTGTTTGCAACGAAACAAACTCCAGCTCCTCTGAATTTGTCATTGTGGTACTTGAGAAATAGTTTTTCTTTATACCCGAGCTTGAAAAGAAATGGCTAGAAGTTTTGCAATTAGTTTGGCCCTTGGTGAGCCCAAGAAAGCCCACAATTTGGGGAACGAAGCAGTGAAAGGTTTGCAAGTCGAAATGGGTAGATCGGTCAGTATCGGTTGAGAAAAACATTCGGTTTTCGAGCGGCTTTTTAATTTCATTAGTGTATGATAGAATGATTTAATTTCACAGAACAAATACGATCACTTTTTGGAATGAAAAGAAAAAAAAAACAGAAAGTGGCGACCCAAAAATTATAAACATGCACCCGTATAACATATTCTCGCTGTGCACCGCTTACACAAACAGAAGAGAGGCGGCAATATACTATAATTACTACTGCTATTCAAATAAAGTTGACATTTAACTAATTTGCTACACTTTCAATAAAGAGCCTTGCAAATTACGAATATTCCCACCAAATGGAAACCCTTCTAAGGGCAGGCTTACATATACTTTGATAAAGTTTTTTTTTAATGCTTTAAGGAAGAAGGAGAGAGGTGTGTACATGACTCTGATCTGCAACACCTCTGACCGAGAAGGTTGTTTTTGTTTTCTGGCATCTTTTTAGAATGCCTTTACCTCTGTCTCCTGAGACAAAGTACAAAAAGTGTTTTACTGGTTTCAGGGGATGTACCGTATGCAATTTACCGAAACCATCAGCACACACCCAGTCGCTCTCGGTGCGAAGTACTGTTTGGTAAGCTGACCAATTTCTTCTCATGATAGTTCTTTGAGTTTAGTAGGATATCTCATGACAGCAGCAGCATCTGTCCCAATTAAACAATCAGATCAGGCAGATTGCGCTGATGGGTGCTTTTCAAAGATTTGCTGGCGGTATTAACTTGCGGCCATTATTCATTGCTGAAAGCTGGGGCTGCTTCAGGACCTGTGGAGCTTCAATTGTGGCTAATATATCACAATGGCGTTCCGAATTCCAGAAACTAACAACCTTATTTTACGTGAAAGCTGTCCCAAATCTGTCAAAGAGAGTATTTTCTTATCAAAGCACGAAGCTCACATCTTTGCTGGGAGTACAAAGGCCGACATTCCATTCGAGGAACTTCGAGCGGCATTTCAAACACACGTGATGATTGGACCTTTGCTGCAGCGGCGAGTATTTATTGCAGACTGGCAATACTACAACTCTACTGGTGTTGGTTTCCTGCACCACATGCATCATTCGGAACCCAATATACGGCCTCATTGACTTTGTCTGGGATGTCGAAGCTCGGTATTTGCAGAGGCCCAGCCCATTTCAAGAGCAAAATATAGACATGCACAAGCGCAACTGCCGCTGAAACATTCACAAATGCGGACCTCACTCAGTTCCCATACGCAATCATGTATTGGTAGTAGTCGTGCAAGGATTTAAAGATCCTCCGGTGAAACCAAAGGATCCGAAGGCTCGCAGAAGAGCTTACGCTGGCGGTGGGGTTAACAAGTCTTCCATGCAAAGTGCAATCGGCATGCAACAACCTAAATGACAACCATGAAGGCATCTCTCGCAAGAATGTTTTCCTGTTTCCGTTCCGCCTCACGCAGCCTGGCTCAAGTGAGGAATGAAACTCCTGGGTCTGGACGATGACAATAAAACTGCTTGTGTAGGTCAAAAAAGATATACCGTCAACAAACAGACCCATATCTTCTTTACACACGGCCAACGTTATCGAGTGCTAAAGGCTCGGACGCACATACACTGCCTCTACATGGCACCTACACCGGTGAGCCCGGCACACTGGATATAAGGTGCAGGCTCAGATATTGCCATTCATGTACGCAGGGTTCGATTGACAAATATCAAGAGCAATGTCCCAGTCACTTCCTGAGGTCCATGACCAACGAAGAATATTCTGTCGAGGATCAGAGAGCAAAGCCTGCCGAAACATTGTCTCCTATCTTTTGGGTGATCTGCTTTTTGTAGTTTCGGCCGCGCCGCGCGCGAGAGTGCGCGGGCCGAGCCTCGCCATGGCAATCAGACGGCCTGCTAGAATATTGCAAAAAGATTGGGTGTGGGTTCGAAGAAAGACCCGTTTTTGTCCACACATACCCCGCCGCCGGTATTTCGTTGTTCTTTCCTCCTTTCCTCCTTTCCTCCTTTCCTCCTTTCTCTCTTTTTTTTAGAGAAGAAAACCCGCCTTTTTCCACCCCTCTACGTAATCAGCCGGGCCTCTTCTGGGGCAGCTCCGGCCCCGCGCAAATGTGCTCGACAATGCTTGCGGCCCCATCGCGCGCGCATTAACCATGAACACCCATTCCATCGGATTCCTCTGCTCGGAAGAAAAAAAACACCGAAATGAGCCGTTTTGTCCGCCAGACGGCCTTCGACGTCGAGTACGCGCCAGCACGGATCTCGAAGTGGCGCTCCGCGGTCACGGGCCTCCAGCTCACTTACATCAACCAGCCGTCACCCATTGTCAATGGGTACTTTGCCGTTGCCACGGAGATTGGCGACGATTCCGGGTGCCCGCACACGCTTGAGCACTTGGTGTTCATGGGATCGCGGCAGTATCCGTACAAGGGTCTCCTTGACAGCTTGGGCAACCGCTTTTTCTCGTCCACGAACGCATGGACCAGCGTGGACCAGACCGTGTACACGTTGTCCACCGCCGGGTGGGAGGGTTTCCGCACGTTGCTCCCGGTGTACTTGGACCACTTGTTCCACCCGACACTAACCGACGAGGCGTGCCTCACCGAGGTGTACCACATCGACGGTAAGGGCAAGGAGAAAGGCGTGGTGTTCTCCGAGATGCAGGGCATCGAGTCGCAGGCGTGGTTCGTGTCGTACTTGAACTTGCAAAAAACATTGTACGCGGCGCGCTCGGGCTACTCGTCCGAGACGGGTGGGCTCATGGCGGAGTTGCGCCACTTGTCCAGCGGCCAGATTCGAGCGTTCCACCGTGCCATGTATCGCCCAGACAATCTATGCGTGGTGATCACAGGCTCTGTCGACGAGGCCGAGCTCTTGCACACGATGGCCGCCTTCGACGCGCAGCTCGAGCCTTTGGCGGTGCCTCCGCCGCCACGGCCCTTTGTGGACTCGCCACGCGACCTGCCCTTGGCGCAAACCGTGGTCAAGACGGTGGAGTTTCCGGACGAGGACGAGTCGATGGCCGAGTTGGTCATTGGCTGGATCGGGCCCGACAGCAGCTGTGTCTTGGAGAACTTGGCCGTTGACATGGTCGGCGCGTACCTTGCGGACTCGCCCATCTCCTTGTTCAACAAGCACTTGGTGGAGATCGACGAGCCCCTCGCCACCGAGATCGACTACAGCACCGACGACTTTGTGCGCACAGGCTTGAGCTTTACTGTGGGCGGCATCCCGACTGCCCAGTTGCACGATGTAGACCGCAAGTTGAAGATGCTCTTGGAGCTGCAGACACACACACAACACTTGGACTTGAAGTACATGTCCGAGGTCGTGGGCCAGCAGAAACTCAAATTCGTGGCTCAGACGGAGCGCGACCCGGCGTCGTTCTCCAACATGGCTATCCTGGAATTCATTTACGGGAATCCGGACGGCCTGGACTTGGCGCGGTGGACCCAGACCTTGCGCGAGTTCGAGGTGTTGGCATCGTGGTCCGCAGATCAGTGGTGCGCCTTGATCAAGACGTACTTTGTGGACAATCACTCTGCGACAATCTTGGGCGTGCCGTCATCGAAGTTGAACCGGGCCTTGAAGAGGGCTAACAAGGACCGTGCAAAGAATATCAAAGCCAAACACGGCGCTGAGGGCCTTGCCCGCTTGGCCAAGAACTTAGAACACGCTCAGGCCGCCAACGATCGGCCCATTCCAGACGAGCTCCTCACCCAGTTTGGAAAACCCGACCCAGCAAAGATTGAGTTCATCAGGACCAAGTCTTATGCAGGCGGCGCAAATGACGGGAAATTCTTGGAGTACGAGAAAACGGGCCCGTTCTGCGATCTTCTCCAGAAAGACAAACCTCAGGACTTCCCATTGTATATGCACTTTGAGAACTTCCACTCCCAGTTTGCCACCGTCCATTTGTTGATGTCCACCACTTCGGTACCTGCAAATCTCTTGAAGTACTTCTCGGTCCTCGAAGAAATATTCTCCTTGTCCATTCAGCTCCCGACGGGCGAATACCTTCCCTACGAGAAAGTGATCACCGAGCTCAACAACGACTTGATCGAGTACCAATTTGACAACGGTATTGAGAACCAGTTTGCCGAACTTCTGAGCGTCAAGATCAAGTTCGAAAAATCAAACTACCAAAAGTCTATCCAGTGGTTGATCAACGTCTTGAAGTACCTGGTCTTTGAAGAATCGCGAGTTAAGATCATCATCGAGAAAATTGTAAACTCCCTCGCGGATAAGAAGAGAAACGATGAGCTTATGATGTACTCGTTGGAGTACCGCACAGTCTATACCGACGCGTCAATCAGAAAGGGTCAGGACTGTATCAATACGGAGGAATTCTATAAAGATCTTCTTGACAGAATTAAGGAGGGAAAGTTTGCCGAGATCAAGGCAGAGCTCGAAGCAATCCGTGGTCATTTGTTCAACGTATCTAACATGAAAGTGTTTGTGGTAGGAGGAGCAACCGACCTCGAATCTCCAATTTCATCCTGGAATCATTTCGTGCACGAATTTGAAAGTAAGCCTGGATCCTCAATCTTTTCCCTCGAAAATATCCCTAGAGCCTTCCAGTTCAAAACACAAATTGGTGAGCAGTGTTCAAAGAAAGCATTTATGGCCACGACACCCGCAAGCGAAACAACTCACTTCATCTCTTTGACGCCAATCCCCACTGACTACTTGAATGAAGACATCAGCAAAATTGCGCTTGCCAGCGAGATTTTAGGCGGGGTTGAAGGTCCTTTCTGGAGAGCAATTAGGGGTACAGGTTTGGCATATGGCGCCAATATTAAGAGTCTCATCGAATCAGGTTACCTATCTTTCTCTATATACCGGGGTGCGGACGCTCAACAAGCATGGATCACGGGCAAGAAACTCATTTCTGACTATGTGAGCGGCGAGCTCCAAATTGATGACATCACCATCGAAAACTCCATCGCTGCCATCGTGAATGAGTTGGCCAACGCGGAGGCGAACTCTTACGATGCCGCGATCAATAAGATCACGGATAACATATTCAAAAAAAGAGGCTCAGACTACAGGGCTGACTTCTTGACCAAATTGAATACTTACACCAGCAAAGATTTGATTGATATCATGGAAAAGTACTTTCTTCCTTTATTTTCCAGCGAAACCTCGCTCATTTTTTCATGCGTTCCGACGACAAAGTATGAGCCATTCTCGAAGTTTTTGGAATCGCAAGGATACGAAGTCTCAGTTGAAAACATCAACGCCGTGGCAAGCTCTGAGAACGAGAGCGATGAGGGCGACTCCGAGGTAGATGACTCCGAGTCTGAGGACGTGTCAGATGACGGAGAGACGGATAGTGACTCTGAGTCGGAGAGCGGAACTGACACGGACGCTGACGAGAGCTCGGAGGAGAGCGCTGATGAAAGGTGAGTGAGCGCGACGCAAGTTCATAGATTCTGAAGTTTCACCTATTCCAACTTGACATTTTTGTATACCTGAGCAGACTCGTCGGTCGAGTCTTTTTTCAAAAAATTCACGTAGTCCGTGACTGCCTCGCAGACCATAGCCTGGTCACGGTCGACAGACTTCCACCAGGCACTGCTTCGGATGCCTTTGCAAGCGACCCACTGCTCGATGGTGTAGAAGCGCAACTCCCAGTCGGTGTCGCCAAAGTGCTCTTTGTATGCACCCACCTTGCCCAAGTTCCGCTGGAGATTCCAATCGAAGTAACCTTCAGGAGAAGTCGCGAGGATGGGATTGAGTTTGGGCCTGTGGACATGAAGAAAAAAAACCTCTGGTGCATGCGCTGCGTGCTTCATATCTTCGAACTCACGTACCAACTGCCTGGTGTGCTCGTTATCCTGGCTAAAATGCATTCTCAGATCGTGGCCATTCTCAATAAGCCACTTTTTCCAGCTCTCGGCGTACACAAAAGACGTTTCTGGGTCGTACTGTACGATAGTGGTTTCCTGGAAGAAATTATCTTTTTGGTGGAATCCCGCCAACCACGTGGCTCGCTCCACTACGTGATAGGGCTCGTTGAAGACATGGAGAGCCGGAATGAAGGTATCGCGATCGCCAGCTCCGGGACTGCCCTGGTAGAACATATGCCAGTAGTGGGACTCGCCGTAGAGGTTGTAGTAGAGGGCCAAGATGAAGGAGCGGTAGTGTTTTCTTTTCGAAAAGACCATCTGACCAGTTTCCGTCGAGATATGATCCGGAAGCCCGCCCAAATCGTGGAAATGAACATGCTCCCTACCCTTCTCGGTGTATTCAGCGAAACTCTTTCCATTTTCCCAGCCACTTCTCTTGACGGGCTCGCCCGGTGTTATCCCCGCGATGTCATAGTAGGTCAGGGACACGGTCCGCTGCCAGAGATCTGGCCACAACAAGAACTCCGTCTCCAAGTAGGCCCTGGACTTCAAGATGTCGTCTGGGTTCTTGAGCGGCATGTTGTCTGCGTCCAACGCAATTACGTGATCGAAGGAGGTGACCAAGAGCCCCAAGATCTTCAACTGGAACTTGGTGATCTTCATTTCCTGCACGGTTTCCTTGCCGATCTCGTCCTCAATGACCAAGCACCTAAAGTTGAACATCCTGCCCATCGTTTCGCAGATGTAGGGGTCGTACTCCTCCCGCGAGTTCACCACAAGCTCAATCGGGAGCTTTGACCCCACCTCCCTCACCTGCACAATCGTCGTAAGGGCCCCCGCCATGTAGGCGCCTCCGCCGCTGATGACAATACCCTCACCACTGCACACGTGTGGTGGTGGAGCACCCATCATGTGCAATTTCTCGACAAGCGCCTCGTGGTTCGAGGAGAAGTCCTTGATTCGCTCCTCAGAGAACCGGACACGTGACAACATCGCTTTGTCGTAGATAGTCGTATGGATGGCGTAGCGGCATCCCTGGATAGGCTCACCCAATTCCTCAGCGGTGAGGGGCTGCATCTTCGGGGCCGCCTCCTTGAGAAGGTCTTTCATAACAAACGTATACCAGTTCTTCCGCGAAACTAGCCCGTCAATTTCCTCGGCAACCTTTTTCTTGAGCGCCTCGGCGTCGCCCTCATCGCCTAAAACGTGGTCCAAGGCCTCTAGTGCAAGCACATTCTTAAAGACGTCACTGTGTTCCAGGTAGTACTGTTGCTTCATCTCGCCGAGGTACTCGTAGTTGAAGCTGCGCATGTCGAAGTACTTCTGCGTGACCTCTTTCTGCACGGCCTGGCGCATCGCGGGCTCGAGTTCCGTGCGTACGTGCTCCTCCATTTTCTTCTTCATTTCTGCGTACATCTTCGGCGAGAACTCTGCTCGGAGGTCCTCTTTGATCTCCGCTAGAAGCTCGCCTTTCTTGGTGTCGAGAATCTCGTCCTTGAGCAGTTTTGTGTACTCTTGCGACGTGATGTAGTCGATGGCGCCTTCGGGCCCATGATCAGGGTTGGCCGTGCTGGCGCGTTGTTCATTGTGAATCACAAACACGAGGTTCACGAGGAGGATCCCCACGACCAACAGCGCCACTGCGGTCCGGGACGCGAGAAAGTGGTATATCATTGCGCGTGTCTTGGGGGGGGGCGTTTTTATCCAATGCGATGTGAAGGGGTCCGTGTTAGAATTGCTAGTTTACAAAGGGCCAGCGGGTCTCGGTCTCGCCACAATGATCTCTATATCGACCGTCTAGCGAGGCGTCTATGATGGAGAGCTGCTCGTGTGACACGCTGGTAGATGCAAAACAGGAGTGAAAGTCAAGCACGCGAAGAGATCAGATATCTACGGGCCTGGGAGGGAGTCCTTTAATGAGCAGGGGAGTAACAGATCAGCAAACTTGACAAGCAACGAGGATGAAATAAATAGAATGGGCGTCTTAAAAGTAGAGAGGTAAGGAAGGCCGAGATCCTGGCAGAAAAAAAAAACGGGTCGGGTCGACTCGTCCGCACACAGTCATATCTGCACGAGTATAGGGTATCTGCAAGAGCGCAAGGGCTGTACATTTTTGGCGAGATCTGCAGGAACCAGAAAAACAACACACACATTATACAGGAAGGACCACTGGCAAAGAATGTCACTGACGAGGATTTTCAGATCCGAGCATAAAAAAGAAACCTGGGGGAACGTATCGGCTAGGCACTCACCCTGGGAAAAGATAGGGTTTTGAATATGGAAAAAAGGGGGGAGGTCTGTATCTAGTTTATTGTTTCAATTGTTAAAATCGAGAGTATCGTCGGAGTCCAGCACAAGCGCTATTTTTGGGCCACGCTCTACGTCACACCTGCATGCAGAACATTGCCAAGCAAGTGTGCTTTTATAGTAAGAATGGCTGGCGAAATCGGCGCGCGGCCGATCCGTGATTAGCGTTCGTAACGGGGCACATTTCATTGCGGCATGCAGCAAGCCCACAGCCGGGCGCACCAACATATTTTTTTATTGTAGATTTTCTAACTTTGCTCAAGCCAGGAAACAGACGATGTGGAAAACGGCGCGTCCCACAAAAAACAGGGCAACCTCCAAGCTTGATTACTCCAGCCATCACTCGCAACTAGTCTTTTTTTGATACTGGGTATGGCCGATAAATTAGTAGGCCTGCCCACGTGGCTCTCCCATTCCGTATAGTTTGCTGAGCCCAGCCTTACAAATCTTATCGCGCAGCAGCACCCACTGCTAAAGAAGTATAGTGTATGCAGGATCCTGGTCTTTACCTTCAACAATCGCCCCATTCCTTAGGTTTTCTACGGGGGGGCTTTCTTGGCTTTGTGCGACGACAAGCGCAGCGCTAGCTTATCGACGCGTCGCGTTATCTGTTGTTCTGTGTACATGCGTTCTTTTAGTCATATTTTATCGGGGGCTGTATGACCGCTGCACATTCCGCGTGAACCATGAGAAGGTGTATTCGAAAAAGTTTGTGACTTTTGGGGTTTTGGGTCACCTGAGACAGACTTTGTAGTTTTCGGTTTCACTTCTAAGAGTAAAAGCCACAAGACCCTCATACTTTCTTTAAAGTGCTGTGTTCAGTCTCGGGGCAAGAACTAGGGTCTGGGTGCGATTGAAAAACAAAAAAGAAAATATCAAAAAAAAAAAAACAAAGGAAGAGATCGCCACAGGGAAAGTCTTTCCGAAAGCATGTACCCTGTCAAGAAAGCTAGGTTATTTTTTTAGCAAGGACACGTCACTTTGACTCGCTACTATACATATGTTCTTTCTTCGGTTCACTTTAGGTCTTCTAAGGCCACTTTGGCCAGGTCCTTGATCTTCCCTGATGTCAATGGCTGGGGCTCCTGGTAAATCCACACTTCGATTAATGTCACCACTTCTCACGTTAGCCTGCGACCTTTAGTCCCGGTAGTGCCAGTCTAACATTTCTGCCGATATTTATTGTCCTTTCGTGGTCAGGAAACATCGAACGTCTGAATTTGGACGGAAAAAAAACACACTGAGTGTTGAGCTACCTGAATGATTTGTGCCCACAGGGCTCGGAAGCATGTAGCGGCTCGGAAATGCCCAAGGCACGTATATGCCCCTAGCTTCTTTAAGTCCCTTCGGTAAACCCACGGTGTATTTATAGAGTGACTAAATTTACTTTGGCCAAATATACGGGTTGGGCTCAACAGCTGGCAATGAAGCCATGATATCATTTTTCGCCGCTGAGTCACGCCATAAAATCCTGCGAGCTCATCTATCGTCATGATTAGCATGGGGATACATTGGGGAAGCACTACTTGATGGTTTCGACTTAGTCTCGGCAAAGCTTCCCATACATCAGAGTTCTCACATACACTCTTGGCAACCGAGCACAAGAAAGATCTTCCAAAAGGCTTTTGGCTGGGAAATTCCATTTCTGCCTTGGCTCTAAAATTGGCATAATCAAACGTGACGTGGACCAGCATATATGTAGAATCGGCCGCGCGCATTGACGCAGACCTCGATCGGACCTGCGAGTCAATCGCCTTCTCTATAATTATTGACTACGCACTAGACATACAGACCCATGCCTGAACAATTCCGCATAAACAGGTCTAGCGCGCTCCCGAGGCTCTCTGACAAATGCATCCTCCCGCCATCTCTTCTTGCGGAGGCGATCGAGTCACATGACCAGCTACCTCATCCTATGGTGTACTTACTAAACGAGCGGGTTTTGATTGGCGTGAAGGAATTCACGGCACCCGACAACACAATACTTGTGCCGGAGGAGATCTGGGATCGAGTTGGGGCCGAGACTGCGTCGTGTGAGTTACAGGCGCTGCTTCCCAAGGCGACGTCGTTGAGCATCCGTCCAACGCAATTCTATACACATGTGACCAACTGGAAATACTACTTGGAGTCGTTTTTGAGTTCGCAGTACACGACCCTCTCTGTGAACCAGTGCTTCTCGTATAGCGATGCCGTTGCGGGTGTCGAGGTGACTCTTAAAGTTGATGCAGCAAACGCACCACTGGTCATTGTGGTGGACACAGATATTGCACTCGATGTCGTTCCTCTCAATGACATCATGGCAGCGCAGCAAAAACAACAAGATTTTGCTGTGCTGAAGTACGAGGAGGTGTCTGAAATCGGCTCTGGCATCACACTAGACCTAGAACCCCTCAGCACAACGCGTCCTTTGATGTATAAGATAAACCTACTACAATTCCCCGAAAGGCTTGTCATCTCAATGACAAGCCCGCAAGATTTGTGCCATGTCGACCTCGTGTGCAGCCTCGATAGGTTCCTCAGCTTAGAGAACTTTACCTGGAGTACGATGGAGCAAGATTCCCAAGACAGAGGCTTTAAATCGGTGAGCATCAACACAAACAGCAACCTCGTCACGAACTCCCGCCTCCAGCTTGCAACTCCTGGTGAACAGTGGCTTTATGTTGTTCCCTTTGCGTGGGAGCAGAAATCCGCAATAAGCCTTCACGTCTCTGACCGCTTCACGGTAGATTCGGCGACCTCCAACGAAGACATGGCCAGCAAAGGCAAGTGTGGAAATTGCAACGCGTCCATTGACAAAGCCAAGTTGCAGTTGCACGAGGCGTTTTGCTATAGAAACAATGTGCGGTGCACCTGCGGCGACGTGTTCCCCAAACAAGTTCCAGCCACGCACTGGCATTGCGAGACGTGTCCTGGTGTCCGCGGAAACTTGGCTTTCTTTCGGGCCAAGCACAACCGGCTCTTCCACGAACAGCCCTACACTTGCGACAAGTGCTCCAACAAGACCGCGTATAAATCATTCGTTTCCTTGGTGCAGGACCATAAATCCGGCCCCTGTGCCTCCAGGTTGCACGAATGTCGGTTCTGCCACTTGGTGTTGCCGCAAGGCGAAGCCACCGTCGAGGATCGGTTTCTCAACTTGACCCACCACGAACATGAATGCGGCAACAAGACCGCAGAGTGCTATCAATGCGGGAAGACTCTCCGCCACAAGGAGTTAGCCAGCCACATGAAGATACATGAATTGGACAGATTGGAGAAAAATAAGGAAGCGTACCCAAAGTGTCTGAATGTCAACTGCATCAACGCCCTCCCACTGCACAAGAATGAGATGGCGTTGTGTGAAACCTGCTATGGCCCGCTCTACTCAAGCATGCACGATCCAAGCAACGCAAAGCTACAGCTGCGCATCGAGAGAAAGTATGTACTTCAATTGACTAAAGGGTGCGGCCATTCGTGGTGTCAGAACAAACAGTGCGCGAATGGGAACGAGAAGCTCAGTCTCAAGGAGGCGTTGGCCCGTGTCAAGACAGAGCTTTTCCTCAAAATCGCGTCTCCGAGTCTCCCGGTGAATGCTGGAAAAAGTACATCTGCGCACAATGAGGTTTGGTTTTGCGTGAGCGAAAGTATGCAAAGAAAGAGGAACTTCGTGGATGCCTTGCTCTCCGAAGCGCAGCACCCAGAGAACATGATTTATAAGGCCGTGGCACGACAAGGCGTGGAAGAGGCCCAGAGCTGGCTTATGCGAAACGCTGTTTGAGAATGATGTTATAGGCTGTTTGAACAGTGGTGAATGCGGGCGAATCAAATGGCACCACCGTTTCTCTAAACCATCACTATAGACTGCTGTATGGAGCCCGAGGCGTGCAGATGCTATGCGCTGTGCGGGCTTAGAAGGCAAAGCAAACACTCCACCATACCATCAACGCACCTGGCGAATCAGCGCCGAAAGATATGACGCAATCAATCTGTCGCTGGAGGCTCTATATGACAAAAAAAAACAATACTGGGCGCGTACCGAGAATGTCCTGCGGGCTGCCCGTCTCCACCAGTATCCAAGTTTGCTAAAACTGCACGACACGTGTTGCTGGACAGGCCTTCAAATAACTCCCGAAAAGACACTGCTGTGTTGCTTGTAGTCTGATGCTCAGTTTAGACAAGACGCCGTATCTATCACTTATCGGGGTCCCAGCCCGCGCGCGCATGAGCCCGCGTTTTCTTATCAGCTGGGGGCGGGCCGATAAGGCGCGGGGATTCATGACGTATCTCCACCAAAACCCAGGTGGGACAGAGCACTGTGTTTGCGCCATCAGCATGGCGCAGGCCAATTGGGCAGTTGGCACCTTTCTATAAGCTTTGAACGACTCAGGCAGCCAGCCCGTGCGGTATGAAATTCCTTGCCTGCCAACCTGGGTGGCTAGATGCGGAATCTGGTGAGCAATTAAATACATTCAGGCTGCGCCTGCGATATGCACGAGCGTTTGTTTCGAGTCAAAGGCTCACAAGCAAACAGGCGTACTAGAAAACAGGCGTCCTAGCAAATAGGCTTTCAATTAATATAGGCTCGCTAGCTAATAGGCTCACTGGTAAATAGACTCAACGGCACCCCCGATTCGTTCCAGATCACGTGTTTGTAAATCGCCACTCTATTTCGAGCCAACTTAATTAAGTGCCCGTGTAAAGTCCTGGATGCCGAGAACATATTGCGAGGTAGAGGCACAGGCCCTGGCGCCCAAAAAAATAAAAGAAAATAAATATAAAAATAAAATAAAATGAAAGGAGCTGACAATGCCTGGCCCTCGACCGGCTAGTCATAAGTCTGCCGATGCCAAAATCGTATAATGTAAGCACGTCCAATACACTCCCAGGGCTCACGTAGAAACCCGCAAGCCTATACACTCTTGGCGGCACGCATAAATAAAATGCCGTCTTATAACTACTCAGAGTGCCTGTCCCGAAACCCTCATGAAACTTGCCGTTTTGCGGTTTGTAACAGAGCCCTAGTGGGCCTCCTTCTTCAACGTGCTCATTTCTCATGATGCAAGCATACTCACACATTTCCTGGCTTCTCTTTCAGGCATATCCAGCCACACGCTATCCATGCCGAGACCGGTGCTCCTGCACACAGGCGCCACCCCTCCCCGCGGCGTCATTCTACCTGACCCCAGAAACGTATAAAAGCTGCTTATCGCCCGCGGTGGCGCCCGCACTCTTCCTTTTTCTAATAGAGACTTCTGGATCCTTTTTTTTTCTATTTGTAGAAAGAATTCCACAGCCTCACACACTGAACAAAAACCACCCCCGCCACCAACAAAAGTCGCGTCTCGCTTCAATTCATTTTTTGTTATTTTTTGTTTTTGGATTTGTTGCTCTTTGCTCGTGAATCCATTGCTATCCCCCCGCCCCTACCAAAGAGCTCCCTTACGCACTTTTTCATTACCTTAAATGTTGCTTTCTCGCTCAGTAGCGCTTTCCATCTTGGCTTGTCTCGGCGCCAACGCATTGACAATCCCCAACATTGGCGATGTCATTGAGACCTTCAAAGGCCCCGGTCTCCAGGACTTGAAGCACGCCGTTGGCGAGTCGGCCAAACAATTGTCCGAAACCGCAGGCTCCTTGGTGCCAGCTGCCGGTACCCGCTTCGCCGAGTTTGAGCAAAAGATTGCCTCTCAATTGGCCGCCCCCTTCTTGGAGAACGAGCGCAACCTTATTGCGCACAAGTACATTATCGTGTTCAAGACCGACGTCGAGGAGAACATGGCGCTGTTCCACAGAGAGTGGGTTTCCGAGAGACATGCGCAGGATGTGGGCGAGGTTGATGCGTCCCACCCCTACTTTGCCTCGATCAAGGATGCAAACGTCGAGGGCGGCATTTCGAACATGTTTGACATTGCCGGCTCCTTGAGCGGCTACTCGGGATACTTCTTGGACACGACCCTTGAGTGGATCCGTCGCGACCCTGCCGTTGCTTTTGTCGAGCAGGACTCCTTGGTGTTTGCCAATGAATTTGACATTCAAAAAAGCGCCCCCTGGGGGTTGGCCCGCGTGTCGCACCGCAACCCGCTCTCGTTGGGCAACTTCAACCAGTACCTCTACGACAACGAGGGCGGTGAAGGCGTGACTGCGTACGTCATTGATACTGGTGTCTTTACAGACCACCAGCAATTTGAGGGCAGGGCCAAGTGGGGTAAGACCATCCCATCGGGCGACAACGATGTTGACGGGAACGGCCACGGTACTCACTGCGCCGGCACTATTGCGTCGAAAGACTATGGCGTGGCGAAGAAGGCCGAGGTTGTTGGCGTTAAGGTGTTGAGATCCAACGGCTCTGGCTCGATGTCAGACGTTGTCAAGGGCGTCGAGTTTGCCGCGCAGTCGCACCAAGCGGCCGTGAAGGCCAACAAGAAGGGATTCAAAGGGTCAACTGCCAACATGTCCTTGGGTGGCGGCAAATCGCCGGCGCTTGACATGGCGGTGAATGCCGCAGTCAAGTCGGGCATCCACTTTGCCGTGGCTGCCGGAAACGAGAACCAGGACGCGTCGAACTCGTCGCCAGCGTCTGCAGAGTTGGCCATTACGGTGGGCGCATCGACTATCTCGGACGCCAGAGCGTACTTTTCGAACTACGGTAGTGCGGTGGACATTTTCGCCCCGGGCCTCAATATTCTCAGTACGTACATTGGTTCCGAGACCTCGACGGCGACGTTGAGCGGTACGTCGATGGCGTCCCCGCACATTTGCGGCTTGTTGACGTACTACCTTTCGTTGCAACCCGGAGCAGGCTCTGAGTTTTTTGTGTCCGACAAGGGCGTCTCCACTACGCAGATGAAGAAGAACTTGATTAAGTTTGGCACCTCTGGCATGTTGTCTGGGCTCCCCGAGGACGGCACGCCAAATGTGTTGGCGTTCAACGGTGCGGGCCACAACTTGACCGACTTTTGGGCTGGTGCCGAGGAGGCGCAGGCGCCGGTGAAGACGGGATTCGCCGACAAGCTCGACGCGCTCTTGGACGAGGCGGACGAGGCGACCAAGCAGATGGCGGAGGACGTGAAGAAGTTGGTTGCGGAGTTTCGCCAGGCGTAAAGATGCGAGCGCCCGCCCGCCCACTCGCTCTATCTCTCTATCTCGCCCCCCGCACACGCTTGCCGCACGCGCATGAAGCGCCCAGGTCTCACGTGTGCCGGGACCGTGCGCACGCACGCTGACTGCTAAATACACAAACTCGATGAATGCCTCCTAGTAGATGCGGCGCCGCTGTTGGAGCGTGTGCTCGAGCGCCGCGCCCCTGGTTTGGGCGGCGGTTCCTCCGCCACGGGGAGTTAGTAAGCACCGCGTTCTGCATACACACGCGCTGTGTGCCGCTCACCAAGAAGGCTTCGCGCACGAACGGCTACCAACCCACCGCAGTGCCTTCTTCTCGTCTTGCACCAGGTACTTTTGCATCCTCCGAACCCCCTGTAACGCACACCTGCACCCCGTCATGTCCACACCCGCCAAGAGGAGACTCATGAGAGATTTCAAGCGCATGCAGCTGGACGCGCCCAGCGGCGTCTCGGCGCTGCCGGTGCCCGACAACGTGATGTCGTGGAACGCCGTCATCATTGGCCCTGCCGAGACGCCGTTTGAGGACGGCGCGTTCCGCTTGGCGATGCAGTTTGACGAGCAGTACCCCAACAAGCCGCCGGTGGTGAAGTTTCTCAGCGAGATGTTCCATCCCAACGTGTATGCAAGCGGCGAGTTGTGCCTAGATATCTTGCAGAACCGCTGGTCGCCCACGTACGACGTGTCGAGCATCTTGACGTCGATCCAGTCGTTGCTCAACGACCCGAATATCCTGTCCCCGGCCAACGTCGAGGCCGCGAACTTGTACAAGGACCACCGCTCGCAGTACATCAAGCGCGTGCGCGAGACGGTGGAGAAGAGCTGGAATGAGGCCGACGACGACGACAGCGACAGCGACAGTGATGGCGACAGTGATGGCGACAGTGATGGCGAGGACGCGATGGAGGACTAGGCCCGCGGGCGCTTTCCGGCACGTGACTGTGGCAGGAATCCGTGGCGAGAATCCATGGTCCACCCGATCCGCCAGCGTGCCCGCGAGGAGTCATCAAGACGTGGGCCCCGGGGCCCTGGCGCCACGGCCCGGCGCCGTGCGGCAGCGCGCCTGCGGCGCGGTGCTTGCCACCCTGTCTTTCTCGACGGAGCATATATATATATATATATATATATATATAGGTCCCACGGACACACGGGCGCTCGGCGCCCGCTGCGTCGCAGTCTATGTACGGAAAAAAAAAAAAAACAGAGCCGCCTGGACACCGGGCGCTACTTCAACCAGAGATAATACCACTTGCGGGCGCGAGCGCTGGCGAGCGCGGCCTCGCGCTGCGCTGCCTCCTCGCGCTGCGCCTCGAGCGCCTTCCGGGCCTCCTGCCGCTGCTCGGCAAAGCGGTCGACGGCGATGCATTCGACTGGCCGCCCCTCCTCGCCCACCTTCTTGTCTCGGGCCAACGCAAACACCACGACGAACGCGGTGATGTACAAGAATGTCTTGGTGACCGGGTCAGTCTTCTTGGTGTCGAACTGCGCCTTGCGCACAGGGGTCTCCGCGAGAAACACGGGCTCGAGCCGGTGCACCTTGTCCGTGGGCACCGGGTGTGCGGTGCGCACCCGCGAGGGCACGGTGAAGGGCAAGTCCCAGGGCGCCTCCGGCGAGGCCCACTGGTCAAAGCGCTCACGCACGCCCCAGTTGCCGTACGCAACGTAGTAGCCGAGCCGCTTGTCCTGTGCCGTCATCTTGGCCCAGTTTCCGTCGTACTTGTCCTGGAGCTCGCGGGCCACCTGGCCCTGGTGCACGACGTTCAACGCGCCAAACACGTAGGGGTTGGCAAACACCGGCGCGGTGTCGATCGGCTGCACGGCGTCGTCGCTGCCCGAGGAGAAGAGCGACCCGACCTCCTTGAGCGAGCTGACGGCGAGCTTCGCCGCCTCGAGCTTCGCCTCCTGCGGCGTGAGTTTCCGCCCATCCACCTGCGGCTGGGGCTCCGCTGGCTTCTGCGGCGCCCGGGCAGACGCGGAATACGGCCGGCACCGTGGTGCCGCAACCCGCTTCCAGACGCTTGCTGTGCAGCGGGGGGTGCGGAGCGCACTAACAGTGGGTGGCTTGTACATGGTGTGGGGCCAGGCCAAGGACATTGAAAAGAGCCTGCAAACTTGTTCATATGGCGAGACTGCAGGTAGGGGCCTGGCGCGGGTCCGCCAGCTCCTGGGCCCCGGCGCTGCTCTGCAAGCGCTGCGCGGGCCGCGGCCTCACCGGGGAGAAGCCGCGGTGAGGCCGTGCGGGCAATAGTAGCTGAGCTCCAGAGAGCCACGCCCGTGAGAACAAAAAGTAGACCAAGAAGCAGAAGCGGAACACGTGCACAATTGCGGTGCTGAACTCCTGTCGAGGATGTAATCCCTGGCCTCAGGAGGAGCACGCCCTGCCGCGCAACGCTGCCCGTGCACCCACTCACTCCAGAGTTCCCCAGCCCTTGGCATCTCTCGCGCTCGCGAAAGGCCCCGCGTGTGTCGCTCTTCAAGGACGAAATCACGTTGCATGACGTCTTGCTCTGCGCCGCACCCCTCGCTTGGGGCTCATTTTCGCTTGAAGTCGTTGAGTGCGCGAGTGGGGCGGCGGCCAACGGTGCTCTCGCACACGCAGAGCCACGATGGACCAGTGTCGGGTGTTTTGCGCCTGCGCCGCCGCTCACACAATCCGGTTCATGAAGCGGCCAATCGCTATCACGGGCGCACACACCGCCTTCACCGCCATGCAAAGCGCGTCGATGAGGAGCGAGAGCTCGTACAAGATCCACATGAAAATGAAGAGCTCCATAAAGACCACGAGCGTCTGCAATTGCGGGAAGCACTCCGCCACCGCGTCGATGGGTGCAAACACCACGCGCATTGGCCGGATGCTCTTGATGAGCCCGTTGACGTTGGACATGACCGTCCCAGGCAGAGCCGCACGCAGATCCGCACGCAGATCCGCACACGGCGGCAGCGGCGGCAGCGGTGGCAGCGGCAGTTGCTCGACGCACACGTCCACGGCGCCGCTGTGCGGCCCGGCCATCTTGCTCGCGCGGGCCCTCGGGGCAACGCTGCGCGGCGACAGCGGCCGGCGGAGGCTCAGTGCAGGCTGACTCCACTTGTGCAAGATCCCTTTGTATCTGTGTCCGGTTTGCCGGTGGCGTGTGGTGCCGCGTGCATGGGGGCTGTCCCGGCCACCCGGACTCACCGCGAGCGTGTCGCCGGAGGGCTCGTTGCAAGGCCCGTCTTCGTCGCGGATCTCCGTGACCTTGCCCTCGCTCGCGTCGTGGTTTGGGTCGCTGCTGGCGTACACGAGCCATGAGAGCACGTACGTCCATGCGGGGTGGAACCCCGGGGGCTGTTGCTCCGCGGCGGCCTCCTCGCCGCTGCCTTCGAACACCGAACCCATGCGGCTCTCACGGTCTCTGGGTGCTGTGCCTGCTTTCGCGGCGACGCCGCCGCGCAGCACGCGCGCGGGAGAATGCGCCCCATGCTCGACCATGTGCACATGCTCGTGCTCTCGCTCGTCCCCATGCTCGTGCCCGTGCGCGTCCCCATGCTCGTGCTCTGCCTCGCGGACCCACGCGCCGTTTGGCTCAGGCGCCGCGCCTTCGCGCCGCACCACCAAGCTCGCCGGCTGGTCGTCGGTGATGCTCGGGCTGTAGTCGTGCGGCGCGTGCTCGGCACGCGCAAACCTGCTCCTCACCAGCCGGAACGCGCGCGCCACCTTTTGCTTCTTGTTCAAGTCACGCTTGCTGGGATCCTCAAACACCGCGTCCATGGGGCTTGCGGTGCGCCCGGGCTCGCCGGGGACAAACACAGCCAGGGACGTTCTGTGCCTGTGCATGTCGGGCCTGGGCACTGGGGCCTCGTCGTGCTTCTGCTGCTGGCCGATGTAGTAGCCTGCGTGCGGCTGCGGCTGCGGCTGCGGCCACGGCGCCGGCGCCGCGCACAGCGATGCGTCGGCGCCGCAGAAGGCGGCCTCGTCGTACGCATTGTACGGATACGCTGCCATGTGTTCGCCCGTGTGCACGGGGTAGCCAGGCACGGGCGCTGGCGCCGGGGCCTGGCGCGTCCACTCCATGGAGCGTGTTTCCGGGCGGCCGTGCTCCACGCGACCGTAGCCGGGTGGAATTCGCAACACCCTCTCCTGGCGGTAGCGCTGGTTTTTGAGGTACGCCGCGGTGTAGTAGGCGTCCCGCGAAACGTTCATCGGTGCTGGGTCGGGCGCGGGCATGCCGGGGCAAAGGCGGTCGTATCGTGTCGGGGGATGGCGCTGGCGCGTAGCGAGTGTGGTTGTTTGGAAAGGGGCAGCGGCCGAGTGCAGCAGACGTGGTGCCCAGATGGAAACCGGCGGGATGGGCCATGTGCTTGATCTGGGGTGGCTGGCGGGGCCTGCAGGGAAGCGCGGCGCACCAATCGGGCAGGTCACGTGCCTCGGGAGCGCGCCTTACAAGCAGTATAGGTGGATGGAGGGTTTGCCTTTGGGCTGGCTTTTGGATGGGCCTTTCGGATGGGCCTTTCGGATGGGCCTTTCGGATGGGCCTTTCGGATGGGCCTTTCGGATGGGCCTTTTGGATGGGCCTTTTGGATAGGCCCTCCTTTAAAAATGGCACGTGCATGTCACCGCACATACGGGCCCACGCAAAGTGGTGCTGCACCTTTTTCTTGTCCCTCTCTATACTTTTGGCTGTGTGGCCACGGTGTGGTCTATGTCACGGTGACAGTACTCGCACCCACGCTACTGAGATCAGTGTGTTTTGTCTTTGTTGTGTATTGGCACAATACAATGAACATGGCTGGGGCCACTCTGTCCAAACTGTTCCCTCCCTAGTTTTTTCTCTTTTTTTTTTTCTTCTTTTTTTTTTCTGGTTTCTCAATTTTGCGGGCCCTCGTTGGACCATCCCGTTATACCCTCTTCAATTCTCGCGGTCTCCTGTCGAAATCACCAATAAGTATAAACCAGACACTTCCCCTTAGATTCGCAAGACGTAAACCACAAGACACCGACTGTAAAAGAAAAAAAAATCAAATATGTATACATATACATATATATAAATATATAAAGAATAGTCCGGGCCTTGATCGTGCTCCGGAATCATGACTCAATGAACCTGGCATGGCCCCCCCCCAACTGGCCGCAGGCTGATTCTCAACGAGCAAGAGTACTGTATGCGCATCAAATCTCTCAAACCTCCCCCCATATAGCCTGTCTGTCCAGCACATAGGAAATCCTAGCGCCACGTGTTGTCCGAACGTCTGCTTCTGTCCGGCAAAAAAGACCTTGTTTCCCGCGCCCCACATACGCCTCCATATCCCAGGCGCCCATTTGATCGCCGGCCCAATTGATTTTGGCCCAATCTTCCACCGACACAACCCTCAGCAACCCCTCCTTTTGGAACCCACAACATGGGGCCGAACGCCAGAACAGCCGTGGCGCAGGCGGCCCGCCAGACGCGCCGCCTTTCCGCACCCGTGCCAGCGTCGCCCATTGCCAGGCACACGTATATCGATGACGAGTTTCTCTCGCTCGTGAGCAAAGAGCACATTGCCGAGCACATCAACGACTTGGGCGCGTTCCCGTCGTTCTCCAGCATCTTGACCCCGCAGCACTTCTACCAGAACGAGGTCTTGCTCCGGTACTCGCAGAAACAGCCGCACCCGGTGTCGCTTCGGCAGTTGGCCGGGTACGGCAAGCAGCTCACGAAGCAAAAGGTGCTTGCGTCGGCAAACTTCGTGCGCTTGGAGCTCCCCATTCGCTTGGCCATGCGGATCCGCGACTTGCAGACGCTCCCGTTTGGCGTCGTGAACAACTTCCACCTCGCGCAGATCTACGAAAGCTACTACCACCTGTTCAACGCGTTCCGCAAGATCGGCACCATTGGCACGCTCGGCGAGAACGACGAGTTCTGCAAGGTCATCAGCGCGCTCTTGGACCAGCACGTGTTCAACCTCTCGCACCTCATGATGGGAGCGCTCGAGCTGTCGATCCTCGAGAACCTTCCGCAGCACGAGCTCGACCTCTTCATGAGCTCCATGCTCCGGTCGCGCATCAGCAGACGCGTGATTGTCGAGGAGCACTTGTCGCTCACGGAGATCCACAAGAAGCATCCGCACCAGGAGAACCCGCCCGACTACATTGGCGAGATCTTCAAGAACTGCAACGCGCGCGAGGAGTTCATGCGGGTGGGGGCGTTGGTGCGTGAGTCCATGCTGGAGTACTTCCCCGACCGGGCCCGGATGCCCGACCTCGTGATTGAAGGAGACGTGGACGCCAGCTTCCAGTTTATGGTGCCGCACCTCCACTATCTCTTTGGCGAGATCTTGCGCAACTCGTACGAGGCCACCATCCGCACGCATGGCGGGGCGCCTGCCAGCAAGCTCCCACCAATCAAGATCACAATCATCGACTCGAAGAAGCAGATTGTGTTCCGGATCTCCGACCGCGGCGGCGGTGTCAGCCACAGCAAGCTCGAGTCGATGTGGTCGTTCGGCAAGCTGCCCGCGCTCGCCGAGCAGTCGCTCCGGAACTTCCACCGGATCCCGGGTCTCCAGATGTACTCGAACTTGCAGGTAACGGCCGCAGGACTGTCGATTGTCGAGGCGCAGAACGGGTTGGACCAGACGTCGGTGGCGGACGTGGAGCAGATCTCCACGCAGACCAAGAAGTCGACCTTGGAGCAGTTGACCACGCGGCAGTACAAGTACAGGTTGGGCCTCGGCTTGCCCATGTGCAAGGTGTATGCGGACTACTGGAACGGGAGCCTCACGATGAACTCCTTGGAGGGCTACGGCAGCGACACCTGCTTGACCTTGAGCAAGCTCGGGTTCCACTCAAACGTGATACAGTTGGACAGAGCTTGATCCGCGTGGACAGTGCTTGGGTCCGCGTGGACAGTGCTGGGCACTATACAAAATCAGCTACATAGACAATGCTTCTTCAGCACGTTCCCGCTTGCCCGCGGCCCGAGTGGCCAGAAACGCCAATGCTGACTGTAGACCAAAAGGCGCGGGCCCGTGCAGGCGCCATTATTGGGTCCTGGCGCCCGAGCATATGGCAAATACAGGCCCCAGCCGCGCCGGGCTTTGGGCGCGCAACGGCGCCGCGGCCCTAAAAACCCAGGCCGGCCTCGCCAATCCTCCTCGCGCTGCCTTGTTTCCGTCCTTCCAGTACCCTTGATACAAAGGTCCGCATAGCAGCGCCCACACCGCCCTAGTGCACACGCCTCGCGGCACGCCTTGTTCTTACCGCCACCCCCCAGATACACACGCTGCCCGGCACTGCGCTTTTTGCCCGCACACAGTGCCCTACGTCCGCCTCACCAGGGAACTTCTTACCAGGGAACTTCTTACCAGGGAACTTCTTACCAGGGACATACTGATTCGGGCCACACATGGCGAGCGAAGACGCCCGGCACGAGCCCGGCACCACGGCGCCCCGGGCCAAGGAAACCGCGCACACGCAACCAAATATCTCGAGCCTCGTCTCGCAGTACCAGACAAGCATCGGGATCCAGAGCCTTCTAGCGCTGGCAAGCGACCCGCCGGCACACGCAGAGCCGCCGGAATACGCAGAGCCGCGGGGCACGCCTTTGCAAAACACCGCCGACAGCGCGCCGGCCCGCAGGCAGGCCGCGGCCCCGAAGCAGGCCAAGTTCTCCAAGACGGCCATCAGCTCGCTCATCAACCTGGACGAGAGCACGGCTTCGCCGGGTGCACCGCCCGAGAAGCGCAAGCGCGCGTCGCCAAAGTCGGATCCCGCCGCGAAGAAGCCCCGGGCCGACCCGAAGCCTGAGGTGAAGAAAGAGGGCAAGGCCGATGCCAAGAAGGAGGGCAAGAGCGATACCAAGAAGGAGGGCAAGGCCGATGCCAGAAAAGAGGTCAAGGCCGACGCCAAAAAAGAGGTCAAGGCCGACGCCAAAAAAGAGGGCAAGAGCGACGCCAAAAAAGAGGGCAAGGCCGAGACCAAGAAACCCACAAAGGCGCGCAAAAAGACACCCGAGGTCGTGGTGCCACCGCAGGAGAAGCCCGGCGTGCACCCGCGCATGACCACGGAGAAATCGCGGGCCCCCGCGGTGGCATCGGTGCCGCCGCCCAGCTTCTTGGCGGTGGCGGACGGTGCGAGTGACGCCAGCGAGCGGCCGCCCGTGGTGGCGTTGGAGATTCCGCTCCTCGACCCGAAAAACCCGCGGCCCGGCCAGGCGGAGGTCGTGGTGAACGTGCTCAAGCTCGCCGAGGAGAAGTACGGCTGGCACGCCGTGCACCCAGAGGCGCGCTCGGCACTCGAGCTCATGGACGACGTGCTCGACGACGACGACGACGCGGACGACGACGACGACGACGAGATGGTTGCTGCGGACGACAGCGCAAACGCGCCCCGGAAGAAAGACGAGGGGCCAGGGAAGAAGCGGAAGCAGCAGACACTGCTGCAGTCCAAGGCCAACAGGAAGGTGGGCAAGTACGACTACGAGGACCCGTTCATCGACGACGCAGAGCTCCAGTGGGAGGAGGAGATCACCACCACAAAGGAGGGGTTCTTTGTGTTCTGGGGTCCCTTAGTCGACGAAAGGCTGCTGGCCAAGAAGGCCACCGGCAAGAGCAAGAAGTAGTGCTTTGAGGGTAAGAGCGTGCGCGGCTTCCTCTCGCGAGTGGCGCTACAACGATACATACTGCCGCGACCCGCAGGTCTGGGTCTGCCGGGGCCCACAGAGCCGCCACCAGTCGCGGGAACCGGGGCCCTCCTGCAATTGTCGGAGGGCATGCTTTCGTATAGTGTTTGTTAATTAGCAAGTACCTCTATTTAGTCAGCCGTATACGCAGCTAGTCTATTGTCTACGCCCCAAGCCTGGCGAGAGCAACGCGCAACACCACAACGGCATTGAGCGCAACTCGGTTCTTGCCCTCACCCTTGAAGCCGGTCTCCACCAGCGCCACGTGCGCTTCGGTCGAGGCGGCTATTTCCTCGAGCCGCGCTGGGGCAATGAGCGCCGATTTCCGAAGGGGAACTAAAAGATTCAAAAGGCCTTGCAACGTCGAGAGGTGCTCGAAGTTGACTTGGGTAGCACCGTCAGCTTCTCCAAATGTCAACCCAACGTATTGCTCCACCAAGGACAAGATATCGTCCGCCCTGCTGTCCGTCAACGAGATAAAATTTGCTTTCTCTGTCGGCTGGCGTGCCGGGAGCGGCGGCGCGCCAGCCGTCTTGTCCGAGTCTTTGCTGAGGCGGAGCGCTTGCATGCCCTCACTGAGCTCGTCAGCCTTCTTCTCGCTCACCACCAAGACCCTGAGCACGCCCACTAGAACGGGCTTGGCGCCCCTGAATGGGCACTCGCGCAAAGCGCCCATGATGAAGGCATACGCCGCGTCCTCCGGCGCGGCAGATAGGACCTTCGTCAACAATGTGAGCGTCAGGTACCGGAACCTGGAGTCCGGGCTGGTGGAGCAAATGGCATATAGCAACGCTTGCAAGAACGTGCGCATAATGTGTACTGGGACGGCGGACAAGTCGAGCGCGAGCTGGGCCGGCGAGGCCAGGATGGCCAGGACGGCGTACCAGCACCAAAACACCGCCATGTCGAGCAAACCTCTGTTTTGGAGCGAGCGGTGTACGATGCCAGGCACAATCACGCGGATAGCCATGGCGATGGCCTGTTGCAAAGAGAGCGCCGCGGCTCCTGCGCCATTATTAGAGCTGATCTCGTATGTATGTAAGAGAAGAAGCCCGCCCACCGAGTCAGCCACGGAGCCTGTTTTGTGATTGACGATGCAGTTGGAGAAGAGGGCCTGGTAGTCCACGACGAGCCTCTCAAACAATTCGCTGCTGTAGGCGGCGTCGTCCCCGGCAGCGGCGGTCGCGGCGTGGAAGTCGACCAACTTTTCCGACAGAGCCACGAAGCGCTCAAAGTCGCGGTGCGGCGCCAAGTCGAAGGAGAGCGCCAACTCCTTGAGTCGGGCCATCACGGGCACGTCCAAGACGTAGTCCAGCGTGGCGGGCTTGTCTGCGGCGTACGCCCTGTGAAGGTGGTTGAAGTAGGACACGGTGAACCCGAGCCACTCGAGGCGCATGGCCATGAAGGTGCTTTCGGTGACGAGGGCGGTCAAGAGCTTGCGCAGCAAGTGGTCCTCGTCGTGCTGGATGCGCGCCAAGTCTTCTGGCAGCACCGCGGTGGTGTCGGGCGTGGGCGGAGACACGTAGTTACGGGCAAAGCCGTAGATGCGCTTCATGACGAAGTTGAAGCACGAAAGGTTCTGCACCGGGTTGAGGCAGAGGTGGTTCACGACGCTCGACACGGCCATGGCCAAGAACCGCAGCGGGTACAACGTGTGCACGCGGCGCATCGAGCTGGTGACAAGCTCGAAGATGCAGTAGAGTTTGATCTCGTAGAACTTCTCGGCAAAGAACAAGTTTTCCGCGGCGCGGTCCTGCTTCAACGTGCTCAAGAGCTCCGTCGACTTGAGGTAGAGCTCCTTAGCATTGCCGTGGAGCGCAAGCACCTCGAAGATCTTGAGCACCTTGTAGACGCACGGCGCGTCGCGGATGCCACCCGTGAAGGCAAAGTCCGAGTCCACAAACGGCACCACGAGCGCGGGGATGTCCCAGCCCACCTCTGCCACGAGCTCGTGGTCGCTGTCCAAGGAGTCGAGCAACTGCTGGAGCAACAAGTCCCGTTCATCCAGCGAGAAGCGCGCGGGGTCCGAGAGGTGGATGTCCAATACGGTCAGGTACGACAAGTAGTCCTTGGTGTCTGCGGCGTCCTGGGCCGCGTCCCGGAGAACCTGGAGGATCTGCTCGACGGTGAGCGCCTCGAGGGTGCCGCTGCTGGACACCAGGGAGTTTTCGGTGTCCGAGTCGGCCATGGTGTGGGTACTGTCCTAAGTATTTGCACGTGGTCTTTGGCTTGCGTTTGCGTTTGCGTTTGCGTTGGGCTTGTTCTGGCGTTTGTGTTTGCGTTTTTGTTACCGCTTGCTCCGTATCTTTCTGCTTTTCTTTCAGCACGTGTGGGTGGTTTTGGTGATGCTCAAGCAGGCGTTGGCGCTGGAGGGGTTGGAGTAAAATGGAGCCCTCGAAAGACTGGTTGGGCACCGGTGCGCGGAGGGTATACAGGAGGCATTAGCTGGGCGCGGGCGAGGAAGATGCGGGCCAGGAAGATGCGGGCCAGGAAGAAGCTGGTGCGGGCATAAAAAAAAAATAGGCAGGCGCCGCGAGCAAAGACGCTCGGGGCCTAGCCGCGCAGCGCCTGGCCCTGGAGCCTCCGCGCCGAGCAAGCCAGTTGGGATAGTTATTGTGAGGCTATGGACTGGTTGGGAGTTTGGCCACAGATCCGTGGATGGAAACTGTAGGCCGGCGGATCTTGAGTTGCAGACTGATACAAACCAGGCGAGAGCCCGGGTGGAATATTTTGCCGCAGACCAGTGGGGTTTTCAGTTGCAGGCCCCATGTATGTTCCGCCGGACCTTCGCACACCCTAGTCTCAAGCCACTGGATGTCTGGCCGTGTTTTTGTGGGTGCCCATTTGTTTTATCATGTTCGCCAATGTCGAGCCATATGCACCCGTTGTTTCGGTCGCCTGTAGAGCCTGCCTCGGCCGCGTGTTCAGCAGACCTTAAAAGGTTGAATTGGATCATATGTACAATACGCGTCAGGAACCGTATCGAAGCCAAACCTCCTATTGTCTACTTACATGTATGTTCCGCAGTCAAAATGTTTTTTTTTTTCTTCATATTTTTTTTTAATATTTTATTTTCTTTGATTCAAACCAGGTTCGTTGAATAGATACGATGTCACGTACGTACATCTCTGTACCCAAACAATATTCTTATATGTTTATGCAGTGGCCCTTACTATATCATCCACCTATATTACACAAGCTATATCACCTATACCGTGTCTCCGGCACTATGTTACCTTCTTCATACTACTCAAAACATATGACCTACCCTCTACTGTGTATGCTACATTACGTATACTGCATTACGTATACTGCATCACCCACATTACACCACTGCTTGAACCTTGTGTGTACTGCATATACCAATCCCCAAATTTAACCTTAGGATATACTGCGTATACTACTTCACGTATACTACATCACAACTTAAATACTATCTTGAGGCCGCTCAGCAGCCACCGCTCATCCCGCCATTCATTTGCCGTGAACTCTCGCAAAAGGTGCTCTGTGGGGTCGCTGCGCTCAAACTCATTGGCTTCTACATGCCAGAACCAGCCACCAATATCCACTGACTTATTCAAACATCACCGCTCTGTTCCCAAGGCACTCGTTCCCAATGTCCGTTCTCTTGCACTCTGATTCCGAAACCACCTCCGATGACAGCATGGCCGCTTCGCTCGCGGGCCCTGATTTGGACCCGCCAGCCGAGGACAAAGTCCCCGTCTCCATGTCGGTGTTGCTTGAGAACACTCACGTCTCACCCCCGCGGGCGCCACCGGCAAAGGTGACTGTCCGCTTTCTGGCAATCGGCTCAACGGCGGCCATGCACCCGTCTGCCTTCACTGTTGCCGGGACGCAGACCGTGGCTACCATTCTGAAGTTCTTGATGAAGAAGCTAGGCCTCAAGTGCGTCTACATGTATGTTCTGAACTCATTCCAGCCGACGCCCGATGAGAGCATCGGCCAGTTGCACGCCATGTTCCACACCAATGGCGTGCTCAACTTTAGCTACTGCGAAAACATTGCGTTCGGCTAGGCCTCCGTCTGGTCTCCCTCCAGAAAGAAAAAGAAAAAGAAAAAGAAAATAAAAAAAACACTTCAATATATTACAGCCACGAAGCGCCACGTCGCACGAGGCATTGTGCATCCACAGCGTCAATGGCAGGAAATTCAAACTGATTGTAACGGCGGGCAAATGAGGCATCACCAGCGGCGTGCGCCTGCAGCAGGCCCGCCCCCAGGGCCTCACTCTCAGAAAAAGACAAAGTTGGCCGATCCCTTCGTCACCGTGAGTGTGCAGCCGTTATTGCCCGAAAACTTGCCGTCTATATACCAGCACTCGCCCACAACACTGGATCCTGGTGTAGCCTCAATCTTCACGTTGAAGTTGGGTGCGACCTTGTTATTAGGGTTGGGGATCAACGACAAATAAGTGAGCCCGTCCTTGTATCCGGCTCCAATTACAAGCGGGGCCCAGTTGCCAACGTCTGTGTCCTCTGTGCTCCAGATACAGCCATCTTCGACAGCCACGCCTGCATTGTTGACGTAGTACTGGGTGGTGGTTTCTTGGCCTTTGTGGGTCAAGTAATACAGACTCTGGTCAACGACAGAGACAGGCGCTTTCGAGCCCGCCTGCAAGAGAGTCGGGATATTCATATTCTCGGAGCCGGGGTAGTCGGTTCTGCAAATGGAAATATCCTTGCTGACCTCAGAGATGAAATGGGCACTTTCTTTGCCCCACGTGCACAAGTCTTTTTCGCTAGGCCTGGACCTGAACAACTTTCCATTCTTGCAAAGTAAGCCGCCCACTGAGATTCCGCTGGCAGGCTGCTCATCGGGCCACTGGGTCTTGGACATACCGGCCTGGCAAGCATACGAGCAGTAGAATCCATCAGTGCATTTGAAAGAGGTGTCGCCCTTTTCATTCATGATTGTAGAAAAGCCACCAGACAACTCGCTGATCCAGTCCACCCCAATCACACCTTGGCCGGTGGGCAAAGAGTCGCAGTCATGTACCCCGTCTTGGAACTCCTCCGAAGGGTCAGAAAACAATTTAAGGTCGCCCAAAATCTTCGATCCAGTCGCCTTCGAGGCTTCGGTAGTGCTAGAGGATTTACTTGGCACGGTATTTGTAGAAGAGCTCAAAGCGGCATTCTGGGCACTGTAAGACTTGCTGGCAGGACCCTGTGAAGAAACGTGCAGGCTCGCTAGATTCTCATGGGCAATCGGGATAGCGGAAGGAGTGTGAATTGGAGAGGCCGCTTTTGTGACACCAGCATACTCAACCACGGTCACAGTGACCGCACGCTTATGCTTGTGGTGCTGATGATGATTGCGTGAAGGAGCTCCCACAGTAAGAGCTATAATAGCAGCCAAAACAACACAGGTCTTCATATTGTGAAAGTGTTGGGTGTTTTGGGCAAGGAGAGACGATAGTTGGAAAAGAACCTATGGAAACAGGCAGCGGTCAGCAAATTTGACTATCGCGTGTTTTGGGTTTAGCGAAAGTGGGGGGTGGGATGAAAAAAAAAAAAAAGAAGAATTTGAAACGAAAGCAGGCAGACGGGGATGGTTTAATAGCTCACCGCGAGCGTTCAGAATGTGTGTGGTTGCAATTGTCTGCAAAAAAAAAAGGACAATAGATTTTGATTCTATGCAGACATTGAGGGTCTGGCCCACCCCTAAAGCGTGCAATTTTGGTCGTCCTGGCGAGGCGCACGTTCTAGGAGCTGCAAAGAGCACTTGGCATCGCGGCTTAATTTCCTATGTGCCGGATGACCAGGACAGGCCCGCATATCTGTGCAAAATGACATGCTGGCTGCGGGGCTTTTTGTATATTTATAAGTAGCGTTCTGACAATGTCGTTTTGGATGTGCAATAGATGCGTGGAGCGCTGCCTAATGAATCCATGTAACATAGTTTCTGTATGCCCTTTTCATGAGGCACTGTGGTAGTATCACAAGTATTGAGAAAAGCATTCTGCTTCTTCAAAATCTAAGTTTGGGTTTTGCACGTGAAGGAAATTTCGAGCTGGTTGAATTTGCTCCTCCCGCGTGCAATTCAGAGTAGTTTTTTCTGGCTGCCCCTTGGCCATGTGAGCGTCTTGCCTACAGATACCCAATTATCGCTACTGGAAATGGCCCCAAGAAAGAGTCCAAGACTGAAATACCGCTGTACTTCCAGGAGCCATTTCTGCTTTGGAGACTCCCGCTGACATGTACTTGCAAAGAAAGATTTATGGTTGGTTAAAAGATGCAATAATCAAAAGGAAGCGAGGCATTAAATGCTGGTGGTGCTGATTTGAAACTTTTGAAACCAAGGCTCAGGCCCGGGTGGCCAGTTAAAGCACTCGTCATTAGCGCACAAGTCTCCTATTGCTTCTAGCATTGTTGGGGAATTCTGCAACATGGCTTACCCCTGAAAAAGTCACCCGTTGCATTTCCAACACGCGAGCCGTGTCGAGCTAGCCGAGGAAATATATATAGGTATATGAACATACAATGGAAGCCTATTCGCATATATACTGGAAATTGCTGTATTCAAAAACAATGACAAAACAGCTTGAAAAGACACTGAGACAAGAGCACGGAGTCTAGATTTGCGCGGTGTAAGTCTAAATATGGCAAAATCACCTGTTCAATATAATGTCGATTTTGAAGCATGACCATACCTTTTTGCGATGCATCCTAGGTCGTAAAATACATTATGTCAGCAAAACCACATTTTCGCATCACATCTTTACAATAAAAAATAGCGCCGTGAAGCCAAGACCTGGATTCTCCAGTGTAATGGGACACTACCGCACAACGTTTGGTCAATTCTTGCTTGTATGTTGTACAGGTCTCAAACGCAACGTGCAGGCACGCCGATCCGCACCTTCCAGCATACGTCTAGTATTGCCTATTCTTTAACTTGCCGATGTCTATCAACTAAAAAAAAAAAAAGAAATAAATTGATAATCCCTAGCGCCATGTTTCCAGCCGTTTCTTTGTAAAGGCCCAATCGATGTCAGGAAAAGAAAAGAATACATCTCAAATTGGGTGGGCCACAAAACGTTGATAAAGTCTCATTCCATCAATCCTTTTCGCCCGGCAAAAGTTCACCTGAAACCAACCAGGGTTCATAAGGTTCCCTCGTCCTCTATACCCAAGTTGAACCATGGATGCTCGAGCGCCTCCCGGGCAGTCATTCTCATCTCTGGATCGATGACGAATAATTTCTTGAGCAAATCGATGAAAAACCACCAGAAAGTAAAGTTGCCAAAATTGATTAAGTGCTGGTTGTTTTGATAATTTGTGCTCAACGAGTGGTCAAAGTTGATATTGAGCCCAATCCGCTCGCTGACAAACAAATCTATTCGCGAAAGCTGGTCGACGCTTTTGACAAATTTCTCGGGCGTAGATTCCAGTGGGAAAATCAAAGAAAGCAGCTGCTCGTCTGTATAGTCATCATCAATAAAGCAATCGTCATTTTCCATAGTCTCAATAATATGTGACTCCTGTCTCCGCGAGTCAGCTGTGAAGTATTTCAAACCGCAATCATTCTCTTTTTCCTTCGAAATTCTAACCATATCCTTATTGATTTTTTCCCCTACAACCTTTTCTATCATAGCAAGGTGCTCCAAGTTGTCGTGTGTGCGAAAAACTGGCTCACCGATTATAAGCTCCACCAAAATGCATCCCACCGACCACATGTCACAGGGAAAGGACCAGCCTGTTCCTAAGACAATTTCAGGTGCACGGTAGTGACGCGTGCAAACGACCGAAGAGTGGTACTCGTCATCAAAAATGGCAGATCCAAAATCGATAATTTGTATGAGAGGATTGTTGAGAATTCGGGTGAACTTTGGAGGTTTGTCAGAGCGGCGCTTTTCGTTGGTAGTGTTAAGCATCATATAGCTTGTAATGGTTGTGCGGCTCCGCAAGAGCTTTCTTTGATAGGAATCATCATGCAATAGGATATTTTCCGGCTTAAGATCAGTGTGGATGAGGTTCAAGTCGTGAAAAAATGTAACTGATCGTATAAGCTGTTTCGAGATTGCCTGAATATGCGACCCTGGATAGGGTATGAACTTATTGTTTTCCAAAAAATCATACAATGAAATTTTCAACAAGTCCGTGACGATGCTTATATGGCCTCTGAAATCCAAGCACTCTCGAAGATGAATGCAGTGATTCCTGTTTTCATTATCGAACTTTTTGAGGGTAGTTAAAACCCTCAATTCAATTCTTGCGGCGTCTCTGTACTTGGGGATATTTCTGATGATTTTAATCGCAACCGTCTCTCGGTTGATTTTGTCATAACAGGCAACGACTTTGCCAAAAGTACCTTGTCCCAACAACTTCTGTATGACGAATCTGTTGGCAAAAACATCGTTTACCTTTATCACGTAGTGACCATCCTCGTCATCACATGGCGGAAGGTTGAGCTTGTGCGGAATCACGTGCGTTTTCACGTTCCCGACTTTCGGGTGTTGGTGAATATAGTTGGTGGGAATTTTCTCGTACATGCACTTGACCTGGGGCAATTGGGGTAGGGAGCTGGTGCGCTGCTTTTTCATTCCAGGACTCAGGGTCACTTGCGGCTCCGCAACTTCAAAGTTATTGACGTTAAACATGTTGTATGCTTCCCATACATCCTTGTCCAAAAGCAAAACTGAATCCGAGTTATTTCGCCATTGTCTTACGCGGGCGGTGTTTGATTTTAGCTTGCGCTCCTCCAAAAAGATAACATCGCTGTTGTCGTCTTCAAAAATGTCATCAATCTCTCCGTACATGTCGTCACACTCGTCCTCTTCGAGAAGCGCACTTTCGTGGTCTCTAGAAACCGCCATGCCATTTTCATTGCTGTACCTCTGAGAGTTGCTCCCAAACGTAAGGCCTTGTCGATTTGCGGTATTCGTTGCAGCTGCCTCGGCCGCTGCCGCCTTCCTCGAGTGTTGTAGGTTTTCACTAAAGCCCCTTGGACGCTTTCTGTTCGAAATCATCGACATTGTGGCGTGATGTTTTTAATGGAAAGGTGGGCTGTGCGAATGTGTCGCAGATAACTATAACTGTTGATTGACACTTGAACAGAAAATAAAGTGTGAGCCGGAAACTCGCTTGGATATCTCAGCCTCTAATGCTCTAAACTTATCGGCACGCCCTCTGCAATCTTTGTGATCAAGATGGCTGACTGACTGTAGTACGGGGCTTGGGACTCGCAAAGGTCAATACACGTGGCGCAAGTAGAAAGCAATGCTGGAAGCCAGAAAAAGAACAACCAGCGAATTCGAACAATTGCGTTTTCAGAAGCCAAGCAATATTCTGTGATTGCCGCTCTCGAGTTTAAAAAAGTTTTTGTCTTGTCTGCAATGATGCGTTGAAGGAAGTGAGCTGGATGAACCTGCCAGTTGTGAATGTTGCTGCGACCAGTGAGAAATACCCTCAGCGAGTAAGAAATGTTGCTTCAACACTGGGCAGTATGTAACGGATACCCTGTGCCACGATATGGCGATTTTTCTTTTCAAAAGATGACGCTGTGTGTATTCGTGCACTGAAACTGTCACCTTGAATATTGGCCGCACCTTCAGATAAGTGGATATTAGATAACAGGGGGGGGGGGAGAGGTGCTCGGGCGTGCGCGTGCCAATATCTGTGGTTGTGGAGTTCTAAAACCTGCACTTCTGGAGTAAAGGAGAGATGGAGCAGTCAGTCTGCATTCGGATAGCACGTGTAGGAGAAGAGCCAGCTGAAGACCTTACACAAAACCATGCCGAATGTGTTGCTGCTGGAATTGCTGGGTGCTCTATTTTTTTTTTTAAGAAAAAATTAAAGGCCCACGTTCTCACGCAAGAATCCTGCGGCTACTGTGCGTGGTGCCTGAGCCACTGGATGTATGGAGCAATCCAGATTCGGCTGGCATGCGCTCCCAACAACCCGATAGCCTGCCCTCATTTCTGTGGCACACGACTCTTGCCGAGCCCAGGGCTGTGGAAATAATGTGTCTAAACCACGCTATTTACTGTGTGCCCGAGGCTCTATAATTTTGCAGATTCGAACACGGAATGCCGGGCATGCACCGGAAAACTATGTATGGCAATGTGCTAATATTGGGACAGCCGGCGGGCGCCCGCGGGAACATGGCGAGCGAAAGATGGTCACGTGACCCATGGAGCGGGCAGCTGTCGGCAACGTACATCATCCTTGCACTTTCAGCTGGCACTACAGCTGACATGTGCATTCGGGCCCGTGCGCCGGGAAAGGCTTGACGACATGGGCTGCGCATAGTACCTGGTCCGCACCTCCATACAAGTGCCGGCTTTGTCGGGCAGGCTTATATCTTACTAGAGCAACGCGCACAACCGAGCAAGCGCGCGAGGGTTTGCACGTCATTAGCAAAAAAAAAAAAAAAACACACACAGCCAACCATATCTAGTGTTGGCATGGGCGGCGAGTTGTGATGTCATGCTGCGCCACAAGGTGGTCCTAAACACAAGGGCGTGCCACGCTAGCACCAGCAGTGGTCCGGGTTAGAGAATTGGCTCGAAAGACGCGCAGCTTGAATGAAAAGCCCGCAAGGCGTTCCAGACGTTGCTGCTTGCAGGATGAAAAAGCAGACGTTTGTGCCAACGAAAGAAGGCGTGTGACTTGTAGTTGATGCGGACCCTTGCAGTGGACCAAATATCGAAGCATGATTGCCATGCGGGACCGGGGTCATATAAAGGAACCGCACTCTAACAGCGCGGGACCCATGGAAAAAGGAAATGCACGAGCACGCAGGCCGGGGATCCGTGACCTTTGAGCAAACAGTGTACTTCGGCCTCTCCTTCATTCTCGTCATTTTTTTTTAACGACCTGTAAGCTTGAGTTCGGGAGTAGCCACAGTTCGGAGCCCACCTCTGCAGGTACTATCAAGAGGTGCGGCCCAAGATCTGTTCAGAAAGCAGGAATTTCTTGGGAATCGAAAGCTGGGAGGGACAGCGAGGAAGTGCCAAAAAAAAAAAAAAAACAAAAAAAAAACGCACACACACTGAGTAACAAGCGTGGGCGGCGTTGTGACGCAATCGCCCATAAGACAGGCCAGCAAACGGCCGGCTCGGCAATTGGCAAACGACGCGTAACCCAGATCTATGTTTGACATGAGCGTTGCATCAAACCAAGCAAACACTGCGTGGCGTACACCAAAGGCGGGCAGTTGCAAGACGCAGCTGGTGCCTAGGGAGATTGATGCGTACGCAAGGGCCCCCATGGCCAGAGACGGATTTGTTGAGATGGGGAGCGGGTGGCGCCCCATGGTGCAGGCCAGAATGCGGAAGTCCGAGGAGATGTCTGCACACGCGTCGGCGCTGCGCTTTGTTTGTGCTTGTGTGCCGTCCCGGGCCATCGCCTCAAGAAGGCCGCGGGCAATAATTGGACTCCGCAACTGGCAACTCAACGCTTCACAACTCCGAGAGTCTGCGTGCGCGCAAACATACACGACACATATGCACAAGGTTTCCCGCAGCCGCCTCTCGTTTTTTGGTCCGGGATATATAGTCGCTTTTTCCCAGCACCATACCCTCCCCGCCCCAGCGCATACCTTGTCTTTTCTTTTTAAACATACCATCACGCTTGGAGCCACCACCTGCCAACGGCTCCAACCCTCTCTCCCCCTTATTCCAGCCTAATTGGAAGCCCCGGCAATATTTCGTTTCTAACACCCCTCCTCAACGATCCGTTCCCAGCATTTCATGAACAAAAGCATATGACCGAGATGTCTCTGGCCTCGAACAAATTGGGTGTCAGGTATCTAGGCAACTTCACAGCCGACGGCAGCGTCCCGTCGAGCAGGCCGCCCGCGGCCGCACCCGAGTCTTTTGAAAACAAGCAACCCAGCCCCGCGCCATTGCCTGCGAAAACCCACCACCACTCCAAGCAAAGAGTCGAGCAGAACGAACTGCTGAACGACGGCTCCAACGAGACCTCGGACTGCGACACCACACACGACCGAAAACCGCTCACGTCGCAAAACTTGGCCCTGCAGAATAAGAAAAACACCGACATCTCATACGACCCGGCACGCGCCCCATCATCGGCTGCCACATCACCATCCAAGGGCGAAGACTGCAGGTATACGTCGCCGTTGGCCACTGACCCCACCGACGCCACCACCTCCTCGGCCAAGGCCGCGTTACCCAAGAAGTTTTTCTGCAAGGTCTGCAACCAAGGCTTCACGCGCAAGCACAACATGGTCAGCCACGAATTGATCCACACGACCATCAAGCTCCACCGGTGTGAGAGCTGCAACCTCCAGTTCCGCCGCATCCACGACTTGAAGCGCCACGAGAAGCTCCACTCGGGCGAGAAACCCTTCCACTGCGAGAGCTGCGACCGCAGCTTTGCACGGCCCGACGCCCTCACGCGACACCTTAACTCCCCGCATGCCTGCAGTGGCATGAAGGAGCCCGACGACACTCCCCAGCGCACGCAAACAAGCAACACGCTGTCGTCGTCGTACCAGGCGTCCATCCGCAAGGAAGCCAAGCAGCGAGCCGAGGAAAAAGCCCACGGGGGTCCGGACAGCAAGAAGGCGCACCTCGAAATGTTGTTTGGCGACGAGCAGATGCTCTCCGGAGGCTCTGCAACCAGCACAGCGTCTCTTCTCGCCACCGGGCAGGCCACGGCCATCTCGGAGCCCGACTCCGGCGCCACGTCTTCTGGCGCCGACCGGCCCATATTGTCGGGCCCGGTGAATGAATCGACCAAGGGCTTTCATGCGCCCTCGTCGATCGCCAGCGCCGACTTGACCGACAAGATGGCCCGGGCCAGTTACGACTTCAATGCATGCAAGTCGCCGCACATGAACAGTGGCGAGAAAGTGTCCGAGAGCATCGTGCGCGGGCTCATGCGGAAGCAGGCGCTAGGCGCGTCCGGACACGCGGGCTCGCCTTTGACAGCCCAGCCTCTGCTGTCCCACAGCTCCTATGCGTCCCATGTGCCATCTGTGGATGCGTCAAACGCAGACGTGCAGGACACTAATGGCGGTCAAACAAGCAGCGGGCGCAAAGGCTGTGAGCGTCAAGGCAGCAGGCGCAAAGGTGGCGGACTAACGAACATACACCCGGGCCCAGGTGCGGCGCACGTCCTGGCGGGCAACAACCCAGACTACCAGCAGGCGTACAGCCCCTACCATCGGCTGAGCGCGAGCATGGCTGCACTCAGCAAGATGGCGTTTCAGCCCCCGGTGAGGGGTTTTGCTGCGGACAGCCCCGGCGGCGCGCCAATGGCGAACTTTGCCATGGAGTCCGTGACTGATGCGAACACCCCGCACGGCGAGTTGGCCTCGCCTCGCCAAGACCGGGCCGTGCCGCTGCAGCCGCCGGCGCCGGCGCCGGCGCCGGCGTACCTCGGCAACATGGACCCGTATTTATTCCAGAAGCCGCTGCAAGTGCAGATGCCCCCCGGGCCGCCGATGATGCAGCAGGGCATGACGCAATCGCACGGGCCGTATGACGGTGGACCACTGGGTCATCCGTACTTCCCGATGATGCCAGCCCCAGACGGGTGGCAGAACAACACGCCATTTTTGCCGGCGCGGGGCCCCGTCGTGAGGTCCGCGAGCAGCTCAGTGCACCCCAGCTGGTCTGATGTGAACTCCATGCGCACAGAACCCTCCGACCCAAACTGCCAGCCTGCGCTTGGCGGCGAGTTTGTGCGCGCAGATGCCTACTACGAGTTGCAGAGCCATGCAAACGGCTTGCAAACGCGGATCTTCAGCTTGGAGCAGCGCATGGAGATGCTCGAGGAGCGCATGAAGCGTGACAACAAGAACAATGTGAAGCTCCAGAAGCGCCAGGAGAAGAAGGCCAAGAAACGGAGCAAGAGAGCAGGCGCCAAGTAGCTTTGGCGGCACTGGTGGCACGCAAAGAGCAGCAGGCCCCCAACGCGTTGATTGAGGGAGCACTGTTTGTTCTACAGAGGCGCCCACAGCTTTTCCTGTCTAGCATATATCAAGGATGAGGGGACTAGTTTCTCCCGGGAAAGATGGTAAATAGATGACATACGCAGTAGATGCCCAGTAGATGAGATGCCCAGTAGATGAAAGTATTGATGAAGATGCAGTGCCTGCGCACAGCGCCGAGCTTATCGGCCGCCGCGCACGCCGCACGGCCAGCACGTGACCCGCTCTACACATGCCCCTGCCCCTAGGCGGGTCTCCCTACTGGAATGGTTAGCCCTCATTTATTGGCGCAACACACAAACACTTTCTTGATCCAGGCCTGCCACCGCTGTTGCAAGCCCAGTCACAGACAGCATCGAAATCGAAACCCTTTGGCGCAAAGCCCTTTTGGCCCTCCCGAGCGAATAGGTAGAACCGCCTGCCGTCTCCAGCATTGCCCTTGTGCAATACCTCAGAATACAAGTACAAGTACAAGTACAAGTACAAGTACAGGGACACGGCACCATACAACTTCCATTTAAACTAGCTCTTGCCGAATATAAGCACAAGCGCAGACCCTGCCCGCCACCTTCCCATGTCTCCCAACACCGACGAAGATTGGTCCATCATCTCGTCCTCAGACTACGAGGAAGAGCTGGGCTCCTCGGAAGCTGCGACCCAAAGTGACAGCCATAAGGAGCAGAACAGGCAAAGTGACGATCATGCGTGCGCCAGCGTATCCACAATCCGTCCTCTTTCCGAATGCGGCATTTTAGGGGGTGTACAAGCACGCGTGGGGTTTGTGGATGGCGCCCCACGAAATGCTGAGGGCGCAAATGGACCTGGGCCCAGCGGGCCGCGGGGTGGCGTCGCAGCGCCCCCGGGCCTGGACCTCGCGCGACTCCTGGCGCCCTGTCGGGCCGTGCGTGCAGCTGTGCATGGGGCCGTGCGTGGGGCCGCGGCCCGCACTCGCCGGGGCCTCTACGGAGCGAACGCCACCGTGCAACAGCGGCTGCGCGCGCTCCTCAGCCATCCGCTCGCTCGGTTGCGCAGTCGCTGCGAGCACATGCCGCCGTCAAACGCCCGTGCCGCCGCGGTGGCTACCGTGGGGTACTTGCAGGCGCAGCAGCACCTTCTCCTCTACCTTGCTATTTTCGCTGCCGTTGCGGCGTGCACAGGTGGCATGGTTGGGGCGTCTTTCGCGAGGCCCGTGTACCTGCATGCCCGCACCGCTCCTGGCTCGGTCCGCTCCGTTTTGAAGCGCCCGGACTGCGAGAGCACAACCACTTGCACCAAAGTGTGCCTGGCGGCGCTGGAAGCGCTCGCGCTGCTTGTGCAGTTCAAGGGCCGTTGCTTGGGAAAGGCGCGCGGCGTTGTCACGAGGGCGCTCTACGAGGAAGCCCCGCGCCCCACAGGGTGGTTTGGTCACGTGCACAGCACCCCGGCCCGCCACTGGAGGTTCCACCGGGCCTGGACCAAGTTGCACGTCGCCGGCGCCGGCGCCTGGACCAAGTTGCTGACCCTGCACGCCGCATCGCTTGTGGCGAAAGTGTGCAATGCAACCACGTCCGCCCGCCTCGTTCGTGCATGGGACTCTGCGCGCTCCAGCGCCAGCGCCACACTAATGGCTGCGAACCCATATCTTCACGTCGCAAAGTGGCGGCACACGCTCGCTCTGTTTGGTGCACACTCAGCACACGCGTCCAGAGACTTGGCCCACAGGTGCGCGAGGGACTTGGTCTCGGCGGCACGCGCAGGTTGGGGGTCGGCCTCTACTCTCTTGCGGGTTGCGACGGGAGCGAACGAACGCCAGGATGGCCTACGCGGCATAAAGGAGGCGATGGCGTATGAGTCCCAGGCTTGGACGGGGTCGCTTCTCGCGGGCTACCTGCGGGTCCTGTCCACATCGCTGGAGTGGTTCGGACTCTTGCGGCGGGTGGCCTCGGCGTGCCGAGGCCGTTTCGCTGCCGCCGAGACGCACGCCCGTGTGGTGGACTCGGTCAAGGCGGCTTCCCGAACCGGATACAACTTTTGTCATCGGCAGCTCCAACTTGCCGCGCTCGACGCGTTTCATGCGTTCGAAAGCGTGGCTACGCTGAGAGGCAAATGAGTCAGGAAACCGCCTTCTCGTTGCGCCTCGATGATGTCCTTGTGTGTGTCTCTATGTGTGTGTTCTTGTCTTTTTTTTTCTTTTCTGTTTTTTCTGCCCCGGTCAAAGTCTCTTGTGGATACACACACCCACCATGGTCCTAGAACACATGAGCGTATATCCCCGACCTGCAACTCGAGGATATATGGGGGGTGGCAGAGAATCTGGGACCGGGCTAGCCGCATGGGGCTCTACCTGGCTGGCTGGCTGGCTCCTTCGGTTTGCAGTCAAGCCTGTTCGGTGTCTCAGACCCAGACCCGGCCGAAGTCACGTGGCGGCAAGACGGTGCCGGGCGGTGCCTGGGCCCGCCAGCGGCGCCAGCGGCGCAAGAACGACACCCACGGGCCCACCAGACATCTCCGTATCTTAGGGGCCGGACATCCGTGCCTACGTTTTTATTTGTTTCACCCGTTTCCATAGTTGTAATTGAGTGTTTATTCGTTCCACAGTGCACAATGCACTGGCGGCACGCGCCACCGGGCGCCGCGCATTGCTGGTGGTTTGGGTCGCACACGGCCCGCGTCGTCCACTCTCAAGGTGAAAGTTTAACACGGAACACTCTTTATCTGCAACAACAAATAACAACAAACCGGCCAAAATGGGTATGTATTCCACCACACGCCGGCCCCGCGCCAGTCTGCTTGTTCGCCACTAACCTCCCCCGCAGGAATCCCCAAGTTTTTTCGGTTTATCTCCGAGAGATGGCCGTTGATCTCGCAGCTTATAGCTGGAGACAATATCCCCGAATTCGACAACTTATACCTCGACATGAACTCGATCTTGCACACGTGTACGCACTCCGACGACGACACGTTGCACCGCATGACCGAGGACCAGATGTACCTGGCCATATTTAACTACATTGACCATTTGTTCGACATCATCAAGCCCAAGGAGGTGTTCTACATGGCCATCGACGGAGTGGCACCGCGGGCGAAAATGAACCAGCAGAGAGCACGCCGGTTCCGGACCGCGTACGAGGCCGAGCAGAACTTGCGCAAGGCCGTGAGCCAGGGCGCAGAGATCCCCAAGGAGGACCCCTTCGATACGAACGCCATCACGCCCGGCACCGAGTTTATGGCCAAGTTGACCGAGAACTTGAAGTACTTTATCCACAAGAAAATGTCCGAGGATACCCGCTGGGCCAACATAAAGATCATATTGCTGGGCCACGAGGTGCCCGGCGAAGGCGAGCACAAGATCATGCAGTTCATCAGGGCGATGAAGTCGCAGAAAGACTACAACGCCAACATGCGGCACTGCATCTACGGCTTGGATGCCGACTTGATTGTCTTGGGGCTTGTTACGCACGACCCGCACTTCTCCTTGCTCAGGGAGGAGGTGACGTTTGGGCCCAGGTCGCGCAAGAAGTCAGGCGACGTGCACGACCAGAAGTTCTTCTTGTTGCACTTGTCGTTGTTGCGCGAGTACATGGCGTTGGAGTTCCAGGACTTGGATGGCCAGCTCCCGTTTGCGTACAACTTTGAGCGCATCTTGGACGACTTTATTTTGATTATGTACGTGATTGGCAACGACTTCTTGCCCCACTTGCCGGACTTGCACATCAACAAGGGCGCTTTCCCGCTCTTGATTGGCGCGTTCAAACAGAGTATCAGGCACATGGACGGCTACCTCAACGAGGGCGGAAAAATCAACTTCCAGCGCTTGTCCGTGTGGCTCGACTACTTGTCGGAGTTCGAGCTCGAAAACTTCGAGAAGAGCAACGTCGACGTCGACTGGTTTAACAAAAGGCTCGAGGATATCTCTATCACCGGAGAAAAGAAGCGGGAGCGCACCGGCAAGTCCTTGATCTTGAAGGAGGAGAAGACCTTGGTGCAGATCCTTAGGGACTGGTTTTTGACCACCGCCACGTTGCCCATTGCCGAATTGACCGAGTTGGCCAACCAGGATAAGCTCCCCTCGTTCTCTTTGCCTGCAAACTTGGCCTCAAAGAACTTGGAGTTCTTGAAGAAATTGGCGTTGGAAACCGGCATCCTTTTGGTGCACTCGCGGTCGAGTGACACATGGGAAGCTACCGTCGATATCGACGGCATCTCTCCGTATGAAACAGAGGAGGAGTACAACAACAGGGTGTCTGAGATCAAAAAGACCATCAAGCACTACCAGTCCTCCAACATCTTCGCCACCGATGAGTTGATGAAGGAGGCAAAAGACCTTTATGACCAGAAGTTCGTCGAGTCCAAGGACAAGTACTACAAGGAGAAGTTGCATTTTTCTATCCATGATGAAGATGAAATGATATCCCTCACCAGGCATTACTGTGAGGGCTTGCAGTGGGTCTTGTACTACTACTACCAGGGCTGCCCGTCGTGGAATTGGTTTTACAAATATCACTACTCGCCAAGAATTTCTGACATCAACAAGGGAATTAATGACATGATTGCAAAGAATGAAACCGATGTCAAGCTCGATCTTGCTAAGCCTTTCAAGCCCTTTGAACAATTGATGGCAGTCTTGCCTGCTAGATCTAGAAAGTTGATTCCGGACGTTTACAGGCTGTTGATGACCGACGAGCGCTCTCCAATCATAGACTTCTACCCCGAAGAAGTCGACGTTGATCTCAACGGTAAAACCGCCTCTTGGGAAGCCGTTGTGTTGTTAAGTTTCGTCGATGAGAAGCGCTTACTCGAAGTGTTAAAGCCTATCGAGGCAAAACTTACCCCTGAGGAGACGAAGCGAAATTCTTATGGGAGAGATATTGTATTCATTTACAATCCCCAGAACGATTCAATGTATCCTACTCCGCTTCCAGGGTTTTACCATGATCTTGAGCACGACAAGTGCTATGAGGAGACATTGGCCCTTCCTCCAATCGATCCAAAATTCAAGTTTGAACTTCCTAAAGGCGCGAGATTGGGCACAGACTTGTTGGCTGGTTTTCCAACACTCTACACCTTGCCATTCTCATCCAAGTTAGCCTTGCTGGAGGTCAAGGTTTTCAATGCTCCTTCAAGATCAGAGTCTATGATTTTGACGCTTGGCAACCACTGGGGTAAATTCTCAGTAAATCAATTCGTTAACAAGTTTTTGGGTAAGATTGTGTACAGCAAGTGGCCTTTTCTTAGCGAGTGCAAAGTGATGTCTGTTTGGGATTCGGAGTATAAGCACGAGTTTTACAAGCAAGGCAACGAGAGAAAAGTCAATTCCGAGCCTTTGACACCAGGTGAGTTGAGTGAATTCCGTACTAATACCAAGACCTTAGCCTCTGAGTATCAGAAAACTCAGGGTGTCATCATAGGCCCAATTGAGGCTGTTGTTTTTGTGCAAAGGGTCACTGGATTGGTTAGAACCCAGAGAGGAGCGTACGCAAAGACATTTTCCGAGACGTTAGAGCCATTTCCTATGCAACTCATTGTTGACTCCGTGAAAAATGAAGATCAAAGATATGCCACAAAGGGGCCAGTGCCCGTGGAACAAGAATTCCCCAAAGATTTGCCTGTTGTTTTTTTGGGCGCCTTTGCTTACGGTGCGCCAGCAGTCATTGCTGGCCACACCTCCCCAGACAAGCTCAACATCAGGATTGACAAAATTCAATCGTCATTGGAGCCTAACATTGGAAGAAAGAGATTTGAGATCGAAAAGAAGGAAATCAAATATTTGCCATCGTTCGAAGTCGCCAAAATTTTAAAAATTTCGGGATACTTCTTGTCGAAGATTACCGGCTCATTCATGATTAAAGATGGAGGCGGTAAGATCAACGTTGGCTTGGACATCAAGTTTGATAGTCGTCGTCTAAAAGTTTTGGGATACTCCAGAAAGTCTGGTAGATTCTGGGAATTTTCTCCCTTGACGATTCAATTGATCAGAGAGTACAGAGCCAAATTCCCCAAATTTTTTAACACTTTGCAAAACATGAAAAACCTTAATGACATGCCTTCAGTTTCTGAGGTCAGCAACAGTGCTGAGATAAAAACCATTTTTCAGTGGGTAAAAAAGGCGAAGGCCGACATGCATCAAGTCTCGTTAGAGTCTGAGTCTTTGACCAAGTTTAGCATCACTGCTATTGAAAACTTTATGGACGAATATATCAGTAAGCCGTTGCCTTTGGACAGGAAAGATGTCAAGGGTGTGCCAACTCAGGCCGTGATCAACCCAAACACTTCTTTCCAATTGTTAAGAGCTCAAAGATTTGACTTGGGTGACAGAGTCATTTACGTTCAGGAATCTGGAAAAGTTCCCAAGTTAAGTAAAGGAACTGTGGTGGGAATCAGCGCTGAAGGCAGAAACACATACTTGTCTGTTGTCTTTGATGTTCCGCTCGTTGGCGGTAACAACATGGGCGGAAAGTTGAGAACTAACAGAGGTACTGTGGTGGATTCATCATTGGTGTTGAACATCACCAACAAACAGCTTCTTTATCACTCGAAGGCCTCGAAGAACAAGAAACCTGTCAATGAATATGCAGAAAAGCTGAAGGCTAAGAAAGCCGAGGCCAATAAGCTCAAGAATACTGAGGCTGGCCAGGCCGCTGTCAAGGAGCAGAATGCTAACCCGAATGCGAAGCAGAATGCAAAGCAGACTAATGAGATTTTGGCCTTGTTAAAAAAGGGCCACGGCGAAGAGGAAGGAAGCAATGTTGGGAAATCTGAAGACACTGTTGGATCAAACGAAAACGGACCCGCCGAAGACGTGGGCAGCTCCGATAATGCGGCTGTCAAGCAAATCTACAGCCAGATCTACAACAATGTGATGAGTCAGGGCCACGTTGTCGGCGGCATGCCACCCCCAGGTACATTTCCGCCTACAATGGGCGGCCCCATGTTGATGACCCCGCAGGGCCAACCAATCCCGATTGTTCCGGGAATCCCGTTGCCTCCCCAGTTTATGCAGCAGCATCAACCAGTGTCTGCTGTGCCTGTGCAAGCAGCACCCACATCCATCGAATCGGCTAGTGGCCCACAAAGCGCACCCATTGGAGAGGGTCTGGCGCGTGGAGGAAGAGGCCGAGGGTCTGGACGAGGTGGTCGCGGCGGAAGAGGGGCGTTTCGTGGGAGAGGCCGAGGTCAGGCAAAGAAGCCAGAGCAGTAAGCTCAGACTGCTGCAAAGTGTGCGCCGAAGCTTACAAACAGTGTCAGGTGAAGCTGAAAACAAAATATTGATTGTATATACAAGATTTTCTGGATGAGCCTATTTATCCTTTGCCTCCGCCAGTGAGGACTCGGGAGTGCCGAGTTTCGGGTGCGGCGTAGTCTTATCTCCCGGGAGATTCACGAGACCTAGCAGGGTCCAGTCCGAGTCCTCCATGAGCTGGTTTTCCATTCTACAGCCTAGGTACTTCTTAGCCAACGCGCGGCAGTTTGGGGCGTTTTTGTTCTCGGTGAATTTCATGCACTTGAGGTAGTCCATCATTTGTTGCTTGCACTCGCCGAGATGGTCCAAGGGGAACGAGCCTCTCTCGGGCGGAGTCGGGGTCCATGTTCGGAAGTTTCCACCTGTGGGGTTAGCCTCGGAGAATTATCCTGAATGTATGTTGCAGAGTGACGTACCTGGTGCACCGCTAGCCATTGTGAAGAAAAGATGGGGTGGAGGAGCGTGTGACAGGTGGGGCGAGAAGCGAGCGAAAAGTAAGTACTGCGCACTGTGCATCAGCTGATGAACGGCACGTGCATCTGCTAAATGAAGGGTGGGGGGGGGGGGGGTTCGACGAATCTGCAAAGATTTTGGATTTAGGCGGGGGAGGCCCCGCAAGCCAGAATCGTGCCTGAAAAACAATGAAGCCCATCAACTGCCGCGTGCTCAAACGATGGCATGGCCTGGACGATGGTCGGGCTATGGAGAATCAGACACAACACCAGTTCGGTGGATATGTCATCCCTTCAGGAACCCTAGGCGGAGCCCAGCGTGTGTGAACAAGAGCGCCTGAAGCGAGGTTTTTACATCTCACACAAGCTGAGTGTCGAAAAGGCGCTAGTAAACATCTCCAGGAAGATGTGCTGCTTGAAAATACAAGTCTGCGAAAACGGGCAGTGGGTGAATTTGAGAAGCACGTACAGGACATAGTTTTGGTGCAATAAACGAGGGGACATCGGTGTGCGATTGAAAGAACCAGGAGCGAATCCAGATGGCTGGAGGTCATTATGCAGTGGCCGATCTGATGGGGAGGTTCAATTGGCACGTGAGCGTGTGAGTGACAAGCCAGTTATGGTGAGAGACGCGGTTTAGCCTTGGGGGTGCATTGAGATGTATTAGCATTGGCAGTGGCGATAGGCGGCGAGAGCCAAGAGCCCGGGCGCAAACCATTTCATGAGACAGCGTGTAGTGGAGCATGCTCAATAGCGGGGCCCAGCCCACGAAGGCAATAGAGAAATTAAAATGTGGGTAGGAGCCGTGTCTGTTGGAAGATGAAGCAGCGTGAAGTAGGTGCTGTATAGAGCCCATGATGGGTATGTGAGTGTATCTATATCCGAGAGAGAGCGGGGCTACGCGGGCGTTTGACGTATCTGCAAGGAACTTTCAAGACAATCGCAGACCAGGCACGTAGTTGACGGGGCCAATGGAAATGCGTGGCTAAATGCCATTGATTAGTATGGTTTTTTGTAGCTAGGGGAAGCGAGGTGCGTGAGCATTATTTTGCAGAAAAACGTGGAAACAGCAAGGAAACGCGAACCCCTAAGGCATGGGAGTGAAATGCCAACGAGCCTAGAGTAACATGTATGATTTTCAACCTTGATGCTTTCCGCTGGCAGCAGTCTGATACTTCGAAACAATACACAATACACAATACACAATACACAATACACAAAACACAAAACACAATACACAAAACACAAAACATAATAAAAAGACTCACAATCAAAATTTATAACAGAATGAATAGTGCGAGGAGTCTGAAGGCTGGGGCCCCACCCGGTGAAGCAAACAACAAAAGACAGATTCCGCGGGCGCCACGACTCCCGTTATTCAAGCAGTGGCAACGCAAGGTTGACACCAAAGACACGTGGCGCTGCTTAAGTGACAGATATAGAGCGCGGATATGTGTGGCACATGGACGGGCGGGTCCATTGGAAAGCTGCAATATGCACGGGATTTCCTGGGACTCCGTTGCTCTGCTAAATTGGCGGTGTTGTTGCGAGGCCTGGCAGGGCCTGCCTAGCGCATGCCTAGCGCCAGGCTGGCGCCTTAGCGCATACGCGGCTCCGCGCGCGCTAATCACCGACGAGCGGAGAAGCGCCGCGGCCGGTGCCGGGGGAAAAGCGCTGGGCCCCGGGGCGCGCGCAGGCCCACCCCGCCCTAGCAAGACGGGCGCTCGCCATGACTCATTTGGCGCGGGCACCGTGGTGGCTCATTGTGTCGTCTTGCCCTGCGGCGCCTGACATTTTCTGTGATGCGGCGGCAGCAAAAGTCCACGGATCCTGTGGCACGGACCCTGCTGCGTTTTCGCGGGCTTTGCGTGTGCCTCAGCCAGTGCCCTGTGGCCCCTTTGGCAATCCTTCTGGGAGGGTGTGCGTGTTTTTCTGTTGCTAGCGTGAATGGGGCTGATTGCTCCACGGGGCCTGCCTCGGCCCCACGACGCACATGCTCGAGGTGGCATGACTCAAGGGCAGATGTATTTTTATTCTTTATTTTATTTTATTTTATTTTATTTTATTTTATTTTATTTTATTTTATTTTATTTTATTTCATTTCATTTCATTTCATTTCATTTTATTTCATTTCATTTTTTTATCTTATCTTGCCTTATTTTTTATTTGATTCTATTTTATTTCTTCATTTCACTTCACTTTATCTTCTATTTTTTAATATTCTATTCTTTTATTCTATTATTTTTTTGGCTTCGTTTGGCTTGGTTTTTCACGCGGCGCGCACGCGAGCAGGCCCCAGCGCCGGCCCCGGCGCCGGCGCTATCGCCGAGAACCCCGCCATGGTGCCCCCAGGGCCCCGTGGCCCGCGGACCCTTGGCACAGCGCCGCCGTTGGTGGTGCTGCGGTCTCGCGGGGCCAGCGGGCCCGAGGTGCGGAGACACGGGCCCGTGCGGCGTCAGCGCATGCGGAAAACGCAGCGCCCAAACGGGCCAGGAAAAACAGCCGAAAAAAAGTGGAGCGGGAAAAAAAATAAAAAAAATATCACTCCAGTCCCGCGCGAGATAACTCCACCATCGAGCGTCCTTTCACCAAAAAAAAAAAAAAAAAGGTCCACCACTTTTCCCTGCCCTGCCAGTTCCCTTTTGCCAGCACAACCCGCCCGTTGCGCAGACACCGTCACTGTCCTGCCCGACACGACCCCATCTTTCAACTGCCCCCACGGTGCCTTTTCTGCTCGCATCGTTTTATGAGCCCGCCCAAAGCCCGCCGCACACATCATGACCTCGCACCTAAAGGCCCAGGAGCTCTTCCAGCAGTTTGCCACGGCGCGTGAAGGCTCCGCGACCAAGGCGCTCACGTTCCCGGAGTTTGCCGCGATCGTGGCGCCGTTCCCCAACGACTTGCCGCAACAGTCGTACGCGTTGCTCTACTTGATGGCCGACCGCGGCCACAAGGGCTACGTCGACGAGCACGACTTCGTCGCGTTCATGGACGCATTGACCGCCGACGACGGCGAGTTCAAGGTCTTGTTCGACGTGCTTGCGCACGGCAAGAACAAGTTGTCGTACGCGGACTGCGTGCGCGAGCTCACCCGCTTGAACAAGGCCATCGACCCGGACTACCAGATGAAGAAGCGCAAGTTCAACTGGACGTACTTGGAGCGCTTCTTTGCGCCGCAGGGCGAGATCGACTTCTTGGACTTTGTCTCGCTCGTCAACAACTTGCCGGTGACCAAGTTGATTGGCGGCTTCGAGGTGCTCGCGGGCCGCACGGGCGTCATTGACTCCGACGGCTTGGACCACTTGCTCAGCACCAACCTCGGCCACAAGTTGTCCGCGCGCTTGAAGCGCAACTTGCTGACGTTGCCCGACTTCTTCTGCAAGGACTCGTTCTCCTTGTCCAACGTCATGTTGGTGTACAACTGCTTGAACAAGTTGGACTTGATCAACGAGGTCATTGCCAACACCCCGCCCACCACCGCCGAGAAGGCGGACATCTGGATCAACAAGCGCGCATTACACCGCCACTTGAATGACCACATCCTCAAGTCCTCCAACTTCAACCCAATCTCCACCCGCGAGTTGGACATGTTGTTCTTCTTGATTGACCGCGACGAGGAGACCATCAGCAGGCGCGAGTTGATTGCCTGCTTGAACCCGGGCTACACCGACAACATGCACACGTTGCCCGCCATCTACGACCACCCTGCCGCGCAGCCAGTCACCAACGACAACTTTTCCCTCTGGCCCATCTTCGACTCCATGTACTCCTTCTTCTTAGGTTCTATCGCTGGCTGCATCGGCGCCACTGCAGTATACCCAATCGACTTGGTCAAGACTAGAATGCAGGCACAGAAACACAACGCTCTCTACGCAAACTCCCTCGACTGCTTGAAGAAAATTCTCCGCCACGAGGGGCCCAAGGGCTTGTACTCGGGCTTGGCTGCACAGTTGGTGGGTGTGGCCCCGGAGAAGGCCATCAAGTTGACCGTCAACGACTTGATTCGCAGAATCGGAACTTCCGATGCTGGCACCATCACCATGGGCTGGGAAATCTTTGCGGGCTCCTCCGCAGGAGCTTGCCAGGTAATCTTCACCAACCCATTGGAAATTGTTAAAATTAGGTTGCAAATGCAAGGTAGCGCGTCGCTAAAGAATTTGGCCCCGGGCCAGATCCCCAAGAAAAGGCTATCCGCCGGCCAGATTGTCAAGCAGTTGGGCCTCAAGGGATTGTACAAGGGCGCCAGTGCTTGTTTGCTAAGAGACGTGCCTTTCTCGGCAATTTATTTTCCCACCTACGCCAACATCAAGTACCACTTGTTCAACTTCGACCCGCATGACCCAAGCAAAAAACACACCCTCAGTACGTGGCAGTTGTTGGTGTCCGGTGCCATGGCTGGAGCACCAGCTGCGTTCTTTACTACCCCGGCAGATGTAATAAAAACAAGATTGCAGATGGAAGCAAAAAAGGGTGATGTCAAGTATAGAGGTATCACCCATGCCTTCGCCACTATCCTCAAGGAGGAGGGCTTTACAGCTTTCTTCAAGGGCTCCCTTGCGAGAGTGTTTAGGTCCTCGCCCCAATTCGGCTTCACGTTGGCTTCCTATGAACTCTTGCAGAACTTGTTCCCATTGCACCCACCAAACACTAGAGACTCTAACTTCAAGGCTGTGAGTGGATACCCGGGCGTGTACAACTTGTCGAACGACCAGGTATACAACAATAAGGCGAGAATGATGCACTTCGACCAAGACCTGTTGTTCAAGCAACACGGCCTAAAGGCCGACACAGGCTTGTCCAATGCTTTGGTCACCGTGCCCGCTGACTATGTCTACAAGTCCCAGGACGCAGTGAAATTGTTGATGGACATTGACTACAGGTTCGGCAACTTCGACTTTGATGCTTACTCTAAGTATATCAAACGTTAAATAAACACCAGTTCAAGCCTGTGGCTGGAAGGGCGTGAGCATCTATGTGCTTGTTTTCCGATTCTGTGGGTTCATAGATCCACCGGGCGGGAAAAAGAAAGGATCTTTCGCATCCAACGAAACCGCAAAGTATATACAAACAGATTCTTTTTTTTTCTCCGTTGCTTCTCTCGAGGGCCCTGCCCTCATGTACTGTTTTCTGAGAGGTTGTTGTCTACAACCCCATCTCTATTTCATGATTGAGTTTGAATGTTTGCTTTGAATCTGCCATAAATACGGAGTCTTGCAATTCGAACAAGCGGGGCATTGTACCACGGGGTGACGCAAACTTGACGCGCCAATTAAGGGTTTTTGTAATGAGCAAGTTTGTGTCCACCACCTTGAACATGCCGTCGCCTTCTTCAACAACGATATATTGGCCATGATGGTAAGTGAGCGGCCGTGCTTGATTGTCGTTGTTCACGGGGATCACCGTATCCGGGCCTGTGGCACTGAAGGAGCTATTAATAAAGTCACGGATAATAATCTCTGTTGCAGTTATGACGTAAATCCTCGAGCACCTCTGCAAACGTTCGTTTGCACTAACTGGCTTAATGGATACAACGTAAAACCCATAAACTGGGGACTTGAATTTCCATGTCTTCGTATTCATCGACAGATTGCGAGCCACCAAGTATTTCGTGCTGTTGTAGTAAACACTATTTTCTTGGTGAAAAAACCTGCTGTCAATATTGGGGCTCAGGCGCTGGTTGAACTCGTACTTGCCAACTGATTGAATGCAAAAAGGGTGAAGCGATGTCTCTACCTTGTAGCCCAAATCCAGATACAAGACTAACATATTTTTTTCGAACACAGGAAATAACCGGGACTCGAGGAGCGCTACCGGCAGACTCAATTCTATGTGCCTGATGGTGGCATAAGAGATCAAACCTGAACGGAAGCGTTCAGTATAGTCACGGGGATTGAATGTCTCCCTGCCTTCGTCCCGTTGCCACTGCAGAAGATGAAATGCACCGCCATAAACACAAACCACCCAATCGCCGCTGGATACGAGTCTTTCAACTTGGGTCTTAGTATGTGCATGGTCGCTTTGGTCTTGTGATATATGGAGCTTGGCGATGGCTTGTGAGCTGCACCCACGCATGAAGTCAAATTTGCTATAAAGCTCGAGAGATGCACCCTTTGCTACAAGAGCCTCGGTCCCCGATGAAAACGGCCATGACGGATGATCCAATAATTTCAGTGGGGCCGACAAAGATGGCGTTCGTTGAATAAGTCCCGGCCGGCCCAGAACGTGAGCGAGTCTTTTTCTGAGTAGCCAATTAGAAAACAGGGTTGGATTTGCCTGCATTTCAGCTGATTTGCTCAACAGCAGGGTTACATCTCTAGTCTTGGTCCGCTTGCAGGATTTCTGTTCGCTTTGTTGTCGTCTTTCATGTGCTCGAACGGCATTGTTTGAGTAAGCCGAGTTCTGGCGCTGATCGCCATTTGTGATCCTAAAGTATCGCTTGCGCGATTCATCGAAGTAGTACCCGGGAATATCTGGTCTGCTCATACCTCTGTTTCTCTCATGGTTCCAATTGGCCACTACTTGATTTATTTGCCATTTGCGGCATGCGCTATAGTGAAGCGCAGAGGGTACGGGTGTAAGTCTAGCGATGTAATTTTCAACAGGTAAACAGGCAATGACAGTAATGAGATAAGTTTTTTCTACAAAAGGTTCAGATCAACACCTGCAGAATACCCCCAATTTAGTACTAAAAAGTTTTGTGTATTAGAAATTTGATCTGGACTTCTCGCAAGAAGCTTCAAAGGTCACGTGAGAAGCATATCAACAATACGGTGCTATAGCGGCCAATAACTCCGTCAGACCCGTTCACGTGATCTCAAGTTACTTTCTTGAACTTTATTCGAAATCATATTCGGTATAAGACTCTTGGGCGCCGCGATCAGTAACTTGCTTCACATACATAAGATCTCTTGCCCTCACCAATCGCTCTTCGAATCCGTTTCCTCTATCTATGCCGTCCCAAAAATGACCTGCCTGGATTTTGAACCGGTTGACGGGGTGTTGACCATTGTACACAGGTCTATTCGTGGCAGATGCTTGTGCCAGAGAAGATGTGCTCAGAGAAGCGGCGAGTGGATCTTCAAATCTCTCTTTGTGAGACATGTATTCTTTGTACTCTTTGTCGCTTTTCGAGACATCGAACCGAGTTGCGTTTGCTATGCGCTTTGCTTCGTCTTGCTGCCTGATCCGATCCAACTCGCCTGTATTGACGAGCTCCTTAGCAAGCTCTTCGCGCCTCGCCTCGTCCTCTTTCCGGGCTTTAATCTCAGCTCGCTTCGCTTGCAAGTCGACAATCTTACCACTCAGGTCCCTGTAAACCGTGGCAGATTCATCACTCCCGCCGAAGGTTTTAGGGCTTGTTTGTTCAGGGCTTGTTTGTTCAGGGCTGGATTGTTCTATGTTCACGGGTTCCCCATTATCGATCCGCCGGAATCCTCCCTTAGTTATTCGCGTGGAACTTAGCTCAACTCTCGCGGGATCAAACTCGCTGTCTGGGTCAGGAAGGGTGTTTATGAGATTGTCATGGTCCAAAGAAGTAGCGTCCATGGGGTTGCTCTTTGCGAACACGCCCAGCCCTTCTATTATGATCGGTGGGGAGACATCGGCAGAAGAATGTTTCTTAGACTTTTTCTTTGTTTTCTTCGGGGCTTCCTTTGATAGGTACTTGGAGAGATAGTCCGCACGGGAGGACATTGTGAATCAAACTCACTGAAACTTGTTGATTCTTTGCGCAGCGCATCGGCTTATCGGGGTAAGGTGCAGGCGGACTCGGGCAGCGGTGGGGCTCAAACACTTTAGAAGGACAAACGTGAATTCATGACTGGCATTCTACAAGATGCCCTTTGATCCATCACCCATTCTATTGGATTCTCTCTCTTTAAATATAAGAAAAATGAGGCGCGCAAAGCACAAAGAATTTTGGTCATTCGCTTCATTCTTACGGCCGCATGCAACAAGCTTTCACTACAAGCCGCCAGTCGGCCCGCTCGCCTTCTGACGTCCCTTGATTCTGTGTGGCCGTTGGAGTTTGTTTATACGAGTACACACTAGAGGCGCTCAACCTCCCCGTGAAGCTGCGCCACAACCTCGCAGAGCTCCATGAACACACTATACTGATTCTTGACGACCTCGACCACGTTATATATGCTGGCGTTTGTCTCGTTGCACGATTTCTCCAATCCCGAGGTCACGTGCAAGCTCTCGTTGATGACGCCTTCGTAGGAGGTCAAAAGCTCACGGTACTTTTTGATTTTTTTCACGAAGAACTCGTTCAAGTGAAACGAGGACGACAATTTCGTGCCCGGAGTAGCGAGTTGAATTATCAAGTGCATGATGTTGCTGATGTCCTCGGTGAGCTCATCGTTAACAGTCTTGAGTGCTTGGAGCTGGTCGCCGTCGTATCTGAGGGCTTGCTTGATGGCCGAGATTTTGGCGTGCAAGTACTCAATGTCATACGGAATGGACTTGACAAGCTCGTCGTGCTTGTGTAGGTCTGCGTCGAGCGTGGTTGCTATGAGCTGCTGCTGCTCAATGTAGGAGTCTAGCTGCTGTAATTCGTTCTTCAATTGAGGCGGAAGGTCGGAAAACCGCGTCATCGAGGTGAGTTGTGGCTGTTGCTGCTGTTGGTGCTGTTGCTGTTGCTGTTGCTGGTTTCCAAATAGACCCCCAGATGTACCGGTGCTGGAAGAACCAAACATTCCTGTATTAGCTTGTGCATTCAGGCCACCTCCAAAGAGACCGCCAGATGTATTGTTGTTCGAAGAGGCTCCAAAGAGACCGCCCGAGTTTGCATTGGTGTTGCTTCCTCCAAAGAGACCACCCGATTTTGCATTGGTGTTGTTTCCTCCAAAGAGACCGCCCGAGTTTGCATTGGTGTTGTTTCCTCCAAAGAGACCGCCCGAGTTTGCATTGGTGTTGTTTCCTCCAAAGAGACCACCCGAGTTTGCATTGGTGTTGTTTCCTCCAAAGAGACCACCCGAGTTTGCATTGGTGTTGTTTCCTCCAAAGAGACCAGTTGATCCTCCAGCAGCAGGTGCAGCTGGCTTCAGACCAAAGAGCCCACCGGCGGTCTGCGTGTTGTTGTTATTATTATTAGTAGTAGGACCATTGTTGGCAGCCCCAGCTCCAAACAAGCCTCCGGCCTGTGTCGCATTAGGTGCCGCGTTGTTTGAGGAGCCGAAAAGACCACCAGAAGACGGAGCTGTGCTATTGTTGCTGGCACCAAATAGCCCTCCGCCGGTGTTACTGGCTGGCGCAGAATTGCCCCCGCCCAAAAACCCGCTGCGGGGTGCACTGTTTTGGGCGCCGCTGTTTCCAAACAAGCCGCCGGTGCCGGAAGAAGATCCGAGGGTTGTGGTGGACGCTGGCTTCTGGCCAAAGAGACCTCCAGGCGCTGCTGGGGCTCCGAAAGGCGAGGACAGAGGGCCGTTGCCGGCGCCCGCTGCTGGCTGTGAGCCAAAAGAAAAGGGGGCCGATGTGGAGTTTGAACCCGCGCCAAACATGCTCAGTGGTATGTGTGTTTGTGGGCCGTGGACAGGGTCTGAATGTTTGTTGATGGAAAAGTTTTTGGATGGTGGGGCCGGTATAGAGGGTCTCGAGGCAACCCGCGCTCGATGACGAAGAAGCCCGATACTGCTTCCGTGGCAACCGCACTTTGCAGTGTGTCCGAATCGATAACAAATGCTCCAAATGACGCACGGGCCCAATGAAAAAAAGCAAGCAATCCTCATTGGTGCTGGGGGCCATCGATTGTGCCTGGTGGTGTGTGTCACGTGACACGTGCTAGGCATCGCTGGTGCCACGTAGAAAGCCCATCTCTGATCCTTGTGCAAGTCACCTTCTAGACCAGGCAGCATTGTGCAGTTTTGGCTGGCCGAAGTTTACAAGGGTAACTTGGCCCGAGAACGAGTAAAGATGAATGCAGCCCGGCTGGGCCGAAATGGACCTGTCTCGCAACCGCTATATGAAATTCGAGTTCTAGAACGGAGGATGGGTGATGCCCCTTCCGCTGTATTTGTCGAATCTTCCGTTCTGGCACGGGAACCGATATACGAAATGTAGCGTGATGGATTTGGTAGATATCAGGAGGAGCAGGTGTATGAGGATATCAAGTGAAACTCGCCCAGAACCGGATCGTCCGAGTCGCTTTTTGTCCGGGAGATGTTTCCATCCACTCTCATTTCATTGGTAGCTGCATGAAGTGCTGATTTGAGTAAAGTATGAAGCTGCTGCCAGGCATCTGGCTCGTATACCAAGGAGTCTCTTCTGTGAAGCTTGCTTGAAGAAGAGGTACTCTCTTCAAGACCGTCAAAATCCGAAGCCCCGGCTCAATTTGTATAGTCATTGAATAATTAGCGGCGCCCATTAGACATTTCTCGATGATCGCCCATCTTGGCATTGAACGAATTACTTCGTTGTCTTACTAGATATCTCAGCATATATGGGTACTTCCAATTGCTTGAGCTTATCCATACAAATTCTTACCTTCACTCTGTGTGAGAGCAGCATGCTAGAAGCATGCATAATAAGGCCCCCCTAACGACTGAAAAGTCTGCAATTCCAACCAGTACTTTCTTTTGATCAGCTCCAAAGCTGATCAATTTCAAGACTGTATTTTCAACGTAGCCAGATTCGTGGAGAGCTTTTACTATCGAAAAGCAACGCTTTGAGTATCTATACCACCTTGCAAAATTCTCCCTGAAGGCTTTTGCCTCTCCTGTGCAATTGAAATAAAGACGAACGAACAGGTCTTCAATACCATCAGATGGCCAAAAGATGATATACCAGTGTCCCATGTTTGACCCATGTGGTATCTGTATCTAAAGTGATGCCCTTCTGCTTGCTGGATTGAACGCATGCAATGTTTTTAGGATCCTTGAAAGACTTTGCGATTAAATCCATGTTTGTGTATAAAGACCCCCGAATGAAGCTTCTAAGGCAGGACGAGGGATTAAGAAAAAAAAAGTATGTTTGGTCTCGTTCACGATGTGTCAGCCATGGTCTTCAGCAAAACCTTCCGATTCATTTTCCAAAACAAATCATTGATCAAGTCAAGAGATTGCCAAAAAAGCTTTTTTTGTGCAAAATTGGAGATCCCAATAATCTACCGATATACTTTCATGCTGATTAGGTTTTTCACGGCGAGCCGGCAGAAGCTGAAACTCTGAATGCGACCTTCCCTTTTTTCTGCCTTGGGATTCGTTTGTCTGTTATTTTCGGTGCTGAGATCCATTAGAAGATTCTTTAACCATGCTTTTTTTTTATTCTGCGGCTCCCCCAGGCTCCAGCTAGCAGCCTGCCTTCTGGACGATCGCAATGGAAACGCTGATGGCCAATGTATGGAGTAACTTTTTTTTGGCCCCAAATCTATGGTTAATATCGAAGAAATGTTTTTCGATAGTACTTCTTGCAATCTACTGTTGTCTGGTGATAAGAAATTCCATCTTCCAAAGCACATGTGAACGACTGAATTTAAGACCTTCGTATCTCAATCCCACACGTGGCACCAAACCTAGGCTCCGCATCTATATGAATTCACTAAAACGTGTTTTCGGGGAATCCATATTTTTGGGTGTTGGTCTAAGGTTGCTTTTGGCTCCCCTCCAGAAAGCGTTCAAGTCGATATTGATGAGGCTGTACTCAAGAGCATCCATCTTACAAACAACAATGGTCGGTTGTAAACGCTCCTTTTAAGACCCACGCCCAAGTTCTGGGCAGCGCTTTCAAACTTGCAAAAAGGCACAAAACGAGAGTTTTAGAAAAAATGAGAGTACTTCACTCGAAAGTAGACAAGTCGCTGCGTACGAGAACATTTTGTTACATCTTAAACCAAGACGAACATGTATTACTCGTGTATCTAATCTACAAAGAGCGCACTGAGTACAGGCTTAGCGCATAAGTATCGTGCGTGAGGCAGGGCTTTTTGCAATGAAGCTACATTTCTGCCCATTCCTCGTAGAGATAGGATGTTGCACCAGAACCATTCTTGTTCGCGTTGGTGGAAATACACGTGGCACAAAAAAAAAAAAAAAGAAAAACAGGATCTTTGATGTCGTTGCGTTCGCAGATGCCATATATTCATTTGCTGGTTAGATATGATTCATTTGTCCTCTCCGCCAGAATGCCGCGCGTCTTGATCAACTATTTTGCAACTGGAACACGCGCGCACACGCAGAGCTTAGCTGCAGGACACACTAGAACGGCGCGAGATGCCGGACTCATATACTTGTCATGTCTATGATGCACCATCCATCTCCAAATCAAATCCCCAAAAAGGCTCTTTTGGGTGCGATGGACTTTCATCAGCTGGTACAGCACTCCATAGCAAACATCAATGATGAGCTTTCCAAAATCCTGACGCTCGCCACGCTTTTTGACAGCAAGCCATCCGATGCTCAGTCGGCCTTCCACAAAAAAATAGTCCAGGAGTTCAACTCCAAGATCCACAAAATCAAGTCTGAAAACGCACGCTTGGGCCAGAAAAACAAAGCGCTCACGGAGAAAGTGAAGCTGCTCGAGTCGCAGCTTCGGAACCACCAGACCAGATCGGGAGCCCTGCCGATCAAAGCACGCGCCACCAAAAGCGACGGTGCGTTGCGGATCGAGGCGATCAGAGCCCCGGCTGGTTTTTCTGAGCAAAGCCGAGCAGCGCCTCTTGAGAAGCCAGGCGCCGATATTTTGTCCAGCCCGATCAAGGGAGTGGAGTCTGTGCCTGCGCCTGCGAGAACACTCTCCGAGGCGCATGGCCTGGAAGTCAAGCACGAGCTAACGAGCTCTCAGTTCAACCGGTTGGCCACTCAGTATTCGGATGCTAGCAGTCAGCCTGAAATGCCGCCGATGAAGATGCCGCGTCTCTGCGTCGAGAGCAGCTCGCTTCTGAAACGCAAAGGATCCGATTTCGCAGAAGCAGGTGCCCGGGCGCAACTCCACTCATCGTCGCCCTTCAAACGGCACAGATTGAGGAGCGGGAGAAACACGGAACTCGCGTTCCAGGGCGCATTTGCGAGTGACGACGAGAGTGCCGAGGGCGCCGGGAACGAGGCCGTGGGACGCGTTGTCTCCGACTCGCAGGACGAGTTCGAGCCGTTGGGCAACGTTGGCTGGTCGCCCGTCAAGCAGAACCGGGGCCCGGGGGCCGAAGCATGCGCGGGCTCGATGGCGCCGAGGTACCCGTCGCACTACACGTCGCTTCAAAGAGTGGAGTTTCTACGCAACTATCTCTGGTCGAAAGTGGGGGACGCGAAGTTCACGGTTGACTTTTCTCGGAATCCCATCACCGAGAAGCCGTGGGTGCCCGAGGACTTTGCCCGCAACGAGAAGTGGAAGCCGCCCAAGAAGATCAATGCGAACCTAGGCGTGATGACGAAAGCGAGAGAGAAGACATACAGCGAGTTTTTTGAGAAGGCGGGGTTGGGGCGGCCGTCGGCCGGCCCGGCGTGGGACAGCGACGAGGAGCCGGGCCGGGCCCTTGACAACGGTGAGTGGGTGCGTTCGCAGGTCATGGACAAGTACCTGTCTCCGCCGGGCTTCATGGTTGGCGATTTCGCCACCACGCAGGAAGTAGAGGAGAGAAGAAAGATTAGGGCACACAAAGACCATGAGAGAATACAGAGGCGGTTGAAGAGCGCGGTCGCGGGCGGCGAGTTTTTGTTCTACGAGGCGGTGTTCAATGAGTTTGTCCGCGCAGGCAAGTACGTGAATGGCCCGTAGTGCCGGGGCGCCGATTTTTTGCCGGTGCATAGAGCACAGCGCACGCAAGCCATGATGCGGGCCGTGCGAGGGCGGAGACATGCTTGCGACATATATAGGCACGACGTCGCACACGACGCAGCGACGGACTGCACATGTGGCGAGGCCCCAGCACCGCTATGCCTGGGCCTGGGTCCCCACGCTTGGGGCCGCGGGGCGCAGTGCCTGTGGTTGGCATGGGACTTGTCTTCCAGGGCACAATGGGTGCGCGGACCCGTGCAGATTGCGAGGGCCCATTCTGGCTCAGACGGATACACACTGGCCGGGAGCAAGCTCGCAAACAAACAAACAAAAAAAAGGGGGGGGGGGGGGGAGGAAGAGGATTGCTCGCGTCGACGTGCCGCTGGGTTTGCTTTACTACCCACGGACGGAATTGCGTCCTTCCGCCCACCCCCCCCCCCCCTTGGCGCGGAAACAGTTGGGTCTTGCCTGGCAATGGGCGGTGTGCATGATGGGCACCACTCGCAACGAGCGTGCGGCTTGGACTGGCGTGCTTGTATATCGGGCGGCCCGTGCCTGGAATGTCGGGGCGGCATGTGCCCCGGGCTCATTTCCCCATGGTCTTTGTCGCTCTTTTAAGCTTCCGGGTGGGTAGGTGGGGCCCGCTCCAGCCATGCTGGCCCTGGCCGCCCGCTCGGCTGCGTATCAAGAGCCTGCCTATTGTTTGGGCGCACCCGTTTTTGCGCGAATCGCCTCGCGGTGTTGCGTGCCCCCAACCCACGCTGGCATCTCTGGAGGTTTGCTCACACATGCTCGTATTCAACCAGGATTGTACGCAGCATGATTTAGTTTGGAGCTGGTTTGCTTCGAATCTGCCCGAACCCCTGTCCCTTCTGCGGTTGCAGCCATGAGCAAGCGGCACGGACATTTCTTTTGTATATCCGTGTCGAAACCACGCACGCCAGCCTGAGGCCATTCCGCAAACAGTGTCTCGCAGCGCCTTCTTTGTAGTTGGCCGGACCACACTCTGCAGATGCACATCTTCCCCAGCGACAGTCTCTGATGTAAGAAATCAAACAGCTTTTTTTTTGTTGCTTCTCCAACAAAAGACAGGCCTGTTGAGGAGCAGGCCCTCTGTAGAATAGGGCGAATCACTCAAAAAAAAAAAAATATATATATATAGGAAAAAAAATAAGACGAAAAAAAAAAAAATCATTACACAGAGGTGCGTCTGGTAATCTCATTGGCGTTTCGAAAAGGCACAGCTGCGAACTGTCACGAGGGCCGAACAATCCAAACGGTGATTCAACACGTTCCACCATCCTACACTTCCCCCGAGCGAGGAGCAACACGAAGCGGTTTTTGAAGACTACGCCACTCTGAGCCAGAAAAACACAGCGCTCCTTTTTTTTTTTGCACACTTCCCCCCGCAATCGTTCTTTCTACCCAAGATCGAGATCGAGCCTGGCAGTGGCCCCACCCAGCATCTTCCACCGTGCTTCCGAATGTCGCTGACAAACGCTCCACCGACGTCTTCGGCGTCCCGGCCGGCTTTTGGGCACTCCCACAACGTGTCCATCAATTCGGCCGCGTCCATCACAGAGCCCACCACTCCGCCGTCCGTATTATCTACGCCAAAGCTGTATTTCTGGGAGTCCAACAAGCAAGACGGGTGCTTGGTGTTGCCCTCTTTCAGCTTGGATTCCATTCCCAGCCTCGGCCATTCGCACTCCCGCAACATCTCGGCAGACTCTTCCGGTTCTGACAAGGAAAACAAAACCATCTTCGAACCTCTGCAAGGAAGACGAGGCGCGGGCAAGATCGATAAGGAGTACTTGGTATCCATCATCAAAACCCCGCTCGCGCAAATAAGCAGCGAGATCTTGCGCTTGGCAAAAGACCAGCACGGGTGCCGGTTCCTTCAAAAGCGCATTGACGAGACGTACGTTGCCAGCGCTTCCTCGCGGAGAGCCAACTACAAGATCATTTTCGATCAGGTCAAGTCGTCGTTGTACGAGCTAATCATCGACCCGTTCGGGAACTACTTGGTCCAAAAATTGATCGACTACATGTGCGTGTCAGACCTCGACTTTTGTCTTCAGTCCCTCAGCAGTAACATATTTCTGATTTCCATCAACCAGCATGGCACTCGTGCTTTGCAAAAGATTATCGAAAAAATCAATACTGAGCCCCAATACGATATGCTCGTTAAAGGCTCGAAGCCGTACATTATAGAATTGATCAAGGATCTCAATGGAAACCACGTCATACAAAAGATTCTCAACAAGTATAGTCCCGAGAAATGCCAATTCATCTACGATTCCATTCTAGCTGACTTGTTGACGGTCGCCACTCACAAGCATGGGTGTTGCGTGTTGCAAAAATGCTTGAATCACGTATCCGATACCCAGCACGTGGCTTTTGCAAAAATTATCTTGAAATATGACAATTTTTCAGTCCTAGTCAATGACCAATTTGGAAATTATGTATTGCAATATCTCATTTCAATCAACTCCATTGATGTCAACTGCAAACTCTACCAAAATATTTACGAATATGGCACAACAAATTTGTGTGTCCTCAAGTTTTCTTCCAATGTGATTGAAAAGCTTATGATGAATTGTTTCAAGAATGAGGCGAAGCTGATTGCATTTTCGAACTTGAAATTTACCATCATTTTGCATTTATTGCTGGGTGAGTTAAACAAACTCATCAATAATGCATACGGCAATTATGTTGTACAAACCTTGATAGATATCTTGATTAACCCAAAAGCTCAATACTTTGTTGAGATGCCCTCAGGAGAAAAAAGAATGTTGCCTGCCTTGAGCCAATTGCTTTGCAAAGATTTACAGGTATCAACTGACACTTTGCAGGTTCAAATAATCAAACGGTGGTTTCAAGATTGCAAAATCGACTCCACATTTGGTAAGAAGATTCACGCGAAGATCAATAACATTTTGAATGGAGGCGGCAAGATTAATCAAAAAAAATCACCAAGCTCCTCTTCATTACGGTTTGGCTATGATTTCGAAGCAGATCAACTGGTGAAGACACTCAAACCCCCAGACCAGTACTCAAACAATTGTAATCACCACAACTACGGATCTCATCAAGCTTCAGAATTCTCCCACCCTGTGCCTTATAACCAGCAGCAGATCCCTCTGTGTCGAGCTCGGGGTTTTCAGGGAGGACAAACTCTCTACAATACTGTAAACCGCGGGGCTCAAATCAATCATTTGTCGTATGGACTTCATGCTGGTCAAGCCCCACATCAAATTTATTCCACAATGAACTCAGAAAATTGCCAACAAAATTCTCCCGCTCATGTCACATATCAGCAAGAACTTGCCAACTTGCACAACGCATCATATCCTGTTTTGAATAATTCGAAGATGGAGTCTTTTAATTCTACAAATCTCAACAATACAAGGGCAGGCTACTACAGAAAATTGAAAAGCCCTGGATACAGTCACATGGCTGAAAACAGATTTTTGTCCCCATACGAAGAAGCAAATGTGAGAGTGGCACATGCGTCATTCTTGAAAGACCGCCAGTGGTTCGAAAGTCCTCAGCATTTTTGAAAATAGCATATATTGATGTGCCCGATGATATGTTTGCAAACTTAGCAATATAAGTCTCGGCGGATGGAAGCACTGGAAGATGTGCTTGACGCTTGGTGCTTTTTTTATCTTTGATCGCTATGGAAGCACACGAGCGCAACAACAGATAGCCGAATTGATTTACTCACCTAAATAAAAAAAAAGTATAGTTATTCGAATAAACCTCCTTAAGTAGAGCAATGAATTCGATCCAGAAAGTCCACTCAAATGGTTTGCTTATAGACAGTTTCAGTTTTTCATAATCTTGATGCGAGCATTTGCAATCTATATGGCACACAAGCATGATCCGACTATGAACGGCTACGTTTGACTCTGTCCCAAGCAGTGCCCGAAGCCCTCTTTCTTGAAGTACCCTCTTTGAGATCCCTCTTATTATTGAACATTGACCAATCTTCACCGGCAAAAGTATTAGCTCGTTCTGCCATTTTTTGTTTGAAAGATTTCTTGGTAGCAGTGGTTGGCAATCTCGTAAAGTTGCTCTCCTCGTATCTTTGAACCTCCATTTCCTTCTGTTTATCACGAGATGTCTTGACTCCTCCTCTTCCATGACCCACGATGGTAGCACCAATTGAGGCCTCGGTTTGGGGCAATTCTGAGGATTCTGCCAAGTACTCTTCCATACTTTGCAATTTTCTGTTGCTTTGTTTAGGTCCAGCACGATCGTCAAATGCAGCTGTTGGTGGAGCCATTGCAGAAATCTTGGGTGGCTTATATTTTTCTGTGGAAGCCTCTTCCTTGGAAGATTTTCCGGGTTTCTTCGAGGGTGCCAATTTTGCCAAGGCTGCCGCGTCAGGACGGTATGAAAGAGCATCGTCGTCAGCCTCGGAATCCGACTCGGAGTTCGAATCTGGGTCTGAATCATTCGAGAGCGATTTCCCAGAACGTTTCAAGTTCTCAGCTTCTTCCGCTACGTTCTGGCTGGCTTTGATAGACTCTTCCTCCATCCTATGGTACGAGCGAACCATCTTGTCTAGCTGATACGAAAGTTTCTTCTCCAATGGCTTGATACCTTTTTCTAACGTAACTCTTTGCTGCACTGTGGCCATAACAGCCTTGAGTTTAAGAGCTTCGATATCAACATTATCGTCGCGGATCCTTTCTAGGTGGCTCAAAATAACGAGCACTAAGTTGTTGACATACGACAAAAGAGAGCCGCTTTTCAAAGAGAGCAACGACATTCCCTCGAGGGAAGCATCTGGGCTTTTGGATATCTGTTTGATCGTGTCAGGAAGAAGAAGCTCTGCTTCTTCAATGAATCTTGTTTGAGCCGACTCAACTGAGCTTTTGGTCTGGTTCAAAGAGCTGACGACCCCAGAGAGAAGTTCGTCAAGAGAAGACATATGAGGACTTTTTGGCGTGGATATTTGAGAGACTGTGATGGTAATGAAATAGGATAGAAGCAGCGCCACAGAATACTTCTCTGACAGGTAAACTGGTGGAGTCTCAGTCCCAGTTGAAAAAAGATGGAATTATCGCGATGAGACGCCGATGCGCATGCAAAAGGCCGCACGCTCTCCCAAGCTCACTCTATACGGAAATGTGCAACAAAAGCAGACTGATGTTTCACCGTTTAAGTTCTTTTGCAAAAATCTGGATTCCAAGAAAGTTCTCATCGACCAAAACGGATTATAAGTACTCAGAATCAAGAAATCTGCGATTATGTATCTCTTTCACGTGACTAGCCATATCGAGACAATTGCAACCAAGCACTCCGATACTTCGTTGAAGTGTAAAATAGCTCACGATCTGACCAAACAATTACAGAACGGTTCTACAACAAAAGTAGCATCAGCTACAGCGATCACCTGCTCAAATCTACTATAGTACAACGTAGTCAGCATTAATTAGCACTGGTAAAATTGTGGTGTACAGGTGTTGTGGATGTACAGGCATCTCCCGCCGCCTCATCTCATCTCTTTTCTCGAGAGCGAGCCCTCATTTTCTTGGGTCCACCATCAATAAGAAACAATGCCTCAGAACGAGTACATTGAACAACACATCAAGCAACATGGCAGAAGGCTCGATCATGAGGAGAGGAAGAGAAAAAAGGAGGCCAGAGAAGGACATCGTGTGGCCAAGGATGCTCAAAGCTTGAAGGGCTGGAGAGGTAAGCAATTCGCTAAAAAGAGATATAGCGAGAAGGTTGCCATGAAGAAAAAGATCAAGGCTCACCAGGAGTCGAAGGTTAAAGGACCTTCTACACCTAAACAGGACGATGGAGAAGCTCTCCCCACTTATTTGTTGGATCGTGAAACCAACAACACTGCCAAGGCCATTTCGTCTAGTATCAAACAGAAGCGTATGGAAAAAGCTGACAAGTTCTCGGTTCCTTTACCTAGAGTTAGGGGTATTTCCGAAGAAGAAATGTTCAAAGTGATCAAAACCGGTAAGTCTAAAACCAAGTCCTGGAAGAGAATGATCACCAAACACACATTTGTCGGAGAGGGGTTTACACGTAGACCAGTCAAGATGGAGAGAATTATTCGCCCTTCTGCTCTCAGACAAAAGAAAGCCAATGTGACCCATCCTGAGTTGGCTGTCACTGTATTCTTGCCTATTCTTGGTGTCAAGAAGAACCCCCAATCGCCTATGTACACGCAATTGGGAGTTTTGACTAAAGGTACAATCATTGAGGTCAACGTATCCGAGTTAGGGTTGGTTACTGCGGGAGGAAAGGTTGTTTGGGGTAAGTATGCCCAGATTACGAATGAGCCTGACAGAGATGGGTGTGTAAATGCCGTGTTGTTAGTTTGAATCGCTCGACAATATGCGCAACACTCTTATACTTTATTTCTGGTCTCTTTTGCATTGGTTCTCTCTAGGTTTCTGCATGTATAATCATCATACAATATATCATCTCTTTTTTGAAGAATCTAAAATCATTTCATAGCATCTGTTCTCTATCACTTGTACCGGTTTGTTAAATCACAATGAACTTCAAGACAACTTTTTTGACTCAACCAAATTAATCATGCTGTTCAAACAAAAAAAAAGATCAGATATGCCTCATTTCAAATGATAGTGTCAGTAAACAAATGACAACAATAAAACTTTGCTCTTATACCCCGAAATGCACTTTTTGCTCAAAACAATCAATCAGATGACACTGAAGGCGTACCTACGAATATACCTTTTGACACAAATATTATCTTGTGCAGCCCTATTGTTGAGGTGCCATAACCTAGACGCCAGAGTGCACCCAACTTTTTTAACAGTAGCCATACAATTTTTTAAAAAAATTAATAAATTAGAAATGCAGTAGTAAATTTTTCATCGGCCCGAAAAGACTTCGAATACCAACAGCTGCAATACATATACATTTGGAATACTTCATACTTAGGTATAAATCATTACGCACATGACTTCAAGAACTAGTTAATGATGTCATTTTCGAAAACATCATTGCATTGCCAGTTGCTTTTGCCGACCGAGCGCAAGCCACAATTTATGATTAATTTGGCATTTTCACGAACAATCTCCCACTGACTTTTGTATAGCTTTGTACCAACAAGGAAGCAGAGGCCGCTGATGTTTTGTTTGGAACTGATCTGCGGTAGAACCTCGCAGTGCTTATTGATTGCATCGAATAATGGTACCTGCCTTTTATTCGTGCCTATTTTGTGGATACAATAATCATCTGCCAACCCCACATCATTGAATTTTTTCGAGAATTCATTCCTGATTCGGTAGAGATACATATATCCATCCTCCAATACTAAATTACTTAGCTTCTCATAGGACTTCTGATCCTCGAGCGCGAAGCTAGTCTCCAAACTCTTGAACAATGTGGACTCTAGTCCACAATTCGAGAAAATATAACACCAAAGGACTAATGTAGCGACGCTGGCAGCGTACGTGATGTCAAGACAATCATAATCAACATCCCAATCATGAAAGCTTATGGGCTTATTTTTGTCTTTCTCGTCACCCAAAGGTGGAAACATGAGGTCCCAGAGAAACCAATAACAATGAATGACGGATCGCACATTCACTAAATCCGTAAATGAAGTAATTGAGCCATCTTTTTTCCAAATTGAGCTTAATTTTTGCTTCACAATATTGATATCCTTTGAAGAGACTTCAACGCTCATATTGCGCGGCGATCCACTGAATATAGCTATGTCGTAATGATTTATATCCAGTATTCCAATAATCAGAGCCAAATGGTACATAGAGAGCTTGCACCGAGATTCATTGACCTTGAAATGCGAAGGAGGGTTCAATTCACAAGCAGCGGGGTGGAATCCTTCTGTAAAGCTATCCATTGATTTAACGATAATCTCTTTCCAACGCGTATTTCTGTTTCTGTTTGGGCCCAAAGGAAAAACGTGCAAGTCATTTTGTAGTTCAGTCTGCTGCATTTGGTGCATTATAGACACCATGCCAGCAAATAAAATATTTTTGGTAAAAGGAGAATACGACAGTATCGAGCTTTGAGCTTTCATGAGCTTTTTCAAAGCACTGAGAAAATTTTCATCCAGAAAAGTTTTGCTCAGGTCTTTCAAACTTAGGAGTCCTGAAGCTGGAATGCTTTTTAATTTTCTTTGTCGCTCAACGAGCTTTCCAAAAGACCCGTTCACTTCATCAGAGTTCCAGAGCTTGTCTTCTTCACAGGGCAAATCTAAAAGCAGAAGCTGAAAAAAAGAAATTTGCGGGTTATGTCTGAACTTAATGTAATCAATAGAATCCAAGTAAAAGGTCATGAATGTTATTCTCTTCATAGACTCAGACTTAACCCATTTTTGGAATAGACTTTGATCTTTGTTCAAGCTATTTTCGGTGACACATGTATCTTCATCGCAATTGGCGTCTTCCCTTGCACTATTGCTTTTTCCGTGGTTCACAATGTCTGATTTATTCTTCAATGAAGGATTTCCACCAAGAAGGGGAGAGCGCCTTAGCAATTGAACGGTAGTACCATGATGGACATGACCTCTTTCGTGCATTTCTCTTGCGAGAAAGTTCTTCTCACACCACTCAAGGAAGTTTAAGCTTTGTAAAACCCAGACTTCCACAGGACATTTAAACCCTGGGTGTTGGAAAATCTTGAAGCGAAGGGGCTCCGCTACAAGTTTGCAGAACTTGTATTCCAGGCATGAAACATTTCTATCTGTTTCCGATGGTGTTGAAGCGCAGTACATGCAACCAATTAAAAGCATAGACAAAAGAAGAAGAGGCTCTGCTGTAGCCGTGCTGAAAGAAGGTTTGTGTAAAACAGAAAAGCGTTTGTGAAAAGACTTCCAAAACCCATAAAGATAGAATGACATTCTTTGCTCTATATCGTGCAAATAATCCTCATCAAAAGTATTCTGGAGCACCTTCTTCGTGAGTTCCGGGATTGACTCTATGATTCTTACCCATAGATGTTTATTCAAAAATAAGTGTTTGTTTTTTTCGACATTGATTTCCAGCAGGTAGTAAGGCAAAATATGTTTCACCAGAATATTTTCCGATTCATTAGTTTGAGGGTAGATGAAAGACTGAGACGTAATCGAGTCAGTCGTGTTTGTGGGAGAGCTGAAGGATGAAGTAAAAACAGTCGGACTTACTCCTGTTTTCGCCCCAGAATGATTCCCTATCCTCCTTTCTTGAAATTCCGAATATACAGTATCTAACGGATTTTCGCCATTCAGAAAGTAATTAAGGTCATGAAGACCCATATTCAGCATTGAAAGGTTTTCCATTGCGTGTTCTGTATGTGAAGACCACGTGGGTTTGTTTTGAGCGCTGAATGTTCTCTCCTTGGAACTTTCTGCTGCTTGTTGTGCTGGAGGCTGGGTTGCTGGAACGAACTGAAGGTTCCCGAGCAGTTCTGAGTGAATGGAACTAAGCATTGGGGAAAGCGGGGTGTGACTCAGATCTTGCAGAGATTCCATGAATAGCCAAGAAAGGATATCGTTTTGAGACCGGCCCTGACCGGGGCCTTCACCATATGAAACATGATCTCCATTAGTTGTGGAATCTTGCCCTGTGAGAGGTCTTGTTTGCGTGAGGTTATGAGAATTTACTTGCACTGATTTCAATGGGAAACTCACAGTAGCGCGCTGGTGAGAAACGAGGTATTGTGTATCCAGAGATACATGCACGGGATTTTGCAGTACCCTAGCTTGTTGGTTCGTCAAAGGCATGTATGGCGGCTGAGAAAAGATGCTTGAAGGTGGTTGCAAAGGCATGATATATTGCCCCGCCTGGTTCGTGGCTATGTGTTGGTCATTCTGTACGTGATATTGATGAGAATCGTGGAGCAATGTTGTACGCAAGCCAGGAAACGAGCCAGGAAACGAGCCAAGAAGAGGTGCGGGTACGAGCTCCCTTGGGGCAAGTGTCTGCTTCTGTTCCGTCTTATCGCTCATAGTGTGCGGGGTGGCTGACACTGTCGAGGCGGTGATGACAGCCATGTCCAGCATGGCCCCATTTGCAGCGTTATCCTCGATAGTTCCAGGCGACGCTCGTCCGGCTAGAGGCTCATTTTTTACTCCAGCGGGACTTGGGATGGCCGAAGGCAAGTTCACGAGCTCTTCCTTAGCTTGGCCTACTTCCCGTTGGGGCGAGACGTCGGGTCTTTCCAGAAGATGACGTCGGTAGTGCCTTTCGCGTAGATCCCGCCTCACAAAAGTTTTTCCACACGCGTGTCTTGCACCTGCTTTGTCGGCAATAGTATAGTTGCAAACATAGACTTGCTTCGGCTGGTGATTGAGATAGTGTCGAGCTAAATGATCAGATCTAGTGAAAACCTTGGCGCACTTCAGACAAGGGAACGCCCCGACAGTTCGCCGCTTTTTTCGGCGTCCATGTGCTTCTTCCGATATTGTGCCTGGGCTTTCAGCCATTGTCGGGAATACAGATGGAGGCTTTGCTATCACGATCGCGTGCTTTAGACAAATTTATATTGGAAGCATGCTCACTTCCAATCCAAGTGCGCAAGATGCGTCGCGCCTCTCGAGCCTCATTTTACTCAGACAATCTAGTCCTGTTCTAGGTATGTGAGTCTACAGGCTGATGTTTGCTTCCGACAAATTTTTATGTGCGCAATCTATAAACCCTGTCTTTGCTGCATTAAGGGCACGTTGGCTCCAAGAGACCCTGATTCTGCGCTCTCACAAATTCTATATTAGAGGCGTCACTTTGCAGCAGGCATCATTCATTTTCGTCTAACATAAACCGAACTCCAACCTTTCGGGGGACTCTCGGCGCTTCTTCCTTGTTTTCTTCTTCCATCATGAGCACCTCAGACATTTTGGCGGCACTTAGTATCAGTGCTTCAAGCGCACTTGCCTCATCTATGGAGCCAGTCTGCCTTTTGTCTGCATGTAACTCTCTTCTGTACGCATAGTAAAATCTTATCAAATTCATGCTATGAGCCTCCTCTTCCATGCTGTTCAAGAGCTTGTGGAAGAGAGACATGTTTGAAAAAGGGCGGTCGTTGCTGGGGCTTCCGAGCGAAAGAAGCATCTCAAGGCTGTACTCAAGAAATTCAGTCGGGTTTAATCTCCATATGTTTTTGAATGCCATGTATAACTCGGGATTGTCTGTTCGATAGGTTGTTTGTAGTTGATTCGCATTCATCATGATACGCTCATAGTGAAGGTCTTGTACATTATCGAAGCCTAGTTCGATGTGTTTCTCCTTTACTTCATCTATGAGTCTTAAGCACAAAGGTTGTACGTCCCCGCGTTTCACGCTTTCAATTATATCGAAACATAGGCTCTTTGTATCTGACGCCTCAAATTCTTGAACAAACAAATTCGTGAGAAAATTTGCAGTATCTTGAAGAAGACCATCACACGCGTTTGCAGATGCCTCGCAAGCCAAATAATTGTGGAAGCACTTGTTGAGGCTAAGCAAAAGAACACGCCTAGATCCACCTTTAGAGCTTGAGGCGGCAAGTATGGAGACAGCCTCTTTTGAAAGAGGAGAATCCGGCTGGCTTACCGCACAGACCTTCCTTTGCGTTTTTGGTGAGACGTTCAGACGACTTTTAGATTTAGACTCTGGGCGCAAAGGATGCGTGACACTCACGGTCAGTCTGGCCTCTCGTGCAAAACTTCGTAGACTTCCCACAAATGCAATAGATGATTTGTTGTGTACGTAATGACGCAAAGAGGCATCAATCAGATTTTTGGTCTCCTTGAGCGTGGCATCTGTACATTGATCAAACGGAAATCGAGCAGATATGGGCGATTGTTTGGGCGCAGGCGAGAGGACTCTGTTTGAGACATACGGTTGTGAAGAAGTGTCTTTTTTCTCTGTGTGTTTTGGGTATGTATTTTCTTCCACAATACTGTTCTCCTGAGCTGGTGATAAACGTGGAAAAGAAGGCCTGAGCGAAAAATCAATGGAATGACCTCTTTTCTGAGGTAATCCAAGACTATCTATTCCAGTATGAGATGGCCTAGGGGCAAAGTTGAGATTATGCTGATGAATGTACGACCGTACATGGTGATTCATGGACATTTCTCAGTTTTTGAGATCGTCATGGATATAATCTCCCCAGATCTTCATCAGCATCGATTGGCTTATGACTTTTTGATCGCGCGTGCAAATACCAAGAAGAGGGGCTAATGAGCTTTGGCAACTGTAGACAACGCTTGACAATCAGTCACAAATGCAGCCAAGCGCATGAAAAACAAAAAAACAGCTAAAGAAAAAAAATTTGAGATAGATACGACTGGAGTACAATAGATCTAATGGAGTGTAGTTGAATTTACGTCGTAAGATAGAGCCCTCAAATTCAGATAGGCAGTGGTGTGTCCTGGGAGAAGCTGGAGAGTAAAATAAGAGAGAATAACATGCTTAAAATAAAATCTTCAACACCCTTGTCTAACAAAACTAGACATTGTTCATTGTTATTCAAGATGTGCGACACTCGCCACTCGAATAGATCAAATTGAATGCCTTTTTTTTTCTTATAAAAACACTCTATTTTTATTGTGCATATATCGAAAGCATCAATGACCATAAAGCAATTTCTGCAGGTGAACTGAAATTGACAAATTTGTCTTGAACCTTCAAATGTATTAAACTGGAGGTGCTGCAGAACTGAGCACGTTTCCTTCTTTGGCATATTATATGAAAGACGCTTAACAATGGGACTTAGCTAAAATCAACATCGAGCGTAATACGAGTTGGTTGGATGATTTCTGTTTATTGAATGTTCCTCCTACTCTCAACTAGCGGCCTTGCATATTTGGTGGGGTACTTGCCAGTGTATTTGCAGGCTGGAGAGGACGACTCACAGTCCGACTTAGCATTGATGGAAGCAGAAATCCCATAGACTGTCTGCCGAAATGCGAGAGTGGGAACTTTCTGGTCAATATTAAAGGCGGATCCACCGAATTACTAGCATTTCCTGCAATCAGGGGAAGAGGATATAGCGGGGTGGCCCATGCCTGAGGAACCGCAGTGTCAGTTAAAGGCGTCACCATAGCAGTCATGGTTTTTCGAGGGGGATTAAATACATCTGTCAGACACTCAGCAATATGAGCAATGAACTCATCTTGATTCAGCGTAAACACGAAATTGCAATTTTCTCTGATGGTTGCAATCTTTTTGGACAGTGGATCAGTTTCCCGAATAGCCTCGACTTCTTTTCGGCATAGAGGACAACTTACATGCCCATTGAGCCATTCAATAATACAAGACTTACCGAAAACGTGCCCGCAATGAGGCATGGACACAGGAATATGCTCACAGTTCGAAGACACTTGTGTTTCCAGCTTGAGAGCAGGGAACATTTCAGTGTGTGTCACCAAATTTCTAGTGTAAAGGTTTGTCGTTGGAAATCTAAGATGGTGTCGAGCAGTGGGATCGACGGGCAAAAATAGAGACGGGTCACAGAACATCTTGCTCTCCTCGGGAGTGGGTATCACAATATCTTTGTTAGACATTTCGGATGCAATTTGTTCAAGCAGAAGTTTATTCTCTGTTTGACTTTTTATCTCGTCCTCGGGGTTAGATCTCTTCTTTTTTTTCTTTTCCATTGTATACGGGTCGTAACAGATTGGACAAGTGTCATTGCTCATGTCTGCCAAATCAACGCTTTGAAGGGATGCAATTGCATCTTTGGAGGCTGCTTTTTTTTTGAAACGGATCCCGCTTGCTGAAAACGCCCTTTCGATAATATCTCTGAGCCAAAAGGGCATTTCTCCATTGTTGACAAGGTTACCATCGAGATCAGTCTCAATTAATGTGGAGTTGAATACTCCGTTTCCAAAGTGTGTATTCATTTTGAGTACGCAGGGGGTATGCCTGTAGTTTTTATTGTGATCCACAAACTGTGTGTATCTAAAATCAGTATGGCCTGTGGCTTGAACCTTTTAGAATTTTGTGAAAGCCCCTCGCGTTCTTCCTTTCAATTTACTATACACTGTGACAGGTGAGCATGAGTCGTTCGGCAATGGTGTGCACTTTACTAGTCATGCGATACTATGCTTGAGACTATATGCCAGCAACAAGTAAAATATTCGCAACTAGTATATTCATCTTTTTTTACTGCTACAGAAGTATAAAAAAAAGTAGTGCTTGTTACAGCAGCTGTACAACATATCAAAATCACGTAAAATGGGCCAAGCTCTGGTGCTGAAAGCCCAGAGAGTGACTATAAGAGAATCACTTGAACTAGACACTGGAGTCTTGTCAAAACTGTTAGAGATAGTATGCAATTTTTCCATGTGGTTGTATGCGCTTCGCAAAGTACTGGGCAGATTTTTGGGCACCGGTGAGAGAAAATTAAATTTACTGCGGGGAAGACTTTTTCAGAAACCAGCAATCAATCGTCATCCCTCAAGCACTTGGCGACTCGGGCCTCGCTTTGGATTTCGGAAAATATCTCAAAGACCGGAAGCGAACCTCTTCTTGACCAACCTTCACTAACTGTCACGCTTGATGCATCAGGATCTTGTTGCATGAGAAGTGCGTAGATTTTGATAGATTCTTCGCTTATTGAGTATTCACGCGTATTGCTGTTTGATACCCGCGACCATACTTTGACGATCGGAGGGTAAAGCACCAATGTCTTCTGGTGAGAGTGATAAGACTTGAGCAATGAGGTCTGCTTGATCCTTTGGCAAGTTTGCCAACTTCATCTGAGCCAGGAGAGGAAGATGTGGCCATCTCGAAGCGGTGGGTGGAATAGGAGGAGCCAGAGGTATCAGAGGCATATTCTGGTGAGAGTTCTGATTTTGAGGATAGCCTGAGTTGAATCTTTGAGAGTGCTGGTTGGGAACGCTTGCCTGGTTGTATCCATGAGCCTGATTTTGGCTGGGCCCTGTGCCCTGATTGAATCCCAGAGCTTTACCGTAGGTGCTATCATGGTTGGTAAATTGTCTGTTACCGTAGTTCTGCGCATACGATCCGGGAGGCTGGGAGACATTGCTGGTGTAACCTTGGCTGGACTGGTTAAATGAGCCTGGATACATATTTTGTTGTTGAGGCGGCGTTGGTGCAACTTGAATGTTGGATTTGCTTGCTTCAGCTTTCATCGCTTCCTGAATCACCTCTTCATCAATGAACCCCATAAGTAAAAGAGCCTGGGTTGCCGACGCTGCCAAATGTGGTGAGAAACGAAAAACATCTGCCGCTCTTGATGAATCAGCGCTATTCAAGATGTTTTTTAGGTTTGCGATCAACTCGATGAGCTGTGGCGGCGGAATTTGACTTAAGGTCTCGTTTATTTTGTCCGGTGTTGAAAATGGAAGTTTTTTCGGGAGCGCTAGGAACTGAGTTGCTTTGAGCCATTCGTCTGGGAGGGTGTTACTTGCATTTGGGGGCGCGATACTACCTATGGTGGACATATTGCCCGCAAGAGGTGGCGTGTGAGATGCTCCGCGTGAGTTGGGGGCGTTGAATGACATGTCTGGGCCAGAGGAAGAGGAATATTTGGCTAGTGTTGCTCGCAGAAGCTGTGGATTCTTTACCGCAATCTCAGGGGGAAATTGTACACCAGCGGGCAAATTTTCAGGTATCAAAGGAATCATGGTTCTTTGGTCGTTGCTCCTAAAGGTTTCTTTGACTTCGGTCCTAAGTCTCCTTACTTGCCCCAGGCTGGGTATAACTATTTGAATCTTGGGGAGAATCTGTGCTGCATTCGCAGCTTGTTGTGGTGTTTCAAACTCTACAAATGCAAACCCTTTGTTTTTACCAATGTGGTCAAAGCCTAGTCTAACGTCGCAGACATTTCCTATCCCGCAAACAACAGCCTTGAGATTATCCTCACTCCATTCAAAGGGAATCAGGCCGACATATATAGTCGATAAATTGGGTTTCTGTGATTCATTTCTCCTCATTGCAAATGTTCTGCCTAGTTATGTCAATGTCGTGGTTGTGCGTCATGAGAAGAAGATCAAGATATCTCGTAGTGCGCAAATCAAAATGCTTGAGCGCGCTAGCGTGTATTGTCTACGAATTCAGGCTCGTTTGAAACGTCTTTATGATACAGGCAGAGAGTTAAATAATTTCGCAAGCCGGCGATATAGTCAAAGGAAGTATAGAGGACATTCACAAGTGGGGGGCGGGAAATACTTGGCTTGTTGTGATTTTGACTCTGATCTCAATTTGCTCTTTTCTTCCAATCTCCCAAAATCATGAGCCCTATTTATTATTGTATACACTCCAAAACTGCATTAATCTAATATTCCGTACGAACCTTTACTTATCTCATTTTTAACATTCTCCACAACCTTTCGCTTGCTCTCATCGAGAAAGCTCAACTCTTGTTCTGATAACGCATTCACCTGTCTCAACAACAGCACGTGATCGTGGGTCAAAACATCGACCTTTGCCTGGCCTCTGTTGAGACACAATTCCACGAGGTCCTTAGAAGTTACGTTTATCATTAGACTTGTTTCGACAAGTGCATGTGAGAGCTGAGGACACTGAATCAAGAGTTTCTTCATGAGCTGTGGGTTCTCGAGGCTCATCGATCGGGCCTCTTTCAACATCTCCGAGGCTGTCTGCAGATCTAGCGATGACAAGATAGAGGAGATGGCTTGCTGTGCTGTTTGATTTTGAAAGAGCTGCACGCCTAGAGGCAAGGGTGGAAGCTTGTTATAGTTCGAGAATTCAGGCATGGAATCAAACGCATCGCTATCACTGGCAAAAGTGCATCTCAAGTACCTGTTCCCCACATTCATGTTGTTCAAATTTCTGACCGCAGACAACGCAGCTTCCCGGTCAGAATACCTAACAAATGCAGAACCTTTGGACCGGCCTGTTGTTGAATCGAACATGAGCTTCAAATCGGTGATTGGTCCAACAGACTTGGCGATCTCAGCTACCTGCTCCTCTGTGTAGTCGTAGGGAATGCTACTCAAATAGATGATCGGGTCCTGCGAATCGGCCAGCATAGTGTAGAATCTGACAATTAGAAAGGCGTGAAATGATTCAAATGAACAAGTCAACTCAAAACTGCACTGACTTTGGAAATACTCGTGGCCAAATGTAAGTCGCACGGAGCTGGTGAGCCAAGAATGATGGCACCGAAACTCGTGGAGAGACAGATCCGTACACCTACATCACCAGCAAAACGACCAATGCCACTTCGTTTCCTTTTTTCTTTTTTTCTGGAAGCTTTGTGCTTGCAGGAATAGGCGGACTCAAGTCGTGGAGCACTTTTTGGATGTAGTTGCCAAATCACGCTCTGGACCGTTATCGTCATTTCAACAGCGCATCACCCGTATGAGGTGCATCTGTTGGGGATTGCCTCTTCAGGGGCTTTTCCGAAACTTGGGGCATACAAAAGGGGAATATATGCCAAAAACTCGAATCATGCGATTTTTGGTTAAAAGAAAACGTAATTTCGAAAGGACATAGCTCCCTAGCTACAGCGAAGCAATACCCAATTGTTCACCAAATGGAACCTTTCCTTTAATATGCAAACTCCCAGTGTCAGAGGAATGAAGATTTCAGAACAAGGTCGGCAAAGCAAGAACCACTACAGATTTAAATGCTTTGTTGGCTAAGTGGTCGCGGATCTACACCGGGCCTTCTCAAGCTAGATATCATCATGTGTTGGTCACCATTCGATTCATACGCCTGAGTGCTCGATAGTGCGATGCACAATTTTATACCCCATCACCATGTACACCACAGCTCCTTTTATCAGAAGCACTGCCCTGCTCTTGCCAAATGGACGCAAAAGAGATCAAGTCGACGGTCTCCAATTTGGAGAAAACCACTGATGATGCAACGATCTTGAAGCTTCTTAATATCTTGAATGATGGTGTGCAACCTACAGAGAAACTATTACGTGAAACAAAAGTAGGTGTGGCTGTAAACAAGTACCGCTCGAGTGGCAGCAGCGACATTAGTGCATTGGTTAAGAAAATGATTAGAAAATGGAAAGATATAGTTCAGAATGAAAAGCTGACCAAGAAGTCTCTGAGAGACATGCTGCAAACGAAACTGACTACCGATCAAGTTTCTGAGTCCCGCCCTGTGCCCGGGTCCGCTTCCGGGAAATTTCATCTGGGACCCAGGAATCCAAAAACAGATGGAGTCAATACGATTATCTACGATAACAACACCCGCAATGCTTCCGTGAGTGCTTTGTATACCGCGTTGGCCATCGATAGAGATGACGACAGTTCTGTGATTTTGGAGGTGGCTCGAGAAATCGAGAGCGAGGTTTTCAAGGCCGAGTACGCCTCTGTTACTGACAGTTATCGCAACAAATTAAGAACCTTCACCATGAATTTGAGAAACAAAAAAAATCCTCAGTTACGTGGAAGGTTGCTCGAGGGCCATATAAAGCCTGCTGTATTCATAAAGATGCCTCCGAGCGAAATGGCGCCCGAGGCTTTGAAGAAGGAAATCGAGAAATTACACAAGCAAAATCTTTTTGATGCTCAAGGAGCTACCGAAAAAAGGGCAGTCACTGACAGGTTTACTTGTGGCAAGTGCAAGCACAAGAAGGTGAGTTATTATCAAATGCAAACGCGTTCTGCGGATGAGCCTTTGACGACATTTTGCACATGTGAGAATTGTGGCAATCGGTGGAAGTTTTCTTAAATCGAGATATCTGATGCATCGAAGTGCTTTCCAGGTATGTCCTGCAATCGCAGGTAGTCAAATACGTTGCTTGAAATGCTGCAGATGTAAAACAGCCCTTCTAAGGAGTGCATGAGATTGATCATGTATTAATATATTCTAGCATCACAATTGTATATGTGTAATTGTGTTATGAATTATGGCCCAAGTACCTTTTAAATACTAACTTCCTTCGCCATGTATGCCAACAAATCAACCTTGGTCACAATTTGTACTGGCTTCATCTCGTTGTCAGTAATGATGGCATTGGAGTTTGTTTCGAAAAACTTGTTCAATAGAGATAAAGAGGTGTCCAAGGTGATGGCCTGGTACGATCTCTTGGTGAAGCCTGACTTCTTGGTGATGGAGAAAGATTTTTCAAAGTCAGCTAACTTGGAGAAGTCCAAGAAAATGTTACGGATGGAGTTGGTCATCTGCACTTTTTTAGTCGATAAGGACTTCAAAATTTGCGACAAGGTGATCAAGCCCAATAACTTTCCGGATTGATTCAATACAGGCAATTGGTCAAAACCGTTGCTTTGCAACAAGTTGAAGGTCTTCTCGACAGTATCTGCCAATGTCACCGTCACAACAGGTGGTTTGCCCGCCACCAAGTCCTTGATGCTTCTGTTGTTCATGAAGTCATCTGTCTTGTCCGCTGCAACATTGTTCTCCTCAAGCTTGAAACCGTTGGTCTTCATCCACTCATCATCCGCAAACTTGGACAAATAAGATCTGATGGAATCAGGAAATACAACAACAAGGGTATCGTCCTCAGTCAAGTCCTTACCAATTTCCAAGGCTGCTTGCAAAGCTGAACCAGACGAGCCACCAACAAGAATGCCCTCCTCTCTGATGATTCTTCTGGCCAACTTGAAAGACTCCGCGTCATCCGTCTTGATCCACTGATCAACATACTTTCTGTCCAATACATCGGGGATGAAATCATACCCAATACCTTCAACAAGGTATCCTTCGGTGGATGCATTCAAAGACTCGGGCTGCGCCAATACGGAACCCTTGGGGTCCGCACCGTATACTGTGATACCGGAGTTCTTTTCCTTCAAGTATCTCGAGATACCAGAAATGGTACCGCCAGTTCCAGCACCAGCAACAAGATGGGACACTTTGCCCTCGGTCTGTTCCCAGATCTCGTAGCCAGTACCGTAATAATGTGCGTCTGGGTTAGCCTCATTTCCGTATTGGTCCAAGATAACCGAGTTTGGAATTTCCCGCTCCAATTTTCTTGCGACTCCAATGTGCGATTCTGGGGCGTCCCACGCAGCCTCGGTTGGTGTTCTGATAATCTCAGCACCCAAAGCCTTCAAAACAGACACCTTCTCGTTAGACATTTTCTCGGGCAACGTGATGATAGTTCTGTATCCTCTCACTGCTCCAACAAGGGCCAAGCCTATACCGGTGTTTCCAGAAGTTGGTTCAATGAGAGTGTATCCTGGCTTTATTCTTCCAGATTTCTCGGCTTCTAAAACCATGTTCTTAGCGATCCTATCTTTGATGGAACCTCCCAGGTTAAACAATTCAACTTTGGCATAAACCTTGGCCTTGATGCCGTAGGATTGAGGAATCTTGTTCAATCTGATCAAAGGCGTGTTTCCGATTAAATCCAAAACATCGTTGGAGATTGGTGGAACGGTCATTTTCGAAAGGGTACTTTTCCTGATAGCCAGTTCCTGACGGAAGGGGGAAAAACTGTGGATGAGATTGAAAAATTGTGCGCCACACAAGGCAGTACCTGCAGCCAGAAAATGCCTCACCACTTTCATACATCCTCTGGGCATGGACTGGGTTCACCCAGTGTCCTGTAAAATATAGCTGTTTGAACATTTAAATTTCGTTTTTATTTCTGATATTCTCACTTCCAAAGCGGGCCGCAATCAATGAAAGAAAGACTCACGTGTCCAAGAGAAATGATCCATCGATTGCGGCCTTTTACAGGAATATCCCCATCAGTTGAATCTTGCCTTCCAAAATCTCCTCAATGCTAGTTTTTAATGCAGCCTTCCAAAATTCATTCCTTAGAATTAAAAGTATCGAAAAACACGGAAATTGTTTCTGGAGTTACCCATTGCTATAACCGCATCATGCTGCTCATAACCGCGTAGCGTCATTGTTTGCGAGAAGTAAAGAAACTGGTTTCGTATCACGAAACGGAGCGACGTAAAATTAATTTTGAGTATTTACATTCAGTATACTGATGGTGCTTCAAGTTTTGATATTTGTGCATCTGCAAAAATTTGCCTATCAGTGTTTTCAGGACACTGTGCTATTATTTTTTATCTTTTTCGTGATTTGCGTGATCAGTACAATTTTGAGGAATAAAAGTCTTTTTGGCAAGAGTATTCGAAAAGCATGCAGAAATTAGCCGCTTTTATCAAAAACCTAATTGTACCCGTTGCTTCCCAAATTCCATTCATCACCATCTACACTATGATCAGGTGAGGCAAGGAAGTTTTGTTTTCTAAAAAAACGGACCTTTCCGAATTTAAACTCTTCAACCCGGGCACGCTTGGTGAGAAGTCGGGGCTATAAACTTTTCGTTCTTAGGTTTGGCGATTTGAGATCTCAGTGACTCACTTTTTTTTTGTCTGATTATATTTCTGCGTTTATTCCAGGAAAAGGGCGATAACATTTTGACAAACTACCGACGTAGATGTATGAAGAAACTATCTTTTGTTCCCAAATTTTCGTTCTATTTGTCCATTACTAAGATCAAGCGAGAAACTATTGACGTGCGATTGATGTAGTCGGATTGCTCATGAACTAAAGATATATATTGATCTACTTCTCCTCACCAAGAAGAACTTCTCTCGCTCTCTCGTGTACTTGTTATTTGTACCCATATGTTTAACTGCTAGTAAAAGACTTGCATTGTCCATCGTAATATGTTTCTAGTAAAGAGCGAAGACGAACTACTTCAGTATGTTTGCAAGATCAGCGGAAATCTCGAATCAACATGGTTTATTTTAAATGGGTGTGCAACATCTGCATTGCTTATTGATTCTTACATTCAAAAAGCACACGTCGATATGCTACTACCGTACACTTATAATCTTACACTTGATAACTTCGGGATCTTCTCCTGGTACACCTTTAGTAAAGTCGAAGACTTGAAACAAACCCTTCCTGTCAACCGCCATTACTTTTCCGCCATCTGATGAAAAGCATACTGAAGCAGATTCGGTATACCGGAGAGCCGGCGTAGAGTCCCCAAGTAATACTATCGCAGTTCCCACTTGCTTCAGACTTTTAATATTTCCGTATCCATTGTTTATGGCGACTAGAATCAATCGCCCCAGTTTGTCAACAAAAAGCAAGCTGTCCCCCCGAGGAGACACCTCGACCCCATATACATTTGAGCCAATCTCATGGACTTTCATCAAGATATCTACATCAGTTACGACTGATGATTCCTCATCATCAGATGTAATGTACCCATGTACAGGAGTAGTATCATGATACTCTTCCTCTTTCAAACTATGCAGAAGCAGCTTTCGAGAATCCAAAGCAGGGCCATTAATCTTCAACACCACAGAAGGCTTATTCTTCAAAGACGAAGATGTGACCACTATGGTATTGGTGAATGGGTGACCAAATTTAATGTCCGTAATGCCTTCATTATCTAGCATTTGATCATCGTCCTCAGACTCAAGAAGTCGGTCTATTCCATCTATTCTCTCGTCCCCTTTTCTTCGAGCAAGTCTTGTGTCTGAGAAAATAAGCCTTGGTCTCTTGTAGTCCATCCTCTGGTCTCCACGCAAACTAATTATGAAATATCGCATTTCATAGACTGTACAGCAAAGAATGTGCGTGGAAGAGGCGTTAAAATTAATAATCTTAAGGGGGTCACGATATGGAACTGTGATTGTGATCGGAGTAACCAGTATTGTATCCAAAGATTTGATCTGAGTCTTTTGGGGTCCTTGTATATGATGAAGAATAATAAATGGTTGTTGTTTTCCGGTCATTTTTTCTTTGGTAGTTATACCACATGCAATAAGTTCATTATTTGGGGCAAGGGCAATACATCGTATTGGAAAATCTATGATGTAAGTGTAGACCGGTTGGCCAATTTCACCTCGAGATGGATCAACGTTTAGTACTCTCATTATACCTTTCGTTCCCAGAATTACCAAGAGCTTTTCTGACAAGCAACACAGGAGTTGGTCCCACGATTTGAGCCGATGTGCGAAATCATTCCTGCTTGCATTCTTGCTGTGCTCCGGTTTTTTGTCTGCAAAATCATTGTGAACAACTACTCCAGGGTTCGCAGGGTTCTTTAGGGAGCTCTGATCTTTACCATATTCACCAGTCAGCCTACCACAAGCTAAGTGCGTGGGCTTCCCATTGGTATAGCGATAGAGCTCCCACTTTTTGTCAGAAACCAAAACAAAATGAGTGACTTCACATTTGAGATCGTGATCAAAATAGGTAAATATTGCTGTGTTGGTGAACCTGGTAATCTTTTTGATCAAGCTTCTAGAGCTAAACAGTAGTTTTCCTTGCTGGGTGGCATAGCTTGACACCTTGCGATGGAATGGGAAGCATAGAGAGAAATTCCTTTCGGCATTGGCTTCGAGTCCAGAAAAAAGCTTGAGCTCTCGATCCTGAGTTCGGGTTTTTGCAGTTGCTCCCGATGGTTCCAGGGTATTTTGCAATGTGGTTATTTCTTTAGACGAAACTGACGGTATCGCCTCTGGTTCCAGGGTGCGAACAATTGAAGCATTGCTTCTGAGCTCAACGCTAGTCTTTAACTTTTCTTTTTGTTGTTCTTTGGCATATTTGCAGAATAAACCCAAAAGATCCAACTCTGGCGGCAGGGCAGGATGCTTGAGACTTGTCTTAGATGGCCTCCTTGAGGATTTTGCGGAACTGTTGTCGGGCGCAATGGTTGGCATCTTGTTTACATTCATTTCTGGGACATGATTGATACCGCTTCCGAAGGCAGATGAATGGACGCTTAGAATATGATAGAGTTGTCGCAATGGCAACACAGATTTCAAGATTTGTACTTCAGCCTTATGACATTCAGGACATGTGCGAGATGATTGTATAGAGAATTTCTCCTCTGAAGCCAAACAGCCACACGAGAGAACACAAGTATCGTGAACTAGGACATCTCCCGAGCCTGGAAGTTTGAGGAGTTCCAGAAGCTTTTGAAACGTAGAAAAGTCCATCAGAACGGGATACGGCAGATGCCTGGTCTCTTTAGCACTTTACTTCTTTCTCGCTATACGCTTTGCCAGGATCTATTAATAACCATCAATGCACAGGTGTAGTTGTCGAGCGTTGTTGTCTTGGAACTCTCCTCGCCATCAATCAAATTGAGTGCGCGAATTTTGAACCCTGCTTATCGCATGAAAAGCGCAGAAGGGGGACAAAGAATCTCAAGATCGATATTGTGTATGCGCTATTAGCATATACTCAAAAAGCATTATTCAAACGCCACATTGGGTATCCGTTCTGTACTTCTATTTACCGGAAGTAATTTCTAAACAGGATTCTACGTATGAGCGAGTAAAAATGAGTATTTCGAATATGCTGCAAACTACATGTGTGGCAAGGGAGACAAGCTAAACAAAATATGATAAATCGAAAGAAGTGTATACTGTTCAGTTAGATGAGGCCGAAAGTTATTCTGAAATATCCCGACTCATTCGTAATGCGTTTCAATTTTTTTTTTTTCTTCTCAGACATTCACGATGTTTTCACCATTCGCCAGCGAAGATGCTTCGTTGCTGATGCCGTTGCTATTGTAGGCCTGGCTGTTGGCCTCACTTTTGATCCCATGTGCGTTGATTAGCGAAGCAGATGTTGCCGGGCCAGTTGCTGCCAAGAACTTTGGCGGCTTGAGGTTATCGGCGTTTACATAGTCGACATCATCCTGTGGAAGCTGATTGGTAACATTGACTCTGTAGTCAAAAAAGGAATACAATGCTTGTAGAAGGTGATTTGCGTTGTCAATCAAATTCTTCAAGGTGTTGTTTTCAGCCTCACGCGCAGCTTTCATCTCGTTTTCGTCGTAATCTGGTCGTAAAATTAACGCCAGACGTGGACACAACCCGAGGTCTTCGAGCTTAACAAGTTCCTGAGCCTCCGAAAACGTTTTTCTGGTTGCAGGATAAAAGAATGCATACCTTGACGGCTCAAAGTGACCTATATTTGTGTACCTTGACACCGTGTAATTCTCCTCGGGGATCAACAGAAGATTGAGCTCTTGCAGAAGCCATCTCTTGACATCTTTGAGGCAGTCAGTTGCATTGAATTTGGCCTTGGCGCTACCTCCTTCCATAAGTCGTACGGATAAAACACACTTATTTTTTTGGTCCGGGAAATGAGCTGATGCAATCGAGGGAATACATGAATCATGAAATGAAGCGGAAGAAGCTTCGGCGGAATCTCCATTTTGCAGGCCTTCTTCTGCTATCTGCAGAATGTGTTGAAAAACATGGGGAGCCGCCTCCCAGATTCCATACTGTTCAGGGGACAGTAGAAACTCGAGACAACCTTTTTCATCAGAGGATCCAGGATGCCAGTACAAGCCTGTGGAATCAACAACAGCGAGACTACAAGCATCTAGGTGAGGCCACACACCTTGAAGAGAGATGTAATCCGGATATCCGCACTCACTCTTGAAAACATCGTAGGTATCAAGCATGATGTGAGCTGCTTGGGTGTCACTTGAGAGGTATTTCCGGAATGCCTCGCTCAGCAAGTTTACAATAAGACAGGGTTTCCGGAGGCCAGTCACGGCCTGCGCTTGGGACGAGGTCATTTTTGTTGCGGGGTAGGAATGGTTCGGTTGGTACAATCACGTTTTGCCCGTCCTTATAGCCGGTTTTCTTGATGGTGTTTTGAGTCGCTAGGGTAGTATAGCCTTTTTTTTTCTGAGAAAATGAAACCTCTAGATTCTAGGTTTGTTTTTGTGAAAAAGAATTTGCAGGAAGAAAAAAAGAACTCCTGTTTTAAGGCAGTCGGATTGTGATAGCCCCCGCGCTGCGAGTGTCATGTGACTTTGGTTGCGCTCACGCACAAGACCTCGTTGCTCTGGACTCTCTACACCCACAAGCCGCGCCAGAAGACATGGAAAAAAATCCCATGAATGGAAGTGGAAACCACGTGCGTGCTCTCTGGGTGCAGTTGAACTGGCCAGGCAGCTTGCCATGCCACGCTAGTCCCATTAAGTTCTGCATCAACAACGCAAGGGGACATAGCTCTAAGGGCATGCTGCTGGTAGGCGCTTCGAGAAATACTATCTTTCATATGTGTGACTGAGGCAAATGCAGAAAAGTAGAGGAGATGCCCCGCGGGTGTTCTGTGCCATTGTGCGAAGCGTTATGTTATGGCGCCCGATCAATAGCCTGGAAGCACAAAGCAGTGAACGTAGTGATTGTAAGTTGGAACGCTTCGCCTGCGGATCCCTTTGGAAAAGCTGCGCGTTGCTCAAACGCCTTCTGTTTGTGCGGTGGTGGAAAAGGTACCGAACCTCCCGTCGATACCGTGGGGGCAATGTCCAAGAGAAACGGCCATTCATCTGCCGCAATTAGCAAAGCCTTAGAATTTTTGGTCCCTCAAAACCCCAGTGCTCTAGGAACTCCACAAAGGGTTCCCACGGCATCGTACTGTGCAGGCGAACTATTTATCTTTCGATTGCCCTTGCACCGAGTGCCTCTGAGAACAGATTATTTTCATCCCACCCCAAAGTGCTGCAAGTCACCACTGCACATTCCGAGACTTTGCTTTGGCCTGCACTGGAATAGGGCGGTACAGAGAATGGCGACGAACATCAAAACCATAGTACGGGTGCGGCCCCAGCTCTCACGCGAAGATTCTGAATGTTTAGTGCGTATGCCATCGGATGAGCCGGGGAAAACATATCTCGACCACCCGAAAGGAACCAAGAAATACATCTTTGACGAGTGTATATGGTCCCATAACCAAGACGATGCGAACTATGAAAGCAATTTGTCCTTTTACCAGAGATGCGGGTACAATTTGCTCCAGCATCTATACCAAGGCTACAACGTGTGCTTGTTGGCCTACGGCCAAACCGGTTCCGGTAAGACCTACACCATGATGGGACAGAAAGACGATTACGGAATCATCCCACTCATGGTGCGGGACATTCTACGCCAAAGGGACGCTTTGGTCTCCGACAAGATCAACTGCGATATCAAGTTCTCCTACATTGAGATATACAATGAAAAGGTTAAGGATCTTCTCGGGGGTTCCAAAGTCTGTCGCGTCAGAGAAGACCCCGACTCTGGAACCTATATTGAGGGTCTTACGGAAAGTGCAATCGACTCTTTCGAGGCCTTTTTCAAGCTTTTGAGCGCTGGAAACTCTCTTCGCACGACAGCATCAACCAAAATGAACGAGACGAGCTCGCGGTCACACGCAGTGCTTACATTCATCCTCCGTCAAACGAGGTTTGCCAACAACCCAGACATGTCGCAAAGTGTTGGCGCCCCTGCCGAAGAAATGGTATCAAACATCAAGCTCGTTGACTTGGCTGGTTCAGAAAGGTTGGCCAAAACTCAAGTCTTTCACCAGGCAGATCGTTTGAAAGAGGGAACGCAAATCAATAAATCGCTCACGGCTTTGGGGAGATGTATCAATCTCTTGTCCCTGGGCACAAATAGTGTTATACCGTATCGTGACTCGACATTAACATTCCTCATGCGGGAAAACTTGGCTGGGAACTCTAAAACATCAATGATTTTTTGCATCTCTCCAACGGACGGCGATGAAACACTCCAGACGCTCAATTATGCCACCCAAGTTAAGAAAATCAAGACAAAAGCTAAAGCCAGCGATGCCAAGATCCTCGCGCCACCCGTGGACTGGGCGGCTTTACGCGAAAAAGATGTATCTGTGGTAAAGAGGCTTGAAGAGGAAATAAATGATTTAAAGATACAACTTTCCAAATCAAAAGAATCAAAAGAAAATGAAAAGGTTCATGATGTTATTGACCTTCTAACAACTGAGGGTCGAAGACAGTCCTTTGAAATCAAATACCTTCAAAATCAATTCAGAAGCAAGGACGAAGAACTCGAAGAGCTAAAAACACAGAATAAGCTTTTGGAATTGGAATCTAATGCTGTGCTAGGAAAACTTTTTGTCAAGGAACAGAAACGTTTGATGGCTCGCGCGAGCGATACAGCCAAACGGTGTGAAGCGGAAGCCCAATCACTTAAAAATATAATCCAAGATTGCTTGACATACCAACAGAACTCTCGGTACAAAGCTTCCGACTTGCAGCTGCAATGATAAGTAGACCCACTGCGTTATGTTTTCATCAAAAGTGCATGCGCAGGATGAATGTATCTGCCCCGAGACTTTGGCCGGCAAACTTTTTTTTTCCATCTGAGCGATAAGAAGTGAGAGCCTGAATTCTTCATACTACGGTTTAAGCGAGGTTCATTTCTTACTTTTTATTATTTTTTTTTTGCATGCCCAACTCTTTGCTTGCTCAATTCAATTAAATCCCGGTGCGGAATATGTGGTTTCATGAGTGTTCTCGAGCCCTTGGAAGCAAAACTTGATGGAGAAAAATTATGTGTGCCTGATATAGATTTGCGACTATCCACTTTTCTACTGTCTTTCCTTAAGCTTGGTGAATAAAATCAATGGCATAAGACACAAAATACACATGTCAAGCGAAACGAATCTGCTTGCGTCCGCAACTCAGAGCTGTCATCTGCAGGTTAAATACTCGAATGAAGACTGCATTCTCCGTTCATATGCGTCTTCACTCAGAAAAATCCAACGCACTCACTTGAATCATTACGTCAGTCACAAACTGTTTTCCTTTGCTATGTCACAGTTTGTCAATTATAAAGTTGTGCTTCAACTCAAAGACGGCACATCAACTCTGGGATTTGTCACACATGTGGATAGCTCGCAAATTTCGTTGGATAATAGAACTATAGAGAATACAAAGGTCAAAGACCTAAAGGTCGTTCAACTACCCTCCGAAAACAAGAAGAAGCAGAGGCCAACGCCCAGTTTATCTCAATTAGATGATGCAATCGTTCTGGTTTCCGGGGTAGATTCCCGAAGTGCCACGCCCAGGCTATCGAAGAAACACCCAGATTGGGGATCCGACGTTCAAGACATCAAAAGCTCTGAAGAATTCGACTTCGCCGCTAACTTGGCGATGTTTGACAAGAAAACAGTGTTTGCCGATTTCCAAAAGAATGATAGTGTCAATGTGCAAGATAGATTAGTGAGCCACAACAAGATTGAGAAAAGATCAAAAAAAGCCGATGACAAATACGATAACGATGAGATGGTTCTCGCCAAAGGCAAGACAGATAACTGGAGCAAAATCGGATCTTCCTCGCAGAGATTCTCTCTGCCTATAAGCGCTGGCGGGCTCCCGCAGAGCAACAGCAAAGCAGGTCGAGACTCTCAAAATTTCAAATTTACTTTTGAAGATGGCTCCTCCCCAGTGCCTTTAGCTTCACCAGCACAACTTTTGGAAATCGAGCGAATCTCGCAGGAGAGCTTCGGAATCGATCAAATGTTATCCGTGGAGGTCTGCGCTGCGAATCTATATAATTTGGTTGTGTCGAAAATTCTTGGTGGATCAGTGCGCTTGAGTAACCGCAAGAACCATAACTTGCCCCCGTTGGTCTTACTCTTGATTGGAAGTGGTCACTGCAGCAGCAAAGCGTTTGCTCTCGGTAGGCATTTGTCTAATCATGGAGTCAGAGTATTGGCATACGTGATAAACGAGGAAATCGTGGAAGCCGACACGCTCCACCAGTGTCATCTTTTTGAAAAATGTGGTGGGAAAGTAGTGACGGCTCAATTTTCTGAACTCTTAGACATTTTGAACAACCAACTTGACACTCCCGTTGAACTCGTTATTGATTCCTTGCAAGGTTTTGTAAGTCAGCTTTCCGACTTATTCTACACTTCTGAGAGTATGAGTATGCTAAGAGAACTAGTTCATTGGGCAAATGAACCGGGACAGAGATTCAAGATCATGTCACTCGATATTGCCTCAGGAATTGATGGTGGTTCCGGAACTGTGTCTGACCCGCTGTTGAAGATTAACAGCAAATATATCGCCTCGTTGGGTCTTCCGATCACTGGTTTGCTCCATGCATACAACAACGGTTCTATTCATGATGATGTACAGCACTACGTGGTCGATTTTGGCATATGCAATGACGTCTATGATGTTAAGCCTCACTTGAGAAAGTTTGATAAGTTTTGGTTTTGCGCCGAGGGGTACATGAAGTTAGAATTGGTTCAGGAGTGAGCTAGACTTGCCCGAAGGTTCGCTTCAACAGACGATGACGTGGAAATAAATCAGATAAAAGTATTTCCGGAAGTCTTGTTTTCACATCAGCTTTCTGACATATACTAGTGACAATAAAGGTGGTGCGCGACCAGTATCCTTGGCAAAAGTTATGGTCATAGCCGCAGATAACAAGGAGTTCATGGACAGAGTACAAAATATCCCTGCAAGTCGTGGGAAAATAATCATAATAATATCGAATAAGTCGTGCATGTAATTTAAAAAGGTTCGGGGCGTATCTCAGCACTATTTGAAGAGCCATCCGGCTCTTGTGCGCAAGCAAAACCGAAATCGCGTTACTGCATATGGTGGTCTTTTTTTTGCATATCCTGGTTTGTTTTCATGGGTGTGGCCTCGAAGATCATCTAAGGTATCAATTGTAATCTATATGAACGCCAGCTCGAGTTGGGGGAATTCTTCTGGCTTTGCAAATCCTGGCAATACCAGCAGCAAGTCTCAGTCCAGTCCGTTCTCCGGTTTCACAGGCGGCTCATTGGCTCCTTCAAATTCAAACTCAACTTTCCAGTTTGGTTCTACACCCGCATCGGCACCCTCTACTTCGAATAGTTTGTTCGGCAACAAGTCAGCGGGAACTAACTTCGGAGCTCAAGGAGCTTCCAGTACGCCTTCAACTTTTCGGGAAAACTCTGTTGGTCCCGCAGCCACTTCGGGCTCAAACGGTACTACCTTTGGAAGCACGAACGGACAGGGTGGAGGGCTTTTTGGAGGTACCACCACCAATAAACCAGGTGTCAACTCTAGTCAAGGCGGGAACATGTTTGGCCTCACGAATAATGGAAACAATGCGCCTAAGGGGCAGCTTTTTGGCAACCTGAATGCCAATGGAACCCCCGGACTTTTTGGGAACTCCAATTCCGGTGCTGCTCCAACTGGGGGCGGGATTAGTGTGGCAAACCCACCAAAAGGAGGGCTATTTGGGAACTCCCAACAAAGTCTGCAAAGTGGCAATGCGCCAGCAAGCTTATTTGGAAGCTCCACATCTCAAGGAGGCGGAGGCCTTGGTTTATCAACTAACTTATTCGGGAATCTGCTTGGCGCTAGCGGTAACCAACCGTCATCTTCTGTTGGTACTTCAAATCCCTCTATGAATAATTTTCACGGCGGGATTAGCAGCCTACGCAACGATTCAAATTCAGTGAACTCTACCAATCCTTACGGTCAAAATCTGGTGCTTACGAATATTGCTAAAACCGAGCAATCCATGCCCCCGTCGATCACGAGTCCCCTTTTGAAAAAACAAACCCCCGATAAAAAGCAAAGCATTCGCTCCTCCCTTTCTTCCACAGTACATGGAGTCTCCAAACCATCGATGATGTCCCGGTTGGCTCGCACTTTCAAAATCTTTCGAAAGACTGACAATCTGAACCTGCCTTCCAACATAGCAAAATTTAAAGGATTATTTGACCAGCAGAACAGGGTGGATGATAAGCTGACTGCAGAAGTCTCGACTCCCAACAGGCAAAAGATGGAAAGCACGCCGTATAGCTTACCCAACAATCTGAAAGCTTTAGGAGATTACAGAAAACTAGTGATAAAATCGAATCCTTCCAAATTCCATTTGATTGATACTGATCAGATTTTCAAGGCCAAGCGCAGACGCATCAATATCAACACACCTATCTCTTCCCAATATGATGAAAACAAAGGGATCGACAAAGAATCAAAGACAGTGAACAATTCCAATGTTTCGAACTTGAGTACAGTCCAGAGAATCTCGACAGTCGTGGCTCCCAAATCGAAAGATTGTGCCACTGATGAATCCAAAGATTCGAAAGAACTGAATATGAACTATTTCTGTACCCCATCCCTTGAGGATCTCTCTCTGTTGTCACCTCTTGAACTCACCAAGGTAGAGAATTTTATAGTGGGGCGTGTTGGCCATGGTCAAATCTCATACACCTATGCTGTTGATCTATCGAAGCTATTCGATCGTTGTGAGTACGATGTTGAGATGGTCGGTAAGGAGCTTTTTGGTCGCATCATAAAAATTGAGAACTCCATTGTTCAGGTTTATGGTATCAATGACTACCCGTCACCAGAATTAGGAAACGAACTCAATGTTCCCGCAACTATCACATTAAATGCTCCTCCCCGAGGCTGCAGTATTGAAGAGCACATTAAACTATTGCAAAATATGACAGGTATGGAGTTTGTTACGTATGATCCAATCACTTTCAATTGGACGTTCACGGTCAAGCACTTCAGTGTATGGGGTCTTCTTGATGACAGCGAGACAGAAGGTGACGAAAGTGAGGAGCTTGCACGCTTGAGATCATTAAAGAAGAAACAGGATCTTGCAGAACAGGAAGCATCTATTGTTTATTCCAGATTATACCAGAATGAGAGTTATCGCAACGAATTGAAGAGGCAAAAACTCGAGTCTCGTGCAGTTGGAATTCCAGGAGGCTGGGAAAATGAAACGAGCAGGAATACTAGTGTGTTAGATGTCAAAAGAAACGCGGTAAAGGACGAAATAAATCATGAAGTGAACGCATTCAAAGAGAGGAAATTTGCTCATGCACTTGCTGCTAATGCAAGCGATATCACAAATGATTCTGATGATGAATTTTCTAGGGGAAAAGCAGAAGGAAATTTGCTGGAATATGCTCATTTTCCGCGGGGAGCTGGAAACTACGACTATCTTAAACACATCGTCAACAACACATCGCCTGACTTCGATTTTGGGGACATTATAAATGAAAAGGCATATGAGCCAGAAATAGATGATGAAGCAATGTTTGACGACATCAATCAAGAAACAAGTTTTGCTACTTGCAAAAACTGGGTTCTTCAGCTTGAGCTTGCAAATGGCGTCGATTCGGCTTTCGCAACAATCCCTTCTCCGTCAAAAAATCAGCCTATATCAAGTTTGGTCAACGATATATTGTTTGATGGTGTCAGTTTTAATTCTGATAGCAGCCAATCAACTTCAAAGGCAAAGAAGGACTTGCAAACCCCACAACTTCTTCTCCAAGAATCAGCTTCTCCTTCAAGAATACTTCTTTCTGCTTCGTTTCAAAATTTAATTACTCGATCTTTCATCGAGAAAAGATGTAATGGCTTTCCCCACGCTCGATTTCCGGAATTTTCATCGTTCTCCAACTTGTCTAGCATTTTTTCCGACGATCCAAGCCATGAAATTTTAAAGCTTGTCTCTATATTATTTGACAAACCTCAACTCAATGTCAAACATCAGGATGTGAGCGCTACCGATATAACAGTCATCAAAAAGCTTGAGGTGCTTGAACAAAAAGAAGCATTTGCTTCTTGGTTGAGGTCGTACAACAGACAAGTCTTTTCCCATGATAAATTATATGGAAATGACAAGCTTTTTCAAGCTATATGCTTAGGTGATATCCGGTCTGCCGTTGACTTCGCTACCCGGTCCAAAAATTTGCATCTTGCATCAATTTTGACTTTACTCGACTCAAATGACCACACTATAAAAAGCATTGCTTATAGTCAGATCGAGTCATGGGATGAACTTCAGGAGTCGAATTATATCTCTGAGACAACAAAGAACATTTTTAAACTCTTGGCAGGCAAAATAAGCGAGTTTAACTCCGACCTCCCCAACAGTATTTTGATTGGTCTCCATGTTGTTTACGGCAGCCCCAATGCAAGCATCGAGACGAGTTTTGAAGCGCTTCCTCCTAGGTCGGAAGTTTGTCCCTTGATGGACATGCTCAAAGTTTATTCTGCGTGGCGGAAAGGTCAAACCGGGGAGTTAGGTGAAATAATCAAGAGGTCGAGTTTGAGCAATCTTATTAAGTGGCTTCTTATTCAAATTTTGGAGCCAAAAGAATCAGAGAAGACTTTCTCGCAGTACAAAAATCATGTTGGGCTTTCTCTCGGTCAAGAGCTCGAAAAGGCCAGGTTGTGGAAAGAAGCAATATATGCTTATTCAACAATGGCTGACGACTCAATTGTGAAAGACAAAATAAGAGAAGTGATTACGGATTATGTTGCAGAAATTGTCGAGGCCAAAGCAATGCAAGAAGATTATCTTGTCAATGTTCTAAAGATTCCCCGCACTCTACTCTTCGAGGCTTATGCCATTTTTAATCGCGGGATGAAAGACATGTGGGGATGCGCCGAAGCATTGGTAGTTGCTGAATTATGGGATGAGGTTCACGACTTGATTTGTGACGATCTTGGCCCTTCGGCTGTCATTGAAGAGGATCCCGCTTTGGTATCCAGACTCAGGTCGATCATCTCTTGCTTTCCCGAAGAAGGAAGCATCATTCCGAAATGGAATCAAGGCGCAGGTTTCTACGCAAAATATTTCGATACAATCGAAGCAAATGATAATCTGGACGCTATTGAGGATGCGGAGATTGTTTTTCTCTTGGACAACGCGGCCAACTTTAGAAGAAGCAAATCATTTAAAGTGGCCGTTGCAATGAAAATAATGTCCAGAAAAATCGGAGATCTTGCACTCGATCATCAAAACAATATTCGCAATTTGCGGCCGAAAATTTTGGCGTTGTGCCTGGGCGAAAATGAAAGTACTTACTTCACCTCTCGACTTTTATTTGAAGATATCATCACGCAGGCATGATACGAGCATCCGTGCACCCAGATGTCTGTGATGAGTAATTGAAACTAGTCTATTTTCTTTTTCAACAATGCTGTCTCCGGAAAACACAAAATACATTCTGCATATTTTTAGTTTTGCTTTTTAGACTATCGCTAGAACTCTTATCGTTTAAGCACGCAAAGTATTCCACTAATCTACCCATACACTCGTATCCAATATCTAGGGATAGCTATCAATGCTGCCATCAGCAAACTTAAAGGCACCAGAGCCGGAACACTGCCCTGGACCTGAATCTGAAAATGCTGGTAAGGGAGATGCATGTGATGGTTGTCCAAATCAGAATATATGTGAATCTTTACCGAAAGGTCCTGACTTGGATATGGATGTAATCACTGAAAAGCTTAAGAATATTCGGCATAAAATATTGGTACTTTCTGGGAAAGGCGGAGTGGGCAAATCTACATTCACGTCCATGTTAGCTTGGGCATTAGCAGCAGATGAAGACCTTGAAATTGGAGCGATGGACCTTGACATTTGCGGTCCATCCTTGCCTAGAATGCTTGGATCGGAGGGAGAAACAATACACCAGTCAAACTCAGGATGGTCCCCCGTGTATGCAGCTGATAACTTGGGGCTCATGTCTATTTCGTTCATGCTTCCAGATCCAGACTCAGCAATTATCTGGAGAGGCGCCAAGAAGAATGGTCTCATAAAGCAGTTTTTAAAAGATGTGAACTGGGGTGAGCATCTAGATTACTTGATCGTGGACACGCCACCCGGAACTTCCGATGAGCATTTGTCGGTAAGCACATATATGAAAGGTGCTGGGATCGATGGGGCGCTTATAGTCACAACACCACAAGAGGTTGCTCTTTTAGACGTGAGAAAGGAAATTGACTTCTGTCGCAAGGCAGGCATCAAAATTCTTGGGCTCGTCGAAAATATGGCTGGTTTCGTTTGCCCAAATTGTCAAGGAGAGTCTTTTATCTTCAAGCCTACAACAGGGGGAGGTGAGCAGTTATGTCGTGATTTGAACATTCCCTTCCTAGGCTCAGTTCCTCTAGATCCTCGTATTGGCCAGTCATGCGATCTGGGGGTCTCTTTTTTCGAAGACCACGCAGATTCGCCAGCTTCAACTGCTATCCTTGACGTGGTAGATCGCTTAAGGGATCAGGTTGAATTTCTGCTATCAGAATTGACGGTAGTCGACCATGACGCGTAATACAAAGATACTAAAAATGAAAATAAATGGTTCTTTGCGTGAGCCTACATTTTGGTGGAATACAAGTTTCAAACACTGATGTATAAAGGGCCATGGCATCCACTCGTGTGGTACTAGCTCATTCACCATTTGGGTGAGCAAACAACGCTTCTGTCACTCCAAAAAAAAAAAAGTCGGAAGGTTACGTGGTCACCAATACGATTCCCATATTAATTCGAGCCTGGACTTTTAGAGCTTCTTTTCATGACTCCACTTTCTAATATATAGAATTACATTGCTTCTTTGATCTCAATACTTCTAATTTAGTTTCTTTCTCCACAGGAAAGAAGGTAAACAGTAAAGCGCTCAGTCTGGTGACCCTTTCCTCTCTTGATGTCGCGAAACCCTGATATTGTGGCTCACACACCGATGCCAACAGTCTCATGTCAAATGCGCCGTGGCAGATGAATGCCGTCTTCGATAAAGTTACGCAGTTCACAGAATCGCGAGCTCGGTCGCTTTTTTCAGATTTCTCCTCTTTGGAATTCATCAATCCTGAAGGGTTCGATGCTAACATATCTGCGTGGGAGCTTTTGTTAGTGCAGTGTCTTCGAGAACACACGTTCCAATCTAGCATTACCTTGCCTGCGGACCAGTTATTGGACACGCTAGCGAGCACGCAATATGGACAGCCAAAATCACTTGACTTGGTGGTCAGAAGGCTTATTGACAAGCACGTTCTTGTGCCATGGTCAATCTACAAGTACCGGCCGGTAATATCTAATCTGTACATTGACTTCTTGTCACCTCGCAAAATTTGGATGAAACTCGCCTCATCTTTGGATTTGTCCTTGCATTCACCGAGAAAAGCACTCCTGGCTTCCGGAGACTATTATTTGCACTTGTCGAGCCTTGTCATCCGCGCCACCGAAACCCTTGAATACCTAGAAGACTTTGTTAAGATTCAAGGCAGCTATCTGGCCAAAGTATTAAATTTTCATATGGTCAAGGTCATAGTAAGAGAGCTCAACAAAAATTTGTCTGATACGGATCTCGAAGCAATACTATTGTATCTTTCGCGTGACCTAGATAGCTTGAGCTTACTATATGTCGCCGATTCAGTAGATGGTATTGCAGTTCGGGTTGGCAAAAATCAAAAAATAACGTCCGAGGACTTGAAAATACTCAGATTGAAAGAAAGCATCTTGGATTTAGAAAATCGGCGAAAATTCATGGAGAGACTAGTGGATCAAGATATTCCCCTGCAACTCAGGCGTATCATGCGCACGAATTCTTCTGATCTACGCCTAAAAAATTTAATCATAAAAAAATCACAGGCTTTGCAGAGCTTGAAATCAATCCAATCAGCATCCAATGAGCTAAGTACTCTTTTAAGTAAGATTGATCAAGCCAAGTCCAACAGTGATATGCTCAAGTCTTTGCTGTCTGCAAGCTCAGCTCTCTCTGCGATTAATCAAAGAGTTTCTTTGTCAGAAATAGATCTTCTTGCCACTGAAATAGAAGAACAAATATCACTCACAGATAAAATCTCAGATGCCATGCACGTGCCTATTTGTCAAAGTGAAGATGAATTTGATGAAGAGCTCCGAAACTTGGAGACAGAGCACAAAGGGTACACTGGAACGCATCACGACCAAAAAGTGAAGAATGTAGAGAAGCACAAGTATCAGCTTGCTCAGAGCCACAATACAGGTGAGTTAGAAACCACCGACAGAAAAGACAATGCTTCGCAGAATCCTGATATAGACAATCTCTTGAGCACAAAACTTCGGAATCTCCTGCTAGATATTTCCCTGCTGGAGCTACCGGAAGACGATGTTAAGGATAACACCCGGAGCGAAACCTCTATTAAAATGATTGTCGAAAACTAGAGTAACCCATGGTTTGTGCTATTTTTTTTTTCTTTGAATTTAAATACTGTGTGTATTACGCAGATCAAATCTAGACCGAGAAGCTATGACAAATCTTGAACAACACGTCTCAAATTAAGATCTTGCGCATTTAAAACTTCTGTTTTGTATTATAATATAGGTAAGTATTCTCACCTCAGCCCAAAATCTGCAAGATTTGCTGAGTCAAATTAAACAACTCAATCATAGGGTCATCGTATTCACCAGGTTCTGAAGTATTTGTAACATTGTTGCTTTGCTGACTTTCACTCAAGCTCTTGATACCAGATAAAATCAACTCGTTTTCTTTAATTAAAGCTTGAATTTCGCTGTTGTTGGACTCCAACAATTGCAAGATTGTCCACAAAGCAATATGTTCAAAGGTGGCATTTCCGCTTCTCAAAAACCTCATTAAAAATCCATAAATACCCTCACTGGGCTGATTCCAATTCCCGAGAATATACTTCTCGTGTTCGTTTGAAACTCGAGAGCACAAGTTTGCTAGCGCTGCGGCTGAGTTTCCACACACTTCACCGTTTTCACTAAAAGTTAGGGGAATCAAAACATCAATGATATGACTTTCGTAAAGTTTTGGCTTGAGGTCATCGGCTAAAGCTAGAATAGCAAAGCAGGCAGATATTTCCAGCTGTACAGAAATTGGAGCCTTCAATACCAATTCTTTGCATTTTTCTACTGCATTGGCATTCAAAAGTGCTAATCTGTTTCTCTCACTTGATGCAGCCAAATTTCTCAAGGTTGAGATGGCATGGCATTGGATTTCTTCCAGATCAGTATAGTCCAACAAAGCAACTAAAGGCTTCAAAAAGCCAGCTTCAATTATTAACGCCTCATTCAAGGGGTGTATGGAGATGTTTCGGATGCAGGCTACCGCCGCAAGAACAAGTGGTTGATGGTTGCAAGTCAATAGTTGTACCAAGTAAGGTAGACCCCCTGCCCTCACGATATCAACTTGATAACCGGAGTCTGAAGCCAAGTTTCTCAACGCGAGAGTGGCTTGACACTGTACTCTTGGAGAAGGGGAATCCATCAAACTAACCAATTGACCTACTAACTTCGATTCAGTTGCTGCCAACTTCTTGCGGTTTTGATCATCAACAGCAATATTCGACAAAGCTGTTGTGCAGTAATATTGCACGTCCGCGTCATCGCTAGACAACAAGGAAACTAGGACTGGAACAGCGCCTGCGTTGACCAATTCCTGCCTGTTTTCAAATGAATGAGTCATGTTCAACAAAGCGCCCGTGGCATTTCTTTGCACACGAATATCTTTGGATTTCGCCAATTTTGTCAAAGGAATTAAGGCACCACTTTTGGCTATTCTAGATTTGTTTTCGTCCTGCGTAGCTAAATTTGTGATGCATCCCACAGCATTGCACTGGACCTCGATATTTGAGGACATCATCTGTCTGATGAGAGGTTCGATGCCACCCATTTCCGAAATGAGGGTCTTGTTTTCGTTGTTGACTGCTAAATTTCCTAATGCACCGCATGCAGCTCTCTGGACTTCGGTATCATTGGATTGCAAGAGAATTAAAATGGGCTCCAAGACGTCCCGATTCACCTCTCTGACGTCCTTTTCGGTTATTTCTGCAAATGCCAAGGCAGCACTTCTCTGGAGATCAATATTTTCAGAGTATACCAATGTCAGCAAAGATCTCAAGGGACCGTTGCTAAAAAAATCGACATCAGATCTGTTCTCTAGATACTGTAAGAGAGCAGATATGGCTTCGCGTTCATTCTCTGCCAAAAGAAGTGGTGGGTATTTGCTATCGCCATTCTTGGGAGACAAACAGCTGCAACACGCACCCATCACCGAAATCAGGTTATATTTCTTCTTTTTATTGCCCTTTCAAGTTCAAGAGGCGGTAAAAAATACGCAACCTAATGAAAAAAAAATGTTGAAGATGTCTGATGACAGTAAGTTATGGCCCTGCTCTAATCTCGGGTTCAACTGGAAGCTATCAGGATTGGAACAGAATGGCTGAAAATGCTGTTCTGTGCTTTTTTTTTGTTTTTTGTTCACGCTATCAGAACACAATTCGAAAAGAAAAGGCTAGAACTAAGACCTGACGCCACAAAAACAAATGGAAGAATCTGGCAGTCGGTGAAATAAGAAAGAAATGAGGACTGACTTTCTTTGTAATCAGGCGTTTGATCTATGGATACGCTTTCGGACAATAATTTGTTTTCTGGAAGAAGTTTTACTGCAATTGATGAAGTTAGCGACTCGGTGGGGAGTGATAAGTGTGACTTTATTCGCTGCTAGAAACCGTCGCGAGTCGTGCGCAACCAAAGCACTTACGCGCCTGATAGAGTGGTGTGCGCTTTGAGGCGGGGGAGTGGGGGTGGTTGAGAAACAGTGCACTTTGGTGAGCCGTTTTGTTTCTTTAAAATATTCTTGAGCAATCCAAGATTCATTTCGACAGTAGGCTAAAACTTTTTTCCTACAAGGTATAACATGCTGTGTTTCCTGCATATTTCTGTCAAAACAACGTGTTTTTCTTTTTGACAGAATAATTTGTTACGCCACAAACTCACACGAGTGATTCTCTCAGAATACATTTCAAAATTAAAGTTTCAAGAACATGGACTTGAATGCTGGCTTCAACGCCTCTGACAAATATTAGAAGAATTCACCATGATCAACTAGTAGAATATAGACAACCTTTTCCTGAGTTCGATTGTTCTTAATTTTGTGTGCAGTAAGGACATTCTTAAATTGTACTTTTCTTTCATGCTAGAAGTATCTCGAGTCGTGACATAGACTTCGCCCGCCCCAGCGCGCTTGCACATGACATGGAGTCAGCGATATCAACAGAATTTATAAGTATTCCCTCAAATTCCTCACCACAATAAAGATGTTTGGGGTCTGTAATTTTTTGATTTCTGCCATACAATAACGTACGGATTGTATCTTCTTCTTACGCTTGTGCCTGAATTTCGCCGATTCACTGTATATTTAAACAATAAAAATCACGTGATGGTGATCAAAGTATATGTCGTGTATTCCTGGTGCCCGCTGTATGGCCATGGAACGCCGTCCACCGTGGTCAATACTACGTCCTATCAACTTGCAGGACATGCCTTGCTTATGCGCTTGGTAATGAACATAGAGTACCTTGGGAAGTTTATCAGAGCGCTAAAGTATTAATGATCAGCTATTAAGTGAATGCTTGGGCTCATAGAGTAGCAATTTTGTTTGATCACAATAAAAAACCATCCGTCAAGAGTGGTCTAAAAGCGCATGGTATTTACTTAAAATGATGCTGTTCCAGGCTGCGACTGAATTCGGCAAATCTTTAAATTTTCAACGCATCATGTCCAAACATCATAAGCATTAAAGCCTTTGATCTCTCTACCAAAATTTCATGAGGTGGTTACAACTTTCGAGTGATGAATGTCTCTAATAAGATCACCAAACTCAAGTTACGGGGAGATGGCTTGTCCTATATGGAACACACACTACATGTAGCGGAAAATTGGAGCCCTCGATATTAGCTCGGACCACACAAAGTGACCATTTACTGGCAAGAATCCTGAACAAAACAAAAATAACGCAGATGTGCTAAACATGAAGTAAGGACATACAATTGGTAGAGGTTACGATAGAGCCTTGTGGTCGAAGGCATTACTCCATATAGCTTCTGGCAAAAGCTGGAGCAGAGCCAACTTTTTAGGGTTTGGGCTTGTCAACTTAATCGGATGTTGAGGATATCAGAGCCTTATATAACACAGGAGGGGGAGTCTTTTGTCCAAGAATGCTCGGGTGCGACTAAGAAATATTTTCCAATTACCAAGAAACTCAATTGAACTACACTAAATACAAACCGTTCAACTTCCTGCGGATATGCAAAACCATCAACAACTGTCTCCTATGCATTCTGTCGTGAGCAGCCATCTCAGGATGTGAAAGGTGCCATGGCGTCAATCACTCCGACACAGCTTGCATTCCCATCCCAGCAAGTTTATGTTCAAGCGACACAATACTATTACATCTCAACGCGATCATGCCAAAGAGGTAAATTGTGCTTCTATATTCATCCTTCACAGCCACATTGCGTGTGCGTTCTGACGCATTCATGCTTAGGAGGTAAATTGTGCCTCTGTATTCATGCTCAAGACTCACATTGCGTGTGCGTTCGGACGCATTGATGCTTCACAGCCACATTGCGTGTGCGTTCTGACGCATTCATGTTTAAGAGGTAAATTCTGCTTCTATATTCATGCTCAAGACTCACATTGCGTGTGCGTTTTGACGCATTCATGCTTAAGAGGTAAATTGTGCCTCTGTATTCATGCTCAAGACTCACATTGCGTGTGCGTTCGGACGCATTGATGCTTCACAGCCACATTGCGTGTGCGTTCTGACGCATTCATGCTTAAGAGGTAAATTGTGCTTCTATATTCATGCTCAAGATTCACATTGCGTGTGCGTTCCGACGCGATGAGGCTTGACAGCCACATTGCGTGTGCGTTTCCACGCATTCATGCTTAAGAGGTAAATTGTGCTTCTATATTCATGCTCAAGACTCACATTGCGTGTGCGTTCTGACGCATTCATGCTTAAGCGGTAAATTGTGCCTCTGTATTCATGCTCAAGACTCACATCGCGTGTGCGTTCGGACGCATTGATGCTTCACAGCCACATTGCGTGTGCGTTCTGACGCATTCATGCTTAAGAGGTAAATTGTGCTTCTATATTCATGCTCAAGACTCACATTGCGTGTGCGTTTTGACGCATTCATGCTCAAGAGGTAAATTGTGCCTCTGTATTCATGCTCAAGACTCACATTGCGTGTGCGTTTCCACTCGTTCATGCTTAAGAGGTAATTTGTGCTTCTATATTCATGCTCAAGACTCACATTGCGTGTGCGTTTTGACGCATTCATGCTTAAGAGGTAAATTGTGCTTCTATATTCATGCTCAAGATTCACATTGCGTGTGCGTTCCGACGCATTGATGCTTCACAGCCACATTGCGTGTGCGTTTCCACTCGTTCATGCTTAAGAGGTAATTTGTGCTTCTATATTCATGCTCAAGACTCACATTGCGTGTGCGTTTTGACGCATTCATGCTTAAGAGGTAAATTGTGCTTCTATATTCATGCTCAAGACTCACATTGCGTGTGCGTTTCCACGCATTCATGCTTAAGAGGTAAATTGTGCCTCTGTATTCATGCTCAAGACTCACATTGCGTGTGCGTTTCCACTCGTTCATGCTTAAGAGGTAAATTGTGCTTCTATATTCATGCTCAAGATTCACATTGCGTGTGCGTTCCGACGCATTGATGCTTCACAGCCACATTGCGTGTGCGTTCTGACGCATTCATGCTTAAGAGGTAAATTGTGCTTCTATATTCATGCTCAAGACTCACATTGCGTGTGCGTTCTGACGCATTCATGCTTAAGCGGTAAATTGTGCCTCTGTATTCATGCTCAAGACTCACATTGCGTGTGCGTTTTGACGCATTCATGCTTAAGAGGTAAATTGTGCTTCTATATTCATGCTCAAGATTCACATTGCGTGTGCGTTCGGACGCATTGATGCTTCACAGCCACATTGCGTGTGCGTTTCCACGCATTCATGCTTAAGAGGTAAATTGTGCCTCTGTATTCATGCTCAAGATTCACATTGCGTGTGCGTTCGGACGCATTGATGCTTCACAGCCACATTGCGTGTGCGTTTTGACGCATTCATGCTTGAGAGGTAAATTGTGCCTCTGTATTCATGCTCAAGACTCACATTGCGTGTGCGTTCCGACGCGTTGATGCTTGACAGCCACATTGCGTGTGCGTTCTGACGCATTCATGCTTAAGAGGTAAATTGTGCTTCTATATTCATGCTCAAGATTCACATTGCGTGTGCGTTCGGACGCATTGATGTTTGACAGCCACATTGCGTGTGCGTTCTGACGCATTCATGCTTAAGAGGTAAATTCTGCTTCTATATTCATGCTCAAGATTCACATTGCGTGTGCGTTTTGACGCATTCATGCTTAAGAGGTAAATTGTGCCTCTGTATTCATGCTCAAGACTCACATTGCGTGTGCGTTCGGACGCATTGATGCTTCACAGCCACATTGCGTGTGCGTTTCCACGCATTCATGCTTAAGAGGTAAATTGTGCCTCTGTATTCATGCTCAAGACTCACATTGCGTGTGCGTTTCCACTCGTTCATGCTTAAGAGGTAATTTGTGCTTCTATATTCATGCTCAAGACTCACATTGCGTGTGCGGTTTGACGCATTCATGCTTAAGAGGTAAATTGTGCCTCTGTATTCATGCTCAAGATTCACATTGCGTGTGCGTTCGGACGCATTGATGCTTCACAGCCACATTGCGTGTGCGTTTTGACGCATTCATGCTTGAGCGGTAAATTGTGCCTCTGTATTCATGCTCAAGACTCACATCGCGTGTGCGTTCGGACGCATTGATGCTTCACAGCCACATTGCGTGTGCGTTTCCACGCATTCATGCTTAAGAGGTAAATTGTGCCTCTGTATTCATGCTCAAGATTCACATTGCGTGTGCGTTCGGACGCATTGATGCTTCACAGCCACATTGCGTGTGCGTTCTGACGCATTCATGCTTAAGAGGTAAATTCTGCTTCTATATTCATGCTCGAGACTCACATTGCGTGTGCGTTTTGACGCATTCATGCTTAAGAGGTAATTTGTGCTTCTATATTCATGCTCAAGACTCACATTGCGTGTGCGTTTTGACGCATTCATGCTTAAGAGGTAAATTGTGCCTCTGTATTCATGCTCAAGACTCACATTGCGTGTGCGTTCGGACGCATTGATGCTTCACAGCCACATTGCGTGTGCGTTTCCACGCATTCATGCTTAAGAGGTAAATTGTGCCTCTGTATTCATGCTCAAGACTCACATTGCGTGTGCGTTTCCACTCGTTCATGCTTAAGAGGTAATTTGTGCTTCTATATTCATGCTCAAGACTCACATTGCGTGTGCGGTTTGACGCATTCATGCTTAAGAGGTAAATTGTGCCTCTGTATTCATGCTCAAGATTCACATTGCGTGTGCGTTCGGACGCATTGATGCTTCACAGCCACATTGCGTGTGCGTTTTGACGCATTCATGCTTGAGAGGTAAATTGTGCCTCTGTATTCATGCTCAAGACTCACATCGCGTGTGCGTTCGGACGCATTGATGCTTCACAGCCACATTGCGTGTGCGTTTCCACGCATTCATGCTTAAGAGGTAAATTGTGCCTCTGTATTCATGCTCAAGATTCACATTGCGTGTGCGTTCGGACGCATTGATGCTTCACAGCCACATTGCGTGTGCGTTCTGACGCATTCATGCTTAAGAGGTAAATTCTGCTTCTATATTCATGCTCGAGACTCACATTGCGTGTGCGTTTTGACGCATTCATGCTTAAGAGGTAATTTGTGCTTCTATATTCATGCTCAAGACTCACATTGCGTGTGCGTTTTGACGCATTCATGCTTAAGAGGTAAATTGTGCCTCTGTATTCATGCTCAAGACTCACATCGCGTGTGCGTTCGGACGCATTGATGCTTCACAGCCACATTGCGTGTGCGTTTCCACGCATTCATGCTTAAGAGGTAAATTGTGCCTCTGTATTCATGCTCAAGACTCACATTGCGTGTGCGTTTCCACTCGTTCATGCTTAAGAGGTAATTTGTGCTTCTATATTCATGCTCAAGACTCACATTGCGTGTGCGGTTTGACGCATTCATGCTTAAGAGGTAAATTGTGCCTCTGTATTCATGCTCAAGATTCACATTGCGTGTGCGTTCGGACGCATTGATGCTTCACAGCCACATTGCGTGTGCGTTTTGACGCATTCATGCTTGAGAGGTAAATTGTGCCTCTGTATTCATGCTCAAGACTCACATCGCGTGTGCGTTCGGACGCATTGATGCTTCACAGCCACATTGCGTGTGCGTTTCCACGCATTCATGCTTAAGAGGTAAATTGTGCTCCTATATTCATGCTCAAGATTCACATTGCGTGTGCGTTCGGACGCATTGATGCTTGACAGCCACATTGCGTGTGCGTTCTGACGCATTCATGCTTAAGAGGTAAATTCTGCTTCTATATTCATGCTCAAGACTCACATTGCGTGTGCGTTTTGACGCATTCATGCTTAAGAGGTAAATTGTGCTTCTATATTCATGCTCAAGACTCACATTGCGTGTGCGTTCGGACGCATTGATGCTTCACAGCCACATTGCGTGTGCGTTTCCACGCATTCATGCTTAAGAGGTAAATTGTGCTTCTATATTCATGCTCAAGACTCACATTGCGTGTGCGTTCGGACGCATTGATGCTTCACAGCCACATTGCGTGTGCGTTTCCACGCGTTCATGCTCAAGAAGTAAATTGTACTTTAATCTTCATGCTTAAGGTACACATTGCGTTTGCATGTCGGCGCGATCATCCATATGTAATGCATTGCAATTCGATCCCGATCTGTTTATGTTTAAGAGGCAAACTTCCCTTCGGTTTCCATGCTCGAGTCACACATTGTGCTTGCATCTTGATTTATTACTCCTTGACTCGCAGCTTGCATCGCCAGGGTATGCGCTGCGAGTAGGTTTTTGTGTCATCGGTGTAGTCCACGAAATTATCACGGTATGACTTTTCTCCGATAGAATGTCATGAGGATAGCGCAAGCAGTGTTCCATAGAGTGTATATGTCGATAATGCTTAATTCTCGTGTATGTCTGTACTCTTCCTAGTCAGCAAAGAAGATAGGGCCTTTTTCGTACTTTATGCTATTAACATCAGCCTTTGCTGTTCTTAAGAGCCAAGTATCTAGAATGCTCCATAATAGTGGCGCATATAAGTGACATATACAGAAGTATGCATTTGAAGTAACATCAAGGGGCGTGTGGTCTAGTGGTATGATTCTCGCTTTGGGTAAGTTCGAAAGATCCTTCAAAATTGTGAGAGGCCCTGGGTTCAATTCCCAGTATGCCCCCTTGTTTTTTTTTTCATTTTTTGTTAAATTACAGTTCTTTAAGAAAAATGCCATGATTTTTGACAATGGTCTTCTCAAAAATAATTTAAGCTGTGAACATTCTGTTGCCTTTTTTTGAAAAACTATGAATATGCTTCTCCTAAATTCCAGTTTCTGTTTCAGCACATCTCGGTCCCACTTCCAAAGGTTCTTTTTTTTCCCATTCTTTCTTGCACTGCTTTTTCGCGAACCCACCACATAGGTTTAAACGCTATCCTTCCTTATTTTATGAGAGTCATACAGTTCAGTGGTGATCAACGGGGGGCAATATTATATGAAGGATATTAGGCGCAGCTGGTTTCTGTGAATAATCCCCAGGTCTCCGCGACAGCCGGTCACAGTGCGGCCTGCTGGGTCATGGAAAATCGGGCGCAATCTTTCCCTTTCACCCGCGATACAACGAGAAATCCGACGAAACAATCTTTCGGTAGACAGAAAAAATGGGAATAAATAACCCAATTCCAAGAAGTTTAAAAAGTGAATCCAAGTATGTATCTCGAAGCTTGCTGAATCTATCGGGCTGGGGTATTTTTTCGTCCGGGCTTATTGTTTTTCAGATGTCAAATCATTTTCTTTATGCTAACTCCGAAGAAAGGCGGCAAAAGTCCTTGCAAGTTTCATCAAACCTAATCAAGTTGCGGGTCCTGAACAAGTCATTCCGCCCGAAGTCTTAAAAAATGCTAAAGGCTTAGCGATTATAACTGTATTGAAAGCTGGGTTTCTCTTCTCTGGTAGAGCTGGTTCGGGTGTGATTGTTGCAAGATTACCTGATGGATCATGGTCTCCGCCATCTGCTATTGTCACTGCCGGAGCAGGCGTTGGTGGTCAAATTGGTGCTGAGCTCACTGACTTCGTTTTCATCCTCAACACTAGGTCGGCTGTAGAGTCCTTTGCTCAAATGGGATCTATAACTCTAGGCACCAACTTGTCTGTAGCAGCAGGCCCTTTGGGCAGGAACGCTGAGGCGGCAGGTACAGCATCTTTGAAGTCGGTATCTGCTGTATTTTCTTATTCGAAAACAAAAGGTTTGTTCGCCGGTGTTTCTCTCGAAGGATCTGCAATTCTTGAAAGAAGAGAGACAAACAGAAAATTTTACGGCAGTAACTGCAAAGCAAGAAACATTTTGGCGGGACAGGTCGAGGCTCCCGCTGGCTGCGAGCCACTCATGAGAGTTTTGGAAAGCAAAATTTTTTCGACCAGATTATCTGACGATGATTCATACAATGATGACTACTATGACGACATCCCTGACGACTTCTCAGATTCAACTTCCGAAAACTCAAGGAATGATCGAATGAGGTACCAAAGTTCTCGCAGGTATTCTGACGAATATGGGTACTCTGATGATGAATACTCTGATGACAATTCCCGTCACCGTCGCCACGGTACCAATAGTGGGTCATCAAATCGCTCATCTGCAAATGGGTCGAATCGTCGCTCGGCCTGGGAGGATAATATTTATGATGGAAGTTCCTCTCGGAGACGAGCAAACAGTGAAGTTGATAATCTTGGTGGCAAACTTGCAAGTACCAAACTAGCAGGATCTACGGCAAGTCCATCTAGACCATCCGCTAACTCGAAGCCCAATTTTAACAGTGCGGCTTCAAAGTCATATGCTAATCAAGCAATTGCTCTCTTCTCTTTCAAAGGTGAACAACCCGGGGATTTGCCTTTTAAGAAAGGTGACGTTATAGACATTTTGAAAAAAAGCGAGACAACCGATGATTGGTGGACCGGGAGAAACAACGGTGTAAGCGGAATTTTCCCGGCTAACTACGTGGAGTTAATTTGAATGGCGAAAGTGAAAAATAGTACATACAAAATCAGAATGAAGCTGCTATCAGATCTTCTAATTATACACCATGAGTGAGTTTTTTTTTCTGTTAAGGGCCGCTGTGGAGCTAGTTAAAACCAAATGAGATGTGTTTTGTGCTTCGTTGTTGAGAAAGAACAATGCAATCATGTTTTTGCATTTTTTTATAGCGGTTGTGGATTTGCAAAAGTTCTATAACCACACATCACATTTTTGTTCGTGAAAAAGATCGAATGTTCTACTCGACCTTTTGTGCTCATTTTGACCACATTTGTACATCTCACTCAATAGAAAGTTCAAAGATGTCCAATTATGTTAAGTATGCAGCAATTGGAGGCATATCCTCTTTTGGTATTGTACTCCAAAACTTAAGTCTAAACACACAGACACACACTCACTCAATCATTCACACATTCAATCACTCACACACAATGCCGTTCAAGAGTTATGATCAATGACCTTGATCTTTTATAATTTGTACACAAAATAACCACCTTGATAGTCGTACACCTTCATTCCAATATTTTTGCTATGATCAATCCTGCGGCAACAGCGACATTCATCGAATCGACTAGACTTTCTTCGGCTCGACCTCTTTTCCATCCAACGAGGAAATCAGACTTCAACTTGATATTTGTTCTTATACCTGCCCCTTCACTTCCCAAGACCATCAACATCGGTGCTGCATTCATAAGTCGAGGTAATTCGGACTGATCAATGTATTTGTTCGCGGCATTTAAGCGATGCTTTGGTTTCATGTCTTCGAGATCATCGTGTTGCTCTCTTGAGCTTGTGCTTGTGACAGTCCACCCATTCTTCTTTGCAGAGTCAATAAGTTCGAGAGGGCTGTTTGATTTATATATTGTGAATAGATCAAGCGCTCCGGCCGCCGCTTTGGCAGTCACAGGGCCAAGGCGGGCTGACTCATGTTCTGGTATGATCATAAAGTCTGCACCAAGATAGTATGCCGATCTGATTATATTTCCAAGATTCTGAGGATCCGTTACACCGTCCACTAGAATTCCAAGAGGGAAATTTTTCGTGCCCGAGTGAATGCCACGCACAAGATCAACAATCTCAATTTTTTCTTCGTGTGTGACGTCATTGACTAAGTTCACTTCATATTTTCCGAGTTGCCCATCATATTTATCACCCAATGATACTATCTCGGGTAGTATTAGAGGCTTAGTTTCCAAGACCACCCCGTTATGAACCCCATTCGAGCTGAGGGTATTCATCTCACCTTTCGATTTCTTCTCGACGACTCGAATTCCGAATCTTTTTGCCAACCCAAGAATCTCCTGAGTGTGTTCTTTGATATTGTGAATGTAAAGTGTGCTAAATGCTTCCCTTTTTCCTGCGGTCAAAGCGGAGCGTACCGAGTGAGTTCCGTAAATGTACTCGCATAATGGATTAAGCGAAATCGTTTCTTTCCGAGGACGGTCAAACTTGTCACCCAATTCATGTTTCTTACGTTGTTCACGAAGAAATTTTTGTTTTACAACCTTTTCATCGAGTCTTTTCCGTTCCTCTGGGGATATGTTTCCGTACTTTCGTATGAAAAATTCATGCTTCGAGATGCCCTTCTGATCCCAAATTTTGACCTTTTCTTTGACGTGGCTAGCGTCAAAGTTTTTATCAAAGCTTCGGACACCCTTTCTAGAGTCGTTTGGCCTGAAAGCAGGTCTGATGGCCTTGAGGATCTGAGACGTATGATAGCTTCGCATGACCAAAAAACTATGTGAGCTAAAGAGTGAGTCCAAGTTAATCATAACGGTTTATTGTGTGCGAAAAGCCGTACCCCCCATCTCCGACCAACACTATTGCAATTTGAAATGTCTAATGTTTCCAAAACTTTGGATGTAAAGAGGCAACGTAGACAAAGTAGGGCGAAATTAACTATGAAGCTTTCGACATTACACTAAATTTTGGTTTTGATTATGTTCATGTTTAGTGTTTTGCTCATTATCTAGGGCCTCGCGATGTGCTACTTGAAGAAAACATTCGAGGATCATTTCAACTATTTATCTATTCGTGTCAGAATTTATAAAAAAAGCAAAAGTCAATACTCGGTTCTTTTTTAAACTCTATGTATACTTTTGTGCCAGTTTATAGCTATTTACCTTTTTGGAAGCAGAGATACACGTGAGATATGAAGATCATCTGAGAACGAGGAGTTGTTTGTGTACGACTAATTCTGATCTGCAACTTTCGTGATCCTCACAACTTTTCGAAGTTAATTCAAAACAAGACACCTTTAGTGGAAGGTACTTCATTTGTTCCATTCGAACTTATTGCTTCTTTGATAGCCACAGCTAGGGCCTTGAATGCACTCTCAGCTCTGTGATGATCATTAAATCCTCGTATACAATCCACATGAATGGTGATAGCTGCGCCTTGGGCGAAGCTTTCTAAGACATGAGGAATCATTTCGCATGATAAATCACCAATTTTTTCCCTCTTTAATCCCAACTCAATCACGGCATAAGGTCTATTGGACAAATCGACAACAGCCCTACTGAGCGCTTCATCCAATGGAGCAAATGCGGATCCAAAGCGCTTCACGCCCTTCACTTGACCTAATGCTTTGTGGAAGGCTAAGCCCAAGCTTATACCAACGTCTTCTGCCGTGTGGTGATCATCTATGTGCAAATCGCCAATGCACTCTACAATTAGTGACCAGCCGGAGTGCTTTGCAAGTGCATGAATCATGTGGTCCAAGAAACCGATTCCGGTCTGCACATTTATCACTTGAGACAGAGTCTGTTGTGTTGCGTGTTCTTCCAGCAATTTAGATGTGAGTATAGACTTTTCCAATCCAATATGTCCCCCATCAAGCGAGAGTGCTATTTGGATCTTGGTTTCATTCGTATCTCTCGAGAGGAGAGCATACCTTTTTTCCAGGGAAGATGACATGATTGTTGGAAGAAATAGATTTGTATGATGAGTTTGAATCTTAGTCAACTTCGCGGAAGAGTCATTCACCGGTACACTGGTGTACCGGCAAACGTCATATCCATAAAACATGGGAGAAAATTTTATGAATAAACACAATAAATATTTTATGCAAATTATGAAGTTTTTGAAAACCTAATACTATACTATAATGCTCATTTAGTAAAACCTGGGGGTTCCATACCTCTAGACTCAAACGTTATCTATGCTTGAAATCATTCTTACCCTAAATGAGCTCCAACGTGATCAAAATTTTCACATCATAGTCACGTGGCTCGTGAGGACATCTACTTTTTCAAAGCCCGGTTCTCCGAAAATTTACTCAAGGTTTGAAAAATAATCAGATTCCACATGAGCCAAGCAGAAGTTCCGAGCACTATATCGCCATGAAACAAAAATGGTGGGGTCAATTGGCCCCTTAATTCGATTCCCACCTCACGCGCTAGGTCGGTCGCACGTGATGGTGAACATCTCATACATTCCACGCTAGAGTTTTATACAGCAAATAAGGCATTAATTACTGAACATTTTTTTCTATAAGCCCATCCACGACCTAAGATGCTGAGGACAGCAGCATATCAACGTACAAAAGTTATCGGAAGAGGAAAATTTGGCGTTGTATACAAAGGTTTTCACAAGCAAACAAGGAAGCCTGTTGCGATAAAGGTATTGGATCTCGATACTAAATACGACGAGGTTGTGGATGTGCAACAGGAGATACAATTCCTAGCTGATTTGAAAAATGCGCCCAATGTAACTCATTACTATGGACTGTTTTTAGATAACACCAAGCTCTGGATCATTATGGATTACTGTGAGGGAGGCTCGATGCGGACCCTACTCAAAGCAGGATTGTTTGAAGAAAAATACATCGGCATCATCGTGCGAGAGGTTCTAATGGCACTTCTGGCTGTGCATAAGATTGGTGTAATACACAGGGATTTAAAAGCAGCAAATATTTTGGTTACAAATGAGGGATGTGTCCAGCTATGTGATTTTGGTGTAGCGGCACAACTTACTGCAAATGCCGCCAAAAGAACTACGATAGCTGGTACGCCCTTTTGGATGGCTCCGGAAGTCATAAGAGAGGGTGATCATTACAATTATAAAGCTGATATCTGGTCTTTAGGGATCACAATTTATGAGCTTGCGACAGGCAATCCTCCCTACTGCGACAGAAATGCAACGTGGGCAATGACAATGATCGAGAAGCAGGCTCCACCGAGACTAGAGGGTAGAGAATATCCTCTTGCTCTCAAAGAATGTATTGCTCTTTGTCTAGATGAAAGCCCCGATGAACGACCATCAGCAGATGAATTATTCAAGTGTAAACTTGTTAAGCAATACAGAGGTCTTCCCACATCTGTCTTGAAAGAACTCATTTCAAGGTATCTTATTTGGAGAGATCACCACTCACAGCGAGAGTCAACATTTGTGTCTAATAACTCAGAGGATGATGAGACCGAATCTAGCGATCATCTTCTGGTTAAGTGGGACTTTGATTCCTTGAGCTCCAAAGAATATGTATTGGAAAACTACACCTCAACATATGGTGAAAATGATGACCATAAACTCAGCACAAATGGAGCTGCAGATGACCATTACACATTGACATCGGACACGATCAATTACAAGTATCAAGCTCCTGAATCGCGTTTCAATAATGCAACTACAAACCGTACGCATCTGATGAATAGCCCTACCAGCGATAGTAAGCTATCTGGAGAACAGTCGCTGAGCGTTCCTCTTCGTTCCCTTGGCAGTGCTATTGAAAGCAATACTACCAATTTAGCGTCAAATAATGTGACCGGTATACCTAAATCGTTAATTTCATTATTTGAGGAGGAACGCTCGCCGAAGTTAGAGCCGTTCACTTCGAGTATGCAATTTGAGGTACCACGCCTACCTAGTATGTCGGCTCCAGATTCGCTTCAGGTAAACTCACCAACAATTGAGATCCCAGACATGGAAAGCATGTCCCGGATTGGGTTGGAGCACACACATTCTCAGCTCAATTTGGCAGCTTTGCGCTCCACTTCTCGGCATCAATCTCCTCAAAATACTTTTCCTAAGCTCAATAAGCCACCGGCGCTAACAGCACAATACAGCGGAAATGTTGGCGAGCCTAGACTCAGCTCTCCCACGTCCAGCTCGCGACAGCGTAAGAAAACTATCTCAAATTCGATGAACTCGGTATCGAGTGGCATCAAATTCTCGCTCGAAGAATCGCAAAATCCCCAGACCCCACCCCATATTGCAGACCATCATAAAAGAGATACACCGTCACCAAAGACTGCTTTCAGTGGGTCTTTCGCAGATATAGCGCTCAATAACAGCCCTTCAAAATCGATGCGGCCCCTTCAATCCGGCAATAATCCTATGCTCCAACCCATAAATTTTAAACCAAACTCAGATCCAACTGTGGATAAACACCACAATACTCCTTCATCATCAACAAATACGTTTTCAAGTGGAATATCTGCCACATCTGCTCCACCTACAAATCAGACACACGCATCAGCGCTGCCGACATCTACTCTAGCGAATGGGGCCAGTACGAAGACTCAATCAAAGAAAGAAAAACCTTCTCTCAGAATTCAAATGCCTGTCCCCTCAAGTACACACAATCTTTTGTCAATGTTGAGTAGCGAAGGTTCTGATATGAAGCGCCAGGGTGAGAATGTAAATCAATTTGGTATAAATCCGGCTCTTGTATCTAATGTTACATCCATGACACCAGTCACGGAAAAAGACAATTCAATTGATGATCAAGTGGATAATCGAGACAGAACGGGAGATGGTCAGGCTCAACGAAATAAGAAGGCTTCCGCGATCACATCGGGACCAAAGTCAGCGCCTCTAGTTGGCTCTTTTTCTATACAGCCTCCTGCAAGTGGAACGCTTCCTAGATCCAATCTTCCACCAATTCAAAAATTACCGTTTAGTAAGGAGGCCGCAAAATTTCCTCTCATTCCTTCCTTGGACGGCGATCTTTTCATGGATTCTACGCCAACTAATAAACTCGTCAGTGAGCTAGAGAGTATGGTCTTGCTTTTTATTAAAGGCCTTGAAACCCTAGAAAGCACTTTGTAACTAACATAAGTCTACCAGATATTTCAGTCTTTTTTTTTTGAAGACAATTTCACAAATTAAGGTTTCAGAAGTAACTGAAAGAACTTTTAGATAGCTTAGCTTAGCTACGAAAATGATAAATAATTAAAGCGATAGTTGTGCACGTGATTCACCAAAATACAATGCGCACACGTACAAAACGGGCTCGCTTGAATAATAGAACTATTTATCACACTCAACATAAGCAAGATGACTACGAGAATGAGACGCCGTATCACGACGGCGAAGAGAGAGGAGATAGAGGCAGAACAAAAGATATTGGATAGCACCATTGTAAGGCCGTTTACAACTCTTGAGGACTTGCCAGTTTCATACAATGAGCCTCCGAATGGCCATTACGAAGACATTTTAAAAAGTCCCTTAACGATAAAGGATTCTGCAGTGTTGTACAACTCACTAATAAGGTCTAGAAGCACTTATATATATCATGCACCGATGTTCAAACTTCACTGGGTCAAACAAACCGCATACGCGAAGAAATTGGCCGAAATGGATAAAGAGAAACAGAAAGAGATTTTGAGTGACCGTGAAAACAAGCGGCGATTTGCCAAAGCTACAACAAATTCGCTAGAGGCTCGCACAAGGACTCCTGTTTTGAGCCCGGAGGTCAATGCTAGAGACGTCATGTCAAAATTGTGTGAGTCTTCCATCTCGTTAGGTCCACACACAATGGAAATTCGAATTTTCATAGCCAAAGACTCACGATCCGAAAAGTCAAGGGCAATTTCAGAAATTTCAAAAATAGGTGGACCAAGCTCAGCCTCGCATACCCATGAGAGTAACGACTTACAGGCAACTACTTCCAAGACTCTGTTGAACGGTGTCCCCGAAAATGTAAAAGAATCATGTCGAGAACCTCTCAGTCCGGATAAAGTGCCGCCTCAAGGATCACCAGATGTACCTCTGCAAGGTCGCCTCCTGCCTCCTTCTGGAGCACTTGCTGATGAACAAGTGGCAATTGCCGAGCTGAGGTCACAGAATTCCGATGGTACACATGAGCCATGTGCTGAAGAAGGTAGTACTACTTCGGGCTCCAATGCAAATGTTAATATCACAGATGATAAAAGCAATCATCCAAATGTTAGACTAGTGGACCAAGAAGTTGGTAAGCAAGTTACATGCGACAGAGATGATACAAACCTCAATCAACAAAACCATCAGCCGCTATCTCTGGGCAGTATTGAAAACCCTCTCACTGACTCAGATCCTAAAAGCAATATTCATCTAGCTACACCCAAGAATAGAATCAAAAGTATTGCCTCGCCGCCGCCTAGCGTCGACCCTAGTGGTGGCACCCACGCCCTACCCACTTGCGCTGGTTCAAATTCGATTGGATCCAAAAAGTCCCTGCATTCGTCTAATGCTCTATCTTCAGCGCACATGGCTCCAACTATATCTGGCTCTCCGCCAGCTGCTCGTCCTACTCCCACGAATCTTCAGTCAATTGACAACACAATCATGATATCAAATTTAAATGCGATAGCAAAGATCGATCTATCTCTCAACGACCTCATGAAAGAAGTAGCTCTGGGGAAAGCCTCAGAAGCTCAAATATCACGATTCAAGAGATACATTGAACGAGCTAAGCAAATGGGGCCTCAGCCACATCACGCTGAACTTTATTTTAATCGAGGCCTTTCGCTACCTCCCGATTTCCCACGACCATTCCAAACACGCCCGGTGGCAGAAAAAAAAGCACTACCTAAACCGAAAGTTTTCAACTCAATGAAGCTAACAGCGTTCCAAGAAAAATACCTTCACAACGCTACTTTGGTCTTCGAATTCTTAGAAAATCCAAATGTGCGTTATATTATTCCACAAGACTCCATCTGCGAGATACTCAAGCCAGAGCTTCCAGTTCCTCAAGATGCCGAAACAGGAATGGAGTATAATGATGTTCTTATTAGCCATTTGTGGATACATAATATCGATGAAATGGAGAAGTATGAGAACGCCTGTGCGCATTACAAGACAGAAGTCGAGACGCAGAAGAAAGAAGACGAAGTCAAAGCCAATGACACTGTCAATGATGTCAATACCAAAGCCGAAGCTGAAACAAATGAAAATATTTCCTCAAAGGCAGAACAAAGAGGCTTACGGACTAAAAGAAAACTCCCGCCCCAAAAAAAAAAGAAAGCACTCGTGCAACCAGAACCTCCCCACATAAAGTACACAACTTTTTCATTCACAATTCACAATATTCCCTCGAGATATGTTCCCATATTCACAAATAGTATGAGACCTATTGAAGATGTGCAAAGGCATATGGAGAATATTCTCAAGACTGGCACAAGAATCACCAGTTTTTACCTTTGGTATCAAGTAGATGCGAGACTCGACGAGAGTTTTGCTGAAAATCTCAGAACCAAAGCCGTGGGAGAAGAAAAGAAAATGTCTGGGTTTGTTCCCCCAGTGGAGCCCAAAAAAAGAAAACCACGAGATTATAAAGCCTCAAAGGTCAAGAAAATGAAGCCTTTAGCTGCTTCAGAAGATAATACTAGAATGATTCCCGAGCCTCCGAGTCAATCTATAGTGGAAGGATCTGGTCTGGCTGGAGATGCTATAGTACAAGGTGAACTAAAAACGTCAAAGGAAGACTCGTTATTACCTCAAAATGTTCACACCAATTCGGCAACTTCCTAAAAGGTAAATGAACATAATTTCACAAATCTAGAATTTTTGTATGGCCTAATTCCTAATATTTACAAATTTCTCACGCATGACCTCTTAGTTCGAGGATCTTGACACCAACCCCAATAAACTTTCCAAAACAGAGGAGTCTTTCTGGTTTCTATCTGACAAGTTACCAAAGTTTGGGTTTGACGCAGTGTAGTTGCCCGAATGGCTGTCTAAATCGGATCTCAGCATCCATGATCCAACCTTTACACCATCTGCCTCCAATCTCACTGAACCATTTGCAGTCATCTCAGCCTCGCTGACTTTGAAGGGGAGAACAAATTGTCTACTGTGCTTTCCAGGAGAATTTTTTGCGAAGTTAGCTTGTAACATCGTCGTTTTCTCATTTATGTTGGCCACGAATCCACCGATAGCAGCTTCTCTCTCACGCACAAGTCTACCTGGCACGATACTTCCGTGTTTTATTCCGTTGGGAGAGTTGACGAGTCTGCCTCTTTGAAGGTAAGAAAGACCAGCAGTTCCCTGCACGCCCATCCTCGCACCCAGGGTTTTTGGTCTGCTTTGATGTTTGATCAAATCCTTCAACGCGTATTCACGCTTTTTGATAGACTCTGATGTCGAGACAAATTCCTTAAGAAGTGCATCAAATTTGGACGGAATTTTAAGCATAAAAGACTCAGGACTATGTTCAAGAACCCATTGCTTAAACTTTGCATGGAAATCAGGGTTTTCCATGATAGCTTTTTTCACATCCAACAAGGAGGCATTTTGGTTCAAGTTAAGTTTGGTAGTGATATTTTCAGAATTTTCTGACTTCATTCCCTGTAACGATCTCGAATCTTCCCACGCAAAAAGAGGATTGGCCTTATTGTACGACTTTTTCAAAATAACTTCAGATTCTTGAAAGCGCAATCTTGTGTAGAGAGGCCCTGATTGTTTCTCTACATCGGGCATGTTTTTCGAATTGTCAATATCGTTGAATGCAATGTACGAGGAACCAACTTGTTTGGGAAGAGCTGTTTTCATTCCATAATCAGATCTTATTGCACTGCTCTTTGGGGTGTAAATGATCTGATGTGTCGGATATGACGTGCTAGGCCCTCTAACATTCTTGCTCAATGGAGAAGCAACCTGAGCCAATTTTGAGTGCTTGAACAATCGATAGAATTCCTGGTTGTTCATTGCAATTAGTTGGGCGTTTAATATTAAACAGAAACTTTTTTTTTCGACACCATACTCTTTATGAACTTGATGTACGGGTGCGTAGCTGTATGCGCGGCCTGCGGAAGGATGATTGAAGACATACTCGCTAAATTCCCAAGCACTTGCGCAGATCGAAGTCTAACAAGCATAAGCAAAAGCAATTCCAAACTTTTCAAGCTCCGGTGCGTGCGTCGCAACATTAAGTCTAAATTTTACCCCAGCGCTTACTAAGAAGTCCTTGTACCGGCCGACCCAAAGTAACTTTAGCATACGTTCACTGATACTGGTCGAACCCTTCACCACACTCGCAAAATTGCTCTTCTTTACCAATCTTTGAAATGCTGATATTACTTTTTGACCTGCGGGATCGGATGAATTAATATCTCGAAGAATCTTTGGACTAATGAGAAAATGATCGTCTGAAAGCTCTATTGGATTGATAAATTTCTCTTTCTTCGCTGTAGTCGCGTTAACAACTTCTGATTCTTCCACGTAGTATGTATCAATGGAAGATATTGGAGCCAAATTTTCATGATGAATTGAATTTCCTCCAAAAGCGTGACTTTTTGGAAGCGGCAGAGGTTTCTTCGAGAAATTAAATAGCTCAAAGCCCAAAGAAAGATTGCTGGCGTAAGAAAACCAATTGAAGTCATATTTCGAACACACCGTGGAAGAAACCGATGTCTTTACATTGTATGTTGATGAAACATGTCCCAAAATTGGGTTACAACTGAGGGTCATTGAGAGCGGTTTTCCTGTGGAGGTAGATCGGGTAGAATAACGAAAGGCAGTAGACAAACCTGGGCTCATTGACATGGCCGCATACCAAACCTCTGCACCTACGGAAACAACTGAATTATCAAATTTGGGCAAGGCAGTTGATTGTTGGTTTCTGTGTGCGGTTCCAAAGTTATAAAGACAACGAAATCCCATTAGGGCCTCATTTGTAGAGTATATGTACTCGCGAGAAAATCGTGGGACGTTCTCTTGAAGATAAACAATCATAGTTCCATTTCGAAGAAGATGTGGGTTACTAATGCATTTGATTAGGACTTGATACCGGCTCAGTAGCCTTTTAATAACCATGGCTTCGAGAGCTGATCCAGGAAAGTACATTCTCCCATAAAGTAAATGAGCTCTCTTGACGCATTCTGCCCCACTTGTGTTTCTAGAAGAAGCTGCGTACGGTTCAATTATCCGGAAACCAGCTATAGCATCTTGGAGCGAAATGTCCTTAGTTCCACTCACACATTTGAGACGATTACTCAGGTACATGTATGCAAGAGATCCATTAACTGACAGATGATTCAGAAGAGTCATGGAAGAGGCCAGATAAGGAGTTGCATGGGACGAGATTTCCAACTTACCCCCTCTGGGAATCGAAAAATCTAGAAGTGCGTTGGATGTTGCCAAGATGTTGGAGTAAATATTGTCCTCGTTCCATCCCGTACTCTTGTTAAAACATTTTGACAAATAATCCATATGGCTGTACATTGATGGCAAAAGGAATGGTGGAAATCAAAACATTATGTAAGTCGATGTGTTTGTGGAGAGATCTACGCGAAGACAAACGCGCTCCCGAAATTTTATTCCTTCCTGGAGTAAACGGTAACTCACAAACTACAAAGCTTTCCCTTTACCAATTTAATCGGAGATTTTGAAGTATAAAGAAAAATAAAATGAAAGATTTTAGGGTGTGTAAATGTTTTCCCGAAATTCATTTTTGGCCCATTGCTAAAATGTAAAAAGAGAAAATGATGTCAATTCGGATTCCAGAGCCTTTCGAGGACAAAAAGCGAAGAAGTCTGCAACTGAAGTATAAGAGTTTTGCAGGCGAGGATTCTATCTGCGTGTATCATCTAAGGGAGGTTAAGTCACTCAAATTTCTGATCAAATCGTCAATTTCCGGAAATTCGGGCCGAAACAACTCTGCTTTTTCTTTCACGGATATGGTGCGCGCACCGTAGTTCTGAGGTAAACTGAGGAGCTCAGTCTCGTCTGCTAGATAAAAAATCAAGAATTCGATGACCTTGAAATGTAAATCTCTCTGACCAATATCTATGTAACCCTTTGTGTTGCTTTCATTTGTCCCAGTTGAAAGTACGTTTAAATGGTGTATCAAATGTTGGCAGCCATTGTTTGCCTCAAAAAGGCGCACATTTTTCACATTCTTCATGAGAATGTGTATGAAAAGAGATACAAATGACACACTCAAATCTTCCAGTATGAAAGAAGACTCGGAGTGCAAAAATGTGAGCATAAGGGCCATATTTTGACCCCGACCAAATAAAGCTCGGGATTCTGGGTGTATGAGAAGCATTCCACTGAGAAGATAGTTGGCTCTTTTCACAACACCGTCAGTCACCTTCTCAGGAGAATTCGAAAATGTTGCGTAAGCCAGGAGAAGACCTATAGTGACATTGAATCGAACATTGCTCTGAAGATTTATGAGGGCAGCCAATCTGCTATCGACCACACCAGAGACGTAATATTTTCGTATAGACAGGGAAGCCGACTTTAACAAATACTCCAAAGCAACGAGCCCTTTGGCTATGTCCTCGAGGCTCTGAGAGTCAAGGTTGTCTAATATTCGCTCGAGTTCTCTTTCCATACCTCCATGGATAGATTACGCGTACAGATAAAAGGAATGTTGTGTCTCAATGAGCGGATTAGTACGGTCTCATGACAAGTATCGCGCACACGCAGGGCGTGTCAAACTTCTGTGTCTTCTCCCATTATTTTTCGAGATGCTTGGATTTTACCAAGGCGATCAGAGAAGTTGAAGGATTCAAAATAATGTTTGGCTTTTGGTTAAAAGTTTCGATTCAAATTCAAATTAAGCGGTTCAATGACTAGTTCAGTTGATGTCACTTTTGTAGAAGTTTTTCCCCACAAAAAAAATTACCAAAATTAAAAGAAATTTAGTTGTAGTTTTGAAAAAAAATACAATGATTTCCAATTCCAATTTCCAGTTTTCAGTTGGTATATAAGTGAGAAATTTAAAAAACCTTGAAGTTTTTTGTTAGTCTTACTGCAGCTGAAGCCGTAGCTATGACCGTGAAACAGAGACACCACATCAAACGTTGTATCTCAAACGTTACAATGATAATGCAGCCACGCGTTCGCGCTTATTCAGCCTCGCCGCTACAAGCATCCGTGCATCCACACACGTATCGCGTTGGTTATTGAATTTAGGGGCCAGTTCATCAGGCGCTTAACAATTTTTATGCCCCAGCTGAAGTGTCTTGATAATTCTTGCAAGATTAACGGTCAATATCACACTAATTAAGACCAGGTAAAGGTCAAAAAAATCTTTTCGATAGAGCCAGATCTAGAAGGTTTCTAGGAGTGCGGCATATTTCACACCAGCTTTTCCGACAATGCTCAAGTCTCCAGTTTTATGGGGATGTGTAGCTGCTGTTGCACTGTCTGCTATACAATCACTTGGGATCACGCTACAACGCAAGTCTCACATCATACCGTATGATCATGAACTTTCAGAAAGATCAGTTGTCAACTTAAGAAGAAACAATGTGGTGTCAACGGATCACGAGTCATCACGTAACACTCATACATACAGACGCAACCTTTGGCTAGTCGGTTTTTCTTTGTTTCTATTCGCAAATTTGTTTGGATCTTTGGTGCAGCTAACTGCCCTACCTCTCATAATTTTATCCCCGTTACAAAGTATAGGTCTCATATTCAACTCTGTCTTCAGTTGCACACTTTTACCCGGCGAGAGATTCACCAAAAAACTAGCCGGAGGGACAGCCATAATTGCGATAGGGGCTTTTGTCATAGCATTTAATGGTGCTAGCACATCTAAACCACCCCTGGACATAATTGCTGATGAGAAATTTCGAAGGGTTGTCAAAAAATTTCTTCACCCCGGTTTTCTCACATGGTGGGGGTGTACCTTCGTGTTTATGGCGATTCTAGTACGAATTAACTGGCTTTTGTCCGCTAAGATCAGGATTTTACAGTCAAAGACTCAAAGGCGATCCAGGACTATCAAAGATCCTCTATCGCGCATCGTGTTCATCAGAGGAGTAATTTATGGCCTTGTGAGCGGAACACTCACAGCACACACATTCCTCTTTGCCAAGTCCATTGTGGATGTAATATTTGAATCAGTCATGGAACGATCAACTCCCAAAAGTGCGTCCACATATATTATAGCAATAGTGCTTTTGACAACAACACTTCTCATAGTTGTTATGCAACTTGCAGCATTCAACTTGGGCTTATCAAACATACTGACTGCGATACTATACCCGTTGTGCTTCCTAGTGTATAACTTGGTCAATTTGATTAATGATATAACCTTCAACAGGTTGTTGAGCACAGGAGGAATGCGTTTTCAACAACTAGTTTACGTACTACTCGGGCTTTCTGGAGTCTTGTATGGCGTGATTTTGATAAGTTGGGATAGCGCTTTTGGCAAAATTGAGACGGAAGATTCTCGACCTCTTTTGACGGCCAAGTTTCCATACGAACACAAAGCCGGAGAAATCATGGTGCTTTCCTATGAAGAGAGTGAAATAGTTAGTCAGTTCAGCCGTGCTGACACTGAATCAAATTTAGAAGAAGTGACGGGTTTGTAAATTCGTTGATGTGAGAGTACACATGCTCGTGCACGAAGGTGAGGAGCTGTCTTGACGAAATAAGAATGATAGCTTTTGATGCTTAACACAACTAATCTTTCAACAGCAGACCAAATCAATTCTCGAAAAATGGAAAATCGTCCCGCAGAACCTGGATGACACAGTCTACATTCTTCGGCTTTTCTGGGGTCGTGTGCTGGGTGACATGCAAGGGTAAATGTAGGTTCATGCGCGCGCGCATCTGACACTGCCGGGAAAGAGAGGGCGGGGGAGTACAAAAGTGGGTGCTTGTATCCACAAATGAGTAAGGTGGCGTCTATTACACCGTACAAAAGCAAAAATGAACTCCTTAGAGTAAGAAGTTTATTTTATGAAAACCTGAATGATAGGGTATCTCTTCAACTCGCTGTCGACATAGTTCGGAATTGGCAAAGCAGAGGAAAGGTCCCTCATGCGATCAATACAACTGCGTGTATTACTTCGGTCATACTAGACGATGTGAATACTGCTAGTGAGAAAGGGCAAATCAATTCTCAAACGTGCCTGGCTCTGCACGAGAAAATTTCATGGAATGTTGCGGAGTTTTCTCTTCGGAATGCGTACTCGATGGCCTTGGTTCGTTTCGTCAATGGCATTTTGGACCCATACCAGCAAGGATCATTTGCTGTTGCGCTTCTGATACTAGCAAAAGATATTCAACTTCCCTACCTCTTTGTGGAAATCCGTCATTGGGCGACTCACGAGGAGTTGCCTTCTTTGGAAATGTTGCGAGCTACCAGCCAACGTGCTTTGCAATGGGTTTACGAAAACTTTTGGACAGTTTTAGACACGATGGTGCCCCCGATAAAAAAGGCTGTATCGTTCCCGCCCCCAGGAAATCTGGAGTCTACAAGACTGCTCTTAATTTCAGCCTTGAGGGAATACAAAACCTACGCCAAAACATTGCAAGATTCAAAAAAAAATGGCGAAGCCCAAATGCTACGAATTGCTAAATCAATTTCGAGCATTGCCAAAAATGAGACTTTCAATCATCATCTCGCCGACATTTTGGTTCTGAAGAGGGCTCTTTTGAAAGATGTGGCTTTTCCAACAATATGTGCAACATACAATGACCTAGTCGCCAGTCTTTCACCAGGTTCACTTCTCTTATTAGCATTTCATTTACTACTGAAATTTCACTCTAATGATTTGGAAAATACTAAGGACTGCCTAAGCTTGAAAAATACCGATAATTGGTTGGAGTTAATTAGACTGCTAATACGGCAGGGACCATTTCCGTTCAAAGTCTATCAACATGTTTATCTATCTGAAAACGATGTGAACACAAGCTTAAATAATTATCACAGAACTCTTGATCACATCGCTGTTCGTCCTTGCACCTTGAAAACGACAGCCTCTGCACCAATCAGAACTGTGAAATTCGACAATGCTCCTCTGCTCGCGGAAGTTCTTAATAACGTTTCCAGTCATTCTGATTCCGAGAAAACCAACAAGCGCAAAAACGATAATCTAGCATATACAGAGCAAAAGAAACAAAAGCCGAATGGACTATTCCAGGAAATGACAACTTGGCGTTGCCTACCTTTTGGGAAGAGCGACTAAATGACTTATTCAAGATACATATATAGTGCGATAGAACACGAGCAGCTGCAAACTGTGTTGTCAGAACCACCAGCGAACAATTGCGTCGAATTTAAATACTGGACCATATACTAAACATGAAATCCGACGTTTTCTTATCAAAAACTCAGTCTTACTATCCATTTCTTAAGCTTCTAGCCCATAAGCTTTAGAAACTATCCACTATGACTCCTGATACCGTACTAAATAATAAATACCTAAAGTTCGTGGCATATCATTGCATATGCAATCAGCCACAGCCAGAAAGGTAACGAAATACACTCCAAGCGGTCGCCGGATGATCAGTACAAGATATAGTCAAAATTAGGTTGCATAATTAAAATGCTAGCTTAGAGAGAATACACATTATCTGCACCAAATACTCCAGAAAAATCCCAAATCTTGAAATTTCGACATCCCACCACATCAAATTCAACTCGACATAACACAAAGCAAAATTTCTGCCAGGAATAAAAAAAAAGATCTAGAGACATTTCTGGAAGCCAACAAAGGGGGGGTATCGGATAACGTCTGGATTCAAACTAGCAAGTTGCACGAATGGCAAACTGCATGACAGGAAGAAATCTATAGGTCAATACTAAACTTATAATATTCGGTCAAACAAAAGCCTAGCTGAAAGACTTATCATCCATAGCAGGGGAAAATCAAGTCTCATAAAGCATCTCGAGAATCGTTAAAAAAGGCCCGTTAAAGTCTACCATCATTACTTTCGCCGAGAACACGAATATAAAGAATGCCCAACCACACAATGATTCTTGAAAAGAACGCGGGATTCCCATCACCAAGGTCCAGCAAATACGTCAAGAATATTGTAATAATTAAATTGCTATTGGGAGTAGGTTCAATCATGAGAAGTACGCTACTTGATGTGAATGGGAAAAGCAGGAACAACATATACAACACTAGCACTTGAATTCCGTTCTCCTCGAGAAATAACCCAGATGGACACTCAATATTAGCTTTCCAGGCCTCCAGCAATAGGATAGATTTCAGTGATCATTTGTGATAGTGACTTATGTAAACTATAGATAGTCACCCTTTATCAAAAAAGTCTCCACCGAAGCTTTGACTACTAACTTAATTTATTGTGACTTTCTGATTTTCCTGAAGGTAAGATTATGGTGGGCGACCCGATTTGTACCATTGTGATGAATTCATATGAGTAATTCTCAAATATTACGTATCACTTTCATTCATCGCCTAAGATTGTTGCTGACCAGAAAATTCATATTGTTCATAGTAGTCACTCATTGATTAGTCGACCGGCTATATTTCTCAGATAGATATCAGTCATCAGGTTACCAGCTTGTGACCTTGTACAGTAGTGTCCGTTCCATTAAGTTTGGCTACATCAACCACTAGCTTGAATATCCATTTCACTGGTGTTCTGATATGATTTTCAATTCCCTTCCATAAATTATTCTAGGCGTGCCAATCGGCGGCGGATTTATCAAAATAGATTCTGTTGGTGATCTAAACGTAAGTAAATTATTTTGATTGAATAATTGCATGGGAGAAATATCATTTCCTCTAAGTCTTATTCTGTCTTTTGTGGGCACTCATGGTCATGGGATAATTGAACTGTCCCCTTCAGCACGACGCGCCTTTCGGGTTCAAGCTTGCAGGGTAGTGGCCGAAGGGAGGTAACAAAATGCTTTTTCGAATTGTTGGTCTTGGCAACTCAGGATTGTGTGCGCTTGGAGCCGGAATCCCTGTCAACAGTCACTCGTTTCCCCGTCGAATTCACAGTCAGTCCAAGATATCTGCTCGTTTCGAAATTCCTCCAAATCCCTGGACATGTATCACTATGGAGACGATAAAAGTTTATCCATGCCCTCATCGACTGATACAGATTGAGCTTGGGCGGCTAGCAGCGAATCTTCAATGCTCAAAATATCAATCTCACGGCCGTCATATACTGGGATCAACTCGAAGTCATCAGGACCGAGAAGGGCGGTGCCAGACTTTTTGTCTCGCTTTGGGATTGTTGATATTGGTCCCAGAAGTTTGGCCTTAAGTCCCAAAACGGGACGAAATGTCTATCCTTTGGTAGTCGAAGACCGCCAATGGTAATGAACTGATTGCCGTGGCCGGGCCGGCAACTATGGTGGATACGATCGTAAGGTATTCCTTTTTTCTTGACGGTTAATGTATATTCTCTGGTCGTAATTGGATTAATGATTACTCATTCGTTGCTTTGGGTGTGTGATCGGATTTTACTGTCATTAATTACTGCCGACATGAGGAATTGATAATGTTTGGAAGCTGTATTGCGAATTCTTGTGTTGTGCTGTAATAAGCGATTTTATAGCTCGTTGCTGTTCGCCTTGCCGATAAAATGAATGAGAGCATCTTTTTCTAGGCATTTATTTGTTGTTATTAGTGGCGGTCGTGTTTGTTCTGTTGGATGATAATTTGTAATCGCGGGATCAGATTCGGTTTTGTATTACCTGCTGAGCTGTGGAATGTAGTCATTTTATAGTTTTTTGAGTGGTCAGTGATTTGCAGCCATTTTATTTGTTTTGTACCCCCGACGAACTTTAGCATTATTATTGTGTTATATGTATCTTCATTGATAACCGAATTGCAGCAAAATTGTATCCGTTTTGTACCACCGGCGTACTCCTGCGTCATCACCTATTCATGTAGCTTTGTACTGTGGTTGGATTTGCAGCCATATTGTATTTGCTCTGTACTACCGATCTTCTACTGCGTTAGAATCCTTGCATGTGGTTTTGTACTGTCGAGCGATTTGCAGCCAGATTGGATTCGTTTTGTATTCAGGGTATGTCGTTTGTAATTTACTGCGATCTGAATTGCAGTTCTTTTCTTGATCTTGTTTCTTTTATTTTGTTGACTATTGATGGCTATGTAATCCACTCTGAAATCACGTATGCTGAGCCGGATGTTTATTATGTACCATAGCTGTGTGGAGTGTGGTGTAGGGCTTTTAAGGCTGTTTGACTATTGTATTGGCTTTGGTATCTGTGTGCGCATGTTCAGATGTGTTGCTGATTTTTTGTTTGACTGTGTACGCTATTTGCTATGTGTTTCGGTGAATTGCATAGTTAGTTCATGCTGCTATCTGAGGCGAAACCTGGAAAATGTGTTTTTCTCTAGACGTAGAATCGGGTGTTTTTGAGCTGGTTTTGAATTGGTTGAATTTCGTGATTCATCCAATTTAGATGATCCTGTGTATTGTGTGTGTGTTTGACATTGTGAGGGTTATGGTATTTACGACGCCGCGAGATTAGCTTGAAATTTCTACGCGTGATCTGTTGCAATGCTACTTGCCAGCGGAGTATTTTGGCCTGTATTTATATTTAGTCTTGATGTGTGAGGGACTGATGGTATACACATTAGATTTGATGAGTGAATGCAAAGAATAGATTTCATTCTTTCCTGGCTAATAATTCATTAAGCTGATTTCTTGGAAAAATTACTTCCTCTTCAGCTGTCACTCAATTAGAAGAAGGTATGTGCGAGAAATTGTTGTTAAGTCACGTTGTAATGAATCGGTTTCTTTTGTGTGGAATATCATTGGTCGCTGTCTGACGTCTTGGGGTGATTCGAAGTCATCAAGGTTTGTACGAAAGGGCTGCATCGACACAAAAGGTTGCCTTGAATGCCCCTATTAGATCATTTTTGAATCGATAATTTGATACCGTGTTTCGTGATTGAAGACGTGACTTCGATCAGTAGCTTCAAGTAGCAGGTGCGTACACGTTATGGGTAACATCGTTTTTATCAGTTATCTCGCTTCAAATCAAATCATGATGTTTCTGGGGAGTAGTAGCTTGTGTCAGAATTGAATAATGAGAAGGGGGGTCACACAGTAGGGTTTCTTGTTTGTGTCAGTCGGTATGCTCAAAACCACACCTGCAACTGGCTATCGACCGGCGGACGTGCTATAAGTGTTGGTTGGTATTTGCCGTGTTAGGGAATTGGATACACAATTTGAGCTTCGACGGATCATGTGACAATATATAGAGCAGCTCATGCCTCCTTATTCAGTTGACAGCATGTTCGTTGTTTTCAAACAATGTTGCTCATTCCATTTTTGCAGGAGGCCGCATATTACCGGCATCAGGTTCTGAGAATCAGCGTAATATTGTTGAAAATGGCGAAATCTGTTGATTTGCGTCTGAGCACCGTCTGGATTTACTTCTTGATCCTTAGGTTGAAAAAATGGGTGAAAGTATCGCAATATCTCATGTGTTTTCTGTCTCGGAATACACCACTCCCCCTTTGTCCCTCCCCACTTCAGTTCGCACATCTCGCGCTTCTATTTGTGGAAAGAACACTTCATGGTCATCCGTGCACCTTTCAAATTGTCAATAAATGGATCCAGAAATTGAAGATCCTCAAATCCTCTCGTCCTTATTCAATGCATTGGATAGCGTTCTCAGTGTCCACTATGCCAGCAGCACAACTGTCCCAAAGATAAATGACGTATGTGAAAAAGCTACACGGCTCACGAAACGACGGGTGGATCTTAGTACAATAGAGCGGATATTAAGCTATGATCCGCATTTGTATCAAGTTGTACACTATGGCTCAAAATTATCTGATTATGGACTTTGTGGTCCTAGAGGCACATCCCCACTTCAATTCGGGACTTTGATCCCAAGACGCAAGGCTTCTTTCATGCAACGTGTCTCCGCTTTTAAAGGTGTTCCACACACAATAAAGCTCTCTGATGTAGCAGTTCCTACATCGAGCACATTCCACAAAGCATCAAGTAATATGCTTGCTGGTGCAGAATTATCAAAAAATGGTAATTTGGATGCTTTTGGAAAATCACCGGCACCGAATATAAAAGGATCGAAATGTGAGCGAATCTTAACAAAATCTTCAATGCGACACTCACAAGTGAATTCTGAGAAAAACTCATTTAAAGTCAACAAGTCTGAGCTCTCAAATACTATGTCTGGGAAGAAGTTGAAGAAGTCGACACTCACTGACGGGCTCTCCCTCATAGAGCGTATCAAGCAAAAGGAAAGGGAAAGAAAACTAAACTCAGGCGGCATCTCTATTGAAGAAAATCATGCTTGCTACATAAAGAGCAAAATTCCCATGGTATATGATATTCTTTACGAAATGACAATCATAAATACAGGCGGACAAAAATCCTTCAAAACCTTTCTCATGGCAAAATTAATTTCAGTCATCAAAGATTCACTTTCTTACTCCATGACAGATGAAGAAATAAGCGACACAATCACAATGATTGCACAAAATTTGCTGGAAAAAGTTAAAATTATACAGTCAGGCGATATTCATGCAATTAAAGTACTTAACTTGAACAGAAACCAGGATCTATCTATACTAAACACCACGACGTAATATATCAAATGATTTTATGAAGGCTTACTAGAAAAAGTTCTAGATCCTTTGCGCAATATCAGCAGCCCCTGAGTTCATAAAAAAATGCTTCAACACAACTTCTATTGCCCAGGTAGCTCCCAAGTCAAGGAGAATGCTTCCTGTTAATTTAACTTTGAAATTTGTAGACATGGGTACGAACTGCATTGCTTCGTTTAATTCAGGCATAAACTCCGTTGCTCCCACAAGAGATAATGCGGAAACTCCTAAAAGACCATAAAACATTCCCTTGTTATCTCTGATCCCTTCCTTAAACGGCAAGCCAATGTAATTCACAGCAAAAGTGGAAACTTGTTGAGCCAATTGTAGTAAAAACATACCAGTATTCAACAATGATGGTGAAAACGTCTTTTCAAGATCAACCAGTGCTTCCCTAGGCTCTAAGATGTAGATTTCGCGGGTTATGAAGATCAAGGTTGTGATGTGCACCGCAAATTGTCCTAGAATTGAGCCCATAATATAAATGTTGAATATGCCACTCAGAGGACGCTCCTTACTCAATTGAGTGAGAGGTTTTCCGCGGGAAATCGAAAAAAAACAAACAGACAATAACATTCCAGACACTGTGGACTGGCCGTCTCCAAACTTAATTCCCGCCAAGTACAAGACTGATAAAGAATAAGCCGAGATTAAACAGTTCAATGCCAAAATTTTGTACATCTGAATGGTCGATACGAGTGCACAGCGACCTTGGCGTACAATGTTAGTGACTGCCGACACATTCGACAATTTAGATGTGAATGGCGCCGCGACAGACGCGTCACCCAATTTCAAAGAAGGCACTTCATCCTCATCTTCTCCAGAATTCAATGAGGACATGATTCCATCAGCAAAATCAGAAGCTGAAACCGGCTTTCCTTTGTCGTCCTTTATGAATTCGATTGGGAGGGTGCCATTTTTCTTCGCTGTCTCAACACTTTGTCTAATTTCAGGCGTTATTTCGATACCACGTTTCTCCAACGTTGCTAGGTAATGCGGATTATAGACCCCTGGTGGATACAAGTGAGCAATAAGAGCAGGTACAGGTGGAGGTGGCCTCAGCCAATTAGCCATAAGCTGAGCTTGCTTGTGGTATACCGTCTTCATTGTTTCAATTTTTCTGTTTTCTGCAATCTTTTTCATTCCTTCTTCGGTACCATTCAACAAAGCCACACCAATATGAGCTTGCTTCAAGGCGCCCACATCATTGGTACCATCTCCACACATCAATGTACTGTAACCCGCGTTCTTAAGGGAGGTCAAAATAAACTCTTTCTGTGACGGCGATACCCGGGCATATACCCATGTATGCTTCAACAAATCCATAATTTGTGGATGATCACTCAAGTAACTTAAAGCGTACCCAGTAATGCAAATATCGTATTTTTCAAATAAGTCAAGGTCAATGGAATCAGTACTCTTAAATGGAATAATTTGCGATTCGTCGACACTTCTCCAAGTCAAATTGTGCTCTTCTGTTACTTCATGATGTTCTTCAGGGAAATCCAATATCAAAACATTTTTCGTCGTAATGGACACTTCCTTCGCAACATGGCATGCAGTAAGAGGGTTGTCGCCCGTAATCATCACACAACGGTGAGACGATTCATTCAACATTTGAATGGTCTCAATTGCATCCTCTTTAAGAGGACAATGAAACACGATGAACCCGGCAAAAGACAACTTTGACTCGACTTCAGATCTTTCCACTTTGGATATTTTCTTGCTGGGATCCAAGTATTTGTATCCCAAGGCCAAAACACGAGATCCAGCCCTAGTAAAGGATTTGTAACAGTCTTCATAATTTTCTGGAGCATCCACCAACATTTGACGAATTGTTTCGGGGGCACCTTTCACTGCCACAAAGTTTTTATTTGGCACAGTGCTTATTGATGTGATGGCAGATGATCTCTTTAAGCTCGATGAGAATTGAAAGCGACGCAAAACCTTGATCTTTTCAACGGAGTTTCCTTTTGATCTTTCGACACTATCTTTGAAACCTACTGTCCAGTTTGCAGCTTTCAAGGTCGCTTGTTCCATTGGATCCCCAACAACTTCACCATTGTCTAGCTTCACTAAGGCATGAGCAGACCCCAACACGTGGGCCGTATATTCTGGAGCCTCATCACAAGAAAGAAGATCTGTTACACTTGTACCCGTCAATCCAGCCAAACCTTTGAAGACTAGGTCTTCCGCGGTCAAAGTTCCAGTTTTGTCAAAGCAACAAACATCAATTCTTCCAGCCAATGGAATACGAAATGGCTCTGTACAGTAGATGAAGTATTTTTGCAAGGCAGACAACGACGAGTTCACAGCAAGGGTCAATTCCATTGGCAACTCAGGAGGTACCACAGAAGTAATGACAATTATACAGTCCAAAATTAATTTCGACTGAATTCTTCCCATCCTTGTTCCTTCAACCCAGACATACCATGAGGCAGCAATGGCGAAAATCAATAAAAACAATATGAAAAAAAATGCTTCCTTATTGTCAACGGACACTCGTTCACTAGAAAAAATCATCATTCTGACCAAGGATCCTTGCGAAGTTTCAAAACCTGTTTTGCACACGTAAGCTAATGCACCACTATCTGGGGCAGTAGGAATAAATGAGTCTTCGGGAGCTGTCACTTGAAGAGCCATTGTCCCTCCATACAAAAATGAGTTTTTGTCGACACCCTCTGGTTGTAAAAACTCATTTGATGGTCTCAATTTTATGGATTCTTTCAATAGAGGTGTTGATTCACCGGACAACATGGCTTCATTCACAATTGCGGTTCCATCAAGGAGAAGCAAGTCACATGGCATTGCGCTTTCGTCATTAGTGCGGGTTACCGAAACAATATCGCCGGGCAACAATTGATCGGTCTGCACCTGTATCCATTCTTTATCTCTGTAGACATAAATCGTAAATGGTTTGATACCCATACTTTGAAATTCATTCATAGTGGTTCTTCTTTGAAACACAGTTGTCATTTCAAAAGATACCAACATGAATAGAGAGAATAAGGAAAAATACCATTGCTCATCCATCAACCACAATGCCACACAAAAGATCTGAAACACAAAAAATGGGGCGACAGCATGTTCTTTAAACAACTCCATGAATGTAGGAATTGGGATGTCGAACTTGTTAAGTCCGAAATTTCTTTTCTTTTTTTCCAAATTTCCAGACAAACCAGAGTGGTTATGAAAATAGGACAACTTGGGTAACTCATCCACTTTAAATTCCGGAGGTGAAAATTTGCCATTACTTTCGAGGAGCAAATGACGTCTTTTCTGGTACAAAAAAGAAACCTGTTTCTCGCCATCGGGGAAGACTTCTCTTTGAATCTCACAAATTTCACCGATGCCCGAATTCGGAGCTGGTGTGATTTTGATATGTGAGGCCTGAGCCACACTAGATGCTGGTCCAAAGTTGAACTTTGCATCAATATCAAGATTCCAGTGGGGCATCAACCAGATTAATAAGTTCAAAGACACTATAGACATCAAGTAAACAAATGTCCACTCAGAGCCTCCAATATAGGTGTCGTAGTGCTTAACATACACCTGAAGGAAGATGGGATAAATTATTCCGAACGGCCACACATACAATCGACCCACAAGCGGCTTCGGCAGCAATAAATCCGCTTTCCTTATGTCAGGATTGTGGACCAAATCTGACATCGTGATATTTTTATGACAAGACCGTGTCAAGGGAAAGAATATGTGTATCGAAAATTTAACACTAGCCTCGTGGATGGACGGCGAGTATATTCGTTACCGACAACAACCCCCGTGCATCCCGCGCTTTGTTTTCTGAACTCAGGAAGTGCGACAAAATTAAACACTCTAATGTAAGATACGGCCGTCGACTGAAGTAATGGATCTTATAAACAGGATAATGTTTGAAGTGACAGGATAATGTTTGAAGTGACAGGATCATATTCATCAGAAGCACTGTGTATGAGATTTTTTTATCCCTAGAAAATTCATGTGATTATGTAAGTTTGTGTTAAGACTCAACTGAATTTGATCTGACTAATTTGCCTTCGAAAGTCTCTTCAACTGCTTGGCCTGTCATGTAAATGACAAGACCATATAACAATGCTTACACACTCGTCTTATAAAAATTAGGCCCCCCCCCTCCCTTTGGCAAACCTCGATTAAAGGGATTCTTCAAATGAGTCCTTTTTTATTGCATGGAGTTTAAATTAATTCATACAGATCAACACTTTTGTATCGTCAAAATATTGTTAAAGAAATAAAAAAATTCCAAGACTTTCCTCAAACTATTTAGCGCAATAGGTTTTCCCACTTTAAAATCACTCTTTTTCTCATTTAATGTTGAACAGCTCTGCACCATTAAGATATTCGGACTCTTACAAGCCCAAAGGCCCTGGAAGAGACGCTGGAATTGTTTTGAATAGTCGAGAGGCCATTTGGAATACTATTCATCATTTTTGCAACTCTCATGATGGCCAAATCAAGTAGGCAAAGAAAGCAATAGAGCAGAATATTAAAAACTATGCGCAAAGTAAGGCAGCAACTTCATTTATACATCATCATGTATTTCTCAAGTTCTATCGCTGCAAATGGATTATCATGATATAATGTTGAGGAGTGAAACTACAAATGCAGGTTTGATCGTCTGTTGCCAAACTACCGCACATAATTTAAATAAAATACATATATTTTGTCCTGCCTTAGAAGTATTCTTCTCCATAAGCCCACGGCTTTTAAGTGAATTCTATTTTATTAAACCCATTGTGGCATATAGGTCGCAGGCTGAACACTCGGATAAACCTGGGCTCTTCCCCATTTCGACTTATGTCTTCTAGGCCACTATAAGATCCCTTTTTATATATAGAGGCGACATTGGGATCCCAAAATAGCCTTGTATGCTACTGAACGGCTTGAATAATAGGACTGCTTCCTCCGCTACTAGCTATAGAAAAATTTTAGTCCTTCCGTGCATAGCCACAATGTCTATATAACTAAGATATACCTTGGTCCTGCATTCAAATCATTTCGACAATGCTCACCAGGGAAAATTCATGAACTTATCTCATTCAACTATGCAGGATGTATATAGTCTTCTGTTTCCATACGTGCTGTCGAGAAGGAGCATATAGTAAACCCCATGAGCCTATCAATCAACATATGATTGAGCAGCTTCATACAAATGAATAATCAAATTACACAGCTTTCATACCAGCAACTAATTGAGAGGTTTAAAGACAGAAATGAATGGCTATATCGACATCCGGGTTTGTTGAATAGCTTGGAATCGAGTTATAAGCCAAAGAAAAAATTGTTTGAAAATGCAATGAGGCTTATAGATGGACTAGGCCTTGATAATTTCGAATGCAGCTCCAAAAGATTAGGTCATGGCCATGACATTGAGTTTGAGGTCTCCCATCGTGGCGGTCACTTTGTTGAATCTGGGCCTCAAAAAGGCTTTCATAATGATGGGAAACTTTCCAAGATTTTCGATAAAAATTTATCAGTCAATAATCTTAGTGTCCAGTCAAAATGGAACTTAAAACTGCTGGATAAAGCGCTGGAAGTTATGGGAAAGACATTCTCCCAAGGCATTCCCGATCACGAATCTTCTTCACAAAATTTACCGAAACTCTTCCTAAATTCAGATATTAAAAACCTGCCGCATTTAGTATTTCAAAGTTTCCCAAATGCTGCCCCGAAAGCATCTGTGTCAAATGTAAGGGTGCAGAAAAAGGTGACTAATCTCAACAATCACGAAGACATGCCCATAAATTCTAAAAAAGACACATTCTTCCATGATAGTTTCAAGAGTAAAGGCCAAAAACTAAGCTTACAAAAATTGGATTCCGGAGCGTCAAAATACAAAAACGCTTGTGCAAAGAAAGGTCCAGGATTTGATCAACAAGAAATCTCACGGATTGATCAGCCACGGAGACATTCCATGGTAAGAAAAAATCTTCCTATTTATATTAATGAGCAGATCAGAAAATATGAAGACTCTTTGTCAGGAAAAACCCCGTTAATTCATAAGACTTTTGATAAGAATCAAAAACATTCGAAATTCTTGAATGAAAATAATGCAGGTATTGGATTCAGCTTTCAATTAGGTAACATCGAAAACCCACCCAAAAAAAACGAGGGAGCTGAATTCCGCCTGAGGAGAAAAAATGACACTAAGGGGAATTTCGAAGAGCAAAGAATCAAAAACCTCATGGAAACTTCTCTTTCATTCTACCATCATCAAAGCGAATTGTACTCGCATAAATCTAAAACCGAATACCATAGCCCCTCAGAAAGCGATCTCATTGAGTTTGATATATCTGAGGCAGACAAGGAGTATGTGCTGCCTTGTTTATTTGCAAGGTCTTTTGAGGACTTGGAAACGGATGTTACGTACGAAAACTTCAACAGCGAGTTGCAAAATGAGAGCTTCCCAATATCTTATGATAGAGAAACAGAAAATCTCGAACATGATGACTTATGCGTTGATTGCGATAGCGAAAATCTGATGCTTGTACAACAGGAAAACTTCTAACAGTCGATACAAGACTGCCCACGGAGGCATATTACTTATGTAGATATCGGTGTTTGCAGGAAGCAAATGAACGCAGAAAAATCGGTTTCAGCGAGTCATTCGCGCGAAAACAGGGAAAACATGCATGGTAATTTTCTTGCTAAGAATCAAGTCATAACGTTTCAGAATCTAGGGCTCAATGCCCGTATAGAAGCGATTGCATATTCGTAGACTGCGACTGAGATAGCGCTTGTCGGTGCAGTTTTCAAAAGGCTCACACCAAAGCCTCTATAAAAGTTTGCAAATCCATAAAGACGCCAGTGTTCCACTAAAATTTCGAAAGCTTTTGCATTTAAGGAGACTTGCATGCGTTTACGGATTGTATCTAGGGGAAACGTGATTGCCTTGGCTGTTACACCAGCAATAAACCCACAGCAAGCCTCAACGCCCTTGATTTTTCCAGGGGATTCCAAATTTATATTATCTACGACATCTCTGGCCAAAGAGTATGACCAGAAAAATATCCCAGAGTTGGTAGTGATGGACAAAAGAGAGGGCAGAATACCAACAAAGAGTCCCCGGATCCCATTATTTGAGTATATGTCTTTACAGGTTTGTGTCATCGAGGGTGATTTTATCGACTCATGCGCCGCTAGGCGAGTTCTCAACAAGTCAAAAGGGTATGTAACAAATGTGCTTATCATTCCTGTGCTGCTCCCCACCAAGAGCGAATGCGTCAGTTGAGTCAATGTAAACTCATTTTGGTTTTGCAAAGCAGAGAGCCAATTATTAACTGTCGTATAGCATGTGAATTGAGATGCTCCGTATAGTATATACAAGGCTTCTGCTGGGACATTACCTTTCCAAAGTGCTGTGAAGCCTTCGTTTTTCAAAAGCCTCTTTACTAGTTCTATTCCGGCTACACCATCTTCCCGAGTCAGCAGGAGTTGGAAACGTATCTTAATAGTGTCTAGAGGAGCTGTCACTGCTCTTGATATGTTAGTATAAAATGTTTTGGGCATGATAAATCTCATAAACATACCTAGCAACTGCACCAGATATTGAACCAGCAACTAGAGACTCCCAAGGCGAGACAGACGATCCTCTTCGGAGATGGTCTGTTCGCTCAGCATTCTGGGACATCTAAGGATGGTTTCTTTTCAACAGGAAGTGTAAAGTTTCAGTGTCTTCTGTGTGAACTTCTAATCGAGGGCCGCGAATCAATGTACTTTTGTATTCCCAGTAAATATCTGAAGGCGCGGCAAAATCGACGGAATCGATTTCAGACACGAAATAAGTTTACACAGGACAAGGACACTTCTCGCTTTCAAGATAAAGAAGAGACAGGTCTCGAGTTTGTCACAGAAATTACATGATATGCAGCCAATTCATCGACTCAACACAGAGCTGTGCATAAAAATTAGCTCACAAATTGCCATCACTTCAATTTCAGATGTCGTTCGTGCGCTAATGCATAACTCGGTTGACGCGGGCGCCTCCAACATTTCCATAAAGATAGATCTTGAGTCCTTGAGTGTGTGTCTAGAAGATGATGGCTCAGGAATATCTCTCTCTGACATGGAATTTGTGGGGAAACTAAATTATACATCTAAGGAATTTGTTTCCAGAAAGCCGAGGACACGGTTTCGAGAAACATCAGGCTTGCCCAGCTCGACTTGCGGGGAAATTTCAGGATTCAAAGGAGAAGCACTTTCTTCAATCACACATTCATCCTCCAAAGTAGCCATTGTCTCTGCTGTTGGGAATAGCGTCACATCCAAGATCATAGGTCATGAAACCTCTCCGAGCTTAGTGAATTTGCTACTAGAGTTTTTCAATGTGAAAATTCCCGCACGGGGATCAATTGTGATCGTAAGTCGACTCTTTCACAATATGCCAGTGCGAAGGAGAATTCAGCATGACTCTTTAAGAAAAAATCTGTTTTTGGTAGAAGTCAAAAAAATAATCTTCGAAATTATGGCTTATCGCCCATTTGCAAGCGTAAATACAATGTTCCTCAAGAGTGGTACATTTCAGTCAGTATTGTCTATCAAATATCAGTATGGTATAGAAAAGCTATATTCTTCGCTTTTCAATGTTGTTCTATCTTCTACACAAAATATAAAAACTTCAAAAGACGAAAAAAACGTACTTGAAGGCTTTTACAATATCTCGCTGGATTACGCCTTCTCGGTTGGATTCATATTTGTAAACAAAAAGTTGATGAGGGTGCCTCCACAGAAATATGAAATTATTCGTTCCATTATTGGCACCGCCCATAAGCTGCAAAATCGTCTTCACAAAAAGCTCGTGGGAGGACATATTAACTTTTGTTTGAATTTCCAACTGTGTGAATCTATAGCTCCTTCATTCGAAAGAGCTGAAAGTTCCTTTTGGTCCGTCATTTTGAGACTATTAAAATCCAGTATGGGTATAAATAAGAAGCAAGAGGAGGCGAAATTTGTGAAACCCAAGAACGCAAACTTAATTTGGACCAAAGGCAATTTTATCAGCAGAAGAGATGACAAATTCGCTCATGCTGATTTTTTTTCAATGAATCAATCCGAACTTCTGCGCGGCGAATGTGAAGTCATTGCTCAAATAGATCGACTGTTTATTCTTGTGACTATCGGTGGAAGATTATTTGCGTTAGACCAGCATGCATGCGATGAGAGAATAACAGTTGAGAAACTCTTTAAAAAACATATGGAAAAAACTGAGAGTTCCGATTGTGACTTGCGCGTCAGATGTATTAACCCAATAGTAATATCTTCTACGCTGGATGAGATCAGTAAGATTTCGAAAGCTCATGATACTTTGTGTGCTCTTGGAATTGATTTCAGGGTGTCAAAGAATTCTCTTACGTTCACACATCTCCCCCGAGAACTACATTTGCGTCAAGACTTGGACTCCCTAAAATTGCATTTATTACAACATGCAAACAGAACTGGCAGCATTGCAGGAACACAATCACAGGCAATACATCCGAAGTGGATTCTGCATATGAAATTTATACCTGATATATTGAGTGCCGCAATAATTGACAGAGCATGTCGACTGAGTATAAAGTTTGGACAGATTCTCACGAGAGAAGAAATGTCCTACCTAGTCACAATACTTGGAACTTGCTTCTTACCTTTTCAGTGTGCCCATGGCCGTCCCACTATAGTTCTGATGGGCAACATTTTGGAATTTGGAAATTTCACTGATGATTATCAACTATAAATGATAAAGCGGAGTTTTTGCTTCCATTCTGTGATTCATTCTTCCTAGACTTCACGTCACTATATATGAGTGACTCCTTTCTGATTTCATTTGAAGAATACTTAGGACACAATCATTTGGATTTCTAGTTCTGACAAGCTATCGCAATTCAAACTCCGAGCCGAAATAATAACATTTAAGCATTGAAGAAAAATCACGTATATTTCTATCTCAAACAGCGTTGAGGCTTGTGAATTGAATAAGAAGTTGTGAAAAGGTCATGAGCAAAGCTCAAATTCTTGCGCGATATTTGAAAAGATTGTAGAAGCTCTCTAAAGTGTGCTTGTTTGCCTTGAGCATAGGTTCAGCTGTGGAAACACAAACATTTGATACAAAGGAAGTACTCAGGGCGCTATTTTTGTGTGTGAATTTCTAGCCGGTCCTGTATCTGCTAAATGCATTTGGGGCTATCAACGTGCAAAGACAGTGTCCTTAGATGATCGAGATAGCTCTCAAATATGCGTTGATACAGCCCAGGCCAATATCTCCTTTAAAATCAATTCGAGACTAAATCTTTGGCCTTCTCAATTGTTCTCAATCGTATAATATTTTAGAAGTAACTCGACACAATGGTATCAGACACGATAAGCAAGACATACGCCCAGTGGTCAGAATGTAAGGCCTTGACTTGAAAAAAGTGATACATGTTTGGTAAAACTATGTTTTGGCTCAGATATGGTATGCACGCGTGAGGACACCCTGGGTTTTTATTATAATCATGAATATTTTCGCGAAACTAAAGATGATCCAAAGCCAGGTAAAAGCTCAATGTGATGATTTTGTAATTCGATATACATCGAAGTTGACACTCCTCCGAGAGGTTACGTAGAAGATGGCTCATACTTTGTATCCTATATACAATACGTGCGCTCCAATTGACTTTTCTTTTCACGAAAGGAGATAACTGGCGCCTCCTTGTCATGCTAGAGCCCGTGGATTTGAGCGGAATTAGATCAGTTCCCGGTTCGAACGAATGCAAGTACAACGTCTCAACCGAGAACAAACTGATACTACCAGTTGTCAGCAAAGCCAAAAATAGTGAGTTCTCTCAAAGAGGCTTGAACATTTACACATCTCTCAAATTCGCGCCATCGTCTATGAAATTCGAAAAACAATATCAGATGTCTCCAAGTATCGATACACATGAAAACAGAAACGATAGCTTCGATAGCACATCTATTTTCACTAAGCATTTGTTCAGTGAAGACACCACTGAAAATATGTTTAGAGGTGCTCAAAACATTAGACCACAAATGGGAGTAGGGCCCATAATCTCAGATGAGTTCGTGTCCAAACCCTCGCAAAATCAGGCTAAATATCCAATCATTGCTTATAAAGAGCTGAAAGTTTCAGCTTCGCAAACAAAGCACAATTATTGCGATGATTTAAGTGACGATGAGCTTGAAAGAGGAAGAATGGCAATAGGCGATTGGACAAGTCCTGTGGTCAAAGAAGCCTTGGCTAGACAGGTAAGCAAGGAGTTGCAGTTCAGGACTCTTTGGGCCAATATTTTACGACTTCTTACTGCACACTTTTTATTGGTATTCATTGCGAAGGCCACACAAATATATTGTGTGAACAATGAATTGATGGGCGCAACGCCTCAAAATATGATGCTTTTTAGTAAAATTCCGCGAGAATATATTCAGTTTGCTGAGATATTAGTGGTGAAAGCTCACAGGTATGCACACCGTCTGCTATGGCTCTTGGTGCTCGTCATTATATACAATGTCGTTATGGTTTTATGGCCTCAAGACCAATGCCAAGACTTACCGTTGACCTCGAGACAACGTGAGCTTATTGGACTCAAAGTTAGCGCGAGTCTGGCAACTGAAGGAGGTTTTGACATGAATGACTTGGGATTTTTCGAAAAGCCTTCTGAGGATGACTCAGCGAAGTCGCTTGAAATCCCCAAATATCCACACGCTAACAAATTTTCGGGTATCATCAAAAAAAGACATGATCGTTTAGAGGATAATGCAATAGGTCTCAGAAATGTCACACCTCAGCGAAGACTTCACCGCGTATCTTGATATTCAAATGAGTGTTAGGAGACACGTGAAGATGGAGAAGTGATCAGCATCAAGAGGATTCCTATGAATTTTTGAAAGCTTGAGATACGAAAGAAGCAAGAAAGAAGAGAAATTTTATTGTCTGCAGAAGTTGAGGTTCATATATTCATTTTACCGACTTGTTTCACTTGAGAAAACTATTGTGGGATAAAATCATATCTCAGCTTCTGATCTATTAAACAGCTACTCAGCACATTTATTAGAGGTTTCTTGGTAATTAAGATGGTGCTGTACCATAAGTTCCTGCTTCTTCACAAAATAACGATACACGAAAATGGGGCTTTAGTAAAAACGATGAATCTAATAAGTCATGTTGGGTCAAATAATTTGCTGAAATGCCTTGGATACAGAAAAAGCAGTGTCTGACTATGCATGTTCAATGAGGGCTGATTCCTTTTACAAATACTAAGCTTCAATCGAAATTATGACTTTTAGCTCAATATCTACGTCAAAGCTGTTTTTGATATTTTGTAATTATTAGCTTCTGGAATCAAAGAAACATGGAATTCTCGATAATGAAAATAAGATCTTTTCTGGCTTATAGAAATGTCACTCAAATTTATGTCATGTATGACCTCTGGCCTATTCAAAAGGAAAAATAAGCACTCAGTTTTCATCACATGCTAATATATTTCTCTAAAAAAAAGACATATGATGGTTTGAAATTTGGCGAGGTGACATGCAATTGACGATGGGCATACATATATACACGAAAGCATTTTTTTTATTCGGAATGAAAGAGATAATTCCGTGTAACTATCGTGTTGAGTGTAATGCTAAGTTTCGTTTTAAATATTTGCAGGAAACATTTACCTTTGTCTTGCTCTATATCTGGAAGCGCTTTGCATTCAGTCAAACCCCACAAGCCTTAAAAAGCATGGATACACACATTCGCGCAATTTCTTATTCTTTGGTACTTGTGCAGTTTGTGCCGAGTATTCAAGTGCGGGGATCGAGAGATCATTGAGTGAGATATAAAAGTTTTGCACTGCATATTCAAAATTGCCTCTAGAAAAGTCTTCGACAATTTGGTTCACTAAGGTTTTGACGCACAACCAGACCTGATAAATGTATCCCGTTTCATGGAGCGTAACCCTTGTCTTCTCTTTATCCCACGTGTTTTCAGATGCCAGGAAACGCCGAGCCGCAGTTTGTCACGGACTTTGAAGAAGCTACTGCCATTCGTCAAATTGATGATACAACATGGGAGGGGATCCACCCGCTCATGCTTCCACTCGCCGGCGCTCGTGGGGTGTATGGAGGCCATTTGTGCGCCCAAACATTATTAGTGGCCATGAAATCGGCACCGGGATATGTTCCTCTTTCCTTTCATTCTAACTTCATCCGAGCAGGTAATCCTAAGATAAAATGCAGTTACAAGGTTACTTCTTTAAACAACGAGCAAACGTTTTGCCAGAGACAGGTAAATTTACTTCAGAATGGTAAAGTAGCATTCACAGCCATGTGTTTGTTTAAAAAGAAAGGGTCAGACTCAAGCTCAAGAGGTATTCAACCAAATTTTGTGCATGCAGACTCGCACCTACTTGGAAAATACAATAATGTCTCTGAACTATATAAGACATATCATACGGATTTTATTGTGAATGCCTATTCGGACGAATTTCTCAAATACGAAATTTGCCCGCAAGAGCGCAATTTGGAACCAAGCGAGAGATGGATTTGTTTATGGAGTAAATTCCATCAACCAAAAAAGACAAATATGAGCGATCCTGATTTCAACTATGTTGGGCTAGCACATATTTCAGATGCCGCTGTGCTTACAACTTTAGCTCGCGCCCTTCACTTAGACTGGAATCCAACGGTAGATAATCCTCGTGAGAAGTTCAACATCGATAAGGATGCGAGAAAAATAATGGATGTATCTTTAAATGCTATGCACCTATTTCACTACACTGCAATGTCTTTGGATCATCATCTTTACTTTCATACAAACGATACAGATCAAATTGACATCTTAAATGATTGGCTTTTCTTGAAGTACCAATTCATGGTCTCCAAGAATTCTAGAACATTGGTGAGAGGTCATTTTTTTAACAAAGACGGCTTATGCGTCGCTACATTTGTGCAAGAAGGCTTGACATTCATGAAACCGGGTGTACCTGGAAGTGTTGGCAAAAAATACACTAAAATTTGAATGGGTATGTCTCGTATATGTGCGCCAAACATAGTATGCATGTAAATAATGAAATAAAAAAGATTAACATGTGGCTTCAGCGGGTGTCTCTTCAAATAGCTTGAAATCATTACTTGTTGGGACGTTTTGATACATTTAGGTTATGAACACTGACAGCCAAACCAGGGATGCGCGTTTCCCTCGGTATCTCTCGTGCCGAGGTCTATTCCTGTTGTGCCGAGCTTCCTCTCGCATGAAAATGATCGTACTTTCAAGTTGCAAAATTGAACCTATATTATCCTTTCTCACCCGATACAAAGGCAACACGATTTCTTCCCACGTTCAAGAAAAAAAAATCTGGAAAGATGAGTCATGGAGACTGTCACCTAAAGACTGAAACGTGTAAAATGGAGGAAAAATTCCTGTTAATTGAAATCTCTTCGTCCGAATTCGTCGGCAAGTTTCCCTTGGAACCCTATACGGAAGGTGCCAGAGGGACATACGGTGGAGAATTTGTTGCTCAAAGCCTAAAGGCAGCTTGGGATTCAATCCGAGATAAAGATTTTGATATTCATTCCCTACATTCCTACTTTTTGAAGGCTGGACTGAAAGATTCTGTGATGCGCTACAACGTGACCAATTTGTCTACGGGCCGAAACTTTTGCACGATTCTAGTCAAATGTTACCAGCTGCATAGCAATCAACTTTGTTTCACAATGATGGCATCTTTCACTAGAAACAACAATATACAGCATAGACAGCAAAGCTTCTCGAGATTGTCAGACAGTGAAATGCGTAACCCCAGAACAAAGGTACCTTTCCAATTTCAGAAATCTCCCCATCACTTATTCCACAAGTATGTCAAGAATCTTAAATCTATGCCGTGCTTAGAACACACGAACGGAAATTTGTCGCACATATTTATTCCTGAAACATGGCGTGCGCCAGAAACCAGAGAAAAGGAACCTGGTTCTCGAGAGTTTGGTTTTTTTTTCAAGGTGAACGATAATGTTGGGTCGGCGCAGGACATAAGAAAAGCAAAAATGGTTGATTTTGCCTTCGCATCGGATTCTCTTTACTTGAGCACTGTCATGAGAGCTGTATTCCCAACATTGGATTACAAGAAAGGCAATTTCTTTCGTGTATCTTTGGATCATACAATATATTACCATGATACAAATTTCGATCCTTCAGAGTGGATGTTTTTGGAATATAGGTTCGAGCGATTGAGCAACGATAGAGTTTTAGTCACCAGCAGGTATTTTACAACCGATGAGAGATTAGTAGCCACGGCGCTGCAAGAAGCATTATGCTTATTTCCTTTTGAGCTCATAGAGCACAACACTTTAGGATCATACAAGCTCTGATAAATCATATTTACACCGTACAAAAGTTCACAAGTTCTCTCACTTTCAAAAGACTCTGCCGTGGCTTCATAAATCGACTTTCAGAATATGTAGGAATCGACAAATTGCTTTGGAAGTTTTGCTGAATTTTAGAAATAAACCGGGAACCAATATCTGTATATTTACCTTTAGTGCCAAATTCAATGAGGGAAAGTAATCTCGTTCGTTGTTTCTTTTGCAGAAAAATAGAAAAAAAAGCTGAAATTTAACTTTTCGGATACCGTAGTGACACCTTCAAATGTCGACATCATACATTTTGCGCAAGAAGTTGCTCAAAGTGGATTAAAAATAGCTAAAGATGGCACTCGCTTGATTCTTTCAAAAAAATTGTATGTAGACCGCAAGCCGCCATTTTGCACGTCACAAAAAATAGAGTTTCGATCTCTGATACACACTTCGCGAAGTTTGCTACCAACCATTTTCCGAGGTCATCTAACGAGTTAGAATACTAATGTACTTGGTGGATTGGTCATGAATCTCTTTCTTTTTGTAATTCTACTGTTAAATTTTCTGTGCCGATTGGACGCTTAGACGGATTTAGTAAAGTCAATACAGTGGCGCTATATGTTCTCTTAAACTTTCCCATTTTTCCCGCGCCCCCACATTGGCATATGGCCAAACACGCCCTGTTGGCAAGAGGCCCTCGCCATATAAAACCTGATTGTCTCAAACACACATACCGGTACAGCATCAAAGGACCCAGGCTTTTGAGAATCTCCAATATCTTTACATTTCTTGCCAATTGAGCAAGAGTCTCTTGTCCCCCAACGGAACAAAAATAATGTCCAAATTTCAAGATCTCTTCAACGTTCAGGAAGTTGGAAAAAACGCTTACATTGCCGACCATCCCCTCACCAAAGCCCACCCTAGTGCGAAAGGGGTATACGGTGGCAATATCGTGGGCCAGGCAGTGCTAGTAGCCATAAAAAGTGCCCCAGAGGGCTTCACTCCGCATTCAGTTCACTCCTATTTTGCCAAGATTGTGAGTGGTGACGAACCACTTGAGTGGAGAGTGGAGGAACTCTCAAACGGGAATAACTTTTGTGGAAGATGCATCCGCGCAATGCAATCCGGTGAGATAAAGTTTATCGCCACGGTGTCTCTTGCAAGGAAGAATTCACTAAAGTTAGCAGAAGATGCGTACGAGAAATACGAGGAAAAAGAGCGTCTCAAAGTGGAGAACATAAAGACAGCAAAAGCCAATGGGGAGCTCGCAGGGGACGACATTGAGGATGACGAAGACGAAGATGACGAACCTGTGCTTGATAAACCTTTTCATTTTCAGGTGCCATATCCAGAATGGTTGAAAGACATCAACATAGATCAGTTATTGATCGACCGTAGAACCTCTCTGCGGATGATATACCATAAAATCCCTCCAAAACTAGTGACTTTAGAGGGGTCTGAAGAAGAGGACATAATCCCAGTCACAGACAGAAGAGTTGCTTGGTTCGTGCGTTTGGGGCTCGGAGACGTTGAAATCACGGACTCAGATTTTCAATTTACTGCTCTAGCTGTTCTATCCGATTCTATGTTTCTGACCAGAATCGCTCGTGTATTAAGGATTCCAGACATTGACCTTGCTGAATATGCTCATTACTTCTCGGTCTCAATGGATCATACAATATTTTTCCATGACGTAAACTTTGATGCCACAGAGTGGATGGGATTTGCTTTCAAAGCTGTTCGTTACTCGAATGGTAGATTTTTATTAGAAGCTCAGATGTACAATTCTGCTCGACAGCATGTGGCAACCGTTTTTCAAGAGGGTCTTGCGCATTTCAATGGCATAGAAAGAGAAGCAAAAATTTGATATGGGTTGAGTACTACGATCGACTGAGCCAGACAATAAGCCACAGTTTCCAAAGCCAATATTTTTGTGATTTTAAATTCAAACTTTTTTTCAGTCCAAAGAGAGACTCGTAGAATCAATGAATTAATGCATCTGATGAGACTAAATAGGATTTCAAAGAGCCTGAGAAATTTGAAGAGATTTTTTCATTCACCAAAAGTGGGATTTAGAAACCGTACGTGTGTTTTTAATGCGGGTGGGTTAGGTGCGTGGTATTACGCGACGAGTCTCAATTTCTCGCTCACACGTTCTAATCTACATATAGAATCAACACAAAATTCATAAGGTCATAATGGATATCCAGAATCTTGGAGATCATTTCAAATCTTTGTCCCGCAAAAATCTTGTTGCAAGCCTTCTTCATTCGTGCGATGATGACAACATACTTGTAACAACGCAGGAGATTTCCAAGGTGTTGAATTTCCTAGCGCCATTTCTGGTGTTGAAAGAGCTGGGCGGCTTTGAAAGAAGCATATATTTGGATCTTATACTACTGAAAGATGAATTCTTGAGCATAGCTCTGGCCTATCGATCATTTACGATTATTGTCTCCAGCAACAATGCCGGTATCGAGCAATTGACGAGGTTCTGGTCATTTATTGATCACAAGAGACACCTGAGAATCAACATTATCGTTCAGAATTTAACAAAGTCGTTCTACTATCAAATATTGCAGGCGTTGTCTCGAGATCCCGAGGACCCTTTCGCCAAATGTATTGAGTTCGACACGTCAACTCCTATTATACATTTGTCCAGCCAGTGTAAAATTCTCTCTTGGAAAACTTATCCTGCTCTCATCCAGGATAATGTTCTCTCTCTTGATATGGAAAATGGGGGACTCTCAGCATATCTTGACAATCCTCTACAGGTTGTTTCCTCGTTGTGCGGCTCAATTATGGAGATTTTGTCCGAAACAATGGCTCGGCGAGAAATAGTAAAGATTAAAAATATATATGGAAAGGGTGATCATTCAAGTCTCTTGGCTAGAAACTTAACGGAAGAAAGTATCCCCGAATTTTTGTGCACACGACTTACTCAAACCGAAAATGAGTTTTATTTAAAAAAACAATCGGGAAACACAGACTTGGTGATTATTGAAAGAAACCTTGACTACTTTCCTCTACTTCTTAGTCATACGAACTACATGGGCTTATTAGACGATATTTTCGGCACAGAGGATGAACTCAACAATGTTCTCTCAACGAAAGACAGATTGAATGATGAGCTTTTTGATAATTTGAAACATCTCAACTTCGGATCGGTTGGAGTCCAATTGAACAAACTTGCGAAGTTTATCCAGCTTGAAATTGGGCAGAAAGATAAGGTCAGCGATTTACTTGAGATAAAACAGCTCGTGAAAAGTCTTGGAAGCCTAAGTTCAAAACAAGAGATGATTCGCAAGCACACCCATTTGAGTGAAATGATGCTTCTGTGTATAAAGTCGAACAAAGATGGCACTCGAAAGTTCAATTCTTTAGAAATGTGGTATGAGCTTCAGAATGATCTCTTTGATCTTGACTATAAACAACAAGTAAGGAAATTGCATTCTATGATCGAGCAGTCTGTTCCCTTTGAACAAGTCATGAGCCTTGTTGTCCTAATCTCATTAATTAATGATGGTTGGCGTCAAAGTGATATGGATTCGATAAGTGCATCTGTGCAACTAGGCTTCGGCTTGAAAGGTGCCTTGTCTCTCAAGAGACTTTTAGAGCACAAAATCGTGAAAGTCAACACAAAAGGCAATGATTTCTTTGGATCCTTTACTTTTGGAAAAACAGAAATCGAAACAACCACTGTATCTACCCTTGCGACAGTAACAGGAAGTCACTCCATGGCGAGAGATACGATAGGATACGGAGATTTAGCATCTGTAGGTATCTCAAGCGGCCAGGATGTGTACAAAAGTACTTACACTTTGATCAGCAAGTTCTGGAATTTACATCCTCTGGAAGACGTGGAATCAGATGGCACTGCGGTAGAAACTGTTCTTGATTACAAACATCCATCATTTGCACTTCCCTCCGCGACGGTTCCCCTCATTGCCCGAATGGTTGAACTGCTTTACTCTCGAGATTTCTTGACATATAAGCCAGTGGTAAGTGTACAGAAAAGACCCAACTGGCAGAACCTTAACATTGATACAATGTTCAAAGGTCAAACAATTGATGAAAATGTCTGCGATACACTGGATGAAAAGCGTGTCCCCAGGGGGCGCATTGAAGAGCAGTACGTCATTTTGGTTTTATTAGGAGGCATCACAAGAAGCGAAATGAGTGCTTTGCAGTATTTACAAGGAAAGCTAGATCGAAAGATACTTGTTGTGACCACAGGTCTCGTGAATAACAAGAAGTTCTGGCGAGCCATAAATTAGGCAAAGCTTTGCATTCGGCGGGACAAAAGACCTTTTTCAAATATATATTGAACATATATACACTTTGACACATCGGATATCTAAGATCTCAAACTGAGTCCTCTGCTTCCTTCTCGGCCTTCAACTTGGCGTAGTAGGCATCTCTTTTCTCCACGATCGGCATGTGCTCGAACTTCCAGTAAGCACCAGCCATCAAGAAGCCAATGCCGAAGCCAACGGAGATGTCCGTTATGATTTTCTTTCTCAAAGTACCGGTGATTGGGGCAATAGCCATTTTTAAATAATGTGTTGTTGAGTTTCTACTCCTACTGAAGGTATTTTCGCGAGCTCGTTTCTTCCCACAGGGATCTCGCAACATCAGCCCACTTAGCCAATAAAACCGCACTAAAAGTGGGCTCACATGATTATGGGTGCACTGATGTTTTAAATCTTACCTCAGAAATGGAATCACTTTTGCGTCTTGAGCAAACTTAACTTCACTATTAATTTAACATGATTTCCCGTGTTGGCATGAGAGCTCCTAGAGCAACAAGAAACTTCCAAACCTCCGCTGTAGCAATGAACTCGGTACATGGCTCTCCACAGACGGGACTTTACTCCAATCTTCCATTCAAAGTGAAGGACAGAAAGATTCCTTTTGGTGTTGTATGGTGGGGAACTTTCGGGTTTTTCTTTGCCTTCCCATTCTTGACTTCTTACTGGCACTTGAAGAAGTCGGGCAATTTAGCTTAAATATGTACATGAATGAATACATAGGATATTTTTATGGGATTCCGTGACCACAAAAGTGCTTGTCATCGGTAGTGAAGAAGTGAACATTTGCGTAAAAAAACCTACGGGGCAACATTGTCTCGAAAGCCTCATAAAATTGCGTGCTTACAATAAAGGCAATATTTGGTTTCAGTATGGAAATTGCAACTAATATTAAATTTCAAAACGAACTCTCTTGACCGTCCTCTCTTCTTTGCAATGAGCTCTTTTCAAACTTGACTTCCCAGGTATAAATGTACCATTAGTTTGACCTGTAGATGAATTGTTCTCTATTTCTGCTTCATTAAAAGTCAGCTCAGGGTCGTACCCATCATTATCATTTTCGTAGAGCTCCCCAGATAGACTCTCAACAGAATGGTTGCCTTGAGTCTTCGTTGCAACGCCCTCAAAAGCAACAGCATCAATATTGATACCCAAGGCGCCAGCTAGGTTTCCTGATACCAGCGGTGTATCTTGATCCAAAACTGTGCGGTCATGCACCAGCACTGTTTGTTTTCGTGGAATATGATGAGCATTCTGACATATACCCCAATTTCGGATAGCTGCTTCAAATATGTTGTCGGACTTCTCCTCAAATAGACTTGATATGTCGATGTTTTTCGGGGTTAAATTTATTAGAATAGTTTTGCAAGCTGAAGAATCGTCTTTCGTAGCGAGAGAAAACTCTTTCAGCTGCTCGAATATCTCATGTTGCTTTTTGTTGTGATCATCAAGATTTTTTCTAATTTCTCGAAGTCTTTCGACGTAGTAGTCTTTTTTTCTTTCGAATTCGTCTCTTGTCTCGAGCAAAGCACCCTCACTGATATGATTGATTTCCAGAATTAGGTAGTTTCTGGAAATTCTGCAGCTCCGAAGTAATTGAGTGCTTTCTTCGTGGTCTAGCTTCGTTTCAAGGAAATTGTCAACTTCATCATCTAAAGAAATTACATACTGTAGTAGGTAATTGCTTTCCCTCAATATAGTATCTCTTGTGATTTTGATGATATCATGATGTTGAACAGAGGTGTTGAGAGATGTTGCTTGAATTATAAATTTTTCTACCTTGAGTAGCGTGTCCTTTGGGAACAAATCCAGTCCAGCTCCAGTTTTGCCATTGACCCAAGTCTTGAATAAATTGATCATATTTTGCCTTGTCGGCGTGTCGTCGATTATTGAGTATGACTCAGTGAAGTTTTTGAATAAATTCTTAGCGAATAGTATGTTATACGGATTTCCAATATTTTTGATTATAGAATCCATTAAGTAAAATGAACAAAGTTTGTACTTGGGCAATATTTTAGTGATTCTCTCGTCGATGAGCTGAACAATTTCTTGAGCATTGTCCACAAATTTCTCGGCCAAGCTTGTGAGCTCCACAATCAACGCTCTTGAATTTAAAGTGAGTGCGCTTAACAAGTGCTGGAAGTACTCAGGACTAAATTCTTCTTCATTCATCTTTGTTGAAGAGTGTTGTTTGATTTCCCGGGTTTACTAGTTACGTGTCCCTCGTAAATTGCTCTGATCTGCCTTGAGGTCTACAAGACTCCGAAGACGGTATCAGGACACAGATTTTGATCCGTTGAAGCTGAAAATAAAAAGATCTAGTAGTATACGCGATTACCAGAAGGGTATAGCTCAAAGAGATGTCTAGTGTTTGAGAAGCGGTGGATCTTGTATGGGCATGGGTGCGCATTGCATGCTTTTTTATATACAAGCATTTGATTTACTTCGTCTTCGTTTTGGGGCAGATGAAAGTCCTAATTGATTGCACCATGTCAGAGCTCAAAAATCCTAGTTGTTACGAAAGAGAAATTTCATTCAAATCATTTTTTTTTTGGCTCTGATAGAAATTTGAATGATTTCGTTCTAGGCAGTTCTACTTGAAGCCACGCCTGATGAGCATGTGCTGTTTTTTTTGATATAAATTCTCTCGTTGACTTATTTTTTGAGTTTGATCCTCTAAAGGATGATTATTTTGGAGCCTTAATAGACTTGGTCTTATCAAATACTATTCGGGTGTATTGTCTCCACGAAGTCTAGTAAGTACCTGTGTCATACTCCGGAACCGGGCGCGCGGTGCTGACCGGGCCGAAGTTGTAAATCTTGAGCGCCATAAAGTGCCGACTGATCCGCCATACGGTAAAGCACGCTCAAAGTCTTTTGATCCTTTTTCTCGAAATATAACATTAAGCACATTTACAACATGTTAAGACAAGGATTTGTGAAGCATTCTTCCATATCTCGCCATTTTTCGGCCACTTCAGCTTCTTTTGGCAAGATTCTGGTTCAGTCACCAATCGTTGAGATGGACGGAGACGAAATGACCAGGATTATTTGGGCCAGAATCAAGGATAAGTTAATCAACCCATATTTGGATGTGGACTTGAAATATTACGACTTGGGAATCGAGGCTAGAGACAAGACAAATGATCAAATCACGGTAGATGCTGCGAAGGCAATCCAGAAATATGGTGTAGGTGTTAAATGTGCCACCATCACACCAGATGAGGGTCGTGTTGCTGAATTCAAATTGAAGAAAATGTGGTTGTCCCCTAATGGTACAATTAGAAACATTTTGGGGGGAACTGTATTCAGGGAGTCTATTATCATTCCCAGAATTCCAAGATTGGTACCAGGATGGGAAAAGCCTATTGTCATTGGAAGACATGCTCATGGTGATCAATACAAAGCCACCGATTTGGTTATAGAAGAACCCGGCAAATTGGAGATGGTGTTTACCCCAAGCCAGGGTGGAGACAAAATCACCAAGACCATTTACGATTATAAAGGTCCAGGTGTTGGTTTGGCCATGTACAACACAGATGAATCCATCATTGGCTTCGCGCACTCCTCCTTCAAAATGGCTCTTTCCAAGAACTTGCCGTTGTACTTGTCTACCAAGAATACCATTTTGAAGAAATACGATGGTCGCTTCAAGGATATCTTCCAGGAAATATACGAGAAGGACTACGTCGGCAAATTTGAAGACAAACAATTGTGGTATGAGCACCGCTTGATTGATGATATGGTCGCTCAGATGATTAAATCTAAAGGAGGTTTTGTCATGGCTTTGAAAAATTACGATGGAGATGTGCAATCGGATATTGTCGCCCAAGGCTTTGGCTCCTTAGGTCTCATGACTTCTGCTTTGATGACGCCAGATGGTAAGTCCTACGAATCAGAGGCTGCGCATGGAACCGTGACAAGACATTTTAGACAACACCAACAAGGAAAGGAAACGTCAACCAACTCAATCGCTTCGATCTTTGCGTGGTCAAGAGGTATCGCTCAAAGAGGAAGATTGGATGGCTCGCAAGATGTGATAGGCTTTGCCGAAAAATTGGAGCAGGCGACATTAGCTACAGTTCAGGAGGATGGCATTATGACAAAAGATTTGGCTTTAGCGTGCGGTAAAACAAATCGCGAGGCTTACGTCACAACCACTGAATTCTTAGATGCTGTTTCTGACAAATTGAAGTCCATTGCTCAAGTTTAGGTCTAGTATATTTGGTCGAAATCAACGAGTCTTTTATTTTTTCATATAGTTCAATAAAGCAAGGCATTGCATATTTGTGAGAAGTATCAATTAATTAAATTTAGAGTATCAAGCGAAAAGAGTTGAAAGGGTTGAAAGTAAACAGTATGATACAGTTTTGAAGAAACAAATAAAATAAGTTTCCCAAACCTTTTCATTGCTAAGAATCATTATGTAAGAATATCCGTTTTCCGGGTAATCATTGCAGAAAATACCATACCACTGCAAAATTTACGTTGATACAGTTTGCCAACATTCCCACATATGAACGCTTTAAAATATAATTATATTAACAAACCAAAATCATATATGAGTAAGACAAAGTGTCCGAATGAGAACTAAATGAACATTTCCTTTTTTTTTTACATATTTATTACTCTATCCTCTTTAGAAAGGCCCAATTATTTAGCTTTTAGAACTGACCCAAAAGCATTTGTTCGTTTAAAAGATTTGTGGTAGATTAAAACCATAGATAGCCATGATGAAAATGAGCCATATTCGTGCTGCGATATTATATCTTTGAAAGTCTAGGTTTTGACATTGGAGAGATTGCCAATTTATATATTTTACAATCAAAGTATTTCCGCAGAAAGCGGTGAGAAGTGCCTTGAATATTGTCGCGCAGTATGGATCTCTGGTGGCTTTCTCGGTATGTGCTAAAAATCTATAACACCTGACAACATTGGACTATTTTCGAACCCCAGTACCCGTTTTTGTTGCAAACAAACAAAGCCCAAACAGACACTAGACTTTCTGAAATCGCTTCATTTGCTTGGGCTATTTTCTTTCTATTTTTTTCAGGTTACCTCTTCTTGTCTATCCAAGTCACAATTTGACCAAAATAGTCTTGTCATGGATTTCGTGACGTTTGAAACATTTTCTGACCACGATGACTTGCCATCTCCTCAACCGTCATTATCACTACCATTGAAATCGAATATAGAGAATTTGAGTGCAAAATTTCACAATCTCAAGGATTTCACCAGTCTTCTTAAGCATAACCACACACAGGAACTGGAAAACGTTAGTCTGGGGTCAAAATTGGCAGATCAATATGCTAGAGCATCCCTCGAAATGGTGGAAACTCTGAACAAGGATGATCCAAACACAACATTGGAAGGATTTTCATCAGGTGACACCATGTTCAATGCATTATCTCTTAGGTTGAGTCGAGCACTCAATTCTAGTATCGGTGATACACGGCTTCGTGAACTTATCACTGCTTTAGAGCCCAAAATTCTTGATGATGTTCAGTTAATCGATCCCGGAATTGATGGCTCAATAGCTCGAAAAAACTTGCGGGGTGATATTGAGGCTGACATCATTAAATTGAGCACCAGCCAGCTAGCCGATTACACCAAAACTGTGACAAATTTGAAGTTTTTGGGTGATAGCTTACAATCATTAAATGACCTAGTGGAGGACACAAATAGTCTTTTGGCAAAAAGTTCCCTGAACGCCACTCATTTGCGCGGAGAAGTATCACAGATAGTTGATGACAAAGTCAAAGTTGACATGAAAAAATCTCTATTGGTCACCTTTCGGGAGAAATTCACCCTAAACGAGTATGAGGAATTTCTCTTGAACTCAAATGAGATAAATCTTGATTTTTTTAAAGCATTAGAACGAGCCGAAGCTATTAATGAGGCCTGTCCTGTTCTCTTAGCTTTGGATAATCCAGAATTGGGCAAAATGGTCATGAATAAAGTTAGTACTCTCGTCAACAAAGCGAGGCATACTATCATCACATTCTGCAATAAAGCTTTGTCTAATACACACATGCTTTACAATCAAGAAAGACTTTCAGTCTTGGATTTGTGCTTGCAACAATTTAAAAAACGACCTGACCAGCTTGCTGTAATCTTGGATGCATTTGTTGAGGCACGTTCATCTGCACTCTTAAATGACTTTGATTCCCAAATGGGCGGACAAGTTGACAAAAGATACGAGCTAGCCCGTGAAGAATATAGACCTGTCTATTATTCATCACACGACCCTCTTAGATTCATTACGGATATGTTGGCATATGTTCACTCATCAGCAGCGAATGAATCAGAAACCATCTCTGGGCTATTTAAAAGCGACAACACGTCATCTTCTACTTGTGACGAGATTGTGAACAGAGTCATGACATCCTTGTCGAGCCCTGTAAGAACAAAAATCGAGCAGATCATAACAGTTGAGGTTAATTTAAAAAAGCTTTATCAAATATTCAATATTTTAGAGTTGTATCTCGTCATGTTTAAAAAAGACATTCATACACTGGGTATCTCTTCTTCAATTGAAGGATGCATGGAATCGCTAAGACAGAAATTCAAAATCCTTTTGACTAGTCGACTTTCAGCAGTACAAGAATCTAACCTGGCCAAGCTTGATCTCTCGAGCGATTTGCAACCACCTGAATGGATCATTGGGTACTTCTCAGATTTACTTCCCATACTAGACTCAATGCAAACGCCGACTATTTTTGGAGCTCGACAAGATGAGCACGAACAATTTTTGGAGCTTATTGCGGAAAGACCAACAAAAATTTTTCTCAATCACTTGGAGCTGGTTTCCAATAAATTCAACAAAAAAGAAAAACTCATCTTTCAGTTGAATTTTATGGATTTGATCAATTCTAAGATAATGCCATTGTCTATTCTAAATGATAAAATGTTGGACATTAACCATACTATCAACGATCTTTCTGCTAAGATTGTAGAATTCCAATTTCAGGCCCTTTTAGCAGATTGCGGACTTATTGACCATTACAATATCATGAATATGATATACCCAACGGAGGATGAAATTTCAGAGGCGTCTCTTTATCTGACAGTCTCCGAGTCAAAATCATTTACGACAGAGCTACTCATTCTCGCCGATGACAAAATTAAAACAACAATTCCCACCTCTCTTCTTGATATGCAGCTGAATTTGATGAGAATCAACAATCCTGTTATAGTTGACGACATAATCAGCACTTGCTTTTCAAGATTCCTCACATTCTACAACCTCCTCACAGAAGTGGTATCAAATTTTATTTGCTTCACATCCTTCAATTGGTCAGCGAATGAATTAGCGACTCTTTTGGGAATTGACAACCTGAAAAGAGTGTGAAAATGTGGCTTCTTATTCTCTGTTACAGGAAGTTTTTTATCACCATGATTTAATAAAATGACTACTTTTTGATCTCGTCAAGAATTGAGGAAATAAACCAAAAATGAGCCTTTCGCATATGCTTATTAAAATATTTAGAGCGTCAGCCGTTGCGAAGTGGAATTTGTCCTCTTCCATATCCATCCTTTTTATAGTAGTCCATAGGATAATATTCCTTCTGCCATGTGTCGTTTTCTGTGACAACCATTGCTTCATATGGCGTAAGGAGGGGCTTTTCAAAGGCATATCCCCAGTCGATTGAAAGCCTAGGACACGCAACTTGTACGAAAGCATCAATATCAGTGAACATTGCGAGTTTTTGAGGAAATATCTCACTTAAAATAATTTTCACGACCTCTACCCCTTTGGTTCTAAAAGCCGCTTCAATCCTATCAAGGGTTTGGGGGTTTCCTTGTCGTCCCAAGGCCCCCAAAATAAGACCCACTTTTTTAGCATTTGCAGCTGCATTCATCGCATCCTGTCTTACATTCACCATTTGTTCCTGGTCATAGTGTTCCCGTGTAAAGATCCTCGAGTAAGGATCGTAGCGAAAAGCAGGGATATCTGGATTATGAATCATAGCGCTCTCTAAATGGAACCTACCATCTCCAACATATACCATGGCTTTAATGTTCTCATCTAGTTTTGCAGATGTACAGCCCAACACTTCTCCTTTCGAGAGCGGCATTGTCTGAGGTGGAATGATATAAATTGGTTTCTCAGAATCGTTACCGAGCTTTGTGCTGATACTATGGATTGTAGGATTGAATTGAATGGTTCCAAAACACGCCAAATGATCACCTTGTTGAAAATTTCTCTTCAATGTGTTCATGAGGTGCGTCTCATCAATATTGATTGTAACAAACACGTACAAGACTTTGATCTTGGTGATATCGATCGGAACGAGGCACAGGTGAGCATAATGAATGATGAAATCGCAATCAAGCGCTATTGCAGTATAATCATCAATGCAACAGGCACCATAAGAGACATCCCCCATGACAACAGTCTCAGCACCACAAAACTGTTCTAGGATATCGGCGACAATCATCGAATATATGAGCAAGCCCTCAGGCATTTGAAGCGCCACTCGCTTTGAATTGTGCTTTTTGATGTTCCAAACACATTTGTGAATTTCGAAATTATAATTAGAAGGTAAAAGTTTTATGGCGTCATTCAAATCTTCATCACGAAGAATCTCATCTGGGATTTGGTTTAGAGCCCGACCTATATGACGCTTGGGTGCCTGAACTAGCGACGAGTTTGAATTATCCATGACCCTACGGCCAACAAATCTCTTTCTTGGTTTATCCAAATTGGAAGCCATCGTATACGGGGCGAATGGATTTGATAGGTGTTGTGATACTCTAGAACATATCTCATCTATGAAATATACAGGTGCTTGAGAAAAGCAGAGATGCGAACAAAAAAACAATCAAAGATACCAGACACATATATTGCGTGGAAAACTCGTAAATTCAAGTATTGTGATGATTACTCCGTACTTTACTGTTGAACAAGATGACGAATATGTCTATGTATCAGTGAAAGTCTCGCACATCCGATTTTCAGCAAAATCGATTGAAATGGTGGCTAATGCAGACGTTTTTGTATTTTCACTTCCACCATACTATCTTCGACTCAGACTTCCGTTTAACGTTGTTGATGACGAAAGAGCGAAGGCCGAATTTGACTCGAAAGATAGCCGTGTGAACATCAGTCTCCCGAAAGAATCTAAAGGTCAATTTTTTCCTGATCTCGATTTAACAGCCAAGTTATTGGCAAGAAAGGACGAGATAACGGCACAAATACCCAAGAAGCCATTGATTGAAGATCTTGATGTTTCTCATGACATGTCCTCTGTCAAAGAAGACGAGAATTCTTTGCAGCAGATAGAACAAGAGGGACAAACGCATGAATGGGAAATAAATCAGGAGATAAGCTCAGACGCATCAGTGAATGCAATCAATTACGGTTTCAACAACTCCTACAATCAAATTGTTGGTTTGTCATTAGCTAGCGGCAATGACATCAATGAACTCAGTGATCCCGAAACGTCTCTTGTTCCTGATAGAATTATCGAACGTCTTATCAAAGAAAATATCAAGTTTGATCCAGAGTACTATGCCGCCGATTTTATCATGGAAAAAAACCCATCCGAAGATGATGATAAGGTTTATGCCGGAATTATGAACTGGAAATCACCAACAACCCGGCAATTTCTTTCGTGGTATAAACAGCAACTTCGAGTCCCTCCAGAAGACAGAGAATCGGTGGTGAAAGTTGAATTCTCTAAGGAGGATAATGAAAGAATGCTTCAACTTCCCAAAAAAAGCTATTTGATAGAAGAATCTTACAAGCCTCAACTTTGGATGTTATTGATCACTCTTTTGTTTGCACATCAGTTTGATCTCCGAGAAAATGAAGGCGAGCACAACATCGAAAGCGCATGGACCATCGGAAAAATTGCTCCGCAGTTTGCGTGTTTGGATTCTAAAATCTTTATTCCTGATGAAGTTTCCATGAGCTTAATTGAAGCAACTATTGTTACTGTGTCACGAAGATCCTTTTGTTACCCATTCCACAGACATTTTGCTCTTACCAAGAAAGCGTGGGATGATGTATACTACGTTCTTCGTTCCGGTAGAAGAGTAGTCTTAAAATGTCTCTTGGAATTAAGGGAATTATTTCGATATCATGATGTATACTATGTGTATGACAAAATTTGGCTCGAGGATTTATGTCTGTGGATACTTAGCGACCTGGTTTCTGAGAACGCATTGAGACATCTTGCACATGATTTCAAAAGAACACTTGACACAATAAAAAAGACAGACATAACATTCGAAAAGATCGACGATACGCAAAGTGGGGATGCTATGATTGCATTAGATATCGAGGAAATAGAGTTTATGGCTGAAGACTCGTATAGAACATTTACTAGTCAGAATGTTTAATTAATGTATTGATGATATGCACATGGTTCGTAAATAAAAAAGACAAAGTTGTTATGATTTCGCCATTGACGTAGAAGCTTCGCCATGTCCCATAATAGAAGGAAAATATAGGGAGCCAATTATGACACACGTGTCTCCTGTGCGCGAACAACCCAGCATCATTTTCGGGTGAGGCTTGAAGTGTATGAATGATTCACTCTAGTGTTTTGGCGTCAAACGGGGATTGGCCTCCTGCTGTGCATCCGAAAGTGAGTGTACCCGCAGAAGATCCATCGACACGTCGGTGGATTTATGCCGTTTATGAGTTGCAGAAGCCAGAGACAAAGAGGAGATTGAATTATTACGTTTTTGTTCAGACTTTTCTGTTGATCTCTTCCCAGGGTTTTCAGAAATCCAGTGATGAAATTGGATGACCTGCTGGTGTTGAGTCATATCATCTTGAGTGGAGTTTTGCACTTTACAGCTTTGATCGTGAAGTGATTGCGCATGCAGAGGGCGAGCTCGTATTGCCGCAGATTTCCCTTCTGGGGATCTCAATGAATTTGTTGCGTTTGAAATGTTCTGATTTCTTCGTTGCATATGACGCTCCGCTAATTTATGATCAGAGACGGTAATTTCTGTCGGCATTGAGTAATGTCTTTGATGAAGAGGAATGGTTCGATTTGCTGGGCGATATGGAGTCATTGGATTAGCCAAACTTGCCACTGCCATCGCTCCGAGTTTTGCAGGGGACCGAGGTCGTCTGTTAGCAATAGTATGAGACGACAATTGATCAAAGCTTTGAGCACCGCCAAAACGGAAGTTCATAGGATTGACAGAGCTTGCGTTGTTTGTATTCTCGTATTGCCGGGATGGCTGCAACGGTGAAGCAGTTGGGTATGGGGACTTCAGGTACACACTGCCAGTTTTCTCATTTGTGCTCGTCGAATCATTGCTGTAATAAGGTCGAGCTTGGGATAGAGACTGTCTCGTTTGATCTGACTGAATGTTTCTGGTACATATGGTTAAGGACTCAGGTGATATGTTATTATCAACAGCAAACTGAAGCATGGACTTCGTTCTAGAAATGAGCTCTAGTTTCAATCTTTCTTGTTCAGTCTTTTCCTGTTCTGCACGTAAACGAAGTGCTTCTTCAAACATCGAAGGTGACATGGTAAATCCTTTGACCCCAGGACCTAAAAGGGAGGTCGACACTGAGTCTGGAACTGCTCGTGAGTCTGATAAAGACCGATGTCCATGATGAAGTGGATGCTTGGTGTCCACAGCGCCATTATGAAAGTTTACAGACGGTAATTCTAAGTGTGATGCGGAGATGTTTGTTTGATCTTCAGAAGATGCATTTAAACGAATATTGCTTGAGATACTAGGACTTTCGGGTTGCAGTTGAGACGGCTCGTTGTTTCGTTGAGGCATGGGAAGCACAGACTCTCCAACTTCAGGATTCTGATCAATAAGAGAACACACTTTCATATACGTTCAAGTAAGTGGTTTCATCAATGTCACCAGATAGTGTCTAGGAGATCAATATGTAATCCTGATCTTGATCCAAATAAATACGGAACTTGTCAAGATAAACACGTAAATCTGGTCGGAGATAAAAGCTATTGTGTGATTGGGCTGATTTGCTGACCAATTGCTGTATAGTCTATCACTTTAATCTTCGTAATTGGAAATTTTGTCTGGCTTGAGAATGATGTGGGATGGTAGCTCAAATCATCCCCTAGTGCGAGGCGACAACACCACAACAATAAAGATTCACCCGAACTTTAGCTCAAGTGATGCGCGCCTTGCCTGCAATTCTGTGTGGCAGACCCAAATACTCAGACCCGCACACTCCGTGATCAAGAAGGCGATTCCCACTGTGCTGCAACAGTTGAAATTTCTACATATTTATTATATAAACAAAGGTATGCTAGAACAAATGGTTTCCACACGTAACGTGAAGAAAAGAATCAGTCGCGCTAGCAATTTCCTGATTTAAATTGCTAAAACGATTCAACCTTGAATAAAACCAGACCATCATGTTTTCTCAAGTGATCTATACGTTTGCGAAAATCATTCCTCCATTCGACAACTTCGTCAATCTGAACAAAAAATTCACCTGCTTTGACAAGTTTGTAGGCTTCCCCGACCCATTCTTTCTTAATTTGTAGCTCCCAGACTTCACGATAATTGTAGCTACTCAATAAGAAATTAGCTGCTGCTCGTGTCCAACTCAGGGCCCAAGGGTCCAAAGTCAGACCTTTGTATGTTATTGATTCATTTATCAGATATGAGGGCTGAGACAACTCGAAGTCGCAAAATGATACAAATGAAGAGCCGAAAGCTTTTGGTTTCATAAACTTGAGAAACAAAGGCCCTTTTCCCTTTCCAAATATGGAAGTGAGTTTCAACCCTTCTTCGAGCCGAGATTTGAAGGGGAAATTCACCTGATCGATTCTCAGAATGTCAACATGCTTCTGAAACATTTTCTTACTACCGATAATGTCCACAAATAAATCCAATTTCACCCTTTGACAATTGCTTTTGTCGACTTTCTCAGATGCTGGAATGATCTTCAGAATACAGTCTATAATTTCAGTCGCGAAAAATGGAACCTTCTTGAAATTGGTAGGAGTGCTCTCACCGGGTAAAATAAGATCTTCATTCACCATATCAAAAGCAACAATATTGATATTCCGATGGCCTCCACAATTATACCGAGACGTAAAAGATTCAATCTGTCGCATATTCTTCTCTTTTACCACAAGAGTGATATTGTAACTCTGCAATATGTCTTTATAGATACTGGAGGTGAGGATCTGAACAATATTCTTACCCAAAAGAGTGTCTGCGCCATTGATAAGAATATTAGCACTTGCCTGTCTTTTGAATAATTCTTCCATATTAGCAAGCGCTTGCTTTGCCCGACAATACTGGGATCCAAAAGTGCAGAATTTTGCAATTGGCGGGATATCCAACTTCGGGATCGTCTCTTGGACTTGCAGTAATTTAAGATCGGTCTCTCCCTCTGCAGAGTCTTCAATCTGAAAGTCAGAATTGGCAACTCCAGGAAACAGAATATCAATATTTCTCAAAATTTCAAAATCTTCATCAGATATCTCGAAAAGAATATCATGGGGATTGACAATAACACAGGTTTGTAATGCACCTTTTTTTTCTGATGGATTTGTTACCCCAAAAACTTTTGTGCCTTTTTTGAATTTTTCGTGATTTATGAACTTTTTTCCGAGCTCAACTATCTCTCCCACAAAGTCATAACCAATCCCGATCCTCTCATTTGATATATTATATGTGTATTTCTTAATTTTGGCGATATCGAGCGAGAATAGAGACGAGTATTTCACTTCAACTAATATTCTATCGGGACCGATGGGTAGGACAACTTCATGGTAGTTAAAGTTCAAAACAGTGTTCTTGTTCACTGCAGATATCTCTTTGACTGCTCTGCTAGGAAGATCAGGTACGTCATCAAGACTTACACTTTTTTTCGAAACCTTTCCAAGATTTTCATTTGGATGTACCAAGGCCTTGGGCGGATTCGACCGCCTCTCTAAATATGAGAGCTCAGGGGGGATTTTCCCGAACATGTTGCTCTGATTTCCACTGCGTGAGGTCCCATCTGATATAGAGTGTTGTGCAATCTCAATCTCTGGTTCATCAGAAAACTTTACCAGCTTGTGTGCTGTTTTCACTACACCAATGCTCTTATCATTCTTTTGCGTAGAAAGTAAGTCCTCGCTTCTGTTTAAGTCAGAATGAGATGAATCCTGGTTGAAATGTGCCAGCTTCATACATTTCAGATCTAATGGGGTTTCCATACTCTTGGAAATGCTATCCAGCTTGTCAGTCATACCTAGAATATGATCAAACAGAGGATGTTTGGAATATGGTAAAAGGAAGTTAATAAACTGTGATTTGGATATAATACGAGCACTGTGAAGGGGTAGTGCGTTTACGGCCCCAGACTTGAGAGGTGTCACGTCCTTCCGAGGAAACCGATGCGACATGCGATTTGGGAAAGACGTCAGAAATCTAGGACATTTCTGTGCAAGAATTAGCTATAAATCTCTGGGATAATTATCAAGTTTTTAAGATTGCTTTAGGTCTCAAAGGAAAAAAGATATACAGGTTCATTGCAGGGAGAGAATGATCTTATCTCTGTCTAATGGAAGATTAGAATACACTGCATACGGGGGGTTCCGCGACATAATGGCTGTGCCAACATTCATGTTGTGACATATATTCTGCATCATTTCGAGATACAAAATTCTTCAAGAATTGATTGAAGAAGCTCACACAAATAAGATATGATTGCGCTTTTGCTATGCTATGCATTTTCTCTCATGGGATCTCTAGCATTTCTCATTTATCATATCAACATATGGAGGTATCCGATATACTACTCAGCTCCGTTGATTTTAGCGGTTTATTTGCCCGTATCAGTGACGATCCTTCTACCACTTGATTACGTGAGTCATACGCTGGGTACTATAGGGGGCTTTCAGCTAAGTGATGATATCATATTAATGTTATGGAAGGGAACTTACTGGTCAACCTTCATGCTCACGTGGATAATCTTACCAATTTTAAAAGAGTATTATCGTGCTGGAAACTATCTGAAGTTAGAAAAACTTAAGTCTTCTCTAAAGAGAAACGCAAAATTCCAGGCGATTTCTCTATTGTGTCTTATAGCATGCGCTGTCTATCTTGTACTTGAAATTGGATTGACATTCAAAAACTTAAAGTCCATGATCATTGCTCTCTCTCACATATATGCATTGGTTTTGGCATTGTGGCTAATGGCGCATGGTATGATTACTATTCCCCGGAATTGGTGGGTTAAGGGTAACCTTGTGCAAAGTTTAAATCATGAGTATATGCGGGTACCAAAATTGGTAGATACTCTTGAGGATACAAAGAGTGATTTTAAAGAAGATATACTACAAGTGATGATCTTGAAGGAAAATTTCACCGATGCCACAACATTTGGTGATTTTGCTTACCGTGATTGGATCTTGGATCTCGAGGCTAGGATTCCAGGAGACTTGAAAGATGCAGTTAAGCGTCAATACGTATATGAACCCGACAGAACAATCTCTCGTGATCAGGTCACACATTCCTTTATGTCGAATTTGACTTTCAAATTTCAAACACACTTGTTTAAATTGCTGGCACACTCGTCCGAGTATGATCTCATATTGCAGAGGATTGTCAATTTACAGGCCCTAATAGACGCAAAATGTTATCAATCTTGGAATGATAGACTTCAAGTTCTTGAGTGCAACAGAAGCCATTTTTTTCCAAAGCTCAATTTCTATTTCCGATGTTTTATGGTGCCTGTCCTTTCGCGTGTGCAATCCGTTTTGATTTACTCATTATCTTTTACTATACTCGAGTCAGAGCTCTTTCATTCCACGGATCTCTCTCTAATCAACATGGTCACTTTTAAAGCCGGGATTTTCAGGCATAATTTCACCCAAGCCATATTCTTGCTGTTCATCTTCATGTACATGTTATTCTGTGCAGTAAACTCGCTTGCTGCACTAAAAGTGTTTAACATGTATCACTTAGTCCCTAGACATTCAGACCCTGTGTCGGCATGCTTCTACGGGTCTTATATCGCACGAATGACAATCCCTTTATCTTATAACTTCATCGCTTTATTCACGAGCAGAAAGTCCATCTTTGAAGAATGGTACGGACAATCGATTCATCTAGCTGGCTTATTCAACTTGATGAATAGCTGGATTCCCCGTCTACTTTTAATTCCTGTTGTGTTGACGACTTTCAATTTGTACGATAAAGTAAAAAGTAAGATTGGAATTAAAACAGATATCAATGGCTGGGTCGATTTTGAAGATGAACAATTTGATGGTAGCTCCCCCGACCATGAACAGCTACTGGTCAATAGCCGTGAATTGACGATCGTCGAGGCTAAGAGACTTGTACAAATGGAATTGAAGCGTCGTGATAATCGAGTACTCGAGGCGAAGAAACTCTTTCATACCCGGACTGGCATAGCCTCGCAACGAGATGTGAATGCGGAAAATTCTACAGATACTTCTTCTCGTGATTTTTCGCAAAGTGGCGGGAACTTGTCTGCGCCAGATCTTTGGGCACGTTTTGGCGATACTTTCTACGGTTTGAAAAGAGCTGTTGAACAAAAATTTGACAGAACACAATCTCAAGGAGATATGTCTTTGCAGTATCATGATTACGACAATGATTCTGACGAGCATTTGATTGTGTAATCTCTGGAAAACCTTCCTTTTCTTTTGTATGCTAGTCTGTAATACAGTTTTGAATGCCGACATTTACCACTAAGAGATGTCCCGAGTTTTTTATTAATCCAACTCTCCCGTAACACTCAAAACAGAATCTACATGCCTATGTTTTGCAAGCGCACTGCATCTTAAAGGCCAGTCGCACCTGTGCGCCAACAATCACATCTTGGACATGAAAAAGTTTCAGTACGCAAGATTCAATCTAGAAGCAAATATGTCTGGTATAGGTCTACAAGTGAGGAAAGCCACTCCTACAATTGATCCTGTCGTCGCTGATTATGCTATAGGCTATATCCAGCATATTTCTCATGCTACAGAGGACTCCGTATCTGCTCAACAACTTGATATTCTGAGAGATTTGACTTTTATCGAAAAGCTTTTGGTAGATGCTGGAGGCAAAGCAGAGAATGTGAAATCGATGATATCAGCTTTGGAAAGCCAGCTCACTGAAAAGCTCAACGAAAATCTCGCCAAACTCGCCATTACGGGAGATAAATCCAAGAGATTGTTGGATGTAAACGTGTTGAGAAACAATTTCAAAAGAGACATTAACTCTTCTCTTGCGTTACTCGGTTCTTCAAGAGACATTTCACATGCTGGAAGACAAGTTGAGAGTAGAGTTGACAAGAAGAAGTTGGAAAAACAAGAGAGAAAAATTGCTAAAAAAGTTGCGAAACGAAACAATCAATTTGTCAAGTATGAAGCATCCCAACTCCTTAACGAGAAAAAGAAAGAAGACTATGACTCCTTTTATTTGGAGATCAATCCATTGGATTTTGGTTCGAGTGCTGGTAAATCGAAAGATATAAAAATCGACAATTTCGATTTATATGTGGGAGACGGAAAACGAATTTTGAGCGACACAAGCTTAACACTTGCATATGGGAGAAGATATGGCTTGGTTGGTCAGAATGGTATAGGAAAATCTACTTTGTTGAGAGCTCTATCCAGGAGAGAGTTGAATATCCCAAAGCATATCACCATTTTACACGTTGAACAAGAACTTAGAGGAGATGATACCCCTGCTTTACAAGCGGTGTTAGATGCTGATGTGTGGCGTAAATCTTTGTTGCAGGAAGAACAGAAGATCTCCGAGAGAATTGAAGAGATAGAAAAATTACGACAGGAATTTGAAGAAGGCTCAAACGAAGTACTCAAATTAGACAATGAGCGAGGAGACTTGGATAAACATTTGCAGGAGATTAGTGAAAAGTTATATGAAATGGAGCTGGACAAAGCAGAGAGTAGAGCTGCTTCTATCTTGTTTGGTCTAGGATTTTCTAAGGAATCTCAGGGGATGCCCACGAACTCTTTCTCAGGTGGATGGAGAATGAGATTGTCCTTAGCCCGTGCTTTATTCTGTGAGCCTGATTTGTTATTGTTGGATGAGCCTTCTAATATGTTGGATGTCCCATCTATCACATATCTTGCGAAATACTTGCAAGGGTACCAGGGAACTGTATTCGTTGTATCTCACGACCGCGCATTCTTGAACGAAGTTGCCACTGACATCATCCACCAACATTCTGAGAGGTTGGACTACTATCGCGGCTCTGATTTTGACTCATTTTATGCTACAAGAGAGGAGAGAATTAAGAACCAACGCCGTGAGTACGAGAATCAAATGGCAGTTAGACAACATTTGCAAGCTTTCATTGACAAATTCAGGTACAATGCTGCAAAGTCTTCTGAAGCTCAATCACGAATCAAGAAATTAGAAAAATTGCCGATTTTGGAACCACCAGAGGATGACAAAGTAGTGAATTTCAAATTCCCAGACCCAGATGGACTCTCGCCACCCATAATGCAAATGCATAACGTGACGTTTGGCTACTCACCAGACCGAATCCTATTAAAGAATGTCGATTTGGACGTGCAGATGGACTCTCGTATTGCATTTTGTGGTGGTAACGGAACAGGTAAAACAACTTTGCTTAAATTACTATTGGACAGATTGACGCCCCTTGACGGAACAATCACGAAAAATGGAAGATTGAGAATTGGGTACTTTGCACAGCATCATGTGGACGCAATGGATTTAAATTTATCAGCCGTCTCGTGGATGGCGCAGGCATACCCAGGTAGGTCAGATGAGGAGTACAGACGTCATCTTGGCTCATTCGGTATAACTGGATCTCTCGGTTTGCAAAAAATGGAGTTATTATCAGGAGGGCAGAAATCGAGAGTAGCGTTTGCCGCGCTTTGTTTAAACCAGCCTCATATCTTGATTTTAGATGAGCCATCCAATCACTTGGACACTCAAGGTTTAGATGCACTTGCAGATGCATTGATAAATTTCAAGGGAGGTATCTTGATGGTGTCGCATGATGTATCCACGATTGAGCGGGTATGTAATGAGATCTGGGTCAGTGAAGACCAATTGGTCAGGAAGTTCCCTGGCACCATACACGATTATAAGAAGCACATCTTGAAAAATGCTAGCGCAACCGGTGTTGTAAAAAAGCACTAATGTTTACGTATATATATTAATCAGACCCTCGAACTTTTTTTTGGAATCCTGAGAATTTTGTGCAGCCTGTCTTCCAGGGTGCGCGCGTCTCTGAGAGTACCACAGACTCTTGCGATGTTGTTTGACATTCTAGAAAAATGTTAAGGTGGCCCAGGTTCAATAGAGGCGCCCGCATGGGGCTTGGCTTACTTGTGGCATACTCGTCTTTTGAATCTTACATGTACATGAAAACATCATATCTCATACAGGAGAGAAAAGATGACATCAAGTCTTTAAAGAGTACGGATAATGACGGACGAATGAGATTTCTGTCAGCTAAAGTCAATGGTTTTTTTGTGAATCCTTTCGAAGAGTACCGCCCTCAGACAGCTTTTGAATTCATCTATGTTAGGATTCTTGAAGTCTTCGAGAGTTTATACGGATCTAAGGTTGAAATACATGACCCCCATGTTACATCGGATGGAGAGGTTGCCGAGATAAAACAGCTATTAAAATCGTATGAGCCTAATTACGAACTTTCCAGATACAATACCAAAGTTTTGAGGGACTGCTTGGATTCTGGTTCCTTTGAGGCTTTGTTGAAAGCAGACGGACATATGATACCTGTTAATGAACAATTATTGTTCACATGGTTGGGCCAATCGTGCTCTCTTCTTCAAATTAGCGGTATAAATATTCTCACGGACCCAATATTCAGCGACTACTTATTCGCAGACAATGTTGGTCCAAAACGTCTCGTGAACTCTCCAATGTCGCTCACGGATGTGCGATACGCTACCGATAACAAATTGAACCTTATCTTGGTCTCTCACAATCACCCTGATCATTTGGAGATGCATTCGGCAAAGCAAATCGGAAACTCAGCGCTATGGGTAGTTCCTTTGGGTCTCAAACTGGTCTTGCAAAAAAAAGGAATCACCAATGTTATCGAGATGGATTGGTGGGATGTGCTACCACTTAACGAGAGTCTTTTCGGAGATGCTGGGGCTAAATTTCCCGACAATTACGAGCTTGTATTTCTCCCAGCAATGCATTGGTCGGGAAGATATGTGGTTGATGCAAATACATCGTTGTGGGGTTCCTTCATGGTACGGAGAAATGGAGAATCGCTTGTGTATCATGCTGGAGATACAGGCTTTTCCCAAGAATTGTTTGAAAAAATAGGACAAAATTATGGACCAGTACACTTGTCATTATTGCCTATCGGACAGTATTGCCCATCGTGGCATCAAAAGCCCAGACATATTTCCCCAGAAGAATGCTTCAGAATTGCTTCACAGATGAAAACTTCACATGTGATGGGTGTGCACTTTGGAACGTTTAAACTAAGCTCCGAGCCGATATTGGAGCCCAAAGAAATATTTCTCCATCTTGCTGAATTGCATAATAAGAAACTGTCATACAGTGTTCCAGAGTTTGGACTTACGTACGAGTACAACGTCAATCTGTCGGGTAATCATACTCAACCTGCTTCTCTAGAATAAACATCTAAAGTTTACCAAGACCGACTGTAAACGGCAAATCACATATTTATTAACGATCGATCCTATTCTACAAAGGAAAATAGGACTTTACTATAGACAAATCGATGTTAACGGACAGCTGACCAATTAGTTTTGCAAGCCATAAAGCTCTCTGATTTTTTGTCTTTGAGAGTGGATAAGGGATCTCTCAATAGCGAGGTATTCCACATCGGATCTGATGACTGACCCAATCGACATGAATAAACTAAACGTGGCAACTGATCCCATGATGTAGTTTCCCAAGGTTCTCATGACACCATTTGGCCCGGCCCCATGTTGCAAGATCGTGAAGCCTCCAAATAAAACGCCCACGCAGACACCTACTGAGCCGCCCATGAGGGCGCCCATTTTAAACTTATCAAAGTTGGAAGGTTGATGATATTGTACAGCCATGGTTACGGATATTGGATTCTCACTACTTTTTTGTCACTTTATGACCCTCACCAATCGTCACTCGGTCGTGCAGCTCCCAAACTTATATACGTACAAAAAAGCCAAGTACCAAACACATAGCTTCTGTTTTGTATCTGGAGCAGGGTTCAGGGATCAATGTTTCATTATGATAAACTCAAATTTCAACTCTTAAACTTTGACTGATGAATAAAAATATGTAATATTGCCCTTATTCAACAATTGCTATTCGAAGTTTCATATCCTCTTCGATTGTTTTAACTCTGAAATTTAGCCTTATAAACTAGAGCAAGTATCTATAAATGGGAATAGCTTACTTGATTCGATACCTGAAGTCAATCATAGCTTATTCCCAGCCATAGTAATACAAAGTAGCCCTATTGTTTACAGCTCAGTCAGAAACGAGATACCTGACTCGCGCACGACTGATCGCCCAATAGATACTCTCCAAAACCTATATTGAGGAAGGCAAGTGATCAAGTACAACATGTATGTATGACTAAAGAAGAATATGCCAGGAGACAAGAAGGAGTTTAGAAACAGCCGAGATTACTTAAATCCTTTATAACTTTGCATTTTATCTTTGTTAATTTCGAGGCTAACAGACAGACCAACATGGGTTCTTCAGCATCCAAGCCAGAGACTAAAGTTTTCTCACCCAAAGCCCCGGTAGAATACAGTGCTTCATTCTTATCCCATTTGGAAAGCTCGCAGGAATCGGACTACACGAGAGCTCAACACACAGAGAGCTATATCCAAGAAAGGGTGGCTTCGGAGTTGCACCGATTGGAGCTGGAGGCTATAAAGAAGTACCAGGCCTCAGCGTCCGACGCAATATTGAAAGACGGGAATGATGGCGTTTCATACAGTTCTTCTAACGAAAAGATTACTGCTCTCTCTGAAACATTGCTGAAAAATGCTTCCCTGATCAAAATCGAACTTGATGAATCGATTCAGATCGCTAGACAAGAAGTGATAAATTGTTTGAAAAACAATAAGGGAAAGGCTCTCAACTGTTGGGATGAGGTAGAGCAATTTAAGAAATTGGCTCAAGATTTGTAGCTAGTTATATTTAAATCATGTGTGTGAGTGTACGTGCCCTAAAATCACGAAATATTTTTTAAACTCCCCAAAGGGCTTGCTCGAGTTTTTCCTATAATCCTTTGGCCTTGTAAACGAGAATTAATGCCGAGTCACTCTCACCACCGCCACACAAAGTCTCTATTTTTTCTCTTGTCACTGGATAGACCTTACTATCATCAAATCTCCACCACGCATCGCCCAGCAAGTCGTTCTCATCTTTTGAGAAAGCCTGATAATGACCGGAATCTGCTGATATACCCGCGTGGGTGATTACTGAGATCAATTCGTAAACTGATGAGGGGTTCTCAGTAGCATTATCGAGATCGAAGCTTGCAGGCAAAACACTTGCGTAATCGTCTCTGAACTTTGATTTGATAGAGGCAATTTTCATTTCGTCTTCCTCAGTTTGTTGCTGAGGAGTTAAACTTGAATCCTTTTTTGCTTTTTTAAAATCCCGAATCATATCCAAGTTTTCCTTCTCAATAGTTCTCAATTGGTCTCTGGCTGAAATTTTCTCAGCTTTGATAGACTCGTCTAGCATTTCAGCCAAGTCCAATTCAAACGGAAACAGGACCTTTCTCAAGATCTTTGACTTCTTTTTGGTATCTGTTCGCCAGAAAAACCTCACAAAATGCACAGTCAAGTACTTGGGTAACCTGGTAATACTTTTGGTGAGTTGATGTTCAGTATTGGTTTGCAATGCATCACTGAATTTTTCAATTGACTCTTTCAATCCATTCATAATTCCATCTCTCAAGAAATTTGTCTTGATATCAATGTAGCAATTGAGTTTGAAAGCAACTTCGGTAGACTCCGATACTTGAGTAGAACTCAAATCTTTTGACTGCACCCTATAGGTAATTCGCAATAAATCATCAATCTCAAGTACAGACCCTAAGCTACTCAACAATTGCGAATAAGCTTCTTCAGCATCCTGCTGTTTGTAGACTCCCATTTCCTGTTCAGCAAACTGAGGAAATTGGCTTCGGAACTGCATCAAAGCAAACATAGGTGCCACATGGTCTTTTCGTTTAGACATTGAATCAAAAAGACTTTTTAACGCTTTCACCAAGGGATTTGCTGAACCGCTATAAGCCTGAATCTTAGAGCAGATGTCTCTCATACTGAATATGGTTTGCAAGGAGGAATTCAAATAACACGTGTTTCCCAAATTCTGCAAGCCAGAGGGGTCATGAGACACCTTTCCCATCTGTCCATCATCAAGTTCTTCTAAGAATTTTTGTGTACTAGCGGAACCTATGGGCAATTCTTTGTCCGGCGTTCCCAAAACCATTATAGGAGTTTTGGGATTCAATTTGAGGGTCATAATAACAACGTCATCTGATAATTTGCCTCCCTTTATCAATATTTTCTGGCGGCTGCACGGAATTTGTGTCTTCTCATAAATCTTTTCTTTAAGTTCAAGTCCCGTGGACTCGTTATCGAGATTAAGTTCATATATTTTACCAGCATTCTTGATCTTGAGCGTGAAAGACATCGTTGCAGGTATCGTATTGAAAGCCTCCGAGGGTCGACTTTGAAATGTCCTCCTTGTAACCTATTACCATGCAGGTTGGGTCGACTCCCAACGAGCACGCGACCATTTACATCATTCTATTGCACGTATGATAGATGTTGTGATATTAAAGTAAAAAAGATGGTGAATTGAATTCTAAATTTATTGCTAGATGATTTTTCTATTTTTTTTTGTAAATTATATTTCTAGGCAGAGGCAAAATGGTAGATCAAAGAACTAATCTCAGTAAACCTGTGCCAAATAGACCAAAGCATACTAGGGCCCGCTAGTTCAACATCCCCCGTACGATTAAACCAAACAGCCCTGTTATAAGGAATCATAGACGCTTGGAAAACTCTGTTCTTAATATCTGATACTGGAGGATATCTTACTTTTGATGCGAATTCGGTCTTCAAACTTGATTCAATTGTCGTTCTTTCATGCGTAAAAGATTTGTATGAAGAAAAGCCATGATAAGCTCCCTGCCCAGATTGTCCAATTCCACCAAATGGAGCATTTGGAAGAGCAACATGAAGAATTGAGTCATTCACGATTGTGCCTCCGGATCTAATACTGAGTCTAATTAGATCGATTTGAGCGTCTTTCACGCGCAGAGGAGATCCAGAGGTGAAAATATACAGCGCTAATGGCGTGTCATGTCTCTTAACCACCTCGTTGATGGCACTTTCCAAATTGGTGTATGTAATTATGGGTAGAACGGGGCCAAAAATTTCCTGCTGCATTGTCGAGTCATCCCATTCCACATTATCAATGATTGTTGGGGGTATGAAACGAGATTTTGAGTCTATGGCCCCAATTGTGAATACTTGCCCATTTGTCTCTTTTATCATTTTATTGATCGAGTCGAAAGCGCGCTCGTGAATAATGTGAGTGTAAGAAGAATCAGTTTTGCTCAAATTCGAGTAAAACTCATCTTGCACAACTTCTTTGATAGCGAGAACCAACTTGTTTTTAATCTTTGAATCAGCCAAAACATAATCGATAGCCACGCAGGTTTGGCCTGCGTTGGTAAAGCGCCCCCACACAATTCTTCTAGCAATTACTTTGATGTCGTTGTCAGTGACAGTGTCAAGAACAAAAGCAGGGGATTTTCCACCTAATTCCAAAAGCACCGGTGTGAGCGTTTCAGCTGCCTTCTTGGCGATGATTTTTCCTATCGATGTAGATCCTGTGTACATGATCTTGTCAAATTTCTGATCCAAAAGTACGGTTGTTTCGGTAATCCCTCCATTAATCATTGCAAACACGCTTGGGTCGAGGCACTGTGTGAGAATTCTTGTTAGCACCAGTGCAAAGTTGGGAACGAGTTCAGAAACTTTTAGTACAACACAATTTCCCGCAGAGAGAGCACCAATGAGTGATGAAAGAGTCAATATTAACGGATAATTGAATGGAGAAATGACAAGAACCGTGCCCAATGGCACCCTTTCAATATACACGGGTGTGGTCTTCAAATTTAGAGGCAAGTCCTTAACTGGTTCACGCTTCGACCAATTTTGTAAATTTGCCATTGTATGTACCAACTCATTCATAAATGGGGCATATTCCAAATTTATAGTCTCGGAAGGGGAGCGAGAAAAATCCTTGAAGAGAGCATCGGAGATATCCCCAATATTGTCCTTGACAGCGAAATAGATGTTTCGTAACTGGTTCAACCGAAACTGAATAGAATGAGATTTGTGATCATTTTGAAACGACGTCTTGAGTCGTTGTACAATCTGTGGTATGCTTTCGATCGGTGTATACTCTAAGACAGACCCTGAGTCAACACCACTTTCGAAACCCTTGGTATTTGTCTCTTCACTCGCTCTTGTTGATTCCGACAGTGTTCGTTGAGACATCTTGAATTTTCTAACTCCTGGAATTTGTGATCTATAAGTTCACGAAGTATCTTGCGGTACGCTATATGTATTTTGAACTTAAGGATGGCGTAGGACCCCGCAGAAGAAAATGCGGAGATATATTTTTTGAACCGAGGATGGTGCATAGGTGAGCATCGGTTTCCCAGCCTAAAGTTCGATGATGTCAAGATAAATAGTTTAAATCCCCGAAGAAGCATGAGCTTAACAACCTCGACCAATCAGAGCAAATTTTGCAATTTTGGCTTGCTTTCGTGGATGAATTTGCAGGTCCACGAGCAGGCTTCGATATAGTACTGACACAACGTTGTTTGCTACATTGCATGATCTACTCAACATAGCGAGCTCCCCGTCAATTTTGATTCTGATATGGAGAAATTTCTGGAAATAAATTTACCAGCTCTTAAATAAGCATGGTTATAGTAGTTCTCAGCTGTTGAATTTGCCCCTTATCAGAAATTATATACACTTAGAAGGCCTGTCATCTCAACAACAATTAGAGTCGTAAGCAGGCTTAAATTGGACAGTGATCTCTTTAGTAACTTGCAGTCACTTTCGCATCGGATCCACTCCCCGTCACAAAGCTAAAATTAAGTCTTTTCTTTCTGGGACAAATTGTTTGATGCATTGAATCCGTCAGTCATCGCCAGTAAAAAAAACGGTTTGATATATCAGCCATAAGCAGTCTTCGGTGATCATCGGCAATCTTTTAATGCGAAGACTCGCCTGATTAACCCTTTCAGGATATATTCTTTCCTTGTTGATCTCTGTGTTTTTCTGAGTGCACCACTTCCTACAATCATAAATCTAGATTTTCAATGACCAGATGAAACAGCAAGATTATAGCGCAGGGACTGGAACTGAAATGTGGCTCATGACCCGATCACTCAACTTCTCCACTCCCCTAGGAAGATTGTGAGCCATTCTCTTGCAAACTGTCCATCGGTGTCGTGAACCTGAAGATATATAACTAAGACGTCGCCGAGGGCCACGGCTGAGAAACGTGATGTGGAGGGTTTTTTTACTTCTCGAATGAAATGGCGCCAATTTGCATTTATAAGCATTGACGTACAAATAATTTTTTTCCAAGCATCATCGTCAAAGAATTTATGAATCCACTCATGGTTCTGATCTCTAATGGTAGCTTATGAGAATAGTTTAAGAATAGTTTCCCGATAGTCCGCTCTTCAATTCTTTTGATTTTGGTAAAGTTGAGTTGTTTTATGCAAATATTTACATAGCTTTTGAAATTTTACAATCCATTCAGGTTTATCCTTCATTTTACGGTGTGAATTAATATCACGGTCCCCATCCAATTCCTTTGGGATTTAATCGCTGTTAATTCCAAAAAGAAAAATTCCGAGCGAGAAAGTGCTCGAATGTAAGATCAACTCATAGTGAATAAACTTTATTACTTATCCGTCCCTAGTGAGAAATCGCATCCCCTGACTGGCTGGTCGCACTTATACTGCGCTTTCTTTCAGAAAGAAACGTGTTTCCCCACACTATGTTGAATCTCGACTTTGACCAAACCCAAGTTTCTGAAACTAAAATATTTGTGGGTGGGATATCATGCTATTTGTATAATGCTGATGCTCTTGTTCCTTATATTGAGCAATGCAACAACAAAACTGAAGAGATTGACTCAATTCCCATAAACGTATTGTACTTGGCTCACCACAGAGGCGGAGACTATACATTCATGAAGGGAATTGCCTCAAGAATATTAACAAGAATCAAAGAAAAATCAAAAATTCCGATGATTGCCTTAACTTTTGACGCCAGAAACCACGGCGAGCGAGAGATTCAAAAAGTGCGCAACTCCGGCTGGAAGTCAAAGAATGAGACTCATGGAATGGACATGGTATCTTGTATTGACGGGGGCGTACAGGACTTAAAACTTGTGATTGACTACCTTGGATGCTATCTTAATTTGGAGCGACTCCTTCGTCAAGATATGAGAGATAACGGAGTCAGAATATGTTACAATAACATCCTCTCTGGATATTCACAGGGAGGCCATACGGTCATCAGATTTGGTAATAGATTTCCTGAAAGTGTCTCTATAATTAACCCCAATATTGGCTGCTCCGACTTAAGCACTTTACTCATTAATCGTTTGAAAGGAACCAAGCAGTTTGATAAAAAGCTTTTCTACAGCTCATATAAAGAGCTAGGATTGTCCGAAGGCCAAAGTGCTCTCTACCCGGAAGCTTTTCACAGCAAAGTCAGCTCCGAAGACGAGCAAATTTTTGAAAACTATCCTTTCGGGAAGATCAAAATGTTCGCCTCTTTCTACGATAATGATCCTTTGGTACCTCCTTCAATTTCAAAATCATGGCTTGAAATGTATCTAAACTCCAACCTTGAGTCCGAAGCTTTCTTCGAATCCGGAAGTATCCACGACATCACGACTAACATGGTAGACAATTTCGCTCAATGGTTAGTCAAAGTGTTATAGGTAAAATTTCAAATCATATTCTAAGGCTGCTCGCAAAACTTGATGTAGAAATTTGCATATATATATATATATATATATATATATATATTTCATTACTAGTGGTCAAACCCGCATGGAAAGGGAATAAATGACTATACACGTGACATAGCTAAGGCTCCTCGAGAACACAAGTACCATAATACACAAGGCACCGTTGATGTGGTTCTATTGGAAGCCTCAAGTATTCATGAGATCTCTGTTTAATCCATTGTCTTCAGTTTCTAATTTATAGCACGGCAAGTATATGTCTGCCTAGAATGTGTATTGATGTGCAGGTCAGTAGGGGTAGCGCGTGGCTCCCATACATGCGTTCACCTCATTTGCGCGGTTTAGAGGGGCGTTAAATCAATTGATAGACTGACTTCTAACATGTCACTGCCTAATGTTGTAGGCAGTAGGCTGGGAACTCCCCTCAGCATTGCCCGTGAAAAATCTCAAGTGAACTATATCACTTTCAACCAGGATGCTTCCTGTGTGGCGCTTGGCCTTAATAGTGGCTACCAGATTTACACTTGTAAGCCAAACGTGACGAAGTGCTCGCACTCAAGACACGAAGAATCTGTCGGAATAATAGAAATGCTTTATTGCACGTCTCTTGTTGCTATTGTGGGCTTGGGAGAAGAGGTTGGCTCCCTGCCTCGAAAGCTCAAACTTCTAAACTCCAAAAGGCAGACAACTATTTGTGACTTGATATTTCCTTCAACAATCTTACTGGTAAGACTAAGCTATCAAAGAATGATAGTATTGCTCGAAGAGCAGATTTATATCTATGATATCAAGAACATGGACCTACTTCATACCATCGAAACATCCCCGAACATCAATCTGTTGTGCGCTCTTTCCGATAATTTTGATACGACGGGGGCTAGTCTCTTAGCGTACCCATCGCCTCCAAAGACAGTCACACACGAATCGCTTCTAGTCAATGGGGTAAATACAAATGGAGGCTTGCATTCTGTACAAAATAACATACAGTCGGTGAGTAATGCTCCAAATAGAGTTGGAGACGCCATTATCTTCGATCTATTATCACTTCAACCATTGGCTGTCATTGAAGCCCACAAGTCTGCTTTGTCAGCAATGTGTCTATCCACTGATGGATCTCTTCTAGCCACAGCCTCTGACAAGGGGACCATCGTCCGGGTCTTCAACGTAAATACAGGGGTCAAGTTATATCAATTTCGCAGAGGGACCTATCCAACAAAAATATTTTCACTTTCCTTCAGTTCTGACAACAAATACATTGTTGCAACCAGCTCGAGTGAAACTGTTCATATTTTTCGACTCGGAGAAAATGAACTTTTGGCCAATAAGCAGAAAAAAAGCCGTAACTCGAGGACTAAGGGATACGACGGGGACTTCAAGTATCAAGTAATCGAGGAGGAAGCAGAGGGGCAAAGAGCATCAAAAGAAAATATTTCATCATTTCGCGAAACTTCACAATCTGGTTCACAAGATGTAGAAGATGCGGACACAAAATCACGTAAAACTCCCGAAGACCCATTGGGGGATGATGAGGGTGTCGATACAGCAGATGATGGAGATGAAATTGTTGAGGACGATGGAGATGACAGTGATGTTGATGGCGATGAATATAGCGATGATGGAATGATGGACTTATCGAAAAAGCAACGGAAACTCTCTCAAAGTTCCGCGAATTCATACAATAGTCTCACATCAGGATATTCTAACATCAGTGGGGGAGATGATTTCAGAGATAGGTCTGAGCCCATTATTGATCAAAACAGATTGTCTGTCGCGCGTCTTATTCGCCGTTCTTCCCAGCATCTTGGTAGAAAAGCTGCTCAAAAAATGGGGGATTACTTGCCATCCCGATTCTCCTCAATTTTAGAACCAACAAGGCACTTTGCTTCTCTAAAGTTACAATCTGTTGGAAAAGACGTAAGGTCAATCGCTGTTATCGATGAGAAACCACCGGGGACCTACAATGATCTCGATTTTACTTTTGGGAATGAACAACAAAGTTGTTCCTCCAGACCAGCTTCCTCGGATGGCTATGCCGCGGAACAGAGCATAATTTACATCAACGTGATAACATCAGAAGGTTTCTTCTATACGTATGGTTTGGACACCGAGAGAGGTGGCGACTGTATTTTGCTTCACCAGCACTACCTTCTAGAAGATTAAATGTTAGGAAAGGGCGATTATGTCTTTTCCACAACCAACCACAAGGCAAAATTCATACCATAAGTTTCGAATATTTCAGTTGAGCTGCTTCTTACGCCGTTGTGATTTAAGCTATTTGTGTAAATCTGTCATACTATTTGTTTTAATTTCGACATCTGTCCTTACCGTGAAAGAAAATACTTGTCTAAGGCAGAACTTTCTTTTAGGTTAAAAGCTAATACAGTATTTCAGCAAAAAAAAATGGCATCAGCAAGGAGATAGAATGAAAGCATTCATGATATACAGCAATTTGATATCTTAATTTAAAAGTACGAAATTGAGAAATATACGCGCTTCCCACAAATCATATGTATTTCTCACGTGACACAGTATTCCCTCAAATATGTGTCTTGCAAACAAATAGGAATGTAGGGCGTTCAACTGATGATGTGGGAGTTGTCGCCCCAGACAATTACTTTGGCCATAATAATCAAGCTTTATCTTTCTAATGACTTCCCTTCATGCAAATTTTTATTAGTCTTTATCACTCAGCTCCTTGAAGGAAACATATCTACCGACGACGTACATTCACTCAACCCCACGCTACTTTCTTTATGTCACTCAATTTGTCAAACAAGCGAAAAATATCGGCGAAAGGGAATAGAATATGGCACTGACGAAGAACAAAAATCTACTTCGTACCTCGTTCAATTGAAACTTCTTACGGTTTTGTGGAGTGTTGACTCTGCTGATCTATTACTCCATATTGTGAATGAAACTTACGAGCTCGTGCCAAAGCCAAGCACAATTACATATGACAGGCAACGCAAAATTTCTCAAAGATCTACTGCCGGGCGCTTTTTACAAAAACTAGCAGTATCAGCAAAACTATTGCATTTTGACGAGAGCTCACTTTTGTTTGCCGATTTTTGTATGTACCGCCAGACAACCTGTGATTATTTCAATGAGCTTCAGAAGCTGTACAAACTAGGGGAAGAAAATTTCCGTATAGTGTCAAAATCTTTCTCAAGACCCTTATTGTCTAAATGTGTATCAGTGAATCATACATCAAATGACACCCTTCTGACATCCGAGCAAAACGATGAAGCATTCTATAAAACACTCAATACTACTTTGGATTCTCTTCATGATTCCCTGGTAGGACGACATGAATCACACCATTTGACGCCCTCTCACATCAACTCTTTAGTAGAAAATCAAATCCGGCTTTTACAAAAACATGGAACCTCCACACCAGCGTCTCTCCGACTGATGCTTTCTCGAATGGCATCCTCAGAGGCAGAAAGAGGTACTTCTAACGAATCATATGCTAGGGAAATTTCTTCTATACATTACCTCACTTATTTGGAAACTTTACATTCGGGAGACTACAGGGGTGCGTTCGACTCTTTACACCGATATTTTGATTACATGGTGTCCAAGGGATCACGCTATTTTTATCACTTCGCATTGGTTTCAAAAGCTTCCTTGCATCAGCATTTTGGAGAGAACGAAAAAGCTCTTGACTCGATCGAAGAAGCTATATCTGTTGCTCGGGAAAACAAGGATAACTCTACCCTTACCTACATTCTCTCTTGGCTTTTTGACTTTGTGAGAAAGAATCCTTCTCTATGGAAGAAAAGAACCTTTAGCCAAATGAAGAATAATCTGCAGCTTCTTGACTCCCTTGTGCGAAAATCGTCGAGCATATCGCTTCTGTTGGCAGCAATCAGTTATAGGTTTGAATTTGGATACTACTTAAACAATGGTGCATGCTTTGCCAGATATTATGAAAGTCTATTCAAGTCCAACTACCTATCCATCAATGACCATATTACATCTTTCATAGGTGGGTGTCAGGCAACGTCCGACTTGTGGGCTATCGTTGGTTTTCCTCATTTAATGAATTTATACAATGATCTAGGGCTATTCTATTCAAAAAAACATGGGACATCTGCAGACGTGCAAGAATTTCGGTTTCGCAAAAATCAGAGTAGTCAAACACCTGCTGAAAGAATAGTAATGACTGATTGTGACATCACCGACATTTCCGCAAGTCGGGGTTTGAGGCATAAATTTTTATTCCAGTCCGTTGAGGACTCCTTGAAGAAAGGGCGCTACAGATTGGCATCCGAATTATTAAATACGCTACCGGCGCATAGTGAATTGGATCAAGACTGTCGTGTCGAAATGTTACGGCTATCTGCACTAGTACAATCAGCTCACGGGAATTTTGATGACGCATTAGCGTCACTAGATAAGCATCTATTTGATACCTCGACACAAAATGTTCCATTCTACTCCCAACTATACACCTTGAAAATCAACATAATCAAATCACAACTCATGATACAATCTGGAATTCCATTCAGGGCGTTCTCACTCACTTTACAGCTGATGGAAATTGCCAAATTGCTGGGTTTTCTCAGAATCTCATTACAAGGCTGCAGTTTGTTGATAAAGATTTTGCAAGAATCAGGCGATGTTTTGAATGCGTACATGTTGGCCCTTTCTTCTATCACCTGCATGTTCTGCGTCAATGATCCAACAACGACATCATCAATTTCATTTGATCTTGCGCTTGCGTGCTTTGAACTATTGAAACTGGATAGTATTCCAATTAACATAACCAAGACTAACCTCTTCGAACAATGCTTGAAAGCACTTAGTACAAGTGTTTCGTGTTGCAAACAAACTGAGGATCTCGAGGGACTATCAAAATGTTTTGAGTTGGAAAGTAAAATATCAGCGCATGGATTCTCTCTCGAGGGCAATCAGAATGCAAGTTTATTCACTGAGTTCAGTGACCATTCTTTGAAAGGTCTCGAAATATTGCGGAAACGTACACATGAAGAATGTGGGCACAGCTACGTTAGATGAAAATCATATCATATATATGGCGACCAATGGTCAGTATGAAGTCAATTTATGCAAACCCAGCATTTTTATCTAATTATTTTTCGTGGATCTTTCCAACGCGTCTTTCTCGGCCAAAATTAGAGCAGCATTTTTCAATTGTACGACGTTCGCAATCTGCTTGAATATCCAAATGGGAGCGCTCGCCCATGCCAAGCATGTGCCCATCCAGAAGAAGTTGTAGAAGTGTAAGTATGTTGCCATATAGAACAACTCGTTGACCAAGCAAACAAAAAATAAAACTTTCTTGTTAGTGTAGTATAAATTCAAAAGCTTTGATTTTTCGCCAACATTTTTATGAGAGGCTGACCCTGAAGATAACATGGCATACATGTGCATGTAATGGGAGGACAAATCTAATGAAACAAGTAGTTGCCAAACGAGACAGTATTTTGGATAAATAATGCATAAATAGCAAATCAATGATGATGTTGCGCATCTATCAGTCACCATATCTAGGACAGCGCCAAATCTTGTGCCTTGATTGAACTTTCTCGCCGCATACCCATCGAAAGCATCAAGAAAACCTGAAATACCGTAGAGTATAAGCGTCCACACAGGGTGATTTTTCATTGTTAAAAACGATAGAATCGCAGTTAGCACCCTGACATACCCAATCATATTTGGGATGAAACAGAACACGTGTTTGACCGTCGTTTCTTTCTTTTCTGACATATCACTCATCTCTGACAGGCTTTTCTGCTTTTGCCTTTTTGAGGATCTCAGAATATAAAAGGCGTGCTGCACCCTTTGTTTGTCAATGACCAACTTGTCTGAAGATCGTGGTACGACACTTTTTTTTTCGAGTGCACAGGCTTCAAAATAAAAACCACAACATCCCAGATCACCTGGGGAAACTTTGCGTTTTCGAGATTCCGAAATGGAATTCAAGCACACACGTAGTAAAAATGACTAATTCCTGAATTTTTGGCCAATCTCTGGTACTTCAATAGTAGATTTAAAGGTACACACGCTATGGAGATTTTTGTTATGCTGAGAGCGCCAATATATCTCATCAAAATTCTGGACCATATCTACACTACATCATATCTGCCCTTAATTTCATACTCCAATTCGATGTACTCTCCGAGAACATTCAGATACAAGATCTTGTTTAGAAAGATATCCATTTAGGTTTTGATGCTTTTGTCTCTGGAAACGATCTATAACTATATTCAGATGGGTACTTTTCGGACCGGTGTCAAGTACAAATCACGCGCACGTCAGAGTTGATCATCCTTAGTAAATACGACCATCGCGTGGACTAAACGACATGCAATACTTTCGAGTGTCTACAAAGACTTGACAGAAAAATAGCGACATTTAGCATCTATTTTAAGGAAACGATGAAGCACCTTTCTGTTCCCTGTTGTAGTCAGCAAAATTTGTTACGCAAAAATGCAGCGTCGTATAAATAGACTTTTGCCTCATTGGCCCGAGGGTTAGAGAAGCAAAAAATACCAACTATCTCGGTCACGTGACTAGTCCGGGTAATATGTAGAGATCACACACGAGGCAAGAATCAAGCGCCAACGGGTACGAGGCGGATTATTAGCTTTGAAACATAAAAACTCTGCAAGAACCTACACCTGAGGTATCAAAATTGCAATTGAAATTGAAATTTTATAAAGAAGGGAGTAACAGTCATTTTGAAAGAAAATAATGACCAGTCCGAAACGAGGTAGCGTTGGTGATAAGGATGGGCTTCTTACCCCCACCCCCTCACATACACATGGAGTCAACACAAGAAAAAGAAGGTCTTCTTCTTTAATTCAGCATCTCGAGCCTGATACATTGGACACAAAAATCGATCAATCTTTGAACCCAAACTTGAATGCTGACTGGGTCCATTACAAAGGTGCTTGGGTCATTCACATTGTCATCATAATATTTTTGTTATTGTTCTTTGATGTCATAACAGGTCTCGACAATGACTGGAGATGGACCATGACCAACGTAACATATAACATCGGCTCATACATTATGTTCCACCAAGTCAAAGGGACGCCCTTCGAATTCAACTCTGGGGCTTACGATAACTTAACCATGTGGGAGCAGATCGACAATGGCGATCAGTATACGCCCACCAAAAAGTTCTTGATGATGGTTCCCATAGCACTTTTTCTACTCACTACCCATTACACGAATTACAACTTTTATTCGTTCACCATTAGTGGTCTAAGCTGTTTGTGTGTGGTGATCCCCAAGTTGGCCATTTCGCACAGATTGAGAGTCACCCTATATTAGATAAAAATTCGTGCGAAATTTGTGCCCCGCTATGACTCGATTATATAAAGTTGATTTCGACAAATAATTATAAAACTCTAGACTTTACTTTAACACTTGTGGGACATGAAGCACCTCAGTAATTGTCGCGCACGCACGCTGTAGTCTTGCTCAGTGTTGGGGATCGAAAAATGAAAGTGACTCTGAAGCGCGAAACCGAGTCACGTTGCCATCGCTATATAAATCCAATTCATATTCCCCGTGGTCAAGCGTGTAGTAATTTACCCCTGAATCAAAAATGTCGTACGCTTTATCTGAAAAACACAGACACTTGGTGGAAGGCCTGTTGGCCGAGACCGACCCAGAAGTCGACAACATCATCAAAGCCGAAATTGATAGGCAAAAGCACTCGATCGTATTGATCGCCAGTGAGAATTTCACGACCAAAGCAGTTTTTGATGCTTTGGGAACTCCTATGTGCAACAAGTACTCTGAGGGGTATCCAGGTGCCAGATACTATGGTGGAAATGAACAAATTGACAAGATGGAAATTTTGTGCCAAGAAAGAGCTTTGAAGGCATTCAACGTCACCTCTGATAAATGGGGTGTGAACGTTCAGACATTGTCTGGCTCCCCTGCAAATTTGCAAGTCTACCAAGCTATCATGAAGCCTCATGAGAGATTGATGGGCTTGGACTTGCCTCATGGCGGACATTTGTCACATGGATACCAAACGGATTCCAGAAAGATTTCCGCTGTTTCCACCTATTTTGAAACCATGCCTTACAGAGTGAACTTGGAGACCGGCTTGATTGACTACGACATGTTGGAGAAAACAGCTGTGTTGTACAGGCCGAAAGTCCTTGTGGCGGGTACCTCTGCCTACTGTCGTTTGATCGACTACAAAAAGATGCGTGAAATAGCTGACAAAGTGGGTGCTTACTTAGTTGTCGACATGGCTCACATCTCGGGACTTGTTGCCAGTGGTGTCATTCCCTCGCCATTCGAGTATGCTGATATCGTCACAACTACAACCCACAAGTCATTGAGAGGTCCAAGAGGTGCTATGATTTTCTTCAGAAGAGGTGTTAGATCAATCAATCCTAAGACAGGACAAGAGATTATGTATGACTTGGAAAATCCTATCAACTTCTCTGTCTTCCCAGGTCATCAGGGCGGTCCTCACAATCACACAATTGCTGCCTTGGCTACTGCCTTGAAGCAAGCTGCAACGCCAGAATTTAAACAATACCAGGAACAAGTTTTGAAAAATGCCAAGGTCTTGGAGGCTGAATTTATCAAAAAGGGTTACAGCTTAGTTTCTGACGGAACCGACTCGCACATGGTTTTAGTCTCGTTGAAAGACAAGCAGATCGATGGTGCGAGAGTGGAGACAATCTGTGAGCGTATCAACATTGCTTTGAACAAGAACTCTATCCCAGGTGACAAGTCTGCCTTAGTTCCTGGAGGTGTTAGAATCGGAGCTCCTGCTATGACTTCGAGGGGACTTGGTGAGGAGCATTTCGAAAAAATTGTTGCCTACATCGATTTTGCTGTAAATTACGCCAAGGAGGTACAAGCTAACTTGCCTAAGGACGCCAACAAATTGAAAGATTTCAAGAATAAGATTTTAAATGGCGAAGATGAAAAGTTGGACGCTGTCAAGGCTGAAATTTCCGCGTGGGTCGGCGAATTTCCATTGTCTGTTTAATGATATCTGGCATATAGAGTTTCGTTTCACAGTTTTCGATAAACATTTGGAAGTCCTAGTGACATAGTCTCCAAGCAAATTTTTTGTACGTCAATTTCGAATTATAATGAGATGAACAGATATTGAACGGCAATGAAATAGTTTCTTTTGAAAGATATGTATTTTTTTTTCAATTATCCAATTCTCGGAAGACAGATGTTGACTCTTTGGTTTTTTGAAACCATTGACCCCCAGTTCATGACTGTCCTCTTAATAGTTTTTCAAAAAAAAATTCATGATTCTGCTGTCAGGGCGAATATGAAATTCTGGGCAGACCGCGTAAAATCTGAGCGCTTTGACACGGTTCTGCTCACACCATTTCCTTGAGCCGTCATTTCAATTTGTATGCCCATAACTTGTAAGCGCATCTTTTCCATGGCATATTCATGCTGCACTTTGGTATGTTGTCATTTCTATTGTAAGTCCTCTGTTTTCCTCACAAAAAAACTGAAATCTTTGGAACGAAAAGGCAATTCAAATCAATTGTTTGTTTGAATTTCGATGGAAGCCGTCATTTAAAAGGATTCGCCTCTATTTCCTCGTGCGGGGTTCTTCGTGACTGCGGGGAAACCTGACCATGCATATTAATTTCACTCTTATTCAGAGAATTTATCGGGTACATTTCTTATTTTAGAATAGAGTTCTTGCCCATTCTACAGGGCATAAAAGTTGCTATTCATCCGTAGACTCTAGAAATTTTCAACGAAATTCTTCAGCATTGATTTGTATTATATAAAATTGCACATCACGTACAACTTGCTATTCTGGTGAACTATAATTGCAATAAAAAGCAAACATGAGTGTCCTAAGCACTGAATTGCAAAAGGCGGTTTCCGAAATTGAACAACTCTTCGAAGTTGATGAGGCTTTTCTCTGTAAAGCAACAAATCATTTTCTCGCTTCCATGGATGCGGGGTTGACAAATGAGGTTCCAACGAGAGCGTACATGCCAATGTTACCTACATTTGTAACCAAAATCCCAACAGGGAAAGAACATGGCTTGTTTATGGCGATAGATTTGGGTGGAACCAATTTTCGAGTATGTTCAATAGACTTGAAAGGTGACCATACATTCGAATTGAAACAATCAAAATTCCCCATTCCAATTGACTTGATGAAAAATTCAGCGTCAGATGTCCTCTTCTCGTTTTTAGCTGAAAAGGTGAAGGAATTTTTGAAAGAGCATCACGACGAACTCGACGAATCGGTTGTACTCAAGATGGGTTTTACTTTTTCATTCCCGGTGGAGCAAATCGCAATTGATAGAGGCAAGTTGATTCGCTGGACAAAAGGATTTGATTTACCTGATTGTGTGGGCCGTGATGTTGTTGAATCTCTCCAAAAACATTTAGATTTGTTAAAATTGCCCGTATTGATCACAGCATTGGCCAATGATACTGTTGGAACATTACTTTCTAGAGCATACGCCAATGATCGGTCATCTTCGAAGTCAAGAACCCTCATTGGTTCGATATTTGGTACTGGAACGAATGGGGCATATTTTGAATCCATTTCTAATATCCCGAAGTTATCCAAGACAGATGTTCCAAAAGCAGCCAGTGGAATGGTAATAAATACAGAATGGGGCTCTTTTGATAATTCATTAGAAATATTGCCCGTCACTAAATACGATGAGCTTGTGGACAAAAACACTTCAAATAAAGGATACCACCTATTCGAAAAACGAATTAGTGGCATGTTTTTGGGCGAAATATTGAGGGTCGTTTTAATCGACTTATTTGAGCGAGGTTTAATTTTTGTTGACTTATTTCAATCCAGGGGCGGATCTTTGCCTCACAGGTTGACAGAGCCTTTTTTGCTCTCTTCTATGGTATTATCATACTTAGAAATTGATGACTCGACAGATCTCAAAATGTCTGAATTGGTTTTGCAAAATGAGCTTAGACTTCCGACCACATGTGCTGAGCGACAAGTCATACAGTCCATCACTAGAGCAATCTCGAAAAGAGCAGCTTTTCTCTCCGCAATTCCCATAGCCGCTATCGTAAACAGAGTGAAAGATCAATATGCGGGAGAATCTGACGATTTTGAGGTAGGCTGCGATGGTTCATTGATTGAGCATTATCCTGGCTTCAGAAACAAAATTTTAGACGCTTTTGGAATGATCAACCCACTTAAAGACACTAAAAAAAAGCTTCACATACGAATTGCAAAGGACGGTAGTGGCGTGGGAGCTGCTTTATGTGCAAGCACAGTTGGGCAATAATAGGGTCATTTTTAAATGATACGATATAACAGCGAAGTCTCGATGGGCACTTCTAAAGTAAATTAATATCTAGTCCATATACTATATCACATGTCGCAAACATTTGGCTTCTTACCCAGAAATATTGGCTGATCAGAAAATAAGTTAAAGTACTTATAGTGACAAGATAAACACGTTTGTCCTACGTGTTTTGTGATCAGACTATTTCCTAAACTACGAACAAGCAACCTTTTTAGATGACTCAATAGCAAATTCGAGAAATTACATACTCACATGGGCCTAGGAGATTAAGTGTTCTTCTCTTTTGTCTTCTTTGGGTAGTCAGGCCAAGACTTCGACATCCTTGTTCTATTTTGCGACCGTTCAGATAAATCATGGTTTGCAATGAAAAAAAAACTGAAATGAACAAATCGAATTCGATTCCTAATCAATGTGTGTCTTTCAGTTAGACATGACAGTGGTGCCATGACTTCCTAAAAAATTAAGAAATATGAAATAACTGTTTGGAAATAATTCAGAACATTTCTACTTGTTCATCCATTCATATCTTTACGTCATTTACAGCACAGTGTACAAAAAGCGAAAAATAAAATCATAAACATTAACTTTGGCACCAGGATTTATAAGTTTATGTTTTTTTATCAGTTTTTCATAATAGACCTGATCATATTCTCGATTGATGAGGGTTGTTTCGAACGTGAACTGATTTCTCAAAATTGAGTCGATTGAAGCATATATTTCTTTTGTTCGCGGGTCCAGGACAGCACGCGCACTCGAGAGCGTTGTTATATTATTTGAAGACTGGTCTTAGAGCAAAGAATACTAAAAAATTAAATATGTATATTTCCGCGACAAAAAAAATAGGAACAAAAATAATGCTTACGCCAGTGCTTGTGAATATTCAATGCGATAACTCGCATCTAATCAGTGCAAATTATACGAGGACACTGAAGCCTGGTTGTCGCAGGCAAGGCAACACTAAAAATCACTGAGACGTTAAAAAAGAGGTAAACTCCATACTCTATCTAATGTGGCGTTATTGAATGAACCGAGAAAATATACCCTGCATACTTTTTTTCAAAAAAAGTCATTCGCCAACATTCTTTTTTTTTTTTTGGCAAATATCATAGTAGATGAGCTTGACACAAGTGAACACTCACCGTTCAAACACCTGAAGTCAAAAAAAAGGAATACTGAGTTTGGAAGTGTCACTAGACAGAATAAGTGCTTCTAGAACAAGACAATCATCACTAGTCAGAGCCTTGTTCTTCGACTATGCGGAAGTTTAAAACAAGTCCGAAGGGGCCTTCCCGTAGATCCGAGCTGACGCTTTTCTTTATCGTCCAATTTATGTTATCTAGTTTTTCATTGGCAAAGCGTAAAACATTCACATCGAATGTTTTCTTACCCAATGCCGGTAGAGACACGTTGTATGAAGAATCTCCTAGCTTCAAGAAATTTGTGTCAAACATCATGAAGTAACTTTTGGTGCTTTCAAATTGAAAAGCTTTAGAATTTTCGACGTTACAAAAGTGTTTACGTCTTTCAGATGTAGACGCCAAGCTTGATTTCTTTTTGGGCCACGGTAAGTTTTCTTTCTCATTGCTAACAAATTCTGCGACTGACATGTTTGCTAGGCCTAACTTGGAAAAACTGTTTAGAGCCAAGCCGTAGATGAAGGGATTTTCTCCATATAAGTCAGTTTCGATTGTGGGATTTAAAAACCATTTAAACAAGCGAAGACCAGTGGATAACAAAGTTGTGGGTACATATTCTTTGATCGGGACTGAACACTCGTTGCCGAAGAATAATTGAGAACCATTGATCGTGGTATTCGGTTGGAACTTGATTAAAATTCTTAGATTGGGAAGCTTGAATTGCGTTGCACGATCCAAGTCCTGCACATGTGTGCCATCGAGGTATGTTTGGTCAAGGGCGTTGTACAAGCTGTTGCCTCTGTGCTTGTGGCTTCCGTCAAAGTTTCGGATAAAAACGCTCACAGAAAAAATTCCGATCTCGGTAGAAACTTCTACTGGTTTTCCTGTGTTTACAGGCACAATTATATCTTGATTATGGATAGATCCCGCTTGGATCAACAACTTCTTTTTCTGGCTCATGAGTAGCCCAGACAAAAAGAGTTTGGTTGCATTGTTGGTTTGTGTTCTTGCTGTCACTCATACAGGATATCTTACCAGCGGGGGTGCGTAATTTGCACAAGTGAGGGTGCGCAGTTTGCGGATCGCAAGTTGCCGAATGCAAGGTGAATGAAAGAAACAGAACTAATTAGTTCATAATTCTGATATATGATGTTGGAAACTAGAACCGCACTTTACTCAGAAATTCTTCAGGAAAAAAAATGAGCGTGAGTGTCTTTTCTAACACGTGTTATTCACAGGAAGTTGATAGTTAGTATAGCAATTGAACATCGTTGCATACTGAGTAAGCAAGCCAACGTGTTAGTCATGCTTTGGAATCGCGTTCTCGCCCAACGCGAAGTAAAAAAATCCCTAACATCTTTATTAATCATGACTGCAGCCTCTGGCCGGTATGCACTCCCGTAGACATCGGGATATATAACGGACGAGCGCGACCGCTTGCCGCTGCGATCTACAGTATATTTTCGACTTTTATTAAAAATGGCGAACTCTTTGGAATCTTTGAAAGCTACCGGCACAGTTATTGTCACCGACACTGGTGAGTTCGACTCAATTGCGAAGTACACCCCTCAAGATGCTACCACCAACCCCTCTTTGATCTTGGCCGCTTCTAAGAAGGCCGAGTACTCCAAGGTTATTGATGTTGCCATCAAATACGCCGAGGACAAGGGCAGCAACCCCAAAGAGAAGGCTAGCATCGCTTTGGACAGATTGTTGGTTGAGTTCGGTAAGGAGATTTTGCAAATTGTCCCAGGTAGAGTTTCCACCGAGGTCGACGCTAGATTGTCCTTCAACAAAGACGCCACAATCGAGAAAGCCCTCAAGATCATTGACTTGTACGAGTCTATTGGTATCTCAAAGGACAGAATCTTGATTAAGATCGCGTCCACTTGGGAGGGCATCCAGGCTGCAAAAGAGTTGGAGTCCAAGCACGGAATTCACTGTAACTTGACCTTGTTGTTCAGTTTTGTACAGGCTGTGGCTTGTGCTGAAGCCCAAGTCACTTTGATCTCGCCATTTGTTGGCAGAATCTTGGACTGGTACAAGGCTGCCACCGGAAAGGAGTACGACGCCGAGAGCGACCCTGGTGTTGTCTCCGTAAGACAAATCTACAACTACTACAAGAAGTACGGCTACAACACCATTGTCATGGGTGCATCTTTTAGAAACGTTGGTGAAATCAAGGCTTTGGCTGGCTGTGACTACTTGACGGTTGCTCCTAAGTTGTTGGAGGAGTTGATGAACTCTTCCGAGGAAGTTCCAAAGATCTTGGACGCAGCCTCTGCCAGCTCCGCTCCTGAGGAGAAGGTGTCTTACATTGACAATGAGAGTGAATTCAGATTCTTGTTGAACGAGGACGCCATGGCTACTGAGAAATTGGCTCATGGTATCAGATCCTTCGCCAAGGATGCCGAGACTTTGTTGGCTGAGTTGGAGAGCAGATTCAAGTGATTTATTAGAGTGAATACATATTAGAAATACATTTGAATTTTTCGATATTATGAATTGCCTTTCTGATATCAAATCGGCCCTTTTGCTTGCATTCACAGCCATCGCAATGTAAGTCAACACTAAAATGTTTTCACGTCGGTTGATATTCTCTCCATAGAGCGTGTTTTCGGAAAATGAGAACTATATGCCTGCATGAAAGCTTCATCGTTAGTACACCCAAACCACTGGTTACGCGAACGCAGAACGTTAAGCGGATCTGGCTTGATTACCTGAAACCTAAATGAGACCAGACACAGTGATACCTACCAAAATAAGCCTGCCATACCCCCTTTTTTATAGCGCTGAGGTAGTCAGAGGGTTTGGGAGGGGCTCTTCTGATTTGGGTATTCCAACAGCCAATATACCGGTGGGCCCGCTTGACAAGCTTGAGCCCGGCATCTATTTTGGCTGGTGTAGGCTTTCTCCAAATAAGAATTCGCGGGCTGACATAGTCGAGGCCAAGGAAAACAGTTTGAACTTCAATAACGGCAGGTATCTTGAAGGAAAAGATCTCGAAGTACTACCTATGGTGATGTCCATTGGCTGGAATCCTTTTTACGAAAATAAGCAAAAAGCTGCCGAGGTTCATGTACTTCACCAATTCAATGAAACCTTTTACGGAGCTTCTATAGATCTTGTCATCTTGGGCTACATACGTCCCGAGCTAAATTACACTACGAAAGGTACGTTTTTCTAACAAACGCATAGCGCATAGATTAAAAAAATACTAACCGTCCAAGAAGCATTAATTAACGATATACAGAAGGATATCGATATAGCACGAGAGGCTCTAAGTAGCCCTTTGTACGACTTTTACCGTCGCAGCTTAATTGAAGAACAGTCTGGTACTTTGTGAGTGATCTATCATTGCTAATTTGTTATTCTGCAGGTTTGAGATCAGGGGGGTGGGGGCGATGTTAAACAAATTGAAGTGAGTTTGGGAGAAAAGATCTTCAAAACAACAGCAGATGGACATTTCAGCATGTAACTTTAATAGCCACTCCAATTTAACCTTGTGTGAATACATATGGACAGAATGTGATAGAAACTACTTTCTCATAGCTCGTATGGCTTTGTGTTATCAACCAACCCTGATACTTATTTTTTTGGCTGTTTCTGTTTGCATAATGTCATGCGTTGCAATTTTAGTTCTGATGACCGGAATTATTCTGTCAAACTACCTTTTGCATTCCGTAATGAGTCTTTCAGAGAAGCTAAATGTAAATCGTGAAATGCTAAGCTATGTCGTCGTACCCTTTATGAATGGAGCACCCGATTTGGTAAATTCTCACTTGATGATGAAGAGTGGGTCGATCAATCTTGTCATTGGTCAGATCATTGGTGCAAACCTCGTTTCATTTACAGTAATCGTTGGCTCCATAACAATCTTGAGACCATTCACAGTCACGAGTAAACATGGCCTCGTTTTGGGGTACTCATTTGCGTGTATGATGGTTCTACTATTGACTTACGTGCTTTGGGATGGTCGAATCACAATCTTGGAATGCTTGCTATTAACCTCACTCTATCCGATGCAAGTGGGGATGGCTCATTTCGATAAATCGAGCGAACCAATCCTGAGCGACCAAGAATCAGTTCTTCCAAAATACCCCACCGACGAGCATTCACATTTACTCACAAGACCACATCCGCTGGAAGAGCCCACAACTCTGCTCGCTGATATTCCTAAGTTTCAAATGCTTCACATTGTGCTTGGAAGAACTTTTTATTATCTTGACTACATCTTATTTTTCGTGTTGCCCACTTCAAATGCAACGATGTCCCTTTCGAAAGTACCCGCGAGCTCTTATAAGCATAATTTGAAATCAAGCTCATGGTTTCATTTTTGGCTCACCTTCGCTTCTGCGATTCTAGTCAGCACCTTCACAACAAGCCTTTCTCCGAGTTTGTTTCTGGCTTTCATACTCGTCACTTTTGGTGTGTCCAGATTGCTTAATTCCTATTTACTGGCTGGTTTGTCTGACTCATTGATAGATGTCGCATGCTTTATGAGCTCTATGGGGCTAATGACAAACATAACAAAAATGCTTATCTTGTTTCTCAAAAATTTTGAAATTATGTGGCAAATTTCGGAATATGTAATGGGAATACTAGTATTTTCCTTGGTGAGCTCCTTGAACGACATATTGATGAACACACTGTTGGCTCTAGACACATCACTGTACCTTGGTATCAAGGCATGTATGAGTTCATGTTGTTTATTGGTACTGATGGGAATTGGCTTTAATGGCTTGTGGGAGTTGATACATGTCGCATGTAGAGAAAGCAGACCAGCTTTGACTGTATCGCTACCTGTTGCATTGACCTGGGAGCTATATTCAAGCTTGATAGCATTGAACATCACTGTGATTTTGGCATTATCATATATGGTCTTGACGAAATGGAAAATGGACAAATATCTTGGTATTGGGCTTGTGGGCGTGTGGCTCATTGCGATTACCGCGTGTATCGTATTGGAGTTAAATGAAACTTCATGATCATGATTCGCAGAATATTATTCATGCAAAGCGAGAAGGAATTCGCACGTCCTTTAAATCATTCTCCTTTACGATTGTTTTGATCTTTGTCCAGAAGTAAACATCATTTTCTAAGCCCATTAATACTGCTAACTCGCGATGTTCTTCATCGATATCTTTTTTCGCATAACCAAGGAAGAACGTAGCAAGAGTTTCCCGCGGAATGGTGAACCTGCAAAGAATTTCAAAAAATAAAGGATTCTTTGTGACAAACATTATTTCATGTGCCAATGAGCACAAGTATGTATCATTCTTAGGGTAGACAAGCGCCTCAACATGCATGAGTTTTTCAAAGATTCGATACAGTACCTCGCTGTTGACCCGAATGTAACTGGTGATGAGATCCTTGGCTGCCATAATATGTCCGGAGACGATTTCAATGTCCACCAAGCAGATAAGAAAGTCAACGCTTGAACTGCGATGCCCCGTGCACATTGCTTTCCTTATCAAATTGCGCGCTTTGCCGTATTGTTTTTTATTGATGCAAAAATCAGCATATCTTAAGACAATTTCATGATGATTGCAGACCCCAAGCAATGACCTTTCATATAGTTGAATGGTATATTCGAAGGGGTATGAAAACTCAACAAAGCTCAAATAGCTGATCCAATTCTCTAGACGATCAAGCGAGACGAACGAAGGACTTTGCTCACGCGTTGAACATGCAACGAGCCTTTCATACGCAAATAACTCGTAGCTCTTCGCTTGATTGACAACATAAGCATCAGAAATAATTCGCTTCACATCTTGCTGAATGAGGCTTTTGTTATTCTGCCTCAGTTTTTTTAGCTCCTTGAGGTCAGAGTCATGCATGAAAGCGGAGAGTTCATCAATCAGCAACTTTGCAGATGATACAAATTCAAATATTAGCTCAAATGAAGAGGAGTAATTGTAAAGAGGAATTTCTAACATCACTCGAAGCAAAAATATGGACTTTTTCCTGAAGCAATTTCTTTCATCAGCATACGTCTCCAAAAACTTCAAATAAAGTTGATAAAATTCAAAGCTGTGGTAATGATAGCCAATATTAAGCCGAGCAGCTTCAAATAGCTTCAATAGATCATCGACATTATCAGTAAGAGTTTCAATCTTGAAGTTAAGGAAAGAAATCCACAATGATACATCGTGACAGCCAAGCTCAAGCGCACGCAGAAAAACAAGCTCGGCTTTATCGTTGTGATTTAATTTTCTCTCCCAGAGAGCATAAGAAATCCAATACTTTAGGAGAAGAGGATGCTTTTCGAGAAAGGCCTCATATGAGTTTCTCAAGTTGTCGATTGCGATATGATTCTGGGTTTGGTTGATCAATCCGTCTTGGGTCTCGGCGAAATGAATTAGACTTTGCCATAGTTTAAAATCGTGAGGATCTTTTAGTAATGCTAATGACACAGTGTTCCAGTCATCTTTTGGTGTAGCCATTGTCGATCGAGTTTTGTAAGTTGTGAGGTGATGAGCGTGTTTCTGGCAACATGCCTTTTGTTGCATACAGGCTAGATATACGGACAATAATGTCCTACATCAACGTATTCAACAGTGTTGGTGTGTGCAAACTACAAGGGAAATTGCCAGTAATTATGTATGAGATGCATTTATCTCTGTGATATGAGTAAATAACTACAAAGCTTATGTTGTAATTACTTACCCCCCCCAGAACTTTTGAAGTCACTCGGTGAAGGTACATTTGATGGCTCCGAGATGGACTGCGCAGTGTCCGGGAATATCTTACATGTGTCCTCGGCTTGGTAGATTTCTAAAACTTCATACTTTGAGATCCAGTGACTTAACACAGTTTGGGAACAGAAGGTCCCCACTCAGCTTGTAATAAAAACTCGCTGGATCACATGGCACAAATTTTGGATTGGTGAATGTATGCTTAACATCACGCATTGGCGATACATGCCGAAAAGTAAATATCAACTCTTTAGCCAGAAATTTTAATCAGACATTTACAAACAAAAAGATGAGAATATCAAGTCTCCACACTCTAACCGAGAGCAAGAACAATGTTACTAGTGAAATATATTAGTATTGATACTAAAAATGCGCCTTTATACAGCAAAAGCCCCGAGCAGCAAGATCAGTAAAAAGTAGATGGAGCAGTGTACTGGTACAAGTTCTTGGACTTTTGCACTCTGTGTGGCAATGGGAATTTCAAGTCCTTGGACAAGAATTGCTTGACGTATTGTCTCTTGACGTCGTCGGTCTTCTCCAACTCAACGACCTTCAAGATGTGGATGTTTCTAAATCTAGCTCTGTGTCTGGCAGCCAAATCTTGGTACATGGTCTCAACGGCACCAACTCTGGTGACGTCTCTGTATTCCTTGTACATGTTGTGGATACCGGATCTAGACTCGTATCTGATCCAGACACCAAAGGTCTTGACCTTGGTTGGGGTCTTCTCGGAGATGACGTTGACAGAGACAATCTCACCGGAGGCCTTCTTAGCCTTGTACAACTTTTGCAAGAAGTACCAGTAACGAGACTTGGCAACAACAGTGTTAGGAGCAAAGATTCTCATTCTGAACAACTTTGGCTCTGGCACGTTCTCGGTAGGGAGACGACGGCCGATAATCTGATACTCGTTCAATCTAGACATCTTGAGACGTTAGTATAATTGTTAACTTAGCTTTGTTCGCTCACGGGTCAAACTCATTTCAGAGAAAACTTGGTAAGTCTTATCCTTCGCATCCTGCGGTGGGCTGCCCGAATAATAATCAATGAGCGTGTTTAAAATCAACTTGTGATAGCCCATATGAACGAAAGTCACACTTGTGCACCATGGTTACATACCTTGTTATTGAGTTGGCTATCAAACAGAAGAAAAGGACCAGTTGCTCAGAAACCCAAAGACCTAGGATGTCGCACACTCAGTGCGAAAATTTTCACAGCTTGTGGCATACAGGACTAATAGCCTTGTGCGAGTGAAAGTCGTCAAAATGTCGTACTCTATGAAATGTCGCAAATAGGTAAGGATTGCGGGTGCACCACAAACATGTGATTGCGAGGGCACAAGCCCTAAGTTGAGCCTCGTGATGAACTGGCAAATTGATCATACACGAGATGCAGTAGAGCACGATATATATATTAGGACGTTCACTATTTAACCTTTCTAACGGGTTTCTCAGACTTTGCGTTTTTCTTCAACATCCTATCTTTCTTAGCTTGAGAGCCCGACTCGGTGCTCAAGAAGTAGTCGAACCAGGTAAACGAGCTAGCGTAGTTGCCAATGAAGTAGTGATGATGCAAATCATGATGGGCTGCTCCTGCCCAGAAAGGTACAAAGTGGTGTAATGACCATGGAAAGTCGTAGCCCGAATGTGAGTCAACAGCCTGGAATAACCTCAAGACAATCCAGCAGGTGATGGTGAACAAATGCAAGACTGGTAGATGTAGCTCAGTGTATGTTGCAGCCATCCACGCGTATGCAATGGGAAAACCAATGGTCCCCACACCCAATGCCATGACTTCAGCAGGATGGGCGTATTCAGCAGCGAAACCAAAAGGAGCTGCATACTTGTGGTGTTGCTTGTGAATATTTTTGTAAAACCAACCAATGTGGAACAATCTGTGGAAAGAGTAGTGCCACAAATCCTCGAAAAAGAAAAAGACAGCAATTTGGGAGAGCATGGTTGAAACTGGAGGAAAAGGCACTTCAGTGGAGATCTTAAGCGTGGAGCAAATTGGATGGAATAGCCAAATTGGAAGGGCCTCAACAAGGAAGTGGGATTTCAATACTGACTTGAAGCACTCCCACTGCTCTTTGTTTGATGGGACCTTGTCCGGCTGAATTTTCCATCGATTGAAGTATGATATTTGATCGATTATAAACCATGGAAGGCACCTACCGAAGTAGGTAATTTCGTGAACCAAAAAGAACAAGAGTCCCGTCGCCAAGACGTCATTATCGAAATGCAGATACCATGACGCCCAAAGATTCTCAATAAGACTCAAAGACTCATTCTGGTTGAATTTTGCAAATATACCGTAGGTCATGACCGTACTTTTTTGTTTGCCAGACAGTGACTGATGGCTCTGTGAACATGTATATATATACATATATTTATAGCCCGTGTATTGCGTACTTGATTCATATCAGCAATTTGTATGCACGACTTCGAAAGATCAGCCCATTCTGTCACGCCACTGGGTATATGCGCATCGTATAGACGAACCGAAATTCAGCCATGGTATTTTATATACGACGGCCTCGTACAAAGGATTATATGACGAGTCTCTTTGTTGACGCGCTGAAAGAAATAGTTAAAAAGATTTTGTTTCGATCAATCAAAGTTGGCCTTCACAATTCCGCATTTGATTGCAAGTCAAACTCGATATGATATTGAACAGCTGCTTTGATGCGAAGCTAAGGTGTGATACTGAAATCCTCGCAATGTACCTAAATGCCTGGCTTTGAGAGATACAGGTGACTTCTAGACAACTTTGGTAAGATGTGACGCGCATCAACAAATAGTCAATGATGCGAGTACATTTAGTTAAACAACCCATGAGCGATTTATGATTTGTTTACAAAATTATGTGTTATATTTCTATTTAAAATCTCATGTGAGCGCAATTAAGCGATTAGACCACTCTTTCCTTTGGAAGAATGTCAACAAGCAAAGACTGCTTTATGTTGCCCAAGTTCAAGCCATTGTTAGACCTGTACTTTTCGATGTTGGTGAAAAACTTGTCAAACAAGAAACTCGTGTCCAATGGTCCACCTTTGGCTTCTGGGTGGAACTGAGTTGAGAAAATTGGCTTGGTTGTGTGTTGCATACCTTCATTAGACAAGTCATTCAAGTTTGTGAAGTATGGAAGCCAGTCCGATGGCAATGTGGAAGCATCAACGGCATATCCATGGTTTTGGGAGGTGATGTGGCATTTACCCGAGAGCAAATCCAAAGCAGGAATATTGTGAGCTCTGTTACCGTACTTCAATTTAACGGTTTTTGCACCAGAAGCTAAGGCCAACAATTGGTGGCCCAAGCAAATTCCGAAAATAGGCAAGTCAGTGTGTTCCTCCATCACAGTCTTGAGGCTCAGAACGGTCGAGGAGCAGTGGGTTGGGTCTCCTGGCCCGTTTGAAATAAAGATTCCGTCGAACTTGTTTGCAATCTCCAGGATCGGGTAGTCGTATGGGAAGACAGTCAAAGATGCACCTCTTTGCACAAGACATCTCAAGATGTTCTCTTTGGCACCACAGTCAAGAACTGCGACGTGGTAACCTTTATCGTACTTGTCTGGGCACGAGACATGAAATGGCGCCTTGGTGGTAACCTTGCTCACCAAGTTGACAGCTCCAGGGTCTTCGAACGCGGCGTCCTCATCAGCATCATACTCCTCTCCAATGGTGATTTTAGCAAGGGAAGATCCTTTGTCTCTCAAGTAAGTCACCAACTCCCTTGTGTCAACACCGGTGATGGCAGCGACACCAGATCTCTGGCACCATTGCTGAAGAGATTCCACTGCAGTCCAGTGGGAGTACTCCATGGCGACATCGGCCACAACAATGCCTATACACTGTACCAGCGATGATTCGAGGTGCTTCAAAAGATTGTATTCGTCTTTGGCCGTAGAGGAAGGAACCCCGTAATTCCCAATCAAGGGCTGCGTGAAACACAAGATCTGGCCCTTGTAAGATGGATCAGTCATTGATTCAGGATAGCCCACCAAGGAAGTAGTAAAAACTGCCTCTCCACTGATGTTTTTGTTGGCCCCAAAGGAGTACCCGCTGAACACGGGTCCATTTTTTATGGTGAGTGTAGCCCGGTCCAACTGTGATGTGCTCGAGAAAGTCGAGGACTTGTTGGTGGCAAGCGAACGCTTGAAGAGCGAACCAAAGGCAAGTTTTCTCCCAAAATTGCTGAGCATCCTAAGTTTTCGAATCCAAGGGATTAAATCGTGGGTGCAAGAAGAAAGGAAGAGGAAGACTTATATACTAGGTGAAAATTTCTGACTCAAAGATAACTCACCGCGGCATCGACACGGTGGTTACCGGATCGGGAAGGCGCGAGAATTTTTTCGTGGCCAATCAAAACTCGATTGTGAGTGACATCATAAGGACGAAGCGAATGACTAATCTGGACTTGCAAGCCAAGGTCCTGAGCCAGAATTTTATATATATGAGAAAGAAAAATAAGCTTAAGCAGCTCTGTAGCAAACGAAAAAAAAAAAGACCGAAGCTTCCAAAGTACGTTTGCAATTTAAAAATTGCACAATCAGGATACGGTTTCCACATGCCTGGAATTGGTGGCAAAAATTCGATGTGATTTAATAAAGTGCGCCTTGCAGTTCCAAGCTGACAGCAAAGCTCCCAGTTTTGCGCTTGCATATAATACCTACGCTCCACATTAGCAATAGTACATCGCTGTGACGATTACTCGTCTACCTCCTCTCAATCAAGTATGTCAATAGTTGAAATCACAGGTCCTTTTGGTTATGGAGCGATGTCATTGACTTGGACTCCTACACCAAAGTCAGAAGACGAAGCGATCGAGGTTATAAAGTATGTACTCGATGAGCATCAAGTGAGGTTTGTGAATGGCGGCGAGTTCTACGGCCCGGATTGTATCAATCTTAAATATTTGGGAGCCTTCTGGAGCAGATATGGCTTTGAGTATCCTGATCTCATTATCAGTGTTAAAGGGGGAGTCGACGTGACGACTTTGAAACCAGATGGCTCCAGAGAATCTATCGCAAGGTCTATATCTAACTTTGTCTCTTATTTTCCACAAGGGAAGCTGCAAAGGCCCAAACTAATTTTCGAAGTTGCCCGTGTGGACGTCAATATTCCCTACGAGGAAACGATTGGATATATAAAGGAGTTTGTTGAAGATGGGCTCATCGACGGGATCTCACTCTCTGAAGTAGGAGTCAGCTCCATTCTGAAGGCAGTAAGTGTTGCTCCCATAAGCTGCGTAGAAGTGGAATTCTCACTTCTATGCCAAGATATCATCGGAAACGGAGTATTGAAGAAGGCCTCAGATGAAAACCTCACACTCATCGCCTACTCGCCCCTATGCCGAGGCTTCTTGACTGACAGGTCAGTCAGTGACTTTCAAGCATTTTTTGACTTGTGCCAACATCCGGGAGATGTACGCGGTCACATTGACAGATTGTCAAAGGAGAATTTTTTTGAAAACCTGAAAGTGGTTCAACAATTGAAAGACTACGCTGATTCCAAGAATATCACTCTTGAATCGTTGGCAATATCATGGATCTTGGCTTTTAGCGAGCTTGAAAACTATAATGGGATCGAGAAGTACCCCAAAATCATACCCATTCCCAGCGGGAGCAGTACCGACAAAATTGATAGAAACTTGGGTCACACGATAACCTTGAGCAAAGCAGATTTGGATGACATCAAAAAAATCACAGACTCATTTGAAGTCAAGGGTTACCGGTATAATGCCAAGGTGCAGCATCTCGATTTTGCGTGATGGGACAAGAAATCAAAACATGCAGTCACATGCCTGCTCTACAAGCATAGAGCGTTGCGGAAACTGTGGGAATTACCTCGCATTTATTTTAACACTACAATAAAAGCTTTTGCGTCAATTGTTTAAGCGGAAGTTATTCTATTGTTATCTTCTAGGCGTGTTTTCAATTCTAAATGTAATGAAAGATGGGAAGTGCAGTACGGGGACTTAGTGTCGATGTCAACCGACAAGCACGGGAACCAGAAGTTTGAGTGTGTTTTGCGAATCTTCTCCTCCTTTAAATTTGACAAAAACTTGAATCGAGTAGAGTCGGCCAACAAGACAGCTTTGGAAACTAGGAGGCAAAGTTATGTTGTTCTTGTTCAATATCTTGATGGGCACCTTCAAAGATTTTGACCATAGCACGGTATCGTAATCAATTTTTTCCCCCGCCCAATCTTCGTTCCCGAACTGAGAAAATGAAGTAATATTTTGAAGATAGTCCTTGAGAGTGTCTTTCTTGATACCCATACTGCTCAAACCCTTCAAGTAAGAGTAAGTGTTTTGAGAGATATAAGTTTTGGTCTCGCGTAAGAAAGATATGTAGTGATTAACTGTCTCTTTCAATTTCAGCAAGTTTTGTTTCGTGATTTCGACGTCATCATGCTGGATAACTGCACCAGGGACATGAGGTTTGGTGTAGAAAAAGTCATGTTCGAATGATAAAGGAATTGGATAGTCAGTTCTGTACGACCAAGCAACAACTTCGAAATCGATCAGTGAAATGATTGGTGGCTTTGTGTTTTCCAAAGTCGTTTTGAAGTAAAGTTCGATGTCAATGTCCGTAATCACGCTGCTCTCGGTTCGATTGTACAACACCAGCATGTTGCTATTCACGGGGTGTAGCATAAGGGATTCGTTTTTAGCAGAATTTGAAGTGAAAGACACAGAGGTACGTTTCCCATCATTGTATTTTTGAATAAGTTTTGGAGAGCCATATGGCAAAAGTTTCTTTGGTACCGAAATACAAAGCATCATCTCGCCAACTTTACTTACAGACAGAAGCAATCTTTTTTTCTTCTTTGCGTAGATAAAAACGCTCTCATCAGAAAAGACGACATTGTTAGCTTCGAACATTCTGATAGTTTCCTCCGAAAAGAAACGCGGAGAGCCATTTGTCTTTGCAGGTCGGATTCTGCTGTCAAAGTCCACATCTACACGATTCGTGAATAGATGTTTCCGCTTGAGTTCTTCGTCTCTGAATTCTCGTTTATCTAAGGCTGACTGGATTTCTTGCTGTATAGTAAGATTCATACGCTCGATGAATTGCCAAGTCTGTCTTTTTGCAAGGCCCGAGTAGAGAACGCCATCGATGCCAATGGAGTCAAAGGTGTCATAGCCAAAACGGCCGTAGGTTTTGCTGTAGGTCGAGACTTGAGTTTTGACGTCTGGATTATATCGCAAGAAGAACTGAGCACTCAGGGACACGATATACTGCAGAGGGTTTTGTGGGTCGTTGATGTCGTGTGTGGAAAAAGGAACACGTTGATCCTTTGAATGCAACTTATCAATGAATTTGGCCTCGATGGCGTATGATACACTAACGTCGTCAAAAGAATAATCTCTTAGCTTGATGGGAGAGCCTCTTGAATTCAAAAACCCGTATCCCAAGGCCTTGTTCACCTCGATTGTGCTAGCTCTTCTGTAGAATGCGGTACAATCGAGACCGAAAGATGGGGGAGGCATGGTATGGCGCATCACGCCATGAGGGCATGCATTATCCAAGAGCATCTCGGGGAATTTGAACATCACGAACTTCTTGTACCGTTCTTTGGGCTTCAATATTCTATCATCGGGCAACCCAATGATGCAGCCATCGTGGTCGTCTCTCGACAAAAAATCGTACTCTATTCCCGCAGAGCTTGGGATTGCACCTTCGTTGTAGCTCGCATTCAAGTCGTACATCTTGAGGAGTTTCTTTTGAAGTATCGAGCGTGGCTTCATGAGCTGACCTTTCATAGTGGCATAGACGGCCTTGACGGTGCACTCTAGACTTACAGTGAAAATCCCGAAATCGACCTGTTCTTCCAGGTTATTCGTGATGATGACGTACCCATGAACAGTGTCTCCACTGGAGTACTCTTTGAGCTTTGTTTCTAATTCGCATGGGCTGTTGGGGATGGGAACGTCCTTGGTGACATATATCTCGATGCTCAAGGGCGAGGTTTTTGCATGTGGAAGCATGTCTATGTTATCAAGGACAGAATTTCCGTAGCTCTCGTGCGTAAGGGCCCTAGAAGTTCCTTGTGGCAAGCCAACACTATGTCCTGGGGTATCCACGCCCTGCGTGGAGACAGCAGAGGCCAACTCCCTCAGTCTGCGCCTGCTCTGCAAGCCATCCTCTAGATTATTTTCCGAAAAGAGGTACTGTCCCTCAAACTCGTTAGCATCTTCGCTCTCTTCCTCGTTTAAGCGGTATGCAGCTAGGCTCCGAGCCGCCAAATCAAGAACATTCTGCGTTCCGCGGTCCGGCTCCCCAAGAGGAGTCCCAGGTGTGCTCGTGGAAGAGCGTGGAGTTTCGTCATAGACAGGCGGAAGCCCCAAGTTGCCTTCGTCAAACTCAAAATCGTTTCTCTTCAAGATCGACTGGAACATCTGGAAGGATGGGAGAATATCAAAGTACTCCGTGCGCGTCTCGGTGGAGACGGTGGCCAAATCCAAACCGTGCCCGTTGAGCCGGTCGATGTGGCTTTGCAAGTGCTTTGCAGGCTGGTATGGTTTGTTGATTCTATCCGGTTTGGGGAGGGAAGACAGACTACGGAGTGGTGACAGAGTCCCATGGCGCGAGCTCTCATTTTGGAGGGACGTGATGGGGGTCAAGGCAGGTGACGAACCCGACGATTCCACGTCCTCGTATCGAGGAGGATCGGCAGGCGGGAGCGTGTTCCGGGTTGGCAGCTTATCCCGAGACATTGATGGCAGCGAAGGAAAGGTTGCGAAGATGAAGCTTAGGCATCTCTTCGCCGATACCAAGGCGACACAATTTTCCTGCAGACAAAGGAGGGTCTTACGTGGCTGCTACAGTTCTAGTGAATGTTGGTTGAAATGTGAATACTGAATATATATACATATATGGATGACAAAAAATCTTATGGTTAGTATCCTCTTGCGACAAAGTACATTCCTGCTCCAGGGAGAAATAATGGTCAGACTGACATGCAAATCGAATTTTAAGTTTGAGAGTATCATGTGATATCAAACAGCTTAGGATCATCATGATATTTATTCCTGTCTGCAGACAATGTATTTGAAACGAACCGACATACCTTTTCCAGTTAGTATTCCAAGAATTTCAAATGTCATGCATCAAAACAGAGTATGGTTCAGGAACCACGGCCGGTCAAGGCCGAGTGTTTCATCAAAGTGCGGTGATTACAAGTCACCGCAAACAGTAGACCGTCGTGAAAAAGTGGTAAATCATCATTTACTCTGAACTGACGCAGATGCAAGTCCGGTACCAGACTTTCATGGGGAGAATACATACCTTTGGTTTCAGACTGACATTCGGCCAAGTCCCCAGCTCCTATTATCGATGCCACACAAACTATCAGACATAAAATATCTATCTTCTTTCTCGTGAGAGTCGGACATATGCTTGTCTGTATTTCGATATCATCTTTTAGCTTTGAAGCACTGACAATAGTAGCAAAGGAATCAGCAAAGGTCAATTGCGCTGGCATCCCAGCGATTCGAATTCCATGATATATCCAAAGTCTAAAAAACATGTTAATATTTTGTCCGACGTGTCTTTGGAAATGTTTACCATGATAATTCAGAAAGGCATGAATGGTATAAATAAATGGTTGTCATCTACGGGAAACCCGATTCAGACTCGTCATCTAAGAAATCATCATAAAATCATTGATAAAGTAATGCGTGAGACATACGATGTTGTAATCCTTAACATGTTAGAAAATGGTTCGAGTTGATTGACAGTGTAATGTCCGCTCAGTTTAAGTGGGTTTCTGAGGCCCACCGTTATGCATTGTCACTCATAAATTATTCAGTGCCCAGTGCAATTATTCCTCATTGAACAGAAAGAGGTTGAGAACATACCTGGAATGTTAGTATATGATTGTATTCTTGTTTAAACGTCATGTCAGAAATAATGCAAAAACTTATAATCCTTAAAAATTTCAGTTGGTAATTCCAGCTTTGTTTTTGGTGTATCATCATAATGAACGTCCAGTCTTGAACGAAAGACTTGCTTGGTGATATCGACATACTCAGTGAATGTTTAGTCTTGACATGTTAGTAATTTGTTCGTGTGAGCAATTCTGCGCTGCAACGCTCGCAGAGAAAATTTTTGAAAAGATTTCTCAGGAAGTAATAATGCTGTGATCATTCTAAAAAGTCACAAACTCTAGTTTGAAATGATTATTTGGATCATCTGCGAGTCTTTTCGCCAAACGTGCTTGGTTGGAACATACATATTGGTTGCCTAGAAAGTGAGGTTGTTTGATGCTTCGCAAAAATTCTTCGCCCACTTCCTTCACCTTATATATGGGGGTTTGAAGAAGTGCGGGTAACTCTCGCATGCTGTGACGTGGTGCCCTAGGCTCCGCGGCACAAAACTACAAAAAGGGCTATTATTTATCTTGTTTTGGCCTATTTATGGGGATTGCCTTGTTGATTCTGAGGGAACCCTGGTCCTGCTGGCGGCATGAACATATTAGGCACGGGCATCATTGGCATCATTGGGAAAGGCATACCCGGTGCGGGCATTGTAGGGTTTGTCAAGTCGCGCCGTTTCGAGCTGACGCCATCTTCGCCTAGGGCTTCCGATGATGTGCGCTTAATGGCCGATGGATCCTGTAGACCAAGCAGGCCAACGTAATCACTCAATTCTTTTTCGAAAGCGTCATTGGGAAGAAGGGAGTCGATGAAAACGTCCTCGACACCACAGTTGGGACAGTGAAAGTCGTTCTCGATCAACTCCTGCTCCAACTCCGCCTCATTGTAGTTGAAGTTTTTTAATTTTTTGAGGGCACCCTTGTTCTGGCAGCAAGCGGTCATCCGTATTGGTGCTTTGAGGACTAACGGCTCGGGGGATAGCGGGTTCAAGAACTCCGTCCGATTATCGGCGAGAATTCTCTTTGTCACGTCTTGCTCGAACTGGCGTTGCGCCTTCAAGGCAGCACTTTGCTGCTTTTCCTGATACAGCGCCCAGGTCTTCGAGTCGGCAAACGTCATCACATAGTCGCCATCCTCAGTGATCATATACGTGTTTCCTTGCGCATCGATCAAGTCTCCGTTCTCGTCCGTGTGGATACCGCTTTCATTGCTCTCCGGGTTCTGTAGCCTGTATTCCACTGTCTCCTTCGAGATGGTTTTCATGTAACTCTTTGGGATACCCGTGGTCTTTTTTATCTTTTTTCCCTCGAAATTCGGGTCCGAGTTGGTCGGACAGTTTTTGATCCAGTGATCTTTTCCACCACATCTGTAACAGACATACCCGGGCGGAGGCAAGTCCTCAGCTCCCGACTTGTAGTGGACTACCTTGTGCTGCGAAAGTTCATCCTGGGCCTGCGCCCACACATTCGATTGGTTTTCAAACATTAACTTGATCCGGTCTTCTTCACTGATGTTCTCGTTGATTGTATCTTGTTGGAGCACAGGTGCCTTTGTGACTGCAGCCGCTTGTGGCTTGAATTTGGTGATTCGTGGTCGGCCCGATACATATCGGGCTGCAGACTGGGACCTTCCGTTGAACACCGATACCGGGGATCTTTTCGCGATAACGAAGGTTGACCTGGGAATAACATCCTGGTCGTTTTCGTACTCAAGATCGGTCTGTTCCAGATGGAAGAGCCGGAGCATAAAGTCCAGGCCCTGGCCGAGCAGGTTCTGGAGTATGATTTCGTGCTTTAGGTCAAACACATTGATACCGGTACCATCAAAGTAAATGGTCGACTGATTCTTCTGATGCATAAATCGGTAGAAGATTGTTGACGACATGCCTGGTGAGTTATACAGAGATCTTTGGTGGGTGCTCGTGTATATCTTGTAAGTTCTATTCAGTGCGCGCACATCATCAAGAACATTAGCCCGCCTTCCCTAACCGTCAGCCATGAGCCAAATATGCAAAAGACAGGTCAGGTTTAATTGTAAATCTCTTTCAGCCTTTTCCTAAACCTCCAGGAAACAAAGGTCTATTTCGCGACTACCGTTCGCTAGACCTGTTGGTGAAGTACTGAAGACAGCCCTGACACGTGCCACACCCGTGCACCAAGAAGGTTTGAAAAAACAACGCTTGGGAGGTATCACCATCTGTGGATTACTTCTACTCACTAGCATGGAGCCATTCACCGCGTCGCACATAGCTGGGTATGATTCGCACTTGCCTGTCAAGCACGTGAAGCTCCCTCTCAAATACTTGTCTGGCAACCCCACCAAGGACTTGAAAGATGACTATACGACCAGCTCCTTGGGCCACAGTGAGTTCATTGATATCTCCGCCCAAAAGGGACACTTCTTCTCCCTCATCCAGGCTGGCATAACCAAAGACTTGAAGCGTTTTAGATTGTCCCCTATTGTTATCGACGAGGCTACCTCATTGGGCGTTCAGTTCCAGGCGTTGGAGTTTTTGCTTCCACATCCCATTATTAGCAAAGGAACTTTCACCTTCCACTTTGTCCCTCTGGCGACCGAAGAAGAGCCGTGCATCTTTATCGACGTATTGGATGAAAGCTTTCTCTTGATGACGTTCCGAATCGAGCTCAGTGATTTCTTGATGGGAAATGTCCGGAATAGGTTAGTTTTGGACAAGTTCAACGAGTGGGTGAACATTTCTGTGCCATATTCTTTTGAATTGCGGTCTTCTCCGTATTTTATTAAAGCCCTAGATGCGCTCAACATCATTGTGTCCATGAATGACGGGGGGCTTTTGCATTTCAAGCGCTCTCACCCCTTGTCGTCTATTGACATTTTCAATTTCATCGATATTGCTCCGTTGATGTCTTTAAACTTTGTGGGTAACTTGCTTATGGGTTCAGGAAAATCCGACGTCGCAGTAGATGGTGTCTCTGCCAATGTTGCGGTAGACCTTTCTCGATTGAATCAAGATGAATTTGTCACCTTGAGTATGAACAAATGCGTGAAAGTTTACAATCTCACGACCCATAAGCAGACGAGAACCTGCTCCGATTTAAGTGCCGCCAGTAATCAAGCAGAATGGCTAACGAATGTCCCCAACAAATATTTCTACCAAACAACCAACTCAGATCAAACTTCATTACATTTAATGTTACCAGCCGAGGATGACATCGGTGCAAGTGGCTTTCCCGCGTATAACGCCATTAGCTGGAACATATCGGCTGGAAAATTAGCCAATCTCGAACAATTGAGTTTGAAGATAGACACTCCGGCTGCCACTGAGGAGAATTCAATAGGCCAAAAGAGCTTGAAGGTCCAAGATTTTCAAATCATCGAAAATGACGAAGCACTAGCATATTACGTTCTCTACAAAGCCAACACATACAGCGAAGTTGCGTTTTTCAAACAAGTCAAGAGCACCAAAAACATTTGCCTAATAAAAACGGCTTTGTCACAACGAGCTTCTATCTTTACCGAGCTCAGCAACCATCGTGAGTCTCAATACTATGTGAGAGCTGTCTTCGACTCGGGTATGTTTGACAAACGTGTGGTTGCATCAGCATTGGAAATTTTCATACAAAATTTGGAACGCCAACCCACTCTAGACGAGTCGATGTCCTTGCGTCAAAAGGCAATCCAGACCGTAACTTTTGTCAGCACAAAAATAGGAATCACTGAGAGTTCAGCATGGTATAAATTTGCTTTGGTTTGCTTGGAGTTAAAGAGATCTAGTCAAGAGGCGCTATCTATCTCTATTCAGCATGACTCTATTTTCTGCGCCGAAGTAAATGGTGTTGGGTTCTATAGAAAGGCCCACATTTATGAAATCGGATTTCATGATGCTGAGAGCAACATCCTCACTGAATTGGTGTGGTCTGTGACATCAAAATTTTCTATCCAAACATTGAAGCGTATTCTGGATGAGATACGAAGCCTTCAATCGATCGACATGACAAAAGCAAGTGACATTGCTTCCAGGAATTTCTCTGGAAAAATCCTGGATCAGGAGATAAGGCTATTAATGGAGAACTTGGAGTCAATTCCGAACATCGTCGACCAAATAAAACAGCTAATTGGGACTTCATATACAAACGACTCTTTGAGCGATGATCAGAAAACTCCGGCTGCTGGTGAAGGGACCGGTTTGCTCTCGATTCTTTTGACAATAGACGCATTCGAATCCATTCAGAAGTGCCATGAAAGTCTCTTGACCAATCTACTTGTTTTATTGTTATTGTGCGAAGTGAATGAAGCAATCATCGATTTCATGAATCTTATCATCAAGAGACTCAGAATCTATGATCTCATGTCCGACATTTCTCAGATTTGCTTCTCATCTTCGGGATCTCAAAGCTCAATAGAACACTTCGGCGTTTCGTCAAAGGAACATTCTATTTTTTGGGCTGTTTTAGTGAGCAAAAACCCTCATCTTCAGCATATATTGCAACGAAAAGACTACAATTTGGCTTTTGACTACTTTACAAACTGTGTCTTGATAGAGAAGGGAGATGAGAGTATTCTCAATATTGTTATTGAATTGATAAATCGCAATGAAAATGAGGTGGTTCTCAATGAATTTGTACCGAAAATGGATGAAGCCGTTCCAATTAACTCATTCTTAATTGGGATCACACATCTTCTCACGGGTAATTTCGAAAAGTTTCATAGGAGACTTTCTGATTACACTTTATTTGAGAGTGTAAATCACAACTCGACAAAAGCAGTTTTACTCGATCAACTACACGGCAATCCCATTATTCATGACTTTTTGTCAGGGATATTCATTGGTGAATCAGATAGTGTTGTCACTAAATCAAACTACTTTCACCACTTGTCCAAGCTCATGGCTAGGCAAGAAAAGTTGTTTCCGATTCCTAACTCCGAAGTCGCCTCAACTTCAGGAAAGAATCATCAATCGCTCAAATTAGCTCTTGGGTTAGAAACCACGGCAATTGATCTACTTCGAAACTACGACGAATCAAGTAGTTTGGTGAATCTCACAAGCTTGTATCTTCGTAATCATTTCGGCATTGCGATCGATATTCAAGACTTTAAAGAAGCTACAGACAGTCTCTCAAAGTTAAAACCCATTACAAACAAGAACGATTTTAGACTTCTTTTCACAAAGCTCATGAAGACGTTAATGAAATTTCAATCGTATAGGCAGCTATTTGAATCAGGTTTGGGAAGCATTTACGCTAAGAATTATCTTTTGGTGGATTCAATCTTGCTTGAGTTAGCCAATGAGGATCTTGTTTTGTCCAATGCTTTAAAGTGCTACGAGTTGCTATACTCTTGGAGACTTCTTGGACCCGTGGGGAGTGATAGCGACAGGCTCTCCCTCGTCGATAAAAGAGGAGCTGCAGAAGCTTTGTATATCTTCATTACTCGATTCAAAAACGAGAAAGACAATCTTCGATCAGATTCTGCACAATCAAATGACTTTCAGCAGTTCAAGTTAAGAATTTTGGAGTTGTACAAAATCATTGTGACGACCTTAAAAACCTTCAGTCAAGAAGAAGACAGGTGGATCAGACAAAAGGGGGTTGAAAAGACTTCAAACTTGATCACGCTTACGGAGTTAGATATAGAACACTATCGTTGGCTCAAAGATTTGGAAAGAGACTTCATGAATAATTAAATAAATCATATTGATTCTCTGTGATTAGCCCATATTAGCTTTCATGTTACCGCTTCCCTTTGGATTCTCGTCCTTCCAATCGTCCCATTCCCGCTTGCGAACCTCCTCGTCCGAATCGTCAGTGTCATTGTCACTGTCGTCAATTTGGGAGCTCTTAACGTCACTGCTCGCCATCTTGCCGTGTGCCAATTCATAATCTAGATATTCCTCAACGGACATGGATGGTAGAACTTGGCCAGTCCCAAAAACATTCCTGCGTAGCTCTTCTCGTTTACCGGTGATAACAAAAGGCTGCAAAATTTTACCCAGCTTGCTTATGAGATCCGAAATATTCTTTTGCTTGGTTGGGTCCGATTCCAACTTTGGGGTATACCCAAATTTATCAATTTGAGGTTTCTGCTGAACTCTGATATCTTTGGTCATTCTCGAGTCACTTTGGGCATCACTGTTATCCAAAACCTGCAACTCCATTGCTACAAGCTCCAAATTCTTAAATGCAAAAATAGCAAATAGCCTTAACTGGTTTTCGTATAGCGACCGGACTGAGTCCTCATCCAATTTCAGGAGGAGATCCTCCTCAGTGCTGTCATGAGATTTGTCACCAAACTTGGAATAATACTCATCTAGCACAGCAACCTTCTCCCGAAGCGCTTTCTCCAACCTGTAGTTAGCAATTTTGCTGGCCCTCCTCTGAGCAGGGTCGCCCGTTGCGGCTATGATGTCTTCGTTTGATGGATTATAAGATTTCTTGAACATGTTGAGAGTTGACAGCTGTTCTGGTGATAAAATATGGCGAAATGAATCGACTTGCGTTAAGTATTCAAGAATCTTTGCTTTTGCCTTCCTCAAGTTTCTTGATCTGAATAGCAGGCGATCGATGGAACCTGGCTTTACGTCATCGTTCGCATCCACCAACAACTTCAGATACAACTCGGCTTCGTAGTACAGTAGCGCAGCAAAAGGAATGTATGCCGTGTTTATTTCTTTGAGCTCCTCATTCGTGCTGAACAACGAGAGACTCCTTGTTATGGATTGAAGAATGTTGAGTTGCTTCAACGTCTCAACCACACTTCTCTGGAAACTCTCGGAATCTTGTCTCTCTGTCGACTCCTCGAGGGCCGCACAGTTCTTGACAATGACACTAAATCTCTCTCTCACCGTAAGGTCTTGGTTTTGTAATGGCATTGATAAGACGGACCGATACTATGCGTTTGCTCCACCATACTTACTGATGCATGGTTGGCGTGCATATACTCTTGGACAAATTCGCCCGTACACCCAGGCCCGAACATGCGAATACATGCTCATGTCACTGTGGATTCCATTTCTCTTTCCAGGGTTTGTGACTGCAATACCCCTGACAATTTGAACGAAAAAAAAAACATGAGCACCCCGGCCTACTACGAGCTTTACAGAAGAAGTGCTATTGGAAGCGCGTTGGCTGATGCCCTCGACAACTTAATCAGCGACGAGAAGATTCAACCACAACTTGCGATGAAAATATTGAGTAACTTTGACCGGATCATCTCCGAGAGCTTGAAAGCCGAAAGGGGTTTGTGTAAGTCCAAAATCACTTTCAAAGGGGACTTACATACATATAGGTTCTGCGATGATGTGTGGACATTTATCATCAAGAACGTCAACATCAAGATGACTGATGTATCCAACCACGACGGGAATGACAGTGATCTCACGGCGGAAAAGTTCAAGATAGTTGCCTGCAATTCTCGGAAGGCGGGAGAAGTATAAGGAATCACAGGGCGGAACGTGCTGCACTCCCGGCAACGAGGTATCTGGAATAGCTCCCACAGCAGGATTGTGGTCTATTCCCTTGAGATCACCCTACGCTATTTCGTTTGGGCGGTTGCCTCTTCATAGTGAATGTTTTTTTTTTTTTATCTCAATTGTCCTGCTGACTCGTAGTATTTATGTGTCTCCCTCTGTCTCGCCTCTCTTGTCTTTTTCTTCCTTCGAAAGATGTATATTAAACTAAAGCAATAAAAATCCCAGTACGCCCAAGATGGATGGAACACTCACAATCCTGTCCATACCTTCTCCTTGCTCAACTCGAATCTGGATCTCAACTCAATATCGTCTGAGCTTGCGCCAACTTGCACCTCGTACTCGCCCTTTTCCATGTGCCACTTGTTCAAGTACTCGTCGAAATAGGAGGCCGAGTCCTTCAAAGAAAGCTTGAAACTAGCGACGCGATTTTCACCCGCCTTCAAGAACACCTTTTCGATACCTTTGAGTTCTTTAATTGGTCTGTCCACGGCCGAATCAATGGCAGCCACGTACAATTGAACGGTTTCGGAGCCGTCCAACTTGCCGGTGTTCTTGACTGTGACAGAAGCTTTCAACTCATCGCTGGCCTCGTCAACACTCACACTCAAGTCCGAGAACTCGAACGTTGTGTATGACATGCCGTATCCGAAAGGAAAAGCCACTGTCCTTTGCAATTTCTCGTAGAACCTGTAGCCAACGTAGATGTCCTCTCCGTAAAGCACTCTGCCTCTGACTGTCTTGAAGTTAAGGTAGGCGGGGTTGTCGATATTCTTGATTGGCCAAGACAAGGGCAACTTGCCACTGGGATTCACATCTCCAAACAAAACATTGGCGATACCATTGCCAGACTCAGAGCCTCCGTACCATGCGTGCACAAGTGCCTTTGCTTTCAGGAGCCAAGGCATCTCCACCGGCGTGCCGGACTGGTTGACGACAACAGTGTTGGGGTTTGCCTCCAACACTGCAGTCACAAGCTCGTTTGTGTATGGCGGCAAGGACATGTCAGGCCTATCGAACCCCTCAGACTCCCACTCGAGGTTCAAGCCGATGGACAACACAACCTTATCCACTTTGCTGGCCAACTCTGCGGCTTTCTTAATCTCCTCCTCTGGGTCGATGGCTTTGCAGAATCCAATGGAAACTGCTCCGCCAACGGAAAGAGCGGCTGCCTGCTTGACGGACATCGTCTTGGCGGAGCCAAATTGCACGAGGACTTTGTAGGTCTTACCGGCTTCCAAGTTTGTAGAGTTGATGACTTCGACTGTGCCGGAGCCGAAGAAGGCGTCCCCGAGCTTCTGGTCGACGGTGTTATCCACAAGCAACTTGCCGTCAATGTACAACTTGGCCGTTCCACATACAATAAGCGAGAAGTCATACTGGCCGGACTCCTCCGGGGTAATCTCCGTGGTGATGTCTGCGTAGTATAATCCGTCCACGATGTTTGGGTGAACGTAGTCAAAGAAGAGCAACGGAGATGCGTCGTACTGGAACTCATCAAACTGAGTCCTTGCGCTTACCTCAGGGGATTCGCTAAAAAACCTCACATTGATACCAGGCTTGCCCGTGACGGGGTTTCTTGACACTGGGGATAAGGAAATTCCCGGCAAGCTTTTGTGGGCAAAGCACCCCACGCTATACTCTGGGTCTCTCCCGAGCTTCTGAGCGATCGAGTCAAAAGGAGTGGTGGAGTAGTATGTGAGCAAGGAGGCAGAGCCGCCGCCACAGTACGCGGCATACTTGGCATTGGGCCCAATCACTGCAATGGACTCTTCCTTCTTGAGCGGAAGCAAATTGTCCTCGTTCTTCAAAAGGACAACAGCCTCGGAGGCCAACTTGTTCAAGGTCGCCCTGGTCTCCGCATTGTCGTTCTTGGCCTCCACACCGTTTTCGGCCACCTTCGACCTCGCACACCACTTGACAAACTTCAAAACGTTTCTCACGCGGTCGTCCAAGTCCTGGGTGTTGATCTCCCTCGTGGCAATCATGTGGTGGATGTTCTTCTCGCATCTCAAGAACGAAGGGCCGGGCATCTCCAAGTCCAAGCCATTCTCGATGGCGGCTTTGGCGGTGTAGACTCCAAACCAGTCGGACATGACCAATCCATCCCAGCCCCACTCCTCCCTCAAGATCTGCTTCAAGAACTTGGCGCTCTGGGAAACGTGCTCTCCGTTGACCTTGTTGTACGACGTCATGATTGACGCCGGGTTAGAGTTCTTCACAGCCAAGCGGAAAGGCTCCAAGTAGATTTCCCTCAATGCTCTCTCGGTCAAGACGGAGTCCGACGAGGACCTCTCGTGCTCCAAGTCGTTGCATACATAGTGCTTGAGTGTGGAGGCAATGTCGTTCTCTTGCATACCATTGATCACCATAGCGGAGATGATTCCCGAAAGGTATGGGTCTTCCGAGAAAGACTCAAACCCTCTTCCACCAAGAGGCCCTCTCTGGATGTTTGTGGTGGGGCCAAGAATGCAGCTTGCAGATTTGCTCTTGGCTTCTTTTGCCATGAGCGCTCCGGCCTCGTGTAACAAATCCTTGTTAAATGTCGCTGCCATCCCTGTTCCGCATGGAAAGCAGGCTGACGGAACACCATTGCAAAATTTAGTACCTCTTACACCGTTGGGTCCGTCCGATACACGAACAGAAGGAACGCCCAATCTCTTGACGCTATATGTGTGCCAGAAATCGACTCCAGCAATAAGCCCAATCTTCTCTGAGAGGGTCAATTGTGAGAGCACGTCTTCCACGTTGATGTCAGCCATGTTTTATGTTGTCAGTGTGATCTGGTGCCAATGCAAGATTGATCTCTGGAAAAAAAAAACACCTGACGTTTTGTCGAACCGGAAATCTCTTGTGGTTTTATACGCAAAGCGGGAAGCTTTTCGGGAAGTCCTTCCTGATGGCTGTTGGGAGTATTTCCAAATCTGGAAACGAGCCCGGACTGCGATGCGGCCCCAGCCAGAGGTGTGGAGAAGTCCCCACCTTTTCCGGTATTGCGTCAAATCAATGCAATAGTTTATTTTTTCTTCTTCTTGGCTTTCCACGAAAAATATTTTTCTTCCGACAGAATTCGAGACCGTAAACTTTTAATGGACTCCGCCCACCAAATTTTGGAAGCCCTTAAACAAGTGCCTACAAGGGACATATAACACAAAATATGTGCGTACATATGGGACTCAAGATTGAATTGTATTGCATCCGATCTACGATCTAGAAAACTACACCCATGCCTATTCTAAAGCTGGTTTATGGAAGCCCGGAACTGAAGCTGATCACAGCCCATTTGCCCGAGGCAGTCCAAAACTCCCCGATCTCGTTTCCCATGGACTTGTACGTCTCGATCAATTTGTCGTTCAAGCCTTCGGGTAAGCCCACAACCACGTCCGCTTTGCAAGTACGTAAAGCCAAGACGGGGAGTCCCGAAGATCCCAATTCTTGAATGGCAGTGACAAAAGGTGTCGTTGTGTCCCACTGCAAATCTCCGGTGAGCTTCCTGTAGTTTAGGTCGCCCTTGAAGATAATTAGACTCGACTTCTTCAACTCTTCAAAAAGACTGCTCTGCTGGGGGATATACCAGAAGTTCTCATAAGAGGTCCAAAACGGATGATGCTGGATGGCAATCTTGCCCAGAGACACCAACGCCTTGAGTTTGGAGGTAAAAAACTCAATTGCATTCTTGTCCTCCGCTGAACTGTGGATTTCGGTGAAAAACTCGGCATTGCCCAACTGCTCTAACAAGCTCTCAAAGTCCTTTGGCATGGTGTCACTCACGAACCAAGGAATCTCCTTGCAGTGTAACACCACAGACTCAACAAGCCCAGAGTCGAGCAAGAATAAAGACAAGCACAAGTCGGCAAAGAGCTCGAAGCCCGAGTTGTCCAACACAAAATCCACCCGTTTCCTTGCATCTCCGGTCACCTGGCGCCAAGCCTTTGCAGCGTCGTTCACTATGATCTTCTCCTCGTTCTTCTTGCGCACCTCGGCTCCTTGAACACTCTTGATATCCTCAAGCGTCACATTTCCAGCAAGTAGCGACAAATCAGTAGCGTTGCCCCATAAGGAGATGTCGATGAACTCGTAGAACAAGAGCTTTAAAGCATCTTGATCAGCTAAACCGCTTTCCAACTGTTTCGACAAGGCTTCGTACCGCTTGCAAAGCTCCAAAACACCAAAAGACGACTGTTGGAAGGCATTGTTCTTAGAGTTCTCGAAAACATCGAACCCCGTGAGGTGGATTGTTTGCTTGAACCAAAGATCAAGCAATTGATATAAATAACACTCTAAATACAACCACGGGCCAGTAAGCCATGTGACTTTCTTCTGGCGATTGTACCTCTCCAACTCAGAGTTGTACAAGAGGAGCTCTTTTTTTAACTGCACTTCTTCATCGGCGAACGATTTTACAGGCTCGTCGGCACGGAACTCCCTCAAAAGACTATGGATCTTGGAGATGACAATCTGGCCACATTTCTCAGCTTCTGGGTACTTCGTGGTGTGAGCTGCAATATCGTCAATGGCACCTTCTAAAATAGTCGGCCACCTTTTGTGTACTGTGGGATAAGCAAACGACTTAGGATCGTCATTGTATGATGGAAGTGGGAGAGGCATGTTTGGCTAATGACTGAAAAGGATGGCTCTTCTGGGTCTTGTAAAATTGCCCACGAAATGCGCACCAATAAGTCTGATTGTCGAGTATGATTGTCGAGCGCACTCCCAGACAGGCAGATGGCAAACTTATGTGCCGACTGCAATTTTAGTGTTGCTACATCGGGAGTAAGATCGATACTTTCAAAATCTTTAAACTAAAACAAAGACCCCTGCGTGAAGCGCCCGAGGTTGCAAGTAAAAGCGGCTAGCCGCCAGACACCAACGGAGCGGGAGAACAAAACAATACTATACATAAATGGATTTATCTGCAAGGCATGTTTACTGTCTCTTAGCGTACTCGGCCTTCTCTTTTTCGTATCTTTTCTTGTCTGTCGCAGCCTTGTTCTCGTAAGGAACCTTCTCCTCAGCGTTCAAGGCCTTCCATCTCTCTCCCAACATCTTTCCGACTTGGCCGAAGCTGATACCGGGGTTCTCAGCTCTCACAATGTCTCTGTTCTCGTTGGCGAAAAACATGTACGCAGACAAAGATCTCTTTGGCGCGTCTGGGTCCTTCTTCTTTCTGGTGGACTTCTTCTTTTCAGTCGACATTTCTAGGAAGTTAGTATTTTCTGTTGCACACGGCTTGGCACAACAATGTTTGTGCTGCGTCGCGTATTTTTCGCAACCCCGCCCGCGCGTTTGAAGGTCGAGATTAGTTGTTGGCCTAGCACTCCTATGCGAGTTCGCCAAGTTGAAAATGACCCTAGCAACAAAGAAGTAAAAGGCCAGGGCCACTAGGAACGTGTCAGAAACAAATGGCAGTTGTTTTCATCGGGACTTATAGGATCTCTGCAATCGCGAACATGGCTGGAGCTGAGGGTTCAGAAGCCCTTTTGTATATGTGCATTTATTTTTGTTGTTGTTGTTGTTGTTGACAGCCAGGCCAGGCCATCACATAGCAATAATATGATCCCTCACGAAATAAAAGAAATCATGTCTGCGAATATAATATGGAGTTATGTAATTATGCCACTGCGGTCAACTGACTTTCATGCGCGCGGCGCGGTTTGTTGTGGTGGATTTGGTAACATACTGGCTTATAGTGTAGTTTACTATGAGGAAAAATTATAGTAGCAATTTTGCTGGCGTGGGAGGTGAACGCACCCTATATAGTGGGAATGGCTGGGGCGCGAAGATAGTGATGTGTAGTGCGCAGGACGTGTGTAAAAACCAGACCAAGTTCATTTGCTACTGGCTATGCTGCGCTCTTTGACACAAACACCAGAGTTGACTGATGCTTGTTGATTTTTCCCTTTTAAAAAACTTATCAAGTCTTTATCGAAAATTGCCTGATTGCACGCGGAAATTGGACCGAAATTTAAAAAGAAAAAGAAGAATAATAATAATAATAATGACAATGACAATACGCTCTGCGATATCACAAAAGCACTCGCAACTGAGCTTGCCCGCACCAGTGCACTGCCCCGAGTCTCAAAAAACATGGGTCCGCTTTTTTTTTTTTTACATACCCAAGCGCGCATATTGGCGCTCAATGTGCGCGCCCACCCCCATTTTGCAGTAGCGCGAATTTGCTGCCCCTATACCAGGCCTAAACTACTTATCCACCAACTCTGCCAGCATTCGTAGATTTGCAAACGCCCAAAGGTAGCTACAACATGAATCCTTAACGACAAGGCGGGAGTTTTTCCTGGCCTCCAAGCTCTTCCCCTACTCGTAATCTTGGTGTAGCCCAATTGAAAACTTATCATTACAACCACACACACCTATAAAACGTTAAAATCAACTCACCAATGATGCAGTCGGACTTTTTAGTACCATCCACGATACTGGCTGTTGTCCTGATAGGTGCCGTATTGTGGGTACTGCTGGTATCCAGCGTACTGTGGCATCTGCTGGTGGTACTGCGGAACGCCAGAGGGGCCCGGGGCAGCTTGGCTGCTGCCTTGCTGCTGGCCATTTTGAGGAGCCTCAGCGGGCTCGGATGCCTGGCCGCCTTGTGGATATGGCTGGCTGTTGGGGTACCCGCTGTATGGATACGCTCCTCTGCTCCCAAACTGATTTGGATTGCCGTAGTACTGAGCGGCATAAAACTGGTTGGCCGCTTGCGCGTTTTGGGCAGTGGCTTGTCCGTTGGCGGTCTCGCCCTCAGTGGCACCAGCATCGCTGCCTGGCTGAGCTTGTGGTTGCGGTTGCTGCTGAGCCTGTTGCATGCCGTATGCGTTGGTCGAAGCACCCATGCCAGCACCGTTACCATAGAATGGGGTGTTGTAAAAGTAGTTGTAGTAGTTGGGGTACGCAAATGGAGCGCCACCAGGCACCTGTTGGCTCTGCTGTGGGGTCTGCAAGCCTTGGTGCGTTGAGTTGGTAACCAAAGGTGATTGCGCAATGTCCGCAGCACCAGCGGGCGTGGCGACAGCAGGGTTGGCTGTCTTGGCGGTGTTTACTTGGTAGTAGCCAGGGGAGCCCAACGCAGTCTGGTTGAGCTGTCCGTATGCAGAGTAGTCGAAGGATGGATAGCCGAACTGAGCGGGGATGGTGCCGGCGGCGCCCTGCTGGGGGAACTGTTGCTGTGTTTGTTGGAACTGGTTATAGTAATCGTATCCCTGGCTTGAGTTGGCCTTTCTCTGCTGCTCAAACTGTTGCTGGTACGCCTGTTGCTGAGCCTGCTGAGCCTCCTGCTGAGCCTGCTGTTGTTGTTGCTCGGCGGTCTTGTCTTGCTCACTGGACAATGGAGGTTGAGGCTGCTGAGGGAGCTCTTCCTGTGGCGCAGACTCGGTCGCCTCTGGCTTGGCATCGTAGCCAGCAAGCTCTTGTTCCTTCGCTTGCTCGGGTACTGCTTGCACTTGTGGTTGAGCGTCGGCCATGGACAACGAACCAAAAGACACACCGACGTTGTTGACTTGTTGTGGCAAGACCACCTCCGACTCCAACACAGGCACAGGAGCTGGCTCTTCAGGCTGCTCGACTTCGGCCACTTCAGATACGGGCTCCGCTGGAACATCCTCGGTAACAGCAGGTTCGTCCTCTGCAGCCGTGGAGGTCTCTGCCTCTACAGCCTCAGGCTCGCTTTCCGCGGGTTGTTTTGGTTCCGGTTCAGAAGCCTTCTTCTGCGCAGGTTTGGTCTTTGGCTTTATGGCAGATGCCCATGAGGTTGATGCCTGAACGTTTGAAGACAGGCTCTTTTTCACTGGCGCAGCCTCCGCTGGAGTCTCGGCCTTTGTCTCCTCGACGGCAGGTTCGGCTTGCAGCTCACTAGGAGCTGCCTCTTTGAAGGTCTCACTGGATTTCTCCTGCAGCTTGGCGGCTGGCTTGGGTTTTGGTTTAGCAGTGTCTTTGGCCAACGCAGCAGCCCAGGAATTCGAAGATGCGGATGCAGCAGAGGGTGCTGGAGGGGCGGGTACAAGCGAAGGCGCATTTGCAAGTGTGGCTGCGGCTGCGGCTGGCGCGGGTGTATCTTTCTTGGAGCCAGCCTGTGGCTTTCTTTCTCTTCTTCTCTCTGTCTTTGGCTGCCTCTCTCTGGAGTGCTTTCCTCTGGACTCTCCCAGCGACGATGTGTGTGAGGAGGACGTCGTGGATACAGGGGCGCTCGTAGGCTCGGTCGCCTTTGTGCTGTCGTCCCTTCTTTTGTTTCTGGTATCTTTCTTGATCGGCTCCCACTTGGAGACCTTCTTGTTGACAATCAAGTCGATGACGACTTCGACGTCGTTTCGGTGCTCGGCCAACAAAGACGCCAAGTCTTCGCACTCCCAGTCCGGGAACATCTCCGACAACATTTGCAATTGTGTGTCTTTTGCAGGTGAACCGGCGGCACCAGACGCGCCAGCGGCTGTCTTCTTATTATTCTTTTGGGTTTTTCGTTGTGACATGACAGGTTCGTGATATATGAGGACGACAGAGATGTGTGGTCTGTTTTCCGGAGTTATACTGTGGGTTCAAGTAGGTCTCTCGAGGGTGAATACGGAGGAACGCTTTTATACTATGACGTCAAATCTGGCGGTTGCTTTAATCCAACGCTGCTCACGTGTATCTCCCAAATGAGACGAGGTAACAGGCAGTCAGTAAAATCAAAAGAATCGTTTCCGTGTTTGAAGCCGAAAACGCAAAATCCAACTGGTTAAATGTACTTATGTCGAGTAGACTCTTTCTTGCCCGAGCAATTTTTTCGTTCTTTTTTCTCACACCAGGTGTTCGACCGACAGTGACTCGGTGTGCGCACGTATAGTTGCCTGGCAGCTCACGTGACGCAACTTGGGCAAAGATCAACAAACAGCTTATTCAGCTATTGTGGCGGAAAACATGACTCTTTTGGTCTGTGTTAGTAGTATAGCATGTTGGCCTCGTTTACGTAGATATGTTTTACGTAGACATGGTCCATTGGTATCAGACACCGCGCTATATACTTGACGCTCGCAGTTTACAAAACTCTGTGGAGAAGAGGGGAAGACGTCCTGCCTGACTCGGATTTAAAGAAGTCCGGAAGTACAATCAGCTCTGCCACCGAATGGAATAGATCGTCGATGAGCGTCTTGAGCTCGTCGCCTGTCTGCTTGAAATCGGGGTACGAGTTCACCTCCAAAAGCTTTACAGCCATGTCTTCATTCACCAAGAAGTCAACACCAAATATCTCGACGGCGTTTGGCATTGGCTGGAAGTTAATCTTATCTACCGATGAAGCTGCGGCAAAAAGCTGCCCAGTGATTTCCTTCACTTGTTCGAAAATCCTGGATTTGTCGGCCGCATTGAGGCCCTTCAAGTTCCAGAAGCTCACCACTAGTGGGTCCTTTCCTTCCTGAAGACACGTGTTGGTCAAGTGGCCTGCAAGATCAATGATTGCGTCACTTGATTCTTGCGCTGGGCTCACAAAAGCGCTATCCGCAAACAAGGCCAAGATTGGCTCGTAAACAAAGACGCGCAAGTCTCCAGCACTGACGATATACGTCCGAAGATGGAATTTTTTCGAGCCGTATTCTTGCAAAAGCAAAGGCGTGTTTTGGTACTCTTGCACGATAAAATGGCGGAGCTGAGAGATGATCACTCCATTGTTATTCTCGTTGTAGAGCTCGTCCTCTTCATCGTCTGAATCGCGCCCCTCTTCGAAGGAATCGAAGATCGCCTGGAGCTGGTCCAAGTTCTGGAACACGCGTATGCCCTGGCCCTTGTCGCTCATGCTCGGCTTGAGGATCCACGTCTTGCCGCCTTGCTCGACCTCCTCCCTGAGCTCGTACGCATCGTCCAACGAGTCATCCAAAAACTCCGCGTAGTCAACCTCAAGCTGGTACGTTGGAGGCACTGCGTCGACAAGTATGGACTGCGGGTGTTTCGCCACAAAGTGATGTATGGTGTTGGCCAAGTAGTGTTTCCTGATCAACGCCTTTCGGTAGATGTACGAGGGTGTGAAGTACTGCGAAGGGTGGCTCTGTATCAAGTCTAGATCGAGGTCCTCGTACTCGCCATAATGAAAGACCCGCAACCCCGGGTCAGTGGACACGTTTTGCAAGACCAGAGCATCAGTTGTCACTTCCAAGCCTAGCTTTTTGTATGCCTGGGAAAGGGGCCCGAATATGTAGGAGTTCTGATCGGCCGTGACGAGCACCACAGGCGGCTTGGGGCGACTCGCCACAAGTTCCGCTGGGAAATTTGTCTTCGCGGAAGCCAAGACGATTTCACCTTCGAGGGGCTGCACGGCCTTGAACGTTGCCTGGAGCGGCGTCACGCTGATGCCGTCGTCGTGCAAGACGCGGCTATCCGAGTGGCTGGGGTCTTCGAGGGACTCGTCCCAAACCTGTTGGAATTTGGGCGCCCACGTGTACCGTCCGTCGCCCTGGTGCTCATAGATCGACGCCCACTTGTTGCTGAGAATCGGTGCATACTGGATCCGCGACTTCCCGAGCTCGAGCGACGGCACGAGCGGCACGTTGATGGAAAACAAGTCGATCTGGTCCAGGTCCTTGAGCTCTTTGTACAAGTGGTCCACGAGACGGACAGAGATCCTGCTGGCCTCCCTGAGGGTGTGGTAGTCGTGCGTCAAGCTGCGGAACTCGTACAGAAGCGCGATGGCCTTGGTGCCGTGCGTGGCGGCCTCCATCGCCGCGCCCACGGTGCCGCTGGCGAGGATGTAGAGGTCGCCCGAGTTCTTGCCAAAGTTGGGCCCGCTGATGACCAAGTCGACCGGCTCGGCCGCGGGCAAATGGTGCAAGCCAATGTCCGCGCACGCAGCCGGCGTGCTGTCAATCAAGTGCCACTCCTGGAACCCAGCGCTGACGAGATGCTGCTGCCGGCTGGCGAAAGGGCCGTCGTAGCTGTTGACATCGGCATTCGGTGCGGACGTGCTGTCCCTCGTGTAGATGTATGTCGTCGTGAGCAGCTTGCCTGCAAAGTGGGCCTTTCCGATCCACGACCGCTGCTGGTTGGGCACGACAATCAGGACCTTCCAGTCCGTCGAGCGACAGAGTTCGTCAACAAAGTACTTCATGTAGGGACAGCTCGCGTCGTCCAACGGCCCGTCGTCGTTGGTGAGAAGCACGTGCATCTTTTGCTTCTTGGAGAGACTGGCGGGTGCTGCTTGCAGTTTTTCGTGGGAATCGTAGAAATCGTAGAAAAGAGTGGCTTTGGGGCCGGGGCCAGGGTGGCATTGGGGCCCGGTGCCAGAGGGGAAGCATCGCGCGCGGCGGCCCTGCGCACGGTCTTGTCTACGCACCTGGAGCCATCTCATTAACCGCATGCCATGAGCGGCGTCATTTGCAGACCTGCGGTTTTCGGGGCCGCCGTTTTCCGCCGTTTTCGGGGCCAGTCACAGGCCCTGTTCCGATCTGTAAGTTTTTTTTTTTCTTTTTTTGTCCACGGGTCTCGCCCGAAAAGGGCGGGCGGCGGCACCCATATAAAGACGCCGCAATTTGGCCCGTGTGCCCCGTGAGTCCCGCGCGCTGGCTCTGGCGCCGGGGCCTCTGGCTAGGGTGCAACCCACTGCGCGCGGGGCGAAAAAAAGAGTCCCGAAAAAACCGTGGGCCGTGCCCGGCAGAAACGCTGAGTCTTTCGCTTCTTCTCTCCACAGCCCCACAGAAACCTATTTGTTGTTGGTGAGATGTCGTTTTTTCTCGGCAACACCGCGCAATACACCAATGTCGAGGTGAACCCCGAAAAGGTGAAGTTGGCCGGCGTCCAGTACGCCGTCATGTCGTCCACCTTCAACAAGATGCTTTCCATGTGCCAGAAGAAGTGTATCGGCCACGAGTACGGGGAAGGCGATGTCAACACGGGCGAGGCCTCGTGCACGGACCGGTGCGTCGCCAAGTACGTCAAGGCTAACGCCATGGTCGCTCAAGATGTGCAGAGCAAGCTTCTTCCCCACGAGATGCCGGAGTATAAGAAGGTGCAGGCGATGGTGGGCGGCCCCTAAAGACCGATGCGGCAAAAGCGCATACCCACACCCACACCCACGAGGCCCGGGGGGTAGGCACGACAGAATGTGCCTGCTCCGGTAGTGGTGTTCGCACAGACAGGCCCCAGAACCGGTGCGGGGGCTACACGAGTACATATTGGATAAATCTAGTTGCTTGAATGATTGTTTCCGGGGCCGAGCTCCGGGTGCACGCAGCGCGCTACATATAGCATACTTACAACTGGTTCTTGGTGTGGAAGATGGCCAAGGCATCGGTGATTCTGGCAGACATGGTCTTCTCACCCTCTCTGACCCAGACTCTAGGGTCAAAGTACTTCTTGTTTGGCTTGTCCTCGCCCTCGGGGTTGCCGACCTGGGTCATCAAGTAGTCCTTCTTGTTCAAGACGTAGTCGCGGATACCGGTGAGGTACGCGTACTGGCAGTCAGTGTCCAAGTTGACCTTGACGACACCGTTCTTGATAGCAGTGTCAAACTCCTCCTGCGTCGAGCCGGAGCCGCCGTGGAAGACCAAGTACAATGGGTGCTTGTTGTCGGTGGCAAGCTGCTCCTTGGCGAACTGCTGGTGCTCGCCCAAGATGGAGGGTCTCAAGACGACGTTGCCCGGCTTGTACACACCGTGCACGTTACCAAACGCCGCGGCGATGGAGAAGTTGGGGGAGATTGGGGCCAAGGCCTTGTGGACGGCAAAGACGGTCTCTGGCTTGGTGTACAAGGACTCCTTGTCGACGTCCTCGTTGTTGACACCGTCCTCCTCACCGCCGGTGATACCAATCTCCATCTCCAACCACTGGTTCATCAAGGCCATTCTGGAGAAGTACTTGACGCAGGTGGCAATGTTCTCGTCGTCGGTCTCCTCGGACAAGTCCAACATGTGGGACGAGAACAAGGGCGTGCCGTGCGAGGCAAAGAACTCCTCGTCGGCCTTCAACATGCCGTCGAACCATGGCAACAACTTGGCGGCGCAGTGGTCGGTGTGCAAAATCACAGGCACGCCGTACGCTGGCGCAATGGCCCTGATGTAGTGCGCAGCGGCAACGGAGCCCGCGATCGACGCGGCCTGGTTGGTGTTGGAGACACCCTTGCCGGCAAAGTACGCAGCGCCACCCTGGGAGGTCTGCAAGATGATGGGCGACTTGCTGTCACGGGCGGCCTCCAACGAAGCAACCACGGTGGAGGACGAAGTGACGTTGATGGCGGGGATCGCAAAGCCCTTTTGCTGGGCGTAGTCGAACAACTTCTTGACGTCGTCGCCGTAGATGACGCCGGATTTCTGCAAAACTTCAGCCATTGTGTGTGTGTGGAAATGAAATGGGTGGGAATGGGGATGGAAAAAAGTATGCGGAAACGGAGCGTCGTCGAGAAGCGCCTCTTATATATTGGAGGGGGAGCGCTCCGCTCCGGGCCACCTGGTGCGTGCGAGCAACCGCGACATTTTCACCTACACGATTCTCTGCGACATGTGCTCCGCTCCGAGCTGCGAGGGTCAACCCCACGGCAGGTCCCGACACGAGAGAATAGCAGGGAGGGTAGAGAGGGGAAGCAAAGGAAGGGCAGAGGGAGGGCTGAGCAGACCAGAGGAGAGGAGAGAAAAGAGAAGCAAAGAAAACACAGCGCAACGAGAAAGAAGAACCAAACGGATCTAAAAAAAAAAAAAAAAAAATTCGGGACGCCAGGTCGGGGGGGGGGCCCGGTTTTCGCCCATGCCATGAGATCAGCTGCGCAAGACCCTCGCTCCACGGCGGTGCGAGCAAATGTCGCTGTCGGCCCATGCAGTGACGCCGCAGCCTGGAGAGCAACTCGACGACCCGCGCAATTCACCAGCGGGCGGGCGCCCCGAGCATGGTGTATGCCGCAACAAAACAAGGCACGAGAAAGCAGGGCAAACAACAAAAAGGAAAAGAAAAAAAAAAAACGGAAGAAAGAAAGAAGAAGAGAGAAAAAAAAGACAGAACGGAGTGGAATGGAAACGAACGGAGAAGAGCGGCATGGAGATAGAGCACGTGTGTCCGTTGCAGCCGCGGGCCCCTTCCCCGAAACCAGGGCTCCCGCACGTCTCAGGCCCGAGCGGCCCGCTAGGCGCATATTTTTTTCCCGGTCTAATCTTGCTCCCTTTATTGGCCGGGCTTACATCATAGTGCGCCCGGCGCAAGCTGCATTGGCCCGGGGCTTCGCGCCACGCCGGCATGGCATGGCAAACTGCACCGCCGCGAATGAGCCAAAAGAAGAAGAAGAAGAACGAAGAACGAAGAAAAAAAAAAAGGAGCACAATTGTCCCTGCGCACGCCGCCGGGGTTATTGTTTTTTGGTTTTTTTCGCCAGTGGTGCTTTGGGCCACGCACGCCCGCGGCCCCCGGCCCCCGGCATCATCCGCAACGGCTCATCATCTGCAACGGCACCCATCGCCGTCTCCGCTACGCAGCACCCTCCCCTCCCCCCTCAATGCCCGTTGACTTTGTCGAGGCCGGCTTCCGCTTCTACTCCTTCGACCCGGCGTGCGAGCGCCAGTTCCGCGCTGTCGCGCAGTTGATCGACGTGCACCTCTCGGAGCCCTACTCGCTCTACGTGTACTGGTACTTCTTCCACGCGTGGCCGCAGTACTGCTTCCTCGTGAGCGCGGAGGGCTCGCTGGCCATCGCGGGCGTGGTGATCTCCAAGGTCGAACCACACCGCGCGGTCCGCACGCGGGGCTACATCGGCATGCTCGTCATGGACCCCGCGTTCCGCGGGCGGGGCCTTGCGAAGCGGCTCGTGCGGTTGAGCGTGCACAAGATGGCCGAGTGGGACCACGTCGACGAGATCATGCTCGAGACCGAGGTCGACAACCGCGCCGCGTTGGACTTGTACGAGCTGTTTGGGTTCGTGCGCACCAAGCGCATGCACCGCTACTACCTCAACGGCAGCGACGCCTACAGACTCGTTCTCCCGATGCGCGAGCGGCTGGGCGTCCGCGTCGCGTTCCTCGAGCCCCTCGGCCGGGCGCCGCACGGTCTTGCGGGGCATTAGCGGGCGTCTTCTCGATAGATCATGGACCATGTGTGCCGGTGTGAGACCCCCGCCGCAGCCAGCTTGCTCCGAGTGGTAGTGACCACTCGGCTGGCCACTCGGCTGGCCAAAACAGCACGACACAGCACGAAGCAGCCTGCCGCCAGTGAAGTGTGCTCTCTGCCGTCAGCCGGTGCTGTGTCACGATAGACAGGGACCCTCGCACGTCACCAAGAAAAAAAGAAAAAAAAAGAGAAAAAGAAAAAGAGAGAAAGAAGACAATCACACGAAAATACTCACCAACTAAAAACTACATCTGTAAATACATCGGCGCCAGAGAAACACCCCGTTGTAGAAACAAGCGTGGCCCAGCGACGCCGGCCCGCAAGTGCTGTTCCTGCACACCGGCGCACGCATTGCTGCGCGCGTGCCCGGTCCATATCGCCACAAGGGCCCCGGCTCCATCGCCCAAGAACCCCACGCAAAATGCTAGACGCCAAGTCGATCGACGTCATCTCGCGGTTCAAGCTGGCGCTCCTCGTGCGCTCGCAGCAGCCGGCACCCAGCACCGACTTGCCCCTGTGCAACCGCGGCAGAAAACTCCCCTCCGCAGCAACCAATCCGCAGGCCCTCGCGCCAAAAGTCGTCGAGTACGACGGCAGGCACCATCTCGTGCTCACCAACGAGGCCATCGAGCGCACAAACTACACCAACAAGAGGCGCTGGCGCGACTTCTACCGCACGGAGCGCCGGGGCGACGGCGCCCTGGCCGACAATGGCATCGCCAGCAATGGCGACGAGGCCAACGGCAGCGGCGATGACGAGGCCAACGGCAGCGGCGATGACGAGGCCAACGGCAGCGGCGATGACGAGGCCAACGGCAGCGGCGATGACGAGGGCAGCGGCGATGACGAAAACCCGTTGAAGAAGTTGCGGCTCAGCGAGCTCTTGGCGCCGTTGGCGCACCCGGCCGAGCTCGCGTCGCACCCGGCGATCTCCAGGACCTACCGGCTGACCAGCCTTGCGGTGTTGGCCGCCGAGATCATCGAGACCATCGAGGTGGAGCAGAACACGCTCAACCAGTACAACAAGCTCTTGCAGGTGCTCGACGGCGAGGACTGGTTCTACCAGCTCGAGGAGAACATGGCGCTTCCCGCGTACGACCACGGCTTGGACGACACGCAGGCGCCTGCGCCGGGGCCGGGGTCTGGCGCCGGGGATGCCGGTGCTGCCGCGGCTGCCGCGGACACCGCTCCCGCGGGCGCAAAAGCCGCCGAGGACGCGGAGGAAAGCGAGTTTGAGAACAAGCGAATCACGCGTGCCGCGGGCCAGCCCGAGAGCACGGGCGCGGGCGCGGTCACGGACCCGTTCTTCGCGCTCCCGAAGTCGTTGGAAGTCTACGAGCGGCTGCAGCAAAAGCAGCGGGCGGAAGCCGACGACGACGACGACGACGACGGCGACGAGTACGGGGCAATCCAGCAGGAGCTCATCAACTACTTGCAGGTGAGCATCCAGCGCCAGAACGAGTACATCAAAAACCTCACGACCATCCGCAACGGCTTGGTCAAGGCGGACCGGTACAAGAGAGACTTGTTGCGCTGGGGGAAGGAGATGGGGGAGCGGAGGTAGAGTGGAGGTGGGGGTGGTGTGGATCTGGTCAACAGGCATTGACAGGGCTGACACGTGACATGTGGCATCGCGTCCCGCCAGGACACGCGATGCGCTGGTTACACGGCTTTTTTTTTTTTTTTGAAAGACTGTCTACACGGCGTTTCAAGACACGGCGCTCCCCAGGGAGCACAGGATGCCACACGGACCTCCATGCCCATGTGCCCACGCCACGGTGTGGGAAATGTACGTAGCCACCGCAGAGAGGCGCGGGCACGAGTGCGCCCGGGGCCGCGGTGGCTGGCGCGCCAGCGACACCGTGCCACGTGATGTGCGAACACGCCGTGCGCGTCCGCGAACGCGTCCCTGAGAAGTCCGCCCGCTCCATCTGCCTTTTTTTTTTTCCTTCTTCCTTCTTTCTTCTTCTTCTTCTTCACCAACTCTTATAATCACACAATGCTCGAAGGTAAATTCGACGAAGCCAGCCTCCTCAAGAAAATCGTGGAGTCCATCAAGGACTGCGTCAAGCTCTGCAACTTCAACTGCACAGAGCACGGCATCACGGTCCAGGCAGTCGACGACTCCAGAGTCTTGTTGGTGTCTCTTTTGGTTGGGCTGTCTGCTTTTTCCGAGTACAGATGCGATCGCGACATCACCTTGGGTATCGACTTGGACTCGTTCTCCAAGATCATCAAGTGCGGTAACAACGAGGACTACTTGACGTTGTTGGCGGAGGACTCTCCCGACAACGTGGTCACCATTTTCGAGGACAAGAAGAGGGAGAGGGTCTCCGAGTACTCGTTGAAGTTGATGGACATCGACTCGGAGTTCTTGAGAATCGACGACATGCAGTACGATTCCGTCATCAACATGCCTTCAGCAGAGTTCTCGAAGATCGTCAGGGACTTGAAGAACCTCAGTGAGTCGCTCAACATCACCGTGTCCAAAGACTCCGTCAAGTTCAGCGCCGAGGGCGAGTCGGGAACCGGCTCGGTGGTCTTAAAGCCTTTCACCGACATGGACCACCCCGAGCAGTCCGTGTCGGTCAACTTGGAAAACGCGGTGGACTTGACGTTCGGCTTAAAGTACTTGGGTGACATCATCAAGGCGACCTCCTTATCGGGTACCATCACCATCAAGTTGGCGGACAAGACCCCAGCTTTGTTCGAGTACAAATTGGATGCGGGTGGCTACTTGAGGTTCTACTTGGCACCCAAGTTCGACGAGGAAGATTGAGCAGGGCTCACGGCGGCTCTGGGAATAGTGCTCAGAGTACATAATGATTGTAAAAATGAACAAAGTTTAATCACGTCTACATGGTAGTCGCGCCAACGCCCACGCCATGGTCATCTGAGTCGAGCCTGTAGGCATCTCATATCGACAAACAAAATGGCCCAAGTTGGAGCAGGTTTTACAAAGGTCACTCGCTTGTTTGTCCCCTTTCATCAATGCAACGGAGATGGTTTCCTCCTTTCGCAGGAAAAAAAAAACCGGCAATGAAGCCATTGATATCATCAAGGTGCGTATTTAGCTCTGATTGTACAAGACTGCCCCGTGTGTGATCAGTTCGATGTCCCCGGAGAAAAACTTATCAAGTAGACTCAGTCTTGTCGCATCGTGTCTTTGTAAACTACAGCTTCACAGCTATTCCATCCAATGCATCACCAAGCTTGCGAGTGTGCTGTCCAATATAATCTTTGCTTCATGGGGCTATTTTGGCATCTTCCGTCTGGCGAGGAGCATCCAAACTCCATTGCCCTGAACTTGAACGTGGGTTCTTTGCAAGCTTGTCAGCAGAAGCCAGTACTTATGGCACGTCCACACATGGGACTCGCTCAAATCGGAAACCCTACTTGCCGGGGGTTATTTCGGACTAAGCTTCTGCGAAATTACTGAGAGGCTTCAAATCTAGATATATCACCATGAGCCGGGATATCTACACGTCCTTAGTCAGGACCTCATTTCTAGAGAAGACAACGATATATCATTTATGGCATGCGTGTATCCTCTTCGTCTACATCAAAATGCCAAGATATAGAGTCGAGATTCCCTCGTATGAAGCAGCATCGGAAATGCACTTTTTGATCATGGAGAGTTGAGCTCGCACGCATATTCTAGAGAACATTGCCTTGTATCCAGTGACACCAGAATCGAACTCACACGCTCAAACAAAGCATTGCTGAAGAGTCTGTGTGGAAAGTGTGACAATTCCGCATCCAGCTTCCCAATCCAGACCATCAGTTAGTTTTGGACTGCCTCCTTGGGTGCGCGGGGCGGAATTGCAAGCACGAACACGCGAATTGACATGGTGGCCCGATCAAATACGCTTGTCATATTTAAGGAGACCTTCAAGATGTAAATAGCAAAAAAAAAATTGTTTTATCATCTAAAGGCCAGACTTAGCGTGAAATGCATTTCTCAGTCATCATTGTCGGTGGAGGCATGGCCGGAATCAAAACTGCGGGGGATCTTTATAGAGCAGGCGAAACCAACACTTTGGTTTTGGAAGCAAGAGATCGCTTGGGTGGAAGACTCAAGTCTCAGCGCTCCACCTTAAAACCAGATGTGTGTTATGACTTTGGGGCACTGTGGTTCCATGACGGGTTAAAGAATCCGCTTTTTGAAAAAGCCAAGAAGTTAGGGAATGTGGAGTACTTCTATGATGACGGCAGACACACCTACGTATCAGAAGACTGCAAGAGTATTCCCGTCTGGGACTATGAAAATATTATGTCGGATATCGAGACTTTTGGGAAACTTTACTTTGAAGATAGCCCTGATAGAGAAGATATCACAGTCAAAAAGATGTGTTCCCTCTATATGGAAACATACGGGAGCGAGCTTTCAGCTACCCAAAAAAAGTATGCTCAGCAAGTGGTGCGTATGTGGTTGGAGATGTGGGATGGAATTCTGTGGGAAGTGGCGTCCGCAAAGCATTTTTTCTCATGGGGCACCGATCATCTTGGTAGAAACGCATATGTCAAGAACGGATTCGAGACGGTGTTCCGAAATGAGTTGAGCGAATTGCCAGAGACGTACCAAGGACAACGCGTGAAATTGAAAACACAAGTGACCCACATCAGCTACGAAAATAGTAACATTGTCACGTTGATCGCCAGCGACGGGTCGGTGTACACCTGCGACTACGTCGTAATCACCACCCCATTGAGTATCCTCAGAATCACCGATGAAAGTGATTGCCAATTCCTCAAATGGACGCCACCTTTACCAGCGAGATTCCGTGGTTTCTTGTCAGAATGCGAGTACGGCTCTTTGGGAAAAGTTGTCTTCGAATTCGACACATGCTTCTGGCCCAAAGATGTCCACCGGTTCTACATTCTCGCGTCAGAAGTCAATTCTGAGGGGGCTGCTAGACCTTGGCAGAACCCTACATTGATTGTTAACTACTCCGCCATGGCATGTGTGCCGTCGTTGGTGTTTTTGATACAAGAACCTGTCTCAAAACAGGTAGAAGCGTTTGCCGCCAAAGAGATATGGGAGCTTTTCAAGCCAGTAGTGGAACAAATCGCAACTGGGCCCGTAAAAGAGCCTTTCAAGATCTTCAAAACAGAGTGGAACAGTGATCCATGGACCCGAGGATCATACTCGGCCGGCCGTTTGCATACGAGGCCCACCGACGAAGGCTGTGCACTCATGGCCAGTGGTGTAACTAACAGAATAAGATTTGCGGGAGCTGAGACAATGGGCGGAACCTCCAATGGTTGCGCTCATGGAGCATTTTTGAGCGGTGAGAGAGAAGCACGATTCATTCTTCAGCAAAAGAAAGTTCTGGCCAAGATTTAGGGCTTATTCGCGAAAAGCCTACCTTCACCCAGCGTGAGAGTGGCTCAATAGCATCAATGTGATGTGACATATGAGAATATCTTAAATAAAATCTCAATTTGAAAAACAAACATTGATCTGAAATGTAACGAACACATGTTTTCAAGAATACTTCCGAAAATAAAATAATGTTTGGTTGGCTAGTATCCGCTTTCTCCATTCTCGTCTTGTGCTTGTCGCGCCTTAGTTGGTAGATGCGTTGGCACCATCTACTCCTCAAAAACATGACGGATTCCCAAGCCAAACAAGTGTCCTCTGCTGTGGCTCATGTTATTTCAAACTACCAATTGACTTCCAAGAGCAAGCAGCTCCAGCGGCTTTCAAACAAAAATGTTGAACGGATCAGCAAGGCCATCATGGACAAGAAACAGGACAAGCACCTCATGGAGCTTATCAAGAAACGAGACTACTATTCCCACAAAATACACGAGCTTCTTAATGACGCTGGCGAAGAAACCGATCCGCGTCTCATAACTGTCGAAAGCGAGGCTGAGCATTACATTCGCAAAAGGCTACTAAGAGATGCCAGAAGAGTTGAGCAAATTAAGACGTTGATCCGTAAACACAAGCAGTTCCAGATATCAGCAGCGGAAAAGCAGAGCCAAATCATTCAAAAATATCTGGCCAAAAAGCCCATCGCTGGTGGCTTGAAAAAACTCGGGTCCATGAATGCTGCCAGCGATGCCAAACTCAGTCTCGAGAAAAAGGCAGAATTGGAGAGCTTCTATGCCAAATTGCTGCGGAAGCAAACTGAATATAGTCTCGAGAGTGAGGATCTTTTGAGAAATCTAGATGTTCCCTTTTTCAACCTGCTCCTGGACCACCACCTGGTAACAGTGGATCAAAAATCATTCGTCTTGGACTTGCTTTACAACGTTCTTGCTAAAGAGCTTTAATATGGTGTCTACTAGATTCATTACTTTCCTGGGACAGAACTTGATGCGATACGTGTATTGAAATGCTTTACAGCCTCTTTAGCTTACACTTTTGTCTCTTTCAACCTTTTTTTTATCTCGTTCTCACCGTATAGTCTTCACCGGACTGAGTAATGTACCGAACCCAGGGGTATGACTGGTATTGAAGTTTGGGCTCGTTGATCCTCAAATAGCGCACTTGGATTCCAGAAGTAGTAAAGTATGGTATAGAAAATTTAACCTTGATGGGTTTCTTTGAAACAAGATTTTCCTCGTCAGTGACTGCCGGCAACCCTAACTCAGCCTTCATATGAAATTGTTTTCCTCCTGGAAACGTCTTGAGCTTCCAAATTAAACACGACTTTTCGGGAATCCACTTGATGGTACCGTACTCAGGTACAAATTTAGGTGTGTCTGCATCCTCGGGAAGCGGAATAATAACCTCCACATTGTTTGCCGTAGACTTCTTCTTAATCTGGGCCTTTACCGAACAGTTGATTTCTATTCTGGAGTGCTTGTGAACCACTGTTTTGCAATTGACCAAGATGAGCGGCTTCATTAAAAACTGTGCTGACAGTAATCTGTAGGACATTACTGTGAACTCTCCATCAGGCGGGATGAACGTGATGATCCTCTCGTTCTCAAACTTCGACAACCTCACGCACTGGTGAAACTTGATGTCCTCCATCTCGATCTTTTTAGATCCTGGAGCTGACTCTGACGCAGTGTCATCATCTAAGCTGGTGGAAAATATTCCTTTATCGTTCAAGCCCAATCTGAGGTCGGGCATTCCACTCAATTTCGACTTCATCTTAACCTCACCCAAGATCTCACTGTTGAGGACCTGACCCTTTGCATTGATGAGCATGTTTATAGACTCAACGACGTCCAAAAACGCCTCGTTCTTTTTGTAGACTATACCGTCCTTTCTCCAGCTGACTGCGTTGGTCACCGCGTTTGGTGGCTGTATGAGCCTAGATGGGGCGTTCCTTATTAATTTATAGTAATCCTGCGTGATGTATTCTTTTAGAATTTTTGTATCTGTCGTTTGGGGAACACCAAAGTCCATCATCTCGTCCAAAAGCTCGTACGTGATAACAAAGTTGTCACGTATCGACTCCTCCTCCAAGCTTTTGAAGTACAGTGTAAGAACCTCGATGACTTTGGACAAGAATATCACGATGGTCATGACGTTTTCATTTTTGCGCGTCAATGCGCAAACATACAAGTTGTTGTGATTGACGTACACATAGTTGACGCCGTTTTTGTTATAGTACGGCTTGTAGAGCGAGTCGTCATCTGTGCTCTCTAGCTCCAATAGAATAAGGGGAAAATTCTCGATCGTGTTTGCTGGAATGTCGCCCTTGTAGTCCCGGGAGAGAAGGGGCTTTCCCTTGATGTCGAGGAAGTGCAACTGGGAAGCCATGGGTGAAGGGTAAGCGACTCGTGGAGCTAAGAATCTGTTGTCACTTCAGGCCTGGAAAACATCTGTGCCTCAGGCCACTGCGAACATACGCACGTCTCAATTCAGGCCTACGAAGTAAAAAAGGGGACAGATTTTCTCAGGGCTGTTCGAAGAAAAAAAAAAGAGCGCTATCTTCTAGTTCAAGTAGTACAGCTGGGTTTTTTTTTTTTGCTTTTTCGTCCAGCAGTATGTAGAACCGGAAATGTGGCACGGTCAAAAACAGGTCCTGGCGCGTGTAGTGAGATTTATTGGCACGGCATAGCAAGAAGTTTAAAGAGAGAAAAAACACTGTGCCGTGTATGAGCCCAGGGTGTTTTTTCACGCATAATCTGAGGCCCTTCTTATGAGATTACATTGAGTGTCGACTCAGCGACGCATCAGAAGTCTTCGATTTTTAATGCTGAAAACCCATCCACACTTAAAGTCATATATTGGCATTCTCGCACTAAAACAAAGATTGTGGCGCAGCCCCTAGATACAACTCGAACATGCAAGACACAAAATACCAGAATGCCTACATGAACTTTTGTGCTATTTCCTCTCACATCTAAATATCTTCCCCTACAGCCACTCGGCCCATCAAACCAATAGCGTTTAGCAATGAGAGAATCCGGCATACCCGAGCCAGTACGAAGCACTCGCCGCCAACGAGAGGGCTCCAGTGACTGGGTACAGGAAAAAGGTGCCTGTTTTTCGCACCCGCTGCCTTGTGGGTGCTCTACCCATTAGGGAAAGGCCCCAGGCCGAAAACAAAGCACGGCTAGGCACTGTGCCTGACGAGCACGTGTATTCTACTCGGGCGAGCTCAAAAAGCCGGCAGTGTATACTGACGCACTCTTGACCAATGTCACCGAGCAAGCCCACACCAAAATACAATCGATGCTGTCTCACACATCCAGGATAAGAAGACTTGGTTTCCCGGTAATTACATTAACCATTTGAGCCTACTACGCCCCAATCCCGCACCCCATACTTGCGTGACGGAATTATCGCGGCCCCAAGAAATTTGATGCGAGCCAGCCCGTTAGTATTCTGCACTGGTGCTTGGTGCGTGCTTGGCAACACAGCCGCGAATGGGTGCTGGGTTATTGCGTGCACACCATGCAGACCCGCATGTCTGAGATTCTGCTTTTCTAGTATGGCAACGCCTCAGGTTGTCATTTCGTAAGAGTACCGCCGAAGCACGAGGTAGCAAAAAGCGAGCATTGCGTTGCAATGGTTTTTTTCTTTTCTGCGCGCCGCGGGTGCCCGCCCTGCTCCCCGTCAAACATGCCATGATGTTTGCTATTCTTTGTTTATTTATAGGCGCGCAAATCTTTGGCTGCAGTAGCATTTTTTTTTTCTGAAGCCCAGAAAATCTCTAGCTTGGCACTCTCTGCTGTTTGGCTGCTTTAAAAGACCGCTAGATCTCCTTCCTTTCCGTATCGCCGGAATAAGAACTAGCACACGGCATTTTCCATCGTCTCACTTTCGCTTTCGCCTTTCGCAGCGACCAAATACACTATCGCTTATATTCCGCACGCTCATGTTAAGCCTCACATCCAAGCACGACCTTCCGAGGCTAAGCCTACTCGCTGCCTTCTTTCTTTTGGTGGCCCCCATTCTTGCCGAGTTCCTGGCTATCGCTGCAAAAGGTAATGCATTGTTTGTAAATGGCACATCAGAGAGATTCTATATCCGAGGACTCGATTACCAGCCCGGGGGCTCCTCCAAACTCATCGATCCCATCGCAAACGTGGACTACTTGGAGCGTGACATCCCATACTTTAAGGAATTGGGCATCAACACGGTCAGAGTCTACTCTATTGACAACACTGCCGATCATGCCGAGGGGATGAAGTTGTTACTGGATGCCGGCATTGGTTTGATATTGGACGTAAACATCCCTTTGGCCCTGATTGCCAGAGACCTGGGTGCCGAGTGCTCGTACAACACCATGTACTTGAACGAGGTGCTTGCGACAGTCAAGCTCATGTCCTCATATGACAACTTGATTGGTATTTTTGCTGCAAATGAAGTGATTAACGATCTCGATACGACGCCTGCCGCGGTGTACGTCAAGGCTGTCATTCGTGACATTAAAACTTTTCAGAGAAACACAGGCTTGCGTCTTGTTCCAGTTGGCTATTCTGCAGCCGACGTGCAGGAGAACAGAGTTCAATCCGCCAACTACTTCAACTGTGGAGACGACGAGATGGCTCGTGCAGACTTTTACGGGTTCAATGACTACTCGTGGTGCGGATCTTCGTCTTTTACCACTTCTGGCTACGACAAAAAGGTGGAGGCTTTCCTGAACTATTCCATCCCAATTTTTTTCTCGGAATACGGATGCAACAAGGTTACTCCTAGACAGTTCACCGAGGTGAAGGAAATCTACTCCACCAAAATGACACACGTTTTCTCTGGCGGCCTTGTTTACGAGTACTCACAAGAGGCCAACAACTATGGCCTTGTTGAGATTTCCTCAGACAAAAAGACTGTGACAAAGCTAGACGATTTTGACAACTTGAAACTGCAGTTCTCTTCAGTGCCAAACCCATCCGGCGACGGAACTTACCAAAGTGATTTGCCATACAGCGATTGCCCTCCGGAGTCAGATGTATGGGAAGCCTCCAATACCATTCCAGATACTCCAAAAGGTGCCTTAAAGTACATCAATGGTGTTGCTGAACCGGAGGGCAATGGATTCGATGCAGATACACAATGGGCATGTGTGGCTGCAGGAAATGACGTAGATGATTCAGACTCTGTTAGTTCAGATTCTTCTAGCTCAAGTTCTAACTCGAATTCAGGATCGTCGTCGAGCTCGAGCTCAAGCTCGAGCTCGAGTAGTTCAAAAACTAGCTCTGCCTCATCGCTGAGACAGAGCTCAGGAAACTTGTTGTCAATTTCCATATTGAGTGCCTTGGTTTCTTTTATCTTTGCGTTTGCCATTTAAGTCTATACGAATGAATCGAAAAAAAAAATTGCATACTGATTTGAAAAACGTATATGAACCTTACGTTGTTTAGTCAAACATAACCAGCCCATGTTAGGCCTAGCCATCGACAAGAAGTATTGAAAGGTTGTGGGGGCTAAAAGTATTTCATCTTGATGAAAATTGATTGACCCTTTATTCAGAGAGATTCTCTTTCTCGTATCGAAGAAAGTATAGACCTGATGGCATTTGTTCTAGACTCATGGCAAGCCACAACTGAGTGCTGGCCAGGAAACATGTCACATAGTAAGATCTGAATACTAAAAAAACATGCGAATACGTATATTTTCAAGCTTAAGCCCAATTATTCAAGCATCGGTAGACTAGAATATACTATGTGGGCGATTGATGAAAGCTTTGACGCGGTGAATCTTTGCAATTATTGAAAGCTCAATTACAATCGGGTCTGATGCTCGATCTTGCGATTGAAAAGCCTGTCTCCGGGGCCCAATTTATCTCGAATTAAGTTAATAGGATACGTATCATTGTATATTGTATGCTTTAATTTGAGGAATCAAGGGCAAATGACATGAGACTGGCGAAAGCTTTATAATTCTGTGTATGTATCACAACCAATCAAATCTTCTAAAACAGACGCTAACCTCAATATCTGACACCGAATACCTGGATAAAACTGGAGATAAATAGCTCATGATCATATGAAACGTGCTATGATGAACATTACTTCTTGAAACATAGGTCGCCCATTACAAAAACAAACAAACAATAGCACACGCCGACTTATTAGAAAAAATCATAAGCATCATTTTGGGCTGACATGAGATCAGGCCTTCACATCTCTGAGGAATTCGCTTTCCTCAGGGGCACAATCAATGTCACCTAGATGTATTTCCAAAGCGCACCGTTTGACCCAGGACTTTTCGCAAGGAAAGAATTGAAAATACTTTGATTTGTTTCAAAGACATCTTTGGGTTCACAAAATCTCGGAATATTATGAGTGTTACATCGCAATGCTTTTAAGGTTTACACTTGCCCCATGAGTATATAAGTGAAACTTATTGCCAGTCATCTTTGTAAACCTGCAACATATTCTACAGATACCTGGCTTCCAGGAGCCAGGACACGTGAAAAAAAATTCTTCGATTACAATTCAGTGAGACTCTTTACCAAACTACACAAATCACGTCTTTTGCTTGATACCATGCATCATCTCTTCTTTGTTGATGAGATGCCCGATGCTATCAACTTCTTCCAATAAGCTATCGACATCGTGGATCCAACTGTTCAATAAGTCGTTGATGTTTTCGCTGTTACTTGTTATTTGAGACGCGCCAGCGGCAGTGCCGTGCTGCAATTTATCAAACTTGATGACACCTTGAGGCCTGTTGATCTTTGCAGAGATCATCCCTTTGTTAACCATTTCACTCACATATGTCTCCGCATCTCTTTCACCCACGTTCAACAAGAACGCCAATCTTTTCAACTGGATAAACAGGTAGAATTTGTTAATAACGCGCAAGTTGTGTTCTATGATTCGGTTTTGCAAGTTTTTTATATTCTTTTCGTCGCTTGAAAGCACGTCAGATTTACCAAAGAATTCAGGACGGTACTCCTTGTCGATTTGTTCCCACAGAATGAGCTCACTGTTGGTAAAAATTTCGAGCAAGTGGACGACCTTTGGATCAACACTTTTGGTTATCAATGGGTTCCTCTTGATGTTGTGGATCAAATCAGACTGATAGTTGTCAAATGGAGATAAGATTATGTAGTAGACAATCGAGATCAATAAATCACTATAGTCCTCGCAATTCTTCACCATTGGGATTTCAACCAAAAGCAAGCTATTTTTGACAATGGTAATATAGTCATTCTCAAACTTATTAATCTGCAACAAGAATCTGAGGTAGCTTGCTTTAAGCTCGTCTGCTCTATCGAAATTCTTTAATGTTTTCAAGAGAATTTTCCTGCTGAGAATCTTTGCCTGTGCGAAATCTTTCTTACGCAAAGTCAACAGCATTTGCTGCAAGATGTAGTCAATTTTTGTCTCAAAGGGCATCAAGGAGTATGTTTCTACTTGCAACTCACACAATATCTCGGTGGCAGTATCCAAGTCCTCTTTCTCCGTGAGATAGATATCAGATAAGATACGGGAAACCTCGGCCCTTTCAACCTCAACAAAGATCTTTTTGTCGGCAATGGTTCTTATAGTGTCGATAATGTCGATTTTCTGTTGTAATTGGTTCTCGTCAGCATTCTGCAATTTACCTAAGTTTTCAATGACATGCTGGATCATAACCTGTATGGAGGTCTTCAATTGACCATGCTTCTTGGACAAAACCGTGATGATCTCATTCAAGAAGTTCCAGTCGTTGTTTTCAACAAGCGTGTTGACGATTTTGGCAAGAACTCGCTTGCTCAGAGCCAAGTCCGAGGACTGTCTGATTTGCTTTTCCAACACCAAATACCGGTCGATGGCATTTTTATAGTCTGGAATTTTTTCGATGAGCGGAATCTGCTCGTCTAAAGTAGCAGAAAAATCTTTCTCGGCTTTCAATGGGTCCTCTCTCGACATTTTTTTGGATGAGTTAGTGCAAGGTTAGTGTGGCGACATCAGCGTTTGTTCAATCCTCCGTGTTGGTGTACGGAGGCTTGCGGTCAAGACTTTTGGTGAGTCTTGTCCCCAAGACTATCACATAGAATAACAAGGGGAATCTTTCTCATCGCTAGGTGCTGAAATCTGTAAGAAAACGAAACAACACAAAACCTTACAGCAATACAAAATGTTTCTTTCATTCTTTCTTTTTTTTCTTAGGCGGTTGGTCGGCACGTGGGGAGTGCGGCGCAGCGCCTATGGTCTTAATTGAAGCAAGTGATGAGTGAACATCATTCGTATTTTCATAAAACGTATTACTTATGAGTTTTTGGGCCAGGCTCTTTGCTTGGAATTCTATTTCACGGCATGTCAACCCGAATCATGAGTGACAAGCAAAGGTATTGTAAATAATATATCTTGCGCCGTCTCTGGATTTTGCGAATATAGTTTTGCCATGACAAAGAATGAAACAAACGACACATTTGAACATATGCGTTCGTTTACAAAAGGCAGTATTGTACATAAACGTATACTGGTGTTAGCTCGCAGACTCTATACTCTACAATTGCTGATGTCGAACACCAAAATGTCCGAGGCGCCTGCCTTCTTCAAGTTGTCCATGACATCTCCAATTCTCTTTTTCTCCACCATAGAAGAGATAGCTACCCATTCCTCTGTGTCACTAGGCTGCTTCTCCAAGGCAGAGATGGTGGCAGATCTTCTGCCTGGGGTGATCTTCAACACCTCGGGCACAATAGATCTTGGGGCGTTGTAGTTGCACAAGACGTACCTGTGTGCGGCCATTATGCCCTCGAATCTCTGGTGGATGGTATCGACCAAGTGAGGAAACCTTGGCGTCTTGGAGCAGATGAGGTGAGCAGACGTTTCCAAGACCGTCGAGATGGCCTTCAAGCCAGCCGCTTTCATGGTCTCGCCGGACTCGACCAAGTCAACGATAGCGTCACCGACACCTAGGGCACAAGACGCCTCTACGGAGCCACCGACGTATTTGATCTTGGTGCTTCCGACAGGAACACCGGCCTTGGTCTCCAAGTCGTGGAAGAAACCTTCGGACAAATTGGTGAAGGATGAGACTATTTTCTTGCCGACCAACTGCTCGGGCGAGTCAATGTCCCCGTCCGCAGGCACCTGCACCTGCAACTTGCACTTTCCAAAGTCCAAGTCCAACAAGTCGGAGACGGACTCGAACATGTCGGCCTCCTTCACCTGGTCCAAGCCAGTGATGCCCAAGTCGCATTTGCCCTCACCCACAAAGGTTGGGATGTCCGCTGCTGGCAAGAAAATCAAAGCCACGGGCATGTTGGTGGAAAGAGCGATGTCGAGCCTGTTGGATCTTCTGAACTGAATATCTGCGCCGGCAAGCAAGTTGCAGCACTTTTCATACAAGCGGCCCTCTGACGAATGTTAGTATGGCCCTATAGATGTGAGGGGCCGTTGCGGCGCAAATTCGTTCATTTATTCACATACTTTTGGGGACGGCAAACAATAGGCGGTCCGGGAGGTGGTTTACTAAGTCCATGGTGAAGACAACGAGGGATGAACACTGGTGAGACTGGGCGGGATGGAAAATCTCCCATCTCATGAGTCAGCGTTGGCCGCGCCCATGCAGGCACCGCGATACTGGGAACCACCGGCTCCGCGGACAAGCGCACCGCCCGAATGCACCAAAGGACGCGTGGAATATGCAATCCGCCACCTGCCTCGCTGACGTGGCCATTGCGGCGACCGCCTGAGCGGACGCGTCCCTACGGCCCGCTGTCATGGCCGGAAGCAGGCGCTGCGCGATTGCGCGGGCGCAGGCAAGCCGGGGTATCTATGGCGGAGGGGAGGGAGGGAGGGAGGGCGCACGGGCCGCGCCGAGCTTTGATTGGGGGCGCGCGTGCTATGTTTGTATTCTAGTAGGTGCTGTCCTTGGGCGGCGGGCCGTTGGAGAGTAGGCAGTCTGTGGTGCTGGCAGAGGACTCTGCGGCGTAGCGCTCGTAGGCCGTGGAGGCGTCGGAGTCGGAGGAAACGGACGGCTCACTGGGCTTGTGCGCGGCCGGCCCGCGCACGGCGGTCCTGGGCATGGTCTGCCCGTTGCCGTGGCCGTACCAGTAGGTGTTGAAGCTCCAGGCAAGGAGGATCTTGGTCATGTCCCACGGCAGGAACTCGGGCCAGAGGCGGTCGCTAAAGACGACGGCGCACGAGGACGGCACGCACTGCCACAAGAGGAAGTCCGAGAGGCGGCGCGTGCCGCTGGTGCGGACGAGGAGGTCCAACGGCGGCGCCGCCGCGGTGTACAAGTGGCGCTCGAGGGTGTGCTCGTCGACGACGGCGTCCGCACCGGCAACGGCGCACGCGGCGGTCTCGCGCACCGCGTGCGCCATCTCGTCCCGCGCCGTGTACGGGAAGCACACGTTCAACACGGCGCGGGTGTTGTGGGCGGTCATGCGCTGCGTGTCCTGGAGGACGCGCTGCACGTCGGGCGGCAAGAGCGCTACGTTGCCCAAGACGCGGATGCGGATGCCGTACTGATCGCAGAGCGCGCCGTGCTGGCTCATCTGGAGGAGCTTGGCCTTGGCCAAGTCCATGAGCCACTCGACCTCGTGCCGCAGCCGCTTGAAGTTCTCGATGGAGAACGCGTACACGGTGGCGCACGCGACGCCAGACTCGTAGAGGAGCTCCAACACCGCGGCCATGCTGTCGAAGCCGAGGTTGTGGCCCTCCTTCATCTCGAGCTTGTTGGTTTTCGCGTACCGGCGGTTGCCGTCCATAATCACGCCCACGTGCCGCGGCATCGGCCCGGTTTTGCAGACGCTGCCCACGGCGCGTTTGAGCTTGCGCATGAGCTGGCCGTAGCCTGGAAATGTCGAGACCCACTCTGGCATGGCGGGGAAAGGGTGGCGCGTCGGAAGGGGTATTGGGCGGGCGCTTTGTGGTGCTGAAAAGAGAGGGCCAGCGTTCAGGGCGTCGGGGGGCCATATGGCCAGCACTGCACACAACATGAGGGCCTCGTGGTGCGGGTCCGGGCCCCGTGAGGCCCTGCGCGCGTTTTGGGCCGGTGCCCCAAGGATATGGGCGCCGCGGACTCTGCGACTCAGAGCCGAAAGGCCTTGCCTGTATTGGGACTGCCGTCCTAGGGCCAGACTACACGTTTATACCAGCGGCCTGGACTCCGAGGGCTATCGACGAGGTGGGGGGGGGGGGGGGGTGAAGCTGGACGTAGGAACCGGTGTAGACTAGACTAGCATGCTTGCACATTGGAATGCACATCTCTGCGGACACGGCGGCAGGGCCCATCGCTTCGCATGTAGACAGCGGAAAGTGGGTCACGAGGCTCTGGCTTCCTGGCCGTAGGAGCACACGTCCTCGTTGGTTGTTTCACACAGCCCCGGGTCTTTCTATGTATCTCCGTTGTGCACTATATGCGAAAAGGCTCCGCCGCGAACCACCTCATGTGAGCTTTGGGGGAGGGGAGTAGCGGCGCCACGTTCCCGGTGCAGTATCTCTGCTGGCGTGTTCCTCGAAAAAGAATAACCCGAAGTATTTGGCCCGGCGTGGAATGCGCCAGCTCGAGTGTTTTGTATCGCTGTCACTCCATGTCCAAAGAGCCACACAAGAAGCTTGAGTTTTGCGAAAAAAAAAGACTGTTGAGAGATTCACGCGCCGGCCGTTCGCCGATGTTCCACAAGCATACTTTGGTCACACAGTGTTTCGAAGCCGTCCCTGGCCGAGCAAGCAAACTGTAGCGGAGAAAAAGGCAATCCACAGGATAGCGCTTGGAGCATGGCGGGGTACGCAAGCATGGACGGCCGCGAAATGGCGCATTTGTGGCCCCACAGCCTTCGAGTGACCGCAAACAGCCTCTGTGGTTTTCCGCTTCGAGAGGGCACTGCCAAGAGGTGCCACCAGGCACGAGAACAGAGGTGGGGGCCATGCCCAGCATGCACAAGCGCAAGAATGCACATGAAAGCACCCGCCCAAGCCTCATTAGAACTTGCTTTCCGAGGGATTCGAGCAGACGCGTGGGCACAAAGAAACTCGCGGCGTTTGTTTCCTAGGCCTGTTCTCAAGACATGCGTGGCCATCCGTGCTGTTTTGCCTTTAGTACCGAGCAGAGCCAGCATGCAGCATGTCTCCACTCGTGTGCCGAGTATGTGCCTCCCCCCATCTTTCTCTCGAATGGAGCCGCGGCAAGTTCACTGCAAACGGGCCAGAGCGAGCTTTTCGTGTGCAAGCAGGACTTACCACGAGCCACGCCAGTCTCTGGGCCCATTCAACAGTCCGGTGTTTTCAACCAGCGCCTTCTGCAGTCTGATGTATGCAAGAGTACCAGAGGCATAGGAGGTGGAGAACAGGCAGAAGATGCCTTGGCGGCCCAAGCGGTGCTACCATATGAAATGGCGGAAAGGGCCACAGACGGGGCGCCATCCATAGTCGAGCTTGAGCCTGGAACGCGCAAGGCCTCGTGGGCCCCCGCTCTAGTGCTGTTGTTTGCAAAAGAAGGTGTGGGTGAATCTGGCACAGTTTGGGTGGGCCGAGATGCACGTGGCCTTTGGGAAGGAGCTATTTTGGAGGAGGACGCCCGATCCATCGTGTGGCTCAAGGAGGCAAAAAAACGACATAAGCGGCGAGCAGGAAACCCAAACGCATCAACGAAGAAACAGAAGAAAGAAAGATTAAAGATAAGAATCGGCGCGCTGAAGCCGTAACCGCGCGGGAAATAAGACACGGCCTCCCCAGTGGGCCCGCGGCCCAGACAAGCATAGTATTTATATAATGATCTCTATACTATATAAGGACCTCTATAAGATAGAGATCTATCGTATCTATATAATGAACTCTATTATATTTATAGCTAATATATGTAATAAAGTATGGTTATTAGATAATGATATCTATACTATATAAGGACCTCTATAAGATAGAGATCTCTATCTTCTTAAGTATCGTATCTATATATTTATAGCTTATATATTTAATAAAGTATGGTTATTAGATAATGATATCTATAGTAATATAAATTAAAGTTAATCGAGTGTGCCGGCCAGTGGGGCCCGCGGCCCTGGGTCCTGGAACCGGCACCCAAGGCAGTGCGTGCGCCGCAGCAGCAGAGGCTGGCGGTGCCCTTGGCCCGTCTTCCCAGGTGCACCGAGCAAGCAGCAGAAAACCGTCGTTTGTTGGCGCCGCCAACCAGCCAGCCCGCCTGGCAAGATCCGAACCAGTTCAAAACACAAAACCAGCCAAGACACACAAAAACACAGACAAAAAAACACAAAAAAAAAACACGCAAAAAAACACACAAAAGAGCGTGTTTGGCGAGAACGTGGCGCCGGCCCGTCGCTGGGGGCCCGCGCCGCGCCACGGGGCCCCCGGGGCCCAGGCCCTAGGGCTCCAGAGAGACCCAAAACGGGCCCGCGTCACGGCGTCCGGGCAAAAGGCAAAATCTCGCAAACAGCCCATCTGCTCATTTCCAGCGCCCCTCCTCCCCTCCTCCCCTCCTCCCCTGACCCCCGCCCCGGTTTCCCGCTGGAGGACAAAAACCGGCGCACGCCAAAACAAGCTTCTGCTGGCGGCCCGGTGCGGCGCGCGGGCCCGCGTGCCTGTGGCACCACGCGTCGCGCGCGTTCGCGAAAAAGCCAGTTTCCCAGAGCGGCCGCGCGCTGCCCAGACTGGGGCCCAAGTGCGCTTATACGCCGGCAACGTCAACAGAAGAGAGCGGGCCACGACTTTTTCCGCCCTGGTCTTTTCCTGGCTCAGCGCCCCGCGAAACCACACCCGTTTCCACGGCCTCTTCTCCCAACACCACGGACTTTCAAACCCCCCCATCGACCCCTAGACCCCGTGAGGCACGTGTTTTCTGCTCCTCCCACATCTTAATTTTTTTTTTTTTTCAGTACCCTCCCCACAAGCACGCTCCCTCGCACAGCCCCCACGCAGCACCAGCACCAGCACCATCCCCCCCTCCCCCTCCTCTTTCCATGATATCGAGACAAGGCTCCGTCAGCTCCTCGGTGTTCCACGCACAAACACACCCCAAGCAAATCGGCCCCTGGCGGCTCGGCAAGACGCTCGGGCGCGGCGCGACCGGGCGCGTGTTGCTCGGCGTGCACCAGACAACGGGCCAGAAGGCCGCCGTCAAGGTCGTGCTGAAGCTGGACTTGGCGGACGAGCACGAGCAGCCCCAGGACCGCGCGGGCGGGCTCCCCTACGGCATCGAGCGCGAGATCATCATCATGAAGCTCTTGGCGCACCCGAACGTGTTGCGCATGTACGACGTGTGGGAGACGTCGAAGGCGCTCTACTTGGTGCTCGAGTACGTCGAGGGCGGCGAGCTCTTTGACTTGCTCGTCGAGCGCGGGCCCTTGGACGAGCAGGAGGCCGTCAAGTACTTCCGCCAGATCGTCCTCGGCACCGCCTACTGCCACGCGTTGGGCATCTGCCACCGCGACTTGAAGCCCGAGAACTTGCTCCTCGACAGCGCGCTCAACGTCAAGCTCGCGGACTTCGGCATGGCCGCCTTGGAGAGCAACGGCCGCTTGCTCGAGACTTCGTGCGGTCTGCCGCACTACGCCGCGCCCGAAATCGTCTCGGGCCTCAAGTACCACGGCGCCGCCTCCGACGTGTGGTCCTGCGGCGTCATCCTCTTTGCGCTCTTGACCGGCCGCTTGCCGTTCGACGACGAGAACATCCGCAACTTGTTGTTGAAGGTCCAGGCCGGCACGTTCGAAATGCCCCTGGACATCAGCCTTGAGGCCCAGGACTTGATCTGGCGCATGCTCTGTGTCGACCCGGCTGAGCGCGTCTCCACCGCCGACGTCTTGACACACCGTCTCTTTGCGAAGTACCCGTGTCCCAACGAAGACCTCATCAGTGTTAAGTCCTTGCCGCACCCGAAGACCGCCTACAAGTCCTTGGGCTCTGCGAAAAACATCGACCGCCACATCTTGGAAAACTTGGCCATCTTGTGGCACCTGCGGCCCGAGCACGAGATTGTCAACGCTCTCTTGTGCGAGGGTCCCACCCCGGAGAAGACCTTCTACGCCTTGCTTCTCCGCTATCGCCACTCCCAGGACGACGCCTCGCTCAATGGAGCGCCCGCCGCTTCCCCGACAAAGCTTCCCCGCTCGACCTCGGGGCTCTCCGCCCGCGCGCCAAACACGCCCAGGCGTACCAAGGCCGGTCACGTCAGCGCGTCCTCGTCGCGGAACCGCCCGGTCTCTTTCCAGCGCCGCTATGGCACCCGCAACTCCGTGCAGGGTAGATCCTCCGCCGTCTCCAGCGCCAATAACTCGCCCTACAAGTCGCCTTCCAAAGACACGCGACGGTACCCGGCATCGCCGGGCAAATCGCCTAGAAAGCGCATGAGCTTCCAGGCGCAGGGCGGCCCGCCGCCGCGCGACATCTACAACGAGATCATGGCCGTCGCGCGGCCCAGCGAGTCCTACGCCTCCATGCCGCCCACCTTACCTTCAAAGGACTCCATACACCACCCAGAGGCAGAGACACCCGCAACAGCAGCGGAAATCGGCATCAGGGACGAGAACAAGGGCACGCTTCAAGCGCTCAGTGCCGCGCCGCTCTTGATCCCAAGCCTGTCATCCACCACGTTGGCCAAAAAGCGTAGCTCCGTCATCAACAAGCCTACGTCCAAATTGAGCAGGCGCAAGTCTATCCGCCAGTCGTTAACCACAGGCATGAAGCGGAACTCCATCACCGTCAAACTCCTCTCTACGTACGCGAAACTTTCCAACGAAACAGATTGGGAGTATATGGACAAGCAGACAAAACGTACATCTGCGACTTTCGGTCAGCTCTGCGACAAGATCTTCAACCATGAGGCCTACGACGAGGAAGACGAGAAGTTGATTGACGAGGAGGAAAAGAAGGCCAAGGAGTACGAGAAGTTGATGGAGCTCGAGCGCAAAAAGCACGAGGCTGAGATCAAAGCGCGCAAGGAACTAGCAAAGCAGAAGAAGAGGCAGCTGAGGCGCTCTTTGTTCTCGTCCTCCAAAAAGCTTCACATAACGGTGACGGAAGACGACCTGGCAAAGGGGACCTCGCCTACAGAGGAGTCCGACATTCTTCCAGGAAAAAGAAGCTCCCAGTCGCAGCGACAGGCGAAGTATAACCAAGCGTTGCGTGCATTATCTGAAGGCGTCAATGAGAACGACGACCAGCTTACACGGGCAGACCTTGAGGCAATCAAAAGACGTTCCGTCACCCAGCCAATACCAAGGAGAAGACAAACCCCGGTTTTGACCCGCAGACCAGTTTCCCGCTTGGACCCTTTGTGGATTGCACACGAGAACCAGGAGCTTACGCGAGCACAAGATGCCTTGCAATTAGAATTCCAGGATATGGATAAACAAAGAAAAAGCAAAAACAGGGAGTCCATGGTTTCCTTCGGCTACGATGATGACAAAAACAATTTCTCCAAGGATGCCGAGTACGATAACGGGTTTGAGCTTCCGGAGCATGAAGTCGAGGACGCTGACTTGAGCGAGGAGTATTTGTCAGAAATCCGTAAATCTAGACTCTTGAATTCCCAGCTTGACTTGAACGGTGCTTTGAAGGATGACTTGAACGGATCAAGTGTGAAGCGCACGTCTAAGACTAGTGCACGCAAAGAAGAGGATAGAAAGACGTTGATTGGTTCTGTTAATATTCCTAAGGTCACGAGGAAGTCGAGAAATTTCACGAACTCAAATAAGCGGTTATCGTTGCTTAGTATCAAGTCGACGAAAGAATCGTACAGAGACTTGAACAGTTTCTTGGATACGCACAACGAAGACTTGGATGAGGATGAACTCAATGAAGAAGAGCAGCTCGCCAAGACGATGCCTGGTTTGAGAACCAGTTTTGCTGACCGCTTGGATCGCGCAGGCTCCACCATGAATGATATGGGCGAAGATGACGAGCCTTTGGACTCTGCCTCAGTCATTGATCTAGACGAACACTTAGCCAACAAAAGAACCTCATACTATGCCGGATCAGGCCCGAACAGGGGCAACAGGAAATCAATGGTCAGTTCCAGAGGCACCGGGGATTCTCACAGGCCCAAGAGTGGTGATACTAGCCAGACGGCTAAGGATGTCGATTATACTTTCGCGGAAGACGAAGTCAAGCCCAACGTGAATACGGACGAGGTTTTCGATAGCATCAAATTACCCGAGCTGAAAAAAGTACATTCCCAAGGCTCGAGACCCAACAAGAACATAAGGGCGGCTCAGCCAAGCGCATCGACAATGCTTTTACCAGACTTGCTGGAAACTGGCGAGCAGCCCGCATCGAAGGGCAAAAAGTACGGCGAGCTTGCAGAGAAGAAAGAGAATAAGACAAGCGAGAGTAAGCCCAGCGTGCCCCCACACGGCAAAACGCCTCTTGCAGACTCCACAAACTCGAAACCTAAGGTTGGGGAAGTACCGCAGAAAAGAAACCGTTCTTTCTTTAGGAAGCTTTCCTGGGGCACGAAAAAGCTGCTAGATGAAGAGCATGGGCAATTGCCAACGCCCGCAAACTCTGACGGCAGCTCGGCCAGCGAGCAGCGAGGCGGTATTTTCCTGCGGTTGTTTAGCTCTTCCGACCACAGCCAACTCGAGGTTCACACATACAAGACCATTTTGCCCAAGCAGGAAATGATGTCGGCGTTGTTCTCCCTCTTGAGCTCGTGGTCTAACTTTGGTTTGAAGGACTTGAGGAAAGACATTCACGGCAACAACATTCTAGGGTCAGTTTCCAAAAGAAACACGTTTAATTTCAAGAGTTGCAAGTTTAGAATTCAAATTGCACAGAGGGAAATGAACCAGAAGTCGGATGTGATATGTGTGCATACTAAGGGTGCCGCAGCCACATCCAAGCTCTTGTTTCAGGAGATTGAACGGGTGTTGCAGAAAGAAGGTGTAATGGACGAGTAGCCATCCAATGGCTAAAACGATGAGGAGTTAATAGAACTACATGCTAATGATACTGAAAGTGCAACATAAAAAAGGCCGGATTATGAACGAGACACGTATATTCCTAAGGCTGCTCTGCGAGAGCCTTGATACGTCTTTTCAAGAGTTTCAGTGGGTTGAGAGCGAAGAAGCACTTCTCGTCGATTTTCGTGCTTTCTTCCTTTGAAGTCACCGTCTCTTCTTTCGCGGTTCTGATGCATCTTTTGATAGTCCGCACAAGAAGATCAAAATGGTTTTTGAGATGTGGAGGAACCGGGGGTGAACGGGAATCCGGGCCATCCGTTGGCTCGTTGAGAAACTTGAGCCGCAAGTAGCGGTCGGTGATTCGCTTGTCCGAGTCGTAGAGAGCCGCCAAAGCAATCTGTGGGGGCGTGTATAAGAACGGCACGTCGCTCAACAAGGCATGGTCGTTGAGCCACCTCTTTGCTTTGTCGTAGAGCTGACCTATGGTGTCGACATTGACGTCGTACATAACGGGCGACGGGTGCAAGAGCAACAGCTGGAAATCTAGAAAGAAGCCGTACAACGGTCTGAAAGCATGGTGCACCATGAGCGTGAACTTGAGGGCCAGCAACATGATGAACTCGAGGCCCAAGATGTCCTCCGGCTTTGTTTTCGGTATTCTCGAGCAGAACGTTTCGATGGCGATGAAGTAGTTTTCCAGCTTCGCGGCCAAGAACACGGCCGTGTACAAGATATTCCGCGGGCGGTATTCCATCACGGAGTTCACCAAGTAGAACCTTCTGAAGAAGGCAATGGCGGTCGCCTTCACCTGCGTGGGCATCTTGAAGTGTGCGCAGATCTGCACGATCTGCTGGCCGAAGTAGTGCAAGTACTTCTGTTCCTCGTCGAGCGAGATGAGGTCGAGGATCTCGACGGTCAACTTGTCGCCGTCCTTGGCAAAGACGCCGGGTCTTTCGGCCTCCAACGCGGCCCGTGCGTTTTCGAACGAGCCGGTGGCCGCTGCGCGGCCTGTTTCGTTGGCTGTTTGCTTGCAGCGACGCAACTCCTCGCTGCTAAAGGACCATGTTTGGTACTGGGACGAGCGGCGATAGAGGTCGTCGCCCGAAACGTATTTTTTCACAGGAACCGGTGTTTCCGCCGGGGCCGAGCCTGCTTTGGCGCCGGGACTTTGCTTGGTACCGGGACTTTGCTTGGTGCCGAGACTTTGCTGGGCCTCCATTGCTGGGTCGCCTGTGGCAGTGGTCTCTGGATGAGACGCTGCGTCGTGTGCGCTGGCGCCGTCTCCGTGGGCGGGGCTTGCACACGGCGGCGTTTGCGGGGCTTGCATTTGCAGTGTGCCAGGCGTGGGGATTTCTGCTACCAAAGAGTATATATGCTGGTGGCTCTGCACAAGCTGCGGCCCAGTGGTTTGCGCGTTTGGGCGAGAGCAAGGCGAGGCACGGCTGGGCCGCAATATACAAGAGCACGCCAGTCAACAGGGGCCACACGCGGCTAATGATGGCTCGTTAACATCGGCGCAGCCATTGTTAGAGCTGGGCCCGGGAGCAGGGAAGCCGCCGGAAGCTGGTTTTCGGAGGGGCATTCTGCGGGCCGAATATTATACACCACGAGAGACAGAAACACCCCATGTGTCCCTGCCCCCACCCCCACCCTGGCGTTTCTGCTACACAAGCGGCGGAGCGACGTCGAAAAAAAAAAAAGTTACTCACGATTTCCCTATATACGTGCCCGGGCCCCGTGCCCGGAATGGGTTCCACGGCCTGCGGCGGGGCGCCCTCCTACATGATGCCCCAGACATCCTCGCAGCCATGGCAGAACTTGGAGCAGGCCACGGACGCGGACAACGGGTAGTCGGAGAGGCCGATTTTCTCGTCGACGAATTCGTCCGCAAAGGTGTCCTGGCCACGGGCCATGGCGCCCACGAACACGCAGATGCTCTCGTCGTCGGCCAAGGTCTGGACGTAGTCCTGCACCCGGCGGACCTTGGCGTCGAACGACAACGTAACCTTGCGGCACTTGGTGGGGAGGTGGTCGCTGATGGGGTTCTTGACCACCTTCAACAACTTCTCCTCGGAGTCCACCGAGCGGATCAGGAGCTTGTGCAAGAGCTGCACCATCAACCCCGAGAAGCGCTTGAACGTCCGCGGGATCCGCACGCTCGGGTTCACCTCAATCAACACGCCGCGCGCCGTGTGGATGAACACCTGCAACTTGCCGGCCTTGTTGATGGGCGAGTCCAAGAGCGTCAAGAGACACTGGTGCGTGATGTCCGGCCGCGCTTCCGCAATGTCCCGGCCCATCTTGCGCAACAAGCCCTGGTGGTCGTCGCAGTTCAACAACGCGTACTTGTCGCCGCCGGCCGCGCCGGTGCTGATCTTGTGTGTTTCCAAGCACGCCTGCGAAAGCACAACCACCATGCGCTTGGTGTCCTTGTCTTTGGAGCTCAAGACCTGGGGCCTCGATGGCACGAACGACGCCGGCGGCGGCGCTGCGGCGGCCGCGGCGGGCGTGTCCTGTGTTCTGGTGTCTTTCTTGGCGTCCGTCATGTGTGCTGAGGGAGAGGCTTGTGGATGCAGAGGGCGGGCGGCGAGGACAGACTGGCTGGTTCTGGAGTGCGATGCCCCGGGCGAGATGCCGGTTGGGTTTTCGTGCGCATCGCTTTTTTTTTTTTTTTTTTTTTCGTTCGCCCCGGCTCCGGCTCCCGCCTGTGCCCTCGGCCGTGCCCTCGGCCACCGGAAGTGTGCGAACTAACTACGTGCACATCACGTGCGCACCCACCTCGGTATCGACTTTGCAATCCTCGGCAACACCCTCGGCAACGCCCTCGGCAACGCCGCGCGTGCTGCGCGTGCCGCACCAAACACGGCCCATTTCCGGGGCCGCGAGGCCATGCCAGCGCCATCAGCAACAGACCTGGTCTCTCAACAACAACAATTGTCTTTATCCTTCGTCCGCTCTCGCGGCATTCGCTCCTTCTACACACCCCAGGCACCACCGCGTCGTCCACCGCAAAGCCCCGCCCAGTGCCCCGCCCAGCGCCTCGCTCAGTGCCGCCAGCTTTCCCCACCTCGAAGCTAGCAGATAGACGTGCCAGATGTCCGACTCCAGCTTCGACGACGACGACGACGATATGTTGCTTTTGCAGCTCGTGGGGGCCGTGCCGCCCCCGCCCCCGCACCAGCCCGCGCCGTTGCCGCCGCGTGCGGCCGCAGACGCCCCGGCCGACGATCCACAGGCGCAGTTGTTCCGGGCACAGGGCGAGATCGCCATCTTGCGGGCGCAGCTAGAGACGCTCCAGGCCCAGCGGGCCCACGAGTCCGCCAAGATCAGCGCCGACGCGCAGAGCGCGCAGGCAGCGGCGCAGGAGCACGTGGCACTCCTCAAGCAAACGGTCGACAAGCTCGAGGACGAAAAGAGGTTCCTCGGCAACGAGGTCCGGTCGCTCGCCGCGGTGAAACGTCGCAAGGTCCCGGCGGTAGCGGTGCCGGTTGCCGAGGGCGCCGAGGGCGCCGAAGGCGGTGCCGAGACGCTCGGCACGCCGGACATGGGCCCCGCAGCACCTGCCCTCCAGACACACGCACTCGCCATGGCGCCGCGGATCCAGTTGCAGGACGACTGGGCGCAGCTCTGCCACCACTTGTGGCGCTGCACGATCTGCGGGGCCGACCGCACGTCGATGGCGTTTCTCTCGCGGATCTGCTTTGAGCACGCGCTCGCGCCGGCGGGCGCGCTCGAGGTGCCTGCGAACACGCCGTTCCTGGCGTGCCTCTGGGAGGCGCTCTTGGTGCTCAGGCACTTGCGCTTGGACGCGCTTGTGCGGCGCGTGTGCGAGCTTGTGCTTGCCTTGGTGGACACGCTCTTGCAGCGCCACGAGCAAGGGGCGCAGGGCGCCCTCGTCGCAGTGCCTTTTCTTCTATCTATCGTACACGCGGCGGCGAGCTTCAAGCCTGCTGCGGTCACGGAAAAGCTGGCGAAACTCCTCGTGGCGGCGTGCAGCCTGATCCTGCAGAGGTTTGTGTGCGTGCTCCGTCAGAACGACGAGGACGACGAGACGTTTGCGGGGCAGGGCGCCGTGCCGTACCAACACCGGCTCTTCGAGAACCTCATTCTTCTCTTGGCCTTCGACGTGCTTGAGGCGGCGGTGGTCATCTCGACACAATTCGGGAATGGCTTCTGCCGCTCGTTGTGGGACGACGGGGTCGTTGCGCGCGGGCTCATGCAGCAGATCTTGCCCGAGAACACCGAGCGTTTTGTGTCCTCGGCGCAGATCAACTTGGTCTCGAGCTTCGTCGAAATCATGTCTGCGTCGGTCGGCGAGGGCCATTTTGCCACCTCTGATGACGAGCTCAACCGGCTCTTGGTCAAGTCCTTGCTCAAGGTCTTCATTATCGATATCGGCATCAAGGAGGACTTCATGTTTTATGGCCTCAACCGAGTGTTGGGCAATAACCACGACTTGGCGAAGATCAGCCAGGCCGTCCCGGCGCAGCCCGAGAAGTTCTTCAACAAGTCGCTTGTTTCCATCCCTTACCCAGTGGAGGCAGAGAAGCTAGATTCCAGAGAGAAGTTCCGCATCGCGGCCCAGCACGACTGCCATTTACTTACGCTCCGGGTGCGCATTGTGATGTTGTTGGAGGCCATCGTGGTGTCAGAGAGAATGGATCTTCTCAATCTGAAGGAAAACCTCAAGTCTATCGTCCGAATCATCGGCTACGAGCAAAACCAGATCATCCACCAGCCCCGCGCCAAGCTGATCCACATGAGGCTCACAATAATTGGTGTGTTTGTGCGAATACTATTCTACATCATCGAAGAGCAAAGGAACATAAACACGTTGATATATCCTGAAACCCTATACGAGATATTTGTTGTGCTCCTGCGAATAGCCTTCGCCTCAGACTCACTTGCGTTCGAGGCTCAAGAGCTTTTGTCGCAAATCAGAGCAAGGGGCTTTACAGAACTTGGGGTTTTCAACGACGTGTGCGAGTCTCGCAGCAGGGAAATGGCCCACTTTGACCTGTTTCACTCCAGCCCTGAAAAGCATCTCATGTTGGCGGGAATCGAAGGCGACTTTGCCAACGGACTCGAGTTTCCCTATGAGCTGGACACCATAGAGATTGCACGTGAAATATTGAGCGTGTGCGTGAACCACGACGAGGCTGACAACTTGTACTACAACATGAACAAAGAGACGCAGTGATTGGCAAATTCGAGGTGGGCATGAACAGGACAGTGTAACTAGTCTATATAGGGCATTAAATGAATAGGAAAAAAAAACAAAACAAAACCTCAATTTGTCCTCCCAAGATCCTTTCAAAGCGTATCAGAGGGTCAAACTGCGAGGAATCTCAATGCGCCACTGGTGTCCCACCCCCAGGTGAACCCATAGTGGCTCACATCGCATATTCGACGACACCAGGCAAAAAAAGAAAAAAAAAAACAGTCCCGAAAATTCCATTGTATTCGAGGCGACTCTACAAGTGTGTCTCAGACACATGGGGCTCAGTTCACCAACACGGGCGAAACAGAATTGTTGCAGATGTATGATGTATTAATTACACTAGGGATGAACGTTATAAGAAAGACACTTAAGCGGACTCAGACTTGATGGAGGTCTGGAAACCGTTGTTGAATCTTCTGGAGACGTGCTTCAAGTAAGACATTCTACCGGTACCGGTGGTGTGTCTTCTCTTGGCCTTCAAAGCCCAGTTGTGAGATCTCAACTTAGCAGCTGGGTAGCCGCAAGAAGAACAGGTCTTCTTTTGAGCGTGGAACGAACGACGGCCACATCTCTTACACAAAACGTGAGACTTGTTGTGTCTCTTTCCCATAGATGGTGTACCCTCTGAATATCGTTAGTAAATGTAGACTTTAGGACTAATGAGACATGGACTTGGGTGATGGCCACTGTCGGCAAAATGCTCGGCAGCAAAAGAGTACCCCGGACACATGGACCGGGAAAACGTGTCTCGACATCACAGCTGGACGTTGTTGCCTGAAAATCCCATTGAATATCAACACCTTGTGTTTTTGGAAGAAGCTTTTGCGATGGGTCATCTATAAAAAAAGATTGAAGCAGCCTAGCATAAGGCCCAAAGACACAATCGTTGTCGGGCAGTCCATGCCGGTTGTGTCCGCAGAAAGGGCGGGACAAAAAATGAAGGGTTTTTACATACTACCCATTTTGACTGTTGTTTATTGATAAAGATGCAAGAAAGTGTATTGAAAAAATCTCAAGGTAACTAAAGACCTGTGCGACACTGGGAAAAATTTGTCTGGTTCTGCATGAAAAAAGCGAGAACGCGCACGTGACAAAATAGGGCACAAGCCCTAATGAGAATGAGGCTTGTTTTGCGTGAACATTGCTGTACACGACGATAATGAAGAATTTCAAGCTGTGGAAAGAGTTTCGCGAGTTTCAAAGGTGCAAAAATTCCGGACAAAAGTTTGCGCAAGCCCGGAATCGAACCGGGGGCCCAACGATGGCAACGTTGGATTTTACCACTAAACCACTTGCGCTTCTTCCTTGCTCTTTGTTTGAGCGGGTGAGACACATAGAGACAGAAGGAAAATATCATATGATTTCTGCATTAATTGTTTTCACCTAATAGTTCATTAGCAGTTGCCGTCTTCTTGCACCACCTCTAAGAGGTTGACCGAATTTTTTTCTTAATGTTTCTGCAATTGTAGCCGTGTTATTTTTATTTTGGGCATGAGGTAGAGCATAAAAGACCACTGCTCCCTTTGAAAAAATTATTGCTAGTATGGTCATTGATGTATGAATCTACTCTTTGGTGAATGTGATTGCGTGCCTAGATTTTTGATAAACTGTTTGAGAAGCCCCTACAATTCCATAAGAACATAGGTCAGTTTGACAAGTATGTCGTATGTGATGAGGAAAAAACTTCTGTCTCATTGAGTCACTTGGCTCATTTTTCATGGGGCAATCTTTGGGGCGTACGAGATACATCAATAACTCTTACCGCGACTTGAAGATATAAGTTAGCCACAGTTCCAGAAGTACTAAGCATTCGGGAAACCCCGTTGGCCAAATGGCGATAATGTTGCATACCCAAAAAAAAGATTCGAGTCTCAATTGGGTGGTGCTAGTGATCAGTGTTTGTGAGTCTGATTTTCAAGGTTACTCTTGAAATCTTTTGACTGGCTAATCTAATTGTTCCTTTCATCTTTCCAGAGCTTCAAAACGTTATTTTTCAATGGGAAAAAAATCACGGACTTATTGAATCAGTTGATGCATTGATCATCCGTGAGGTGTTCTCACCTTATTTTCAAATATGTTATACATGAATAAGCTCGTTGCCTATAATTTTATTATATATTGCAATGGTGAATTCACTGACGTTCAACCTTTTCTTCTGCTGTTTGATCTTGAGTTCGAAAACAATGGAGTGCAAAAAAGAAACAATGAAATGAAAATATAACAATTACAAAAGGCGTGAAATATTTTTGATTGTATTGGCCTTCCGGAAAGTTTTTTTTTTGATTCTGGCCAAGGTTTTCGAAGAAGTAGCCAAAAGCTTTGAGTTTGCAATTCTTCAGTGTTTGTGTCACCATTATGCAGCATTTTTAAAATGCTGCGACTGCAAAAGCAAATTTTTCCCCCATACAAGACTCATGTTTTATTGTCTTCATATCAATTTTGGGCAAAAGGGTGGTGTATTTTGCTTCGAGACGAAGTGGTTTTTTGTATCGGGAAACATGTATTTGTTTTGAGTGTCATCAAAATGTTTATATTTAGCGAGCTCATTGCCCATGAATGCGGTATGTCGGTAGACATCAATTGCACAACATAAAGTATATCATACTTATATTGTGAAATAACAAATTAAGCACAATCCACTGGGGGAGCAAAAAAACAGTTTATTTATATATGTTGAGTGAATTCCTTGTCACCGGACATTTGAATTTCTTTCTATTGGAAGTATCCAGTCAAAAACGCTTGAACCAGTTAACCGCGGGCACTTCAATTCAAGACTTCGAAGCATTTAAACACCAACCCCATCAATCTTAACTCAAAATGTCGTCTAATATCGCTCTAACTAACAGAGAAGAAATCATTCACACTGCAAAGTCTTTGACCCCCCAGGAACTTGCGCGAGGCGCCCACGTGGTAGTAGGCAAACAAACAGGCATTTTCACAATGACCAGAAGCCACTTTCTTCAAGCTTTAAGTGTTCGGGGACCATCAATTCCACCCAACCAGCTCTTTGATTTCCCGCTTTCTGCTGATGGCTCTTCTTCAGTCCTTAAATTCACACCCTCAACACCTACACACTCGGAACTGATTCTTGTATGTCACGAGCGCAGAAAGCGGCACAAAAAGAGAAGAAGACAACCAAAGAAAATTGCATCTCTTTTCAAGAGCCGCGTGGTTTCGGCTGTTGACGACAGCGACTACGGGGCGTCACCAGCATTTCAGTATTGCGTGGAAAACTATCTTATGAGACAGCACCAAGCGGATAAACACTACAGCACGCGTCCTCCATATGGAAAGAACGCATGTGAGGATGAGAGCCTCTGGGACAAGTGGCGTGGCATAGTTTATAAGGTTAGCTGCGGAAGAAAGCATTGTATGCTTCAGTACTCATTTATTGCCCCAGGAACCACTTTGCGCCAGACAAAGTCTTGGAAAGGTGAATGGCTTGATCTCCGGGGAAGCAGAGTTGCAGTGAAAAGTGGCATTTCAGCGAGTGCCGGCCCCCCTAGCTTTAGGTTGTTGTTTGACAATGCGCTCGAAAGGCTAGCTAACATAAGCCAGCAAAAGAAGTTTACAGGGCATTTTGATGGAGAACCATCCATCTATAGCCCTTCTTTACATCACTCCAGACTCCCTACCTTTCTGGGGATACTAGCCAAGTTTTCAGCATGGCATGCCGAGGCAGAGGATTTATCGTCCAGCTACCACTGCGCTACCTCCAATTATGAGAATACGAAGGTGGACAACGTGACTTTACTTTTGGAATCGTTGAATCGAGTGCCTGGCGATGATAAAAATCCCAACGACAAAGATGGAGTGATGACAGACGCCATCGGCGAGCCACCTATAGATTCTCCTGGTGCGACTGATCGAAGTATTTTACAAAACTTCTTGACTCTTCACAAGATTTCCCGCTCTAGTGCTATCACGGAGACTAATTCTTCGAGATCGACTGGAGAAACTGTGGGGAGTCTCCCAGAGACGGTTCCCAAGCCTGGGACGCCTAGTATTGGGTATTGCTTGGGGGCTTTGGATGGCGAGCATCTAGGAGATGACCAAAGCATTCATTCGAAATACTCTGGGGACTATACCTATGCTGCTTGGCAGCGCCAATTGGCCCAAGAAGCACAGGAAAGCTGCGACCTATATTATATGAGCAGCAATGATGACAGCTCCTACAATGAATGGAAGAAGCCGAGGTCATATGCGACTATTCTACAGCCCATCTCCGTGGTGAAAAGCTCACCGCCTTCTTCGTGGCTTCTTGACTTGGAGGCAGCGCAGAACAGCCCCGTCAGGAGCGACACCTCCCCGCTCTACTCCAAGCCAGAAAATCAAGATGTTTTGGAGGAGCCTTCGGGTCGATATCTACAGAGGATGTTCAAGGCACTTCTGCTCAAGAAAAAGCAACAGACGTAGGTTGGGTTTGAGATGGGTGCATGTAACAATGTATAGAGCGCCAACAGTGGGTACCTTTATTGAGTGCCAGAAAACACTGATTGCCACCAATGAACAAGTCCCAGCCAGTGATGTGAGAGTGCAGCGAGGCTGTCGCAATGTCGGAGCTGTTCCTTCTCGCAACTAGACACTTATTGAGATTGCAGGACAAAAGTTTCGGGCACACTCCGGACCTGGGGCTCGTTCAGACGCATCCTGGGTCGTTCTTCCGCATGGATGCAGAATCGGAAAAACACAAGGCAAGATCTGGCAGCACACCTTATAGAAGGGCTGGCGCTGATTGAAATGTGACTCTCAGGGCACAGGTCTATCGCGGAGCCACGAAAGAAGAAAGATGGAGAAACAAGAAAGGCCCTGTATCACTAGTGAGAAAGGAGGATGGCCGAGCATCGGAGAGAAACAGTCGTGGAAACACGAACCCATGCTCGACACAGCCACGTGGAAGTGCACGAGTGCATACTTGAATCTGCGGTTTGATGCTGTGATGGCAGAAATCTAGTAATCACTAGAAAACGTGAGCACGCCAGAAAACTCAACCAAGAGATGCGAGGATCCCCCAAGTTCAGCATGTGAGACCAGCGAGTCAGATGCCCCAGAGAAGGGAAGGGTGCTGGGTCTCGATGTTGAGTCGAAATATGGAAGATCCGGGGGCCTTGTCAGCTTCAGGCCACCGGTGAGGCGGTGACCGGTTCCGCGTTCCCCCCCGTGCGCGTGCTCTCAATTCCACCCACCAAGCTGACCAACAACTACCCCTCGGAATCCTTTTTGTTTGGCTTTTTTTTGGGGTTTTTTTTTGCAGCATCCCGTATTCGGAGCACATCCACAGCAGGGACGCGGACCGCCCAAAGGACATGCCCGGACCCGCCGCTTGACGACATACAACAGAGCCAGAACGGCGCCCCGCCCGTCGTCACGTGACGCGCCGTTCCCGTCTTTTGGCGGTGCGCGCGACGCGCGGCCGCACACGCGTTGTTTGTTGACAAAACGGCTCCCGCGTTCCGAGCGACCGTGTCAGGGGCCTCGCACCCGCCGGCGCCTTTGTACCTGCCCCCATTCTGCAACCTCTTCCCTTCTTTCTCCTTCATCAGCGTGCTCTTTTGCTTTCACCACATTTCTTTTTTTTTTTAATAATTATTATCATTATCACTCGGCTTCACCAGTCTCGAGTGTCTCGCTTACGAATATACCAGCGGCATCGTTCAGAGCATCCACTGCCATGTCCAGCCTCCAGTTCCCGCCATCTTCTCCGGTGCTAGATGGGCCCGAGACTTTGGGCGATCCATTCAAGGGCAGGGAGCCGCCCCAAAACCAAGTTGAGTATCCCACGCCCAACCCGTCCTCGACCATCGGCCGGCTGTCGTCGCCCGCGAGATACGAGGCGCCCGCCACAGGCGCCGGGTACCGGCAAGTCACACGTCCCGGCGGCAATGAGCGTGACACGCACGGGCTGCCCCGCAAACGCGTGCACTTCCTGGCCCCCGGGCCGGTGCCCAGACAGGCGCGTGCCGCCGTGGGCAGCTCGCCCGTGCGGCTGGCGCCGGCCGCGGGCAGCAGGGACTTTGCCATTGTGGATCCCCGCACACTGGTGTTGCGCGTGCCGCTTCTCGCCGACCGCACCAGCGTCTCCATCGGCCGTAGCTCCCGCAGCTGCGACTTCCACTTTGGCGGCGCGGGGAGACCCGCCGACAAGAGCATCAGCCGCTGCCACGTGACAATCGAGTACCCCGACGAGCAGATGGTGCTCCGGTGCGCGGGCTACAACGGGTTGGGCATGATTGTCCCGCGTGCGTGTCTCGTCCGCAAGCTTGCGCCGAACGCGTTCGAGCTCGTCGAGACTTCCGCGCCGCTCCGTGCGCAGAACGTTGGCAGGTCCGTGCGCTTGGACCACCGGCACACAGAGTTCCACGTGGCCCGAGGCGAGTCCGTGCACATGCCGCGGCTCTCCAACGTGCTCTTGCAGATCGGGACGCACGTGCTTCTAGTGAACCCCGACGGCTGCGACGAGGAGCTCACTGACGAGGAGACCACGGAGGTGGTGCCCTCGGGGGCGCCCACGGGGGCGCCCACAGAGGTCGTGCCCGCAAAGACGCCACAGCTGCCTCAACGGGCCTTGGCCCCGCGTGTGCCCACCCTCGGGCCCACGCTGCAGGTACTCACCCCGGCAGTGGCAACGCCGCCCAGCGGCCCCCACACGCCCCGGAAATTGGTGCATCACAGCACTGTGTCTGAGGAGCCCACGCCCAGCAGGCCGAAAAAGACCGCCGCCGAAAAGGAAAGCCTGTCTGAGCACTCGCTCCCATCCAGCCAGGTGCTGACAGCACCTCTTTCCAGCAGATCGCCGAACATTCCCACCGCGGCCCCATGGCGCAAGAGGGCGCAAAGCGAAGAGCCCCAGGGCTCGGCAAAGAAGCCCAAGCGCGTGCAGGAGCACGACGTCCACGGGCGGCTTATCATTGTGGATCAGTGTCTCGAGGGCGTGACGAACATTGGCGAGATTGAGAACATCCTCGTCAACCACTTGGCGTTCTCGCGGCTCTCGTCCACGCCGGCGTCGTTCTTGAACACCATTCTGGCCGTGGTGGCCAAGCTCACGCTTCAGCAGCTCCGTGTGGTGCTCCACAAGGCTAGCTGCATCGGTGTGATTTACAGACAGGGCAAGGACGCGGCAGGCAAGCCGTTGGAGGAGGAGTACTACTACATGCCCGAGAAGGACCGCGACCCGGAAAGAAACAGGTTGGTGTCGTCTGTGCGCGGCCACGGGGGCTTGCGGGCATGCAGAAAGACCCACAAGCAGTACTACTGGAAGAAGCCTGCGCCGATGAAGAAGTAGCCATGCGGGGGGTTGAGTGCAAGCGGGCGCGCTGCGGGGATACACGGATATAGAAATAAAATGACTTACGCTGCGGTTCTGGCTCGCTTTGACGCCTGGCGCAGGGTCCCTGGCCTCTTGCCTGCGCGGCCAAGCGAGGCGTCTACCTGGGGCTCCTTTTCACCGGGCCTGGGCACCACCTCCGCGTTCTCTGACTTCACGGCCAGTGTATGCGATGCTGGCGGCGGCGGCGCCGCCGCCGCCGCCGCGAGCACGATCTCGTGCCTGACAGCCGCCCCGTCCACCTGGTTGACGCCGTTGTTCAAGTCCGAGAGATCTGCGGCAAACATCACCAGCTGGGCCCAGCCCGCGTACTCCCCAAACAACAGCCGGAGGTGGCCGCGGACCTGGTGGTACGCCTTCGGGCCCATTGTCTTGGCCCCGCGGAAGCTGTAGTCACGCACGGCAATCTGCAACACGTGAGTGTCCACGGGGACCACGTCGTGCTTGTCGAGCGCCATGAGGCAGATGCAGTCGGCGACTTTCGGGCCCACGCCCGAGAGTTGGAGCAAGAACGCGTGCGCGTCCTCGTACGGCGCGTGCCTGAGCGCATAGAGCGCGTCCAAGGACACGTCTGGCCGTGCCAGGTCGACGAACATCCGCGCGGTCTGGTGGATGTACCGTGCCCTGTACCCGAAGCCGAGCTCGCGCAAGCGTGCTTCGACGCCGTCTTGCGCAAGCACGGCCGGCCCCGGGAACGCGTGGTAGCGCACGCCGCCGTGCTCGTTGAGGTACGCGCCGTACTCGGCGCACAACGCGTCGCACATCTTCAGGATGCGCTTGACGTTGTTGTTGCTGGAGCAGATGAACAGCACGACGGTCTCCCAGGGCTCCTGTCGGAGCATGCGGATGCCGGGGAAGCTGCCGAACGACGCGGTGCCCTGCGGCCGGGAGTGCCGTGCCGCCACGGCCGCCCACGAGGCGTAGAGGTCCGCAAGCCGCACGTTTAAGTTGAAGTAGTCTGCGACAAAGTGCGCGGCGGGCCGCGGTGGTGGCGCGTCCTCGCGCTTGATTGCCGGCAATACCGACGCGTAGCGGAGGCACGTGGCGTCCTGCTGGAGAAGGACGATCTGGTCCTGCGCGGCGAAGCTCCACACGTTGTTGACGTTTTTCCATCGGAACGCCTGGCCGCACCGGAGCACGCGGGCGAGCGAGAGCTCGGCGGGCGCCAAGGGCATCGACTGCCAGACAATGTCCGTCATTGTGCAGGCGTGCAGGTGTGTTTGTGTGTGTGTGTGTGTGTTTGTTTTCGCCAGCTGCCAGCGTGCGACGCCAGAGTCGAAGGAAGAAACGGGTATGCGGTGATGGAGAGGGCGAGCGATGCCGGCGATGCGCCGTGTCGCGGAAATCGCCTAATGCGGTAGTGTAATTGGCGTGCAGGGCGGCGCGCCGCGATTCACTCTGCTCTGGGTTTAACCTTGGGCGGCGCCCGGGCCGTGAACTCCCTCGCAAACATTCACAATTGGCACGGCGGCGTCGTTTTCGAAAATGGAGGAGGCGTGCCCAGTATGCGCCAGGAGCGTCCCGGCGCGGTTGCTCGAGCGGCACGTGAACTCGTGCTTGGATACGCTCGAGGTCGAAGTTCCAGAGCAAGCGCCCCCCAGGCACCTGAGCCCAGCAGCTACCCAGGACACCGAGCCCCGGTCGCAGGATTTGTTTGCGGCCCTCGGGTTGAAGGCCGACTCGCGGCGGCCGGCGGCGGCAGACAGAGCCAAGAAGGGCAGCGCCACGTTGACGGGCATCCTTCTTGCCGAGAAACGGTTGAAAAGACGACAGGAGGAGCTCGAGGATCGGATCAGGACAAAGCAGGCGAGACGCGGCGGCCCCGCTCCAGCGCCCGGGGGCGCGTGTTTGCCAGCAGGCAGCCCCGTCGCGGGCCAGGGCGAGCCCCCCACGACGCAAGAACCTGCGGCCCGCAACGAGTGCGGCGATACAATGACATCTGTCCCCGCCTCGCTGCAGCCGGCCCACACGTTGCTCTTGCCGGGCCCGGAAAGTGCCGATATGGCCAGGCAGAAGTGGAAGCATGAGTACATGCAGCTCAAGCGCGAGGCAGACCTTCCCTTGGCGCAAAGACTACGGCCCAAGTCGCTCAGCGACTTCTATGGCCAGGAGAAGCTTGTTGGGCCGAACGGCATCTTGCGCAACCTCGTCGAGGCCGGCCAGATCCCCTCGCTCATCTTGTGGGGAGTGCCCGGCGTGGGCAAGACGTCTCTTGCCCGCATCATCTCTCAGTCTTCCAATCACAAGTTTGTCGAACTCTCCGGCTCAGACAGCAACGCCAAACGGCTAAAGGAGGCGTTCGACAATGCGCAGAACGAACGGCTGTTGACAGGACAGAAAACCATCTTGTTCTTGGACGAGATCCACCGGTTCAACAAGGCCGTGCAGGATCTCCTCCTCCCGGTCATCGAAAGGGGCACCGTGACCGTGATTGGCGCAACCACAGAAAACCCGTCCTTTACGTTGAACAACGCGTTGCTTTCGCGAATGCACACCTTTGTTTTGGAGCCGCTTCCCCACGACGCACTTGTGAGGATACTCAACAAAGGTCTTTTGTTGGTTAACAGGACGAGAAAACTAGTCCACGGGCTCCACCTCATAGCCATGAACAAGGAAAGCGTGGACTACGTCGCCACCTTGAGCGCAGGAGACTCGCGCGTGGCCCTCAATATCCTAGAATCGGTCAATGCATACTTGTCGGGCTTGCAGTTCAAAGCAATCCACAAGACGGATCCTGATCTCGAAAAAATAGAAGTCCCGGCTGAAGTCGGCGTGGTGCAGGTCACGCTTGAAAAGTTGAAGCCGCTCCTCAGCACGCGCAACTTTCAACAAATGTACGACAAGACCGGCGATAACCACTATGACACGATAAGTGCATTCCACAAGTCTGTACGTGGCTCCAATGCCGATGCTGCCATGTTCTACTTGGTGAAAATGCTTCGTGGAGGCGAAGATCCTCTTTTTATAGCTCGAAGAATGATCGTCATAGCAAGTGAAGACGTGGGGCTTCGTGATTCCTCGTGCCTTCCTTTTGCAATAGCGACGATGGAGGCAATTCAATTCGTTGGCATGCCTGAGGGAGAAATTGTGCTAGCGCACTGTGCCGTGAAGTTGGCGCGTGCGCCAAAATCAACCAAGTCTTATAAAGCCTTGCGCAAGGCACAGGGTATATTGGCGGAAAACCCTGAGATCGGAAGATTGCCAATTCCTTTGCACTTGAGAAATGCGCCGACAAAGCTAATGAAAGAACTTGGATATGGGGACGCTTATAAATACAACCCAAACTTTAGTCATGGTGTTGTGAAGCAGGAATACCTTCCCCCAGAAATTCGTGATATGAAGTTAGTCGGTGATTTGCACTTAGGATCGTCACTCGACGATGATGCTGATACTCTTGAGTATCAGGTGGCAAATAAGGAAGAAGACGATTATCAGAATTTCAAAGATCTTCGCATCAAAGAACTGAGTCAAAGCTTTGTCAGACGGAAGAATCAGACGAAGCAACGCAATGCATCAGACCGTTTGGGAATATTGTCCTCGCCAGTTGAAAGACTAGCTAGTTACGATGAGAATTTGAGCAGAGAAGACCAGCCAGAGTATTTTGACGGGACAGAAGAGTTTTTGGAGGGCAGCGATAGAGAAGCTCCAGATATCGTGGAATGCTCATATGACGACTTTTTGAAAGATATTTAACTGGTGCCCTCGACTTGGTATTGTTTCCTACAAAAGCGCCACCACCAGCAAGAATCTGCCTCAGAAGGTTCAATTTTCTCGGCTCTACATTACCTAACGGTTAGCAATTCCAGGAACTGCTGTATGGGAATCGCTGAAAACACTGTTTCTGTCATTTTTCTTTCCAGCGCAACGTTCTCCATATGGATCATTGTATGGGTATGTATACTCCCTTTGCCCTTCTTCACAGAGTTGACTTGGCCAGCTGATAGTTTGAGATCTAGGTCTCTGGTCAGGGTCAGCAGTAGTCTGTACCTTACGATTTGCAAGAAGGATCAACCCCAAGAAGAAATAACAAACCCATATCACGACAAAAGCTGTGGCGATGAAAAATTCCGTCCATAACGCCTTTTTTTGAGTTTTAACAATCTTTTGAACCACAAAAACAATATGTTCCGCCATACGCAGCAGCAAAGCTGAAACATCCGTGGTTGAGTTTCTAAAGACTTCCTCCATGTATGATATTTCGAGTGAAGGTCCCTCAAAAGCGGTGTTTGTTTCTAGCCATTGCAAGCCTTTTTCAACTGCCTCCACTTTACGTCCAACAGTACAATAAATGATCGTGCGGAGCGGCGATGCGAGAAATGAGGAACCAAAGACAAAATTGAGTGTATCATTCACCGAAGCTTGGAAAGAATCGATTTCATGAAGAATCGTGGATGTGGCGTTGTGGACAGAAGAGACTAAAGTCTCGTTAGCCTCGTCAATAGCGCCGTTCAATGAAGTTTGAGCGTCGCCTAAGTGTTGAGCGAACTTGCCAGCGATGCTTTCTTTCGATTGAAAATACACCCTGTTCTCTGCCAGGACGTGTTTCAAGACCTTAGCAGTTTGATTTAGGATTATAAACTGGACAAGGACCACAAGCCAACCCAATAAACCCACCAAGATGCACATTCTTAAATTGTTTGTGCTAAGATACGCGTATAGCCAACGCACCTCAGGGTTCCATTTACTTGTGAGGGCTGCCATGAAACCTTGCTCATAGAGGGCAATATTGTTTCCAATCTCGATGGGATTGTCTATTCCTGCGAGGGTTTTGTACAACCGAGACCGTTTCTTCATTCGGAAGTACGATAAGACCCACATCATGATGGCATATAGAACGATGCCAATACATAATGCAAGGACAATATAGTCAGACAAGGCCTTTGTAGCGGTCATCGCTGAGCTCAACACAGATTCATAGACATCGCACAACCCCAGAGCGGGATCAGGCTTTTCTAGTGTAATTGCGGTAACCTGCTTCACCACTAGATCTTTTGCCACAATGAACTGTGTTGCCTCTAGCGCCAGGACAGACTCGTTGAGCCTGAAATTGAATGACGAGTTCGCAAAACTTGTGCCAAGGCGCATGACGGGATACGTAATCAATGACGACACGTTTGAGAGGACATCCTCAAAGTCGGGTATGTTGTTGGCCAAATCATCGATATCCGCGATCCAGGTTGTTGGAATCGTGATGTTTGATAACGAAGACACCGTCAAATTCACAGAATTGACGTTGCTGGCAAGGCTCGACGAGTCCGAGGATGTGAAGAGCGACTCGACGGCACTCACAGCTATGGTGACAGTGTTTATCACCGACGATAAGCCAGCGAGCGCCGAGTTGAATTCCTGCAAGACTGTGCTAATTGCGAGTTGAAGAAACCCGGCAATCTCTTCCAAAATGTCGGAGACTAGTCCCAAGACGCCACGAACCAATGCGGTTAGTAGACAGGTCAACGTGCCCAAATACAACTCCAAAAGAAGCGCAATGATTCCCTTTGCCACTGCTGCTACTAAGAGCACCAGCTTTTTCATGAGGGTGTGGAAGTTATCTGCTAAGGTCTGTATGACCAGTGCAGTGATGCGAGACATTTGGGTTGGTGCATGCTCCATTTCGTTCGCGAGTGCTTCTAGCTGGTGGCAGAGGGGCATACTGGAGTCGCTCACTGCCGCGATCATGGCGATCAAGGCGGTGGAGAAAAAGTAAGTTTTGAGAGTCGCTAGTGCCAACACAAGCACTGTGTGGTTAAGCCATGCTTGCAGAAGAGTCTCTGCTAGGTTCAAGTACTGGCGCATGACAGCGGTGGCACGCACAAGACTGCAAGCAAAGAAGACTAAAGGGTAGAATCAAGTTCTTACGATGTGAACTATCAGTGGAGAGTTCAGAAAGAAGGTAGTGATTTGGAACGACAGGCGAAAGAATGGGGGAATCCGTCGAGCCCGCTTGATGCGTGCGGTCCTGCGCAGCCATGATTCAAGTGTGTTTCGAATCTGTCTGGGGCCGAAACATCCAAACAAGAGTGCCCAAATCATGCGGGTCTGTGAGTCTCGAGAGCCAGTGAATCAGCCTTTGCAATTCCAGATAATGGACATGTGGGTTTATGTGGTTCCATAGCAGGTGCCTTGGAAGTGGAAGCCTAGGCTCACCGCGGGCGATACCTACAGATTGCGATTTCAAAAATGGCCCAGTCGAATATACAAAAACAAAATAAAACAAAATAAAACAAAATAAAACAAAATAAAACAAAATAAAACAAAACGAAACGAAACAAAACGAAACAAGTCAATTCAAATAAAAACAAAACAAATCAAAACAGAATACAACACGAATGGGCACACGGGATGCTGGAAACCCCAACGAAACGGCCACCGGGGACAGGAGGCACATTGGTGACATGTTTTGCACCCACTGAGCCCTGTGGTTCACGGAGTGCACACAGCGTGGTCTCGTGCAATGCGGCACGACGGCGCAGAAAAACAACAACGAAACCCGCACGGCTCAAGCCATTTAGCGTTTACTGAAACACCACCCCCCACAAAAATGGCCCAGGAAGCGAAAGAGGAAACGTCCGAAACACACATCAACTTGAAGGTCAGCGACGGCGCGGGCGAGATTTTCTTCAAGATCAAACGAACCACGCCCATGAAGAGATTGATGGATGCGTTCTGCAAAAGACAGGGCCGGTCGTTGGACTCCATCAGATTCTTGGTGGACGGCACCCGGATTCATCCCGACGCGACGCCCCAGGAGATGGACTTGGAGGACGGCGATGTCATCGAGGCCCACAGAGAGCAGACTGGCGGGTGCATGTAAGATACGCAAATACACGTGATAGACTGTTTTGGACTGTAGCAACACAACAAGACGGGCATGAGGCTGTGGGCCTCATGCCCGCCGCCGGCGCCCCCGGAGGTTCTGCAGGCGCGTGTGTTTTCTGGTGGGTTAGCGAAGTGTAGCTATATTAGCCACATACATATAATACAGTATTGAACACGGAACTTAGCCAAGCATGTCCTTGGGCAAAGGCTCATTTCCCTTTCCTATTCCCCTTGCTTGGATTTCTTCTACTGGCTAATTTGGCATCTACGGCACCTTCTTCATTTGCAATGTCTGCGCCATGGGGGGCCTGGGAGTCAAATTGTTTGCCGATCTATAGCCTTTTGTGCTTGCCACTACCAGTCCACAACCCCAGTGGGACACGCCCCTCCATTCGAATTGCTCCCAGACAAGATGCGTTGGAGAAACTCCAGCTGCGCATGAATGAATTAAACTGCGCATGCAAGCGCACAGCTTAAAGCGAAGCATCGCGCCATGCCAGCAAACGGTGCTGATATGATATCCGAGGCCAGGCGGCGGCCCCGGATTTCCGGCCGGGGCCGTGCGTGGGCCGACTCTGAAGCTCCGCGGCCGGGAGACGTCTGAAGCGCGCAGGGGCAAAAACGCGTGATGTTGGGCGAAAAGACCGGCGCCCGTGAAAAGCCTAAATTTGCAAGCACACGCCTTGTGTCCCCACAGCCAGTCGCCTTCCGGGTTCCGTCCCGGGTTCCGTTTCGGCAGCGCCTTGCCACTGCGCCAACCGCAGGCGTATCATTGTTCTAGGCCCGTGTTCGGAACAGGGCAAACCGGCGCAAGTTTCGCAACAGGTAAGCCTGGGGCGCACACCCGTGCACGCCACACCGACGACAACAAAAAAAAAGAATACCGAGGGTTGCGATTGCCCGGGCCGGCGGCGCGGGGCCGACAATCGCCGCGGGCGGTGCTAGCGTATATAAAGCGGAGCATGCTCGCACACCGAGCCCGGGGCACGCATACATTATTACTTTAGTCAGCACCGTCTGCAACACACCCACACAACAGAACGACAGAAAAAACCCACCGAAAATGTGCAGAGGATCTATTTGCGGAATTTGCAAGCACAAGTCCTGGACCGGCTGTGGCGCCCACATTCCCAGCGTCATGGACCACACCCCAAAGAGCGAGTGGTGCACCTGTGAGCCTGTGGACAGCTCCTCCAACCCAGCGTACCCACCAAAGGCTGGCACGGGCTTTGCCAAGCCTGGCCCCAAGTAAGCAGCGAATCCACAATTCTTGTTTATGGTTTTTTTTTTATGTGGGCGCCACCGCCAGGGCGCCCCGGGTATATATAGTAGGAAGAGAGAGAGAGGGTTTAGAGTTTATAGTTGATTGAAGATCGTTTAGTTTTGAGTGGAGAAGAAGAGGAGGTGGAGAGGGAGAAGAGATGGGGGAGAGGCGGGGGAGAAGTGGGGGGGGGAGAAGAAGTACGTGTGTTTTCTGTAGAACCCAGCTCGCGTACTGTGGCTACTGCTTTCCGTTGTGAGGCGCGAATCGTGTCTGGTAGACACGGTTGATTGCCCTTGAGTAGAGAGCGTTTTGCCTGTTCCCAGGCAGTCCGACGGGGCGGGGTCACGTGTCTTTCGGTGAATGTCCGAGACCCGCGGCCGTCGGCCATGCCCCGACGCGCTCATTCCAGAACCGCGACATGCATGTCAGCATGTCCGGCCTCGGGACGCCGTCGTCAGCAATGGAGCAGCGTGCCCCTGTTTCACGTTCCCCGCCTGTAGGGGGGGTTAGTGAAGCCGAAGGCAGGCCGAGAAGAATGTAGAATACACCGCCAAGCGGGCGCGTGCACATAAGCTAACCTTGCGTTTTCTTTTTTAAATGTTGTTGCGTCTGCGTGGTGAGTCGCGCCGTCTCTCCATGGCTCTCGCCCCGCGCGGCGTCAGAGAGCAGGCGACTGTGGAATTCACATCCTGCACATTGCTCAGTTTGGAAACATTGTGTGCCCCCCGGACACTGCCGTTCTATGTGCATTCCCAACGTCATTTCACCTTGCTCTACTCACCGTCAAACATCGTCACCACCCCAGCGGCCTCACTTTGGATATATCCACTGCCACACTCGCCACACAGACACAGACCTTTTTTTTTTGATCTGCTGTGCCCCTGACACGTGCCGCTGCCTCACATTCTAATTAGAACTCATAGGCAAGAGCTTTCGACCCGCTGCTGCTTTCGAAAACCGCTGCTCGTCAACACCTTAGATTTGCTAGTGCCACTCGCAGAGCTGCCGCCCGAATCCACAGCCCTTTGGTCAAAAGGAAACCGCTGGATATTCCAGAATTTGTCCCCGGGCGCTGTTTAAGTGAAGTTTGTTTCAGTTGCTACGAAAAAAAAAAAGCAACGAAAAAAAAAAAACACGGAAGAGAGAAAAAACTCCCCCGCGCCGTCTTTTGACCACATCACCTCTAAGCCGCGTACGCCACCCTCCTTTATTTCAGTCGGAGGCCGTTCGTATCTGCGCTTTGTGTTGCAAGCCCCACGCCCTCACACCCTCACACCCTCGGTATCTCACCAGAATCATAAAGCGGGCTTTTCTGGCGAATGCAGCATGAGTTTCCGCTACCCAGACTTTTTGAATGAAAACACGCCTCTGCCGCTGGCAGATGCCGGCAACGACCCTGAAAACATTGCTCCGGCCCTCGGCAGCCCCACAAACGTGCCTGCCGCCCGGGGCCTGTTTGCCTTTGGCGACAACGAGCCTGCAGTTTTCCGCAGCCCAGACTTTGCGAGCCTCTTGAACTCGAAGCTTGCGATGCTTGACGCGCCACACGGCACGGTGCCGCCCCACCAGAACGCCGTGGCGGGCCAGCCGCTTGCGGCGCCGTTTCATAAGCCGTACACCCAGCTCGATCTGGCGGGGTACGCGTTCAGCGAGACCCAGCCATTCGACGCGTTCAACTTGCCCCGTGAGCTCCAGGGCGGCATCGGGCACATCTCCTCGCGGCGGCCCAGCTACGCCGCGGAGTCGTTCACGCGCAGCGGCCCGGCGCTTGCCGCAGCGCCCGTGAACCTACCGGCGTCGTCAAACAAGAAGTCGTTGGCGTCGTTTGCCGCGGCAAACAACTTCCTGAAGAACCACGCGTACGCGGGCGACACGGGCGAGCTCCCCGACGCGTTTGCGGCGCTCGGCCTCCACTCGAACTTCTCGGACTTCCAGGCGAGGCGGCCGTCGCAGTTGGCGGAGTTCCAGCCGCAAGCTGTGCATTTCCTGGGCCACTACAACGCGCCGTACGGACTGCCTCCAATGCAGCTGTTCCCGCCGTTTGTGGGCCCGGACGCGAACGCCGGCAGAGAGCCCCGCCGCGGCAGCTTCGACGCCCACCAGCACGGCCAGATGAAGCTCGACAACAAGCTTGTGTTGAAAAACAAGCACATTCTTTCGACCGCGGAGTTGAAGGCGTTGTACGCATCCGTGGCACGATACTACCAGGACACGGCGCTCAGCCAGCAGATCTTGCGCCGGCTCAACGCGTTGTTGCGCCACGACGCGGTGATGGGCTTGATTGCGTTCATCAAGAACCTCAACAACCTCACTGTGAGCAACAAAATGATTTGCTTGGTGGCGAACAAGAACGGGAAGTTGGATCTCCTCTCTTACCCGAACAACTCCAACATCTACCTCCAGAACGGCGACATGGTGGTGGTGGACGGCGACCGCGGGAAGGACTTGGTGATGGTGTTGCAGCCGCTCGTGCTGCTCGACTTTGCGATTCTCTTTAATTTCTTGAAGAAGATTGAGCACTTGCGCTCGCTCACAATCGTTGACAGCCAGGGCAGTGCGTCGGTGAAGAACAGTCTCTGGTCCGGCACGCACCTGACCGACCTCGACGCTGCAACGATTGTAAACACACACCTGACCGACGACAACGAGTTTATTCTCAACTTGCCGACCAAGCAGGTGCTCCGCTTCGCGACGCCTAAGGAAGTGCAGAAGCTTAGCGGCAAGTTTCTTGAGGAAAAGAAAGCGTTTGTCACGTGCTTCAACAAGATCAAGGAGTTGGGTCTCGCCCACGGCTTGGCGTTGGTTAACGTGGAGTATCAGTTCGACTACAAGAAGTTGATCTTCTACTACTTTGCAAAGTTCAAGCGTGTGGATTTCCGCGACTTGATCAAGGAATTGTTCAAGATCTACAAGACGCGCATTTGGCTCTGTGCGGTCTTGCCCTACGACCAGCCCGAGCTCTACACCAAAAGCAAGGCCGGCTTTGCCGACGCCAGCTTGGCCACGGGGCGCATCCCGAAGGAGTATGACTTGTCTACGGAGCGTATCATGACGTTCTCGGTCGAGGACTTTGCTCACATTCCGTCGCCCAGCTACTTCCACCTGCGCAATATGTCTAACTTGATTGACAACTTGGAAGAAGACCTCAAAGGCAAGTTCTACGGTTTCAATATGGGCACGGGCCCACGACTGGATACCCGGCGCCGGTCCTACGTGATCCAGCCGAGCTTCGATCCGTTTGGCGAGACCCAGCAGCGCTAGATAAACTGCGTCGCAAGCAGGCCCAGAAGGTGGCGAGAAGCAATAAGAAAAGAAAAAAAAAAACTGAAGCCGAGACACGGCTGAGACAATGGCAGCTTAGAGAGCTAATGAACGATTACTGGATGTCGCCACAACAAAATGCAAAAGCAAAAGAAAATGGAGCAGCGGACACTGTCTCCGATGGCTGCGGAGTCGCAAGAAAGATTCGCGTAATAGAAACAATAGACTTTGGAACGCGGGGGGGCTGAAATCAGCAGCCGCCCGAGTAGTTGAACACACGATGTATGACACGGCAGCCAGAGCCCAGTCTACAGGCTTTTTGACTGTACCCAACGGCGAAGCACATTGCCGAACGCCCCCACTCTCTTGCTCACACACTTATAGCGCAACGTGCAGATAGAGGTGGCGAGACCACCGCCACAGTATTCATGTCCGGCATAAAGCAGACCGGCATGGAACCGACCGGCATGAGCCTTGCACATTGGGATGATGGAGACGCGGGCCCGAAATCTCGGGGTCCACGCTTCGCCAAAACACTCCCCGTATCTCTCACACACGGGTATCCAGCACAATGTATGCAGCCACCTATCTTCAGCTGAGCCTGTTCCGCCGGTATGTGCCGGACTGGATCACGACCGCAGGAATGTTTGCCTATTTCTTTTTGGTGGCAGAACACGCGATGCCGTTCAACCGGCAGTTCAAGTTGAACGACCCCACGCTCCAGCATCCGTTCGCTGTGGCGGAACGGGTGCCGGGAGTCACGTGTCTTGTTCTTGCGACGGCGTTGCCGGCGGTCGTCATTGCGGTGGTGACGTTTTCCAAGCACGCCAACACAAAGAGCCACGCGTGGCATGTGCTCCAGGTCTCGCTCTTGGGACTCGCGCTCACGGTGTCCACTGATGGTGTGGTGACAGACATTCTCAAATGCTGGGTCGGCCGGCCCCGCCCCGACTTCTTGGCCCGGTGTGGGGCTGTAGAGGGCACGCCAGAGGATGTGTTTGTCGATGTGTCTGTGTGCACGGCTCCTTTGGGACTGGCGAGGCTCGCTGACGGCATGCGGTCCACGCCCTCGGGCCACTCATCGATTTCGTTCAGTGCGTTTCTCTACTTGGCGATGTGGATCTACGGCCAATTCCAGCTTGCGCACAAGCCGCGCGACATCCACCTCCATGTGCTTGCGGCAGCACCCCTTATGCTTGCAGCGTACGTGGCCTTGTCTCGTGTGCAAGACTACAGGCACCATTTCGTGGACATATTTCTGGGCGGGCTTCTCGGCTGCGCCATTGCATACACGGTTTACCACAAGTACTTCAATCACGTGACATCGCTGCGTGCCGACGAGGTCTTGGGTGCTGAGGATGACAAGTCGTTGCCTCTTTGATACTGGTGTTCCAGAGTTTCCAGCTCGAGTGTGCACTTTGCACATGTCAAGACCGCTGCTAGCGGAGTGGCGTGGCTATGTATAAGAAAGAAGGTGCTTGTCGTCTGTGTTTCTAAGGCTCAAATATCAATTATACAGTGACGTGTGTTTCAGATGGCCCTCTGTTTGGTATGGCCCAGTATGTAGTCATTTTTTCAGGTCCCGATGCGTTGACACTGTGTCGCTGTGTTGGCCGTATTCAGAAGACAGTGAACGCGAGCCGAGTATTGGGTATCAATGAAACTTCCATGTCATTTCGCATGGCTGGGAAGTGAACAAAATATCAACATCATTCGGCCGAGCACCTTATCTCTCGCCCCTTCATATGGCACAAGCCATGGGTATTTGTATCAAAGAACCAATTTTTGTGTTGATCTGAAAAAGGCCCCGCTCGCTTGGCAAGAAAAAGTTCTGCGCCACGTTATCCCACCTCTATACATTCACAGTCTTTGTGCCCGACATCTAAGTTAGGTTCTGGAGCTCACCTGGCATCTACACCAGCATCGACTCTTTTAATCAGTATATGTATTTGTGAAGAGCTTCAAAACGACACAAGGTAGCTGCAACAAAGTGTCTGGCCGAAAAATTGATCCCGACGCCCCAACTCATGGAAATATTTGAGAAACAATACGCTATCCTTGGACTACAACTGAGCTATATTGGTACGCTTTTGCCTGGCTCGATCATGTACTACACATGCGTTTCTCATTTTCAAGTTTGCGAAAAAACTTTTTCGAAAGATCTTTGAACAAAAAAAAACATTCCAGAATGCAATCCGTTCCCAGCAGGTGGTTTACACAATGGCATCGAAAGAACTGTGCCAAGATGACTTTGCGGGCCGTGCTAATCAAAACGTACGCATATTCTGCTAGGCCTTGCTTCATTGCAAACCCGGTACTTTCCGTTCATTTCGCGAGAAACAGACTGCTAGAAATCAACCCTTTTGTGAGAATACCATACCCGCAACATCCATTTAACGCGCGAATTCATCAGCATACAATAACGAGTACATGATTGAATTGCAAAACCGAATCTGTATGAACCTCTTTACTCTTTGTATCTGTTTTGTGAGGAGTTTGACAGCAAGTTTGAAACTCTTTCCGTACATCAACCCTGATCTCGTTGTAGTCAGAAAGAAAAAAAAAACACAAACACACACACACGCACATAGGGCTTCGGAAATCATCCGCATGTTCGCCAAAACCACCCAGAGAATTTCAAAAGGTATATACTCTAGACCTCGCCATACCGATGAGCATTTCTATAGCTATAGCAGTCATGTAGTTTTCATTCTTGAGCTGCTTGGTTTATATGCGTTTCGATATACGCTTCTCTTTTGAATCTGTCAGTCTGAGTTAGGGGCAATTCTTTCAGACAGCCAAGAATCATCACTATGAAACTCCATTGCTCGGAAACTCCAACTGCTCCACGATTATCTGTGAAACTTCCCTTCGTATTCTCCTAAACGGTTTTCTAGTGACAATCCTTGGACTTCTTGTTCTCAATTCTGGTGGGCATCCTTGCCTAGCTCAGTCAAGACTGTAAACATGTTTGCCGACATACTTTTCCTGGACAACTATAGAATATCAATCCAACACCCAGGCGGTCTGTCCCAGATTATCTAGAGTTTCCGTTTGGCTTTTTGCGAAGGCTCTATCTAATATTCCTCAAGTTCGCAAATCGAGGGTGGAGAATATCCCCAGCAAGATATGAAATGAACAGTCCATATTCTGCCTTCTTTGATAGTCCTCCGACTGTATTACACCAGTCATACTTTGGCCACGCCTTGCTTCTAATTTGTCGTCTTTGGACGCTTCGGCATGGGAAGTGAGTATTCCAGTGAAATCTGTGATGCAAAAGAGATGCCATTGCTGCAGATAAAAACCAGATAGACCAGGGAGGGGTCAACGTGTGTCCAGCTTTTGTAACTCGGAGAATTTGCTGATCGTAGACTGTTATCAGAACAAGCTCTGAACGTGGGTCTGCGGCTACACCTGAATTTTCAGAGAGAAATCAATACACTTAATGAGAAGTTTTGAGATAGTGGAAGCGCACTTGCCTAGAATTCAAAAAAAAAAAAAAAAAAAGAGGAAGAGCAGCTTGGAGACACCCAGTGGCACCATCAATAGCAGAACCTAAATAAAGCTTGTTATACATATAAGGTATTGTATATATATAAGTTTGGTTGTATAGCTTATATTAGTTTAATATATTCCAGTGGATCTATTTATCAAAGTATGGTTTTCCCTGATTATAGTCCATTGTATAATAAAGTTACGTTAATATATTTTATGACAATACAAATATGGCAACCGTTTGAAGAGAATTAGCAAACTTTTGCGAGAGTATGTTCAGGTGGGAGACTGCAAAACCGAAAAACGTAAAACGTACAAAATTTTGAGGGAACACAAAAGCAAGCTCTGCCTATATAATAAGGACAAGCGCCGCGCCTGTCAGCTGGCTGAAAATCACGGCTGCAAACGTCGGGCAGCCATTTCGCGCGCGGCCCCACCGGACCCGCCCCCGTACAGTGCTTGTCACGTGACCCTGGCTTGTATGAGCACGCATGGGTCAGAGCCACAAGCTACAAAGCCAGAGCTGTGTCATCACTCGCGCACTAGACTCCGCTGAGAGAGTTGTGGTGTGCACTCTTCCCGATGGAGCCTTTCATCCGTACCCCGCCCCGTCCCCCCACGAATCTAGTTTTGACTGCCGGGGTGCGCCCATCAAACAGGACCCGCGGTTATGGGAAGTAGTGCAAAAGCGCGCCGCCGTAGTTTGGCCGCGCCATGTTTCAGGTCTCTCACGAAGCGCACCCATGAGACAAATCTGGAAACGCTCTTGCAACACCAGCTCGCCACGGGCCCTCGTCGTGGGAAAGTACTTAAGCCTGCCCGCTGGATCTGTACGCAAGTTCCACAGAGACAAATCCACATACAAACTTTGCTCGCAGCACCCGGTACCAAGACAGCCGCAGCAAAATACCAGCAGCTGCGAAAAGACACAACCGGCCGCGCACCAGGTAATATTACCCCAATACGGCCCCCAGTCAGGCCCCTTTTGGAGAAAAAAACCACCATGACTTGCCTGCTTGGCTTGCCGCAGAGAATCCGGCGCGATGCTACTGTTCCCACCACGGTGGTGGTGGTCACGCAGGCGGCTTCTAATACAGCAAGCCCCGCGTCTCCCCAGGCGGACTCCGAATACGAGCTGACCATCACGATCCTCAAGACTGTCACCGCAGGCCCCGAGCCTGGCGCCGCGAAATCAACCCGCTTCTCCAGGCTGGATCTGACTCGCACGAGTGCTCAGGTGGCGCTGGGTATGGCCGCCCTGGGGGCTCTCTCTGTTTCCACCAGTGCGCTTGCTAGTCAAGCAACGCTGGCTTCCGTGTCGCTGGGCGCCATCTCGCTGAAAGCAACGGCCGCCAATCTCGCACTGCCCACAAGCATCTCACTGTTGCTCAGCCCGAGCCTGCTGTCAAGCACGCGATTGGGCTTGGCCATTGGCATTCCCATTGCCGCCGTATGCATCTTTGGCCTAGTGGTGTTTATTTTGATTTTCCTCCGGAAAAGAATGGACGCTGCGCCCACGGATACCCTTGCTTTTAGATTGCCGAAGGCGGCGCCGGCAAGACCAGCCGACAAACAGCCCGCGTCCAGCGTCTACCTGTCGCATGATCTCGAGCGGGGCTTCGAGTCCACGTATGGCCGCCACCGATCGGCGCCCACGGTGCCAGAACCAGCGCTTCAAAAACCAAATTTCTTGAAAAGAATCAGTCGGCTCATGAGCATGCCGGAGTCGCCCCTCGAGTTCAAGTCGCCGGTCTTTCTACGCAGGTTCCATTTGCTGTCGAACAAATACGAGCCAGAGGAGAAGCACGAGAAGGAATTGCCCGAGGCACCAGTCATGAGCCACCGCGAGTCCAAGAGAAGCCATGTCCCAGAGACCGTTTATCCGGAACGAAGGGCGTCTGTGGTGCGCGTAGTACCCGAGCTGATATACGTCGTGGTAAAACCTTACGCGCGGCGACTAGGCGATGAGCTATCGGTATGTATAGGTGAGAAGGTGTCGATTGTGGATCATCACTCGGATGGGTGGGCTGCGGTGAGGTTGATTGAGAACGGTGAGGTGGGTGTGATTCCCCTTATGTGCATAAAAAAGTTTATAAGCAAAAGCGGGGTTGGAATTTGAAGTGAGGAATGAATATATAGAGACCTTGAGGTGATAAAAGTACAGAAAATGGCTGTTGGGGTTCAGTGTGGTCTCTCCCCTATAATACATTTGTAGTTTTGCTATAGTACATCATCAATATTGTCTTGTGTAGCCCTGACTGTTTTGCGCGTATTGCTGCCGCGGGTCTATCTGAGGCTCGCTAGGACGCTGCATCCCAGGCTGATATTGATGCAGCGGACGCTGACCCGCCTGAAACGTAGGCTGCACCTGGTACTGGTACTGCTCATCTCCGTACGACCTTATGGTCAGGGCACTCTGCAGCGGCTGTACCTGTGGGCGCGGTGGTACCATCTGATTCGTCTGTGGGGGCAACATTTGAGGTCCCTTCCGGCTTGTTTGTGTGGATCCAATTTGGTTTACCTGAGGCATTGGCTGCCGGTTCATCGGAAAGCCCTGGGTCTGCGCTGGCTTCTGGTCCGTATTCATACTTCTGGAGTTATATGGATGTGGTTGTCTTTGCTGAAAAGCCTTGGCTTGTTGTGGAGCCGATCTTGCTTGGTTCGGGCTCACTTGTGGCTGGTACTGAGAATAATTTCCCTGTGGTTGCATGGGTGGAACTTGCTGAGAATGCACCCCATAATTAGGTTTGCCTAAACTTCCATGTGGCTGCCCGTAACCCATCTGTCCGGTTTCACCTCGAGGAATCACAGATTGGTTCTGATAAGGCCCTGCGTTTCTTTGGTCGTAGTATGCTTGCGGCGCTTGACCCTTTGATGGTTTATACTGACTCGCTTGTTGCATCAGCTCTTGTTGATGCTGCAGTTTCTGCTGGACCGGTAAAGCCGCATTTGCATTCACGGATAAAGGAGGCTTTCGATGCGCTTGGCTCTTGGGTGGTGCTTGAAAATGTATCTGCTGAAACTCCTGTTGATGCGACTTTTGTTGAGCATGCAGATTCTGATTGTATTGCTGTTCACGCGCACTGGTGTCATATGATGTTTGGCCCTGGTGTGATTGCTGTTGCCTTTGGTAATTATGTTGATATTGTTGAGGCTGGGGACTCTGAGGCGGCATTTGACGCCTATTGTCCAATGGATTTTGCATGACTGCTCCGCTGAAATTCGCGTAATCCATTTGTATGTGACTCTGAGGCACAGCTGATGTACTGACTCGCGGAACATCGCTTTGTGTACGACCTTGGCTATCCAAGTTAGCACTCAAGTTTCTCACTCCTTTTGATTTCTGTACAAACATTTCTGGTCTAGAGTTCGCAGCCAAACTTGTGTCATAATTTGTATCAAAAGTTTCCCCCAGAGAAGGCGTCAAGGGCTGTGTGTTGTGATGCTTTGCCGAATGCAACAGCAGAAGTTGCTGGATTTGAGGAAGCTGTTGAGCTTGCGACAGTGATTTAGTAGGCGAGTATGATCCATGTAAAGGCGCAGAAGGTGGTGAAGATCCGTCAGAATGCTCATAATCGTCACTTTCAGACTCCCCTCTGATGGAATCAGAGTTATTGAGCTGCAAACCTGACCCATTTTTTTGCTTAACACTTTTCGAAAATTGTTTGTTAAACTCATTGTACTGTGCCATTGGTGAATACACGGAAGAATAGCTCAGATTCTTCTGGTCAAATGATTGCGGCACGGCTAACATTCCAGTTGGTGCGGTGCCCCTCCCGGAGCTACCCGGAGATGTTTTCATATCATCCATAGAATCATCTTCTTCGTCCAGTTCGTCAATATCACTCTCACCACTCTCACTATCGAACAAATGTTTCTCGCTAGTAGGGTATGGCCCATTGATCAACGAAGTTCTCCTCATCAACGATGGCAAAACACCTTCGTCAATTTCCTCAGCGCTTCCATTCAATACAAGGCTGCGATCATTGAATTGGTCTGAAGGCGTCTCGATGGTGGAGTATTTATGATAAATATCAGCCAACTGGATAGATTCGCGAGGGTCATGAGAGGTAATCACTCCCAAATTGTTCACATTTCTTTTTGTTTGCGTCGGCATGACCTCCCTCAAAGTGCCCGAAGGGAGCTGCTCGCGTGATTCGCTAAGAGCCGTTGAGCCTGATCGACTTTCCTGTGCCGAAACCACTGAGAGCGACAGCCCGCTGTTTGCATGTAGTTGCTCTCTCGAGCCAGGCAAAGGCGCATAAACTTGTTTTACGTTCATTTTCTGCGCTGGTGGGTGCTGGAACGTGCTCGAGGTAGAAGCAACGCGGGGAGAATCCGGGCTGCCGAAGCGTGGACTGTCTAAGGAGCTCACCGCACCAGAAAGCCCGCGGGAAGAGCCGCAACCATCGTAGCCATTTGCCATCTTCAGCAGCAAGATAGCTTTGATATTTCGCTTCCAGGCAGCAGCATCAAATGTCAAGAACTGTGGGGCAGATCTGATGCCGCTCAAGTCTTCCAAATTAAGGTAGTGTACATAGGGTAGAGTCGGAAGGCCAAACACCAAGGAAGCAGAGTCAACACGATCTGCCTTCAAGCGCTGCGGACGACCATACAATCCAAACGCATCGTAAAGTGGAATTAAGAATCGTATCAACGTGTCGAAACCGGGCACCGACGAGTGTTGTTCCGGCATGAGGAAAAGCGACGTCTCTTCGCTGTTCGCATCATCCTTCTTATTTGGTTTCAAGGAGCGCGGCTTAAAATTCACAGAGCCCTCTAGCTTCATGATGGTACTTTTATCGATAAAAAAAGACAGCTGGGGATACACGGCAGAAACCAGTGTGGCAGCGGTAATAACGCCAACCAAAGACTTCTTCTTTGTATTCTCTGACTCAAAAAGCAAGACACGACCCGGCATGAACAGCTTTCTCTTCGTTTGGCTAGGCTCAATCACCGCGTAGCAACGTTTCCACGCCATGCCTGAGCCATATCTGATCTTCACCCAGTCCTCGTGGTTGAAACGCTGCGGAGATAATACTGTGCGGATGTCCGAGAGCCGCAGTCCGCGTGCCGACAATAATGCGCCCGTGTATGCCTCCTGAAGCGCCTGGTTTTCAAAGTTCGCTAAACGAAGCGCGACAGTCCAGTCCTGGAGCTGTGAGAACGAACGAAACTGAAGAATGTACCGATTTTTAAGCGTTGTCAGCACCACCAAGACGTTTTCGAGCTGCAGCTTCGCTGCGGGGAGTACCTTCATCGCGTTGAAAACAGCGTCGGTGAAGTTCAAGTAGTTCGGCTTGCTGCTCGTCTGGAACAACTGCTCGGGTGAATCCTTGAACCGAGCCAAGCTCGCCGCGTCCCAGTATGCGAGCTGGTTCCCAGTTAGAATCCCATAGACTTCTCGCCACTCACGCTCTGCGGGGTTACCGTCGCCATTTAAGTCGCTGTAGAGCATGAAGGCGCCTTCATGGTACCGCCGGTGGGTCTGTGCAGAGAGCAAGGTGACGATCGGCACAAGCTCAGGCGAAATCGGATCCAGGGTCGTGTCTCCAATCGGCAGGGTCCCTGGGGCGGGGCTGTGCGGCGGCTGCTTCACCTTTTGTGATTTCTGAGGTGACGACACCAAAAACTTCATGTCGTGCGCGTGCCGTCAAGGTATCTCAAGTGTATAGATATTTTCTGATGGCGGTCTTTTGCTTGGGCCATGCGCCTTCTTTCCTGTGTGTTTATTTATTTATTTTTTTCTGGGCAGTTCCTCCTCGCCGTGTGTACTTTTCTTGGTGGGCTTCAATCGGGTCAGCAGATGAATGATGCTCGCAGCGTCGCTAGATGTGCCGCGGTCCGAATTTTGTTTTGGCTGAATGTTTTTTTTTTGTCCAGTGCGCCGCTTGAGTTTTGGGCGTAAATAAAAGAGCCGCTTTGTCCGCGGGTAAGTCTGGGGCTATCGTGGCAGCTTTTCAAAAAAAAAATTAAACTCTCCCTAGCAGAATACAAATATGAGGTCGAGGTCTCGTGAGGGGAAAAAAAACGGGAATTAGGGTGCTGGCCTTGCCTTGAAGAACCTAGAGTAGACTGGTGTCAAATGTTGCTGACGGAGAAAGTAAAAGCCAAAATATAACCTTGCTAAGCGCCGAGGAAGAGATTCAGAAATGCGAGCTCTTTTTTTTGGCCGTTCACGTGGCATCTGGGGGGGAGGGGGGTATATGCCTTGTTTTGGTATACAGTTTTCAAAGCCTCGTCTTCTCGTGTTTGTCGCCCATTCTGGCAATGTTTGAAGCAGAACTGCCAAAAGGTGCGAGAATCCCCCAGAGACCGGAATGTTAGATTGACATGACATATTCTATGCGTGTAAAAAAAAAAATCTGTACCTGAAGGTCTTGAGGCTGCGTCCTATAACGCAGCCATTTCAAAGATTCAATTTCCACAAGCGGCCGGGCCTGGAATTCCCCCTCACAACTCATTGATATTTTTGCTTCACCAGCTTGGGGTGCATGTAGCTAATCCGCTACTTAAGCCATGCAGCTGTGCAATAGAGTATTTCCAACCAATCCGCGAGCATCTCAGCAGCTACATGCACTATCGTTGTGTTATACACAGGCTCGCTGCGGGCGCATGCACCAGAGCTGACCATCTCAAAGAACCATGGTACCCATGATGGACAAGCTTCTCATGTCCACACAATTGCAACATCTATTCGGCCTTTTTTTTTCATTTCATTTCATCTCTTTGATGCCCAAACACGTGATCTAAGGCCCACCAGCGCCCTGCTTCGGCAACATTGGTACCACTTCCAGTTCCCTTATGCGGTGCTACTCGGCAGGCTGAAACTCTCAGCGCATCATGTCCCCAAGACATCGAGATTCATAACCAGAGTCTTTTCGATAAAGGGCTCACCTAAACCAGCAAGGCTTTTGTCCGTTTTGCTTCTGGATCTTGAAGTTGAAGTTTTGTCCCTGCTTTTGCTAAGTGAATTGTAGATATTCTGGGTTTACAAGCTACTTTCCCCCAGCTTTCTCCCCCTCATTTCCGTAGTACATCTCATCGACGTTCATTCAACTCTCCACACAATTCCTTCGAGTATTACTGGGGCTACCCATAGACTTCGGTAGTCACACCAGCAGGAACCGATGCAATGGAACTGCCTCATTCTCGTTCGTGGACTCTTTTTGTGTAGCTGTTTTCTTGTACTCAAGGAAACCCATCTGAGGCTCGAAGACATGTGGGGCGAATAAACACTTGACTAGTGTAAGGAAATATCGAAAGAAACTCTTCGCTGGCCCAGTATTGGTACTTACTCAACCTCAATTTTATCATTGGCACACAAGATTAGACAGCCTTTTTGAGATTACAGTAGTATGGTCCACGTGGCACGCATCTACAACGACTGCCGAAGTGAAATGGCTGGAAGAGCTTGAGGCAAATTAACCCCTTTGTGGATTTCAAATTGAAGCATGACTAGTGTCGCTACTGCGATTCAGTCGAGTACAAACTCGGCCAAGCATACAATTACCATCTTGCACCGCCCCATCCGGGACACGGTTTTGAAGTTAAATACAACTTTTAATATGTGGCTCAAGTATGCTTGTTATTGGACTGAAAACTAAAGAAATTAATCTGGATTTCTTGTTTCGAGAAAATTTTTAAGGAGCACGCCGGACCTTGCCCGTTTTAATGCATACAAAACTCTTGCTCATCCAAACCAGTGTGGTTCTGGGCCATATAACAGTCCCTAAAGGCATGTGTACAGAAAGCCAATGCTTGCGGCGACGGCCCAACCGTGGAGATAAAAGCACAAGTACTCAGAGTCTCGTGAGATCTCAAGTGTATATGGTTGATTTCTTTTCATTGACATCAGCCCAATTTTGGAAAGATCTTTTGCAAATTTGAAAAACAGACGTTAAAGAAAAATCAGTTTGCATTCAGAAAACACTTGATGTTTCCCGCAATTAATGTACCAGACAGCGTTACACATCATGATTCAAAACTTCCAAAATAAGATGTTTATTCCCCAAATTCCTGCTAAATGACCTTCGCTATAAATAGATCCATGGGTCTGCCTTGTCGACCACCAACTTTCCGCTGCACCACACCTTCACACAGTTTCTGTCGTCGCCCGAGAACAACCACTTATGCACCAACAGCACCATCTTTTTGTGGTACTCCGGCTCCCCCACAGCCGGTTTCTGGAAGTCAAACACGTCGATATTCGAGTTCGCGCTGTGCACATCGATAAGCTGCACGTCAAAGTGCTTTCCCTTTTCGAAACTGCCGAGGCTATGCTCAAAATTGCATGCCTTTGCACCTCCCATGGTCGCCATGTAGAGGGCGTCGGCCACGCTGATTTTGTGGTCCTTCTTGCTGCCCATCGACAAGTGGTGGGACACAATGACCAGGTTCTTGGCCACGCCTAGAATGGACTGCTCGTAGCCGCCCGAAAGATCCGTTCCCAAGGACACGTTGATCTTGTCTTCGTAGAGGTATTCCCGAACAGGCGCTTCGCCGCTGGTGATGAACGAGTTTGAAGTGGGGCAGTGGCTGATGGAGCACTGCTTCTGCTTGATGATCTTGCGCTCGTGGCCATCCAAATGAACTGCGTGGGCCAATATCGTGGACGGCCCAAGCAAGCCATGGGTCTCGTAGACGGCAGTGTAGCTGCTGCACTCGGGGAATGTTTCCCTGACCAACTTGATCTCATCGATGTTTTCCGAGATGTGGGTCTGCACAGGAAGGCCCTCATGGCGGGAAAGTAGACCCAACTTCCGCATGAACTCTCTCAGGCAGACGGGAGCAAACCTGGGTGTCACTATAGGCTGCACCATAGATGGGGCGCCCTTCTGCTGGCTCTTCTCGTTGAGTTTCTTGCAATGCTCGATGAGCTCTGCCATGCCGCCGAGGCACTCGTCCATGGGTTCTGCGTAGCTCGGAAATGTCTGGTTGTGGTCCATGCACACCTTGCCCACCATTCCCCTCTGGCCCTTCTCCGCTAGTATATCTGCAAACAACTTGGTGGTCTCGGTGTCGACCGTCGTGAAGTAGGACGCACATGTGGTGCCGTTAGCCAACGTTTTTTCAATGACCCTTGAGTAGACTTCTCTTGCAAACTCAAGTTTCTGGCCCTGGCTGCCGCAAAACCTGGTCTCGAGCGCAAAGGTATAGTCCCTGAGCCACTCGAGCAAAGGCAACTCCGAGCCTATCCCCACGTTCGGGTACTGCGACGCGTGGATGTGGGTATCGATGAACCCCGGGAAAAGGAACGTGCACGGGCTCACGGAGTAGTCCACGAACGCGAACTCATGGGTGACCACCGTCATGAAATACGCCCTCGCGGAGCCGTGGGCCGCTTTCTTCTCGGGGCCAAAGGTGTCTAGAAAATCGATTTTGCCTGTCGAGTCGACCCCTACCAAAGAGTCAGGCAAAACCTCGATATGCCCGAGTATAGGGGTGTGCACCAACGTGGCATGGTAAAGGGTGTAGGTTGCAGATGAGGCGGGGCTCATCTTGTCACAAAACGATGGTATTTTTGGTGGGCGGGTCCGTATCAAGACGTGGGTGGATTGCAGTGGCTGGAAGGCTGTGTTTCTTTTTATTCGAATAGTAAGGATACCCGGTGGATTGATGGAACTGGGACTGGAGTAAATTGGGGGAGTCACCGAGGCTTTATATGACTAGCACGGCTGGGGGCCTGGTCGGCATTCCCGCGAAAAGCGCGGGTTTTCCGGGGGCGGGGGAAGATAAGAAACGGCGACACGACTGCGAAAAGAACGGCGAAAAGAACGGCGAAAAGAACTGCGAAAAGAACTGCGAAAAGAACTGCGAAAAGAACTGCGAAAAGAATTGCGAAAAGAACTGCGAAAAAAACTGCAATCTCTGAGGAAGGCCACTATCCGTTGGGGACATGGATCTTTGTGCAGCATGGGCAAAGAAGACTAGTGGGTGTGACTAGCTTAGTTACGGGAGAGTACCGCTGATCTTCTTGCGGCTCTTTTTTTTTTGTCATTTTCCTGCTATATATACGAGGAAATCTCATTCGGGATCTTGGTTTTCGGGTTCCCCCGATGGCCGCGGCTTGGACCCAAGCCGCGCGGCGAAGCTGCACCGCGGCATGTATGCAGTAGCAAGCGATTTGGCCCCAGCCAATTTCGAGAAACCACACTGTCGCCGTTTCTGGCTTCGTGTCACTCTGACGCAAGGACCCGGGGCACGCTTGGCGAATGTGGCGAGTGTGCATGAGCCCCTCGCCACTGTAGGTTTTCCATATGTTGCCTGTACCGCGGCTTCGTGAGGACTGCCCCCCCCCCCTCTCTATACAAGAGGCAACACTGAAGCACCATGTGCTCGACGCTCATCATTCCAGAGAATGTACCGAGCACGAATGCTGGGCCCGGACCGGGGTTTTTTCTTCATGTGCAAACGTCACCCATCACTTTGACGTCTGAAGCATTGCTCGTGAAGGGCGCGTTCCAAGCGGATACAGGGCATGGCCCCCCGCCAGTCAGGCCACGGTTCGGCAGGACAAAGACCCTTGGCACCAAGAAGAAAGAAGAAGAAAAAAGAGAAGAAAACGCCTAAATCGATGTTTTATTGGTATAGCGACGTCAGGCCGGGCCCGGCCTCGTGCGTTCTACGGGTATATAGCCAAAAAAGAAAAGTCTGCGGCGGAGCTCGCCTACAACAAGGCGCCCATGAGGCCCACGACCGCGGCGGCGCCGAAGGACTTGGCACCGTTGGCGCCGGCGGACATGGTCACGGAAGGCGATACCGACGAGCTGGTCTCGGTGGGCGCCGCGGAGCTAGTCACGGAAGGCGACGCCGACGAGCTGGTGGTCCACGCCGACGACGCTGTGGAGGACGTTGCGGAAGACTCTTCCAAGGGCGTGCTCGACACGGCAGCAGAAGACGACACGGCGGCAGACGACGACGAAGGCGCTGAGCTGGACGACGACACGGACTCGGAGCTAGACGACGACACGGACTCGGAGCTGGACGATGAAAACACCGCCAGTGACGACGCATAGCCGCTGCAGGTGTCGGCAAGCGAGTCCTTCGCAGTTTCCGCGTTGCCGTCGGGGCAGATCAGGTCCAAGCAGCTTTCAAGGGCGCTGTATTCGGCGGAGCAAAGACACGACAAGTCGTTCATGCCCGAGCACGAGGAGTCCTTTTCGACCTGGGCCACACACGCCAACAAGCACGCTGGGGGCGTGGCGAGCACGTGGGGGAGCGCAGCAGCAAGCGCAAGCAACGAGGAGACCTTGAATCCGTGCATTATGAAAAGAGTTGGTGGTTGTTGGCGGACAGCAGAACGCTGGGGCCAGGCACCTATTTTTAGGGCCGTGGTGCTGCGTGGGGCGGCTGTGTGCAGGGTCGCGAAATCGGCTAATAAACTAAACAGACGTCACGTGAGCGCACGGCGGCGGCCATGCTGCGCCTCTCCTGCCCTCAAGCTGGGCGTGGCCGCCCGTAGCACCCCTTTTATGGAGCCGGGCGGCTTTTGCTCGGGGCTCGGTGGGCGGCTCGGTGGGTGGCACACGTGACCAGCCAGTGCCCTCGCTGCCGTGTGTGCAGGCCCTCGCTCGTTTTGGGGGAAACCATCAATAAACTTTGCCGCGCCATACAGGAATCCCACGGGCCCAGCAAAGCTTGTTCTGCTGGTCGTGCGCCGCAGGCGCCCGGAAGAGGCCGGCACGCCTGCTCCTTGTTGAAAGCGACGAGCGTGCAGAGCCGCAGAGGCTTACCGCAAAAAGGTCTTATCTACTGCACAAAACCGGGGGGAGGTCGGTCTGTGTTTGTGTGCAGTCCGCGATACCGTCTCTGGAGCGGCTGCGGCTGCGTGCGTGCCAAAGCCCAGTGCATCAGCTACAATGGGCCACCGTGCACCGGATGCTTATAATTACTACACCCTGTTGGAAACAGCTTGAATTTGCTTGCACGCCAGAAACCACGTGTACAAAAGGCGAGCACAAGTCCCTCATGCAATGTTTCTCCTGTATGAGAATCAGTCCTGGTTGAATGCTGACAACATCAACTACAGGCCCAATGTGTTTTTAGGTCACGTGTCTGGCCCCAGTAGTGGGGTCCGCTCGTCGTCCTGCTTGCGGCTGCAAAGTATTGGAGACAACTGGGTGACGGGTTCTGCTTCCTGTTGGCGTGCATGCGCCACTGGCGGATCCCAGTGTCCATGTCTTTACTTCGGGAAACATCATATCTAGTTCTGTTTCCCTGTGTGTTTGTCGTTATTTCGTGTGGCCCGCAATTTTAATAATGCCTTGTCGCGGGCGGTTTATTACGCACATCGTATGGTTCCAAAGCACACCGCACACGTCGAGATCAAGAGGAGATAGGCGGTCCCTGTTGATTTTTTCTTCAAGCATTCGCCCCGTTGAGCGACCCCGCCACCTCCCACGAACTGTCATAAACACTATGCGGGCACATGCCGTATCTCTACCGCCACCGCATACTGGCGCCAGCCTTCTGAATAAATTCAAAACGCTTGACAAAGCCTTCACAAAAGTGTTTCTATCTTCAAGCCTCCCGCCCGGTAATCCAAAAGCCATCAATGAGGGCTTTCTTTTCCGACCATGCGCATGCGCATGAACGCTATGCCCGAGATCCATGTGTGGGACAAGGCCTTATTGACCTTGATGAACCCCCAACTCGTCAGCAAGAAACCACGTCGTTTGAGCCCCTTTATTCCTCTGCTGCAAGGCCCATTTTGTTTTTTCTTCAATAACCAAGCAGAATAGGTATTTCACCTACAAGCTTAGATCAAGTCTTTGGGTATACAACTACAGTCTACGCGGGTATTTGACAAGCTCTGTGATGAAGGCCCTCTGCCATTCTCGACCCTTGACTGTATTTGCTTTTCCCGAGACGTTTTTCGAGCAGTACCAGGACATTTCGCAGCTAATACGCTTTCGCTTACGCCTATATGCTAGCTGCATTGCACTTTCAGCTCTTTGGGGGATCTCGTTGTATATGCTATACCAGTCCCTAGGCTGAAGCTCTAAAACATTTTTTCAACGGTTGATATCTACGCTATTCGTCACAACCTCGTGGTTTATTTGCCTACGCGTCAAAAGAGCGCGATTTGATGCAGATTTTCAAAAAGCCCGCCTGCGAAACGAACCAGCACTCTATAAGAGCTTAATCATGTAAAGTCGCCGCCCCAAGCGTTCATCTCTTTTCATTCATTGAAGTGCGCTCTGAAATCGGCTCAAAGTAACGTAAATCTCAAAGGTGCATGCGAGAACATACGAAGCCATGAGCTTGTGTATCCAGCTTTTTCGTTTCAATAGTGAACTCAGCTGGCGGTTCTAAGAAACTTTTTGGATGTTTTTTAAGTTTTTTTCTGCATGACTTAATCTCCCACACTAATCATCTAATTATTTCTCTACTTTTTTGATCTTCGAAAGGAAAACTGCTTGGCAAGTCAATGTGTTCACATTAGGGTCACTTGATGTGAGCTTCAAGGAGTCTTCAACTGAGATATTTGCGCCATGATCAACAATTAGATATACAAATACTCAGCCGTCTGATGGACATGGATTGAAAGCCAGAGCTATTTCCCGATGCTTCGTTCATACTGTAAACAAGAAGTGCAGCGAATCTATGTACAAACCACGGAAGAAAGACGAAGATCCATACATCAATCGATCATGTATCTCTTGGGCATGTATCCAAGATTTATAATTGCGATGCCTGGCTACTTTGTGAGCTCACTGGTTTCAGATTCGAACAGACTCATACTTAAGTGACTTGACCAACTATGTCTGCGAATCGACATATCATAGCGATTCTCGAAATTTAATGCATTGTATTTGGACAGCTTTTTTTTGGTTTTACGCATCTGCACATTTCGTTTTTTTTTCTTGGAAGTGACCATTATTCGACGGTTCAATGACAGTGAAATTTTGTCAACGACTCAGGCTCAAGAGACTAGGATATATATATTTTTTTAGCAGTTACACCAGGTTTTCACAATTCGAGAGACTGGAATTTGTCAAGTCTTCTCCTTCATGTTTCTGCCTTTTAACAGATAAGAGCTATTCCATTTTAGGCCTCTTCATATCGACCTCTTTCTGATACAAACATCAACAACTTTTATATCGCAATTGATACTACGTGGCAAAAAAAGGTCTAAAGGCCCATTCGAGCTAGGTTAAGAAGTAGACATATCCTGTTTCAATAAAAAATGGTCAGAGATGAGTGTCTATTACAAATTCAAAACAAATTTTAGCATCGTACTGTTTCAAACTGATGAAAGGAATCGTCAATTTGGCAATATAGCGGGGGTAAGTCTGATGAATGTTGAATTTCGAATCAATTTTTGGTTTTCGTTTCCAGGGTTTACCAAGAAATCAAGTTTGCTTTTCTCGTTTCAACCTCATTGAGCAACTACTGCCTTTTACGCACTGGTTTTCTAAATCGACTATAGAAGTCGAGCTTGCTCCATTTAAGATCGAATTAGCTCAAAATGCCCTCTTGGAACAATTGTTATTCGGATTGATAGATTTTTAGCTAAAAGATTCCATAAGTCTATTTTTTACGGCATTGCTGCAGGTCTCACTAACTGGATCAAGTTTTGTTTCAGCCAGACCCAGACGTGAAACGATCTTCCTAGTGGTCTGGCGAAATTTCTCGTTGCTTTTTGGGATTTTCTTTCCATCGCGCATGGGCTAAATTCCCTTTCAATTTGCTGGCTGTTTTTTTTTCCGTGTTTGGGCTTAAATCTTATTGCTGTCCAAATTGAAATTTTGTTTTTCATCGAGAATTTTGCGATGTGAGTATCCAGCTTCTCCCCGGCTGGTCCAACAAAGAGTGAAGCCTGAACATGTCTCTTATTCGAGTGCATTGGTTCGATGCAGATGGCTTTGTCGTCGATCTTTTGCTTCCTGTATTTTTTTATTGACTGTTCTTGCAACGAACTCTCGCAGTAATCAGCTCTTTTGACGATTTTGTCTGTAAAATTTTCAACAGCTCCTTCAAAACAAATTGACATCAGTACTTTTTTTGTACCTATTTTAGGAAAGCTTAATTGAAATGAAGTTGGCACGAGTGAGGACTCAGACGAGATCGTGCTTGTCTTCTTCAGATTCCATTTCTTAAGAGTATCATGATCAGCTTCTTGAGCATAGAATCTTTTCTCTTCCCCTTTAATGTTCTTTTCCAGGTTCGCTGTCAAAATTGTTCTCATGGAAAGTGGCTTTGAGTTGATAGCAAAGGTAGTCTTTGAAGCCTCATTGTATATATTTTGCAGCATTTGGGTAGAGATGTGCTCGTATTTATGAACCAAGGCTTTGACTAATCCAGTAGTTTTGCGTTCCCCAACCTCGGAAAACATTTTGAGCTTCTCAAGATTTTGATGACCCTCTGATTTCACATCAGCGTGGCCAGATGATCCGAGAAAAGGTTGGGTCGTAATCAGAACCGAATTTTGGGGTCTTTCGGTTGGAATTTTGACTTCAATATTAGCGTTTGTCTGGTTCTCAGACTGATGTGGCTTTTTAACACTTGGAAATTGCTTATTGCCAGGAGCACTATGAGTTTGGTGAATATTCTTTTCAGTAGTTGCAGCAGAAGATTTAGTAAGATCACGACTCAGAACCAGGTATCTCGAAACATCGTAAGCAGCGAAGCTGTATGGTGTCTTAGTCTCATCATCAATGATATCAGTCGCATCCAAAATTTGGTTGCACGACGAGTTATAGAAAAGGATCCCGAAGGGTTCTTTCGTTTTTTCTCTATCCGTCCTTGTTTTGTGTAATTGTTTTGAGCTCATGAACAATATTTCACTAAACTCTATTCTTTCAATAAAGTTTATGACGGTTTTTGCGGCTGTTCTTTCAAATTCTTCTTGCAACAAGTTTTCAGACAGGCAATGCTCTTTCTTGTCGAGTTTGAGCGCAGCTTTGAAACTAATTTGGAGTTTTTGGATATCTGCTCCTGGGTTTTCGTGGAATCTAGGCTCTTTTTGGGCATTACACGTTGCCTGGGCCTCGAGTTTAGCTTGTGCGTTTTTGATCATGAGCATTGTAACCTCAGCGTAGGTAAGGACCTTTCTGTGAGGAGTGTTCATTTTCATCATATCTAAAACAAGATCCAGATGAGGTTTAGTTTACTCTTTACTTTTTCAGAATCAATTCTGTGTAGAAAAGTGTTCTGCGTTTGAAAATTGTGAAAGTGGATGTAGTTGTACCATAAAGCGAAATGAGAGTACCATACCGATGTTTTCAGCCACAAAAAGACCACGAGCCAATGGATTTTGGCTCCGCAAACCTTCAAAATTGCTCTTTCCTGATCGTCTGGTACAATATGAATGCAATACATAAACTCATCTTTTCTATTCAAGCAAAAGATTTCTAGTCATTCTTTCGACTAAATACTCAAGTCACTGTCAAAACAATGATAGACTTTGATTGTTAGAGACATCCTCCAGCCATATCCAATACAAAGAGATGGTATTTATTTTTGCTTTTTTTTTTTCAATGGAGTATCTTTTTTTGTCCTTCAATGAAAAAGAAAAGAAATCTTTGATCAAATAAACTTTATCAAACTGATCTTGTATGAGCCTATCACTCCTACGGAATTTGCTAAGTCAACATCAACCAAAAATTGCGAAGGAAGGGCAAGTAATATAAAGCCGCAATTTTACAATAATAGCAGTCCACTCTTAATCGTATCTCTTTCTGGAGATCCTGTAATTAAATGTTGATATGAAAGCACTCTCAGAAAAACGAGCTAATTCATTAGAATTGACTCTCTCGTGTCCTCGATATGCCAAAGTCCATATACTCTTAGTGAAGAGTTGAGAAAAAAAGCTCAGATGCTTGAATTCGCAGAAAATTCGAGGCTTATAAAAGAGCAAAATATACAATTAAGACAAGAATATGAAACAGAAGGTGCCGAAAAGATGATTTGATTGCACTAGTTTTCTGTCTCTAGTTTTCTTTTACAATTTTTCAGTTCCAACTATCGTGTCTCTAGATTTATATTGAATTAAGATGAAACGGTGATTCACCAAATGTAAAAATATTCTTCAGAAGATTGATGTCTTGAGATAGCACAACTCAAATTCTCACTTTCGCTGTGAGGCCAGTCCCACGGTACATGAGCTCCGTGGGGAATTTATCCACATTTACACTGAGCTCGGCCACAACATCAACTGCCAAGTTGCCGTTGAGAGCTTTCCTCAAAGTGTCTGCACCAATGCCACTAGCGATTTTTATCGGAAACCGAGGCGTAGCATGGACCCCCGGTGGGATCGACAAGAGCTCTGACCATTCTACGTGTGCCAATATTTCGCCCTTGTACGATGCCAAGCAACTGATGATTCGCACTTCAAGTTCCACATTAGATATGGGATTGAATACTGTGAGCTCCATTTCTGAAGTCCACAAATGAAAAGTTGCGTCAACCAAGAACGGACTTTGCCTCCCCCTCTTGTCATCTTCTTTGAGGTCGAGAGCTGTGTTGCTTGTATATTGAAAGCCTGAGGCCTTCAAGTTTTCCTCAAGAGTCCCACTTTGTGTAAAGTTCAACTCCGGAAGGAGAATGTCTCTGATTTCGATCTCTTGTAGAAGCCTGGATAAATCCGTATCCCCAACATCGAGACTGGTTCGACTGCCAGCTATCGCAAAGCGCGTTTTCTCGGAGCCAGAAATCACATGGCTGACAAACTCTTCCAACATCACTCGCTGTGCGTTGGTGGTGTAGAAGATAGTCATACTAGCAGTAAGCATTACCCTATCTCTGGACTTCGGGATCAGCATATTCTCAAGCAGAACAACAGCAACAGTTGTCTCATTGTATTTCAAGTCAAACCTCAAAATATCATTCAATACTACCACGGAAGCATTCAAAGGGTTTGTAATCTGAAAGTCCACCAAAAACTCAGCGTGCTTTGCGCTGGAGGAAACGCAAAATATACGGTCTGTCAGTATTTGGGCCTCTCTCAAAATCCAGTCGACAAAAGATGCATTTTTCTCTCTCAGAGAATCTAGAGCTCCAGTTGAATTTGGCGTGCTCTTCAAACGCAAGTCTTTTAGTACAGTGGATAGTGAATGCAGCTCAAGGGTTACCTCTTCAACATCAATGGACCATTCAGGAAGTTTGAGCTCTTGCTCAAGCAAGATGGATTGAAAAAACCGGCCTGCAAGCCTTGGGTCGGTCAACCACGCCGATATATTGCTACAATCGATAGAAACAACATTTGGATTCGATGACAGGGAACTCAAGCGAGCATTGCCCGAGTCTGAGATGTGGGCCTCTAGGAAATTTGCTCCAAATTGCGACAAGAGCAACTTCGACCTAATATTGTTTGCAGCACCGCTAAAGCTTATTTGACTGGACGGCGAATCTATCTCAATTTCTGTTTTCGTATCAAGCCGCACCACAAGACGCTTATCTCTCATGGTTTCGACGACAAACTTGCTTGAATCAAGAAGAAAGTCAAGTTTAGATGTGTTTCCCGGGTTTCGTCCCATATGTGGTGTAGGTATTGAGTAGTGAACTGACATTCGAGTCAACGTGGAATACAACCAAGCTGGCAAATCATCCTCATTCCGGCCCGAGCGCCTTGCACTCAAAATCCCGGCGATTATTTTATCATTCACTATCAGGCGCACAAACCGATTAATAGGAGAAAATCCATCCGAACAAACTTCCAATAGAGAGTCAGGAATTTCATTGAGGGACCCTGAAACTGTAAAATTTGAAACTGAGCCAGGGTCAAAGCTCATGCTTGATGTGCTCCATTCACCCACGACTATAGGGGCAGCATTACAATCGGCAATGGCGAGATCCCACTCAATTTGACTGAGTTGAAACTCCATGGGTACCGGATTTAGCGAAGAAGCAAAGGAAATATTTGTGATGCCATCGTTGTCGCTCACACTAAGTTCGTGTACTTCGAGCGGGAAACCAAGCTGGTGTGTTGAAATCTTAATGGTCTGAGAGACACTTGCGAGGCCCAACTGAACGCTGAACCACTTACCTCTTATTCTAGGCGCCAGCCGTATCTCAACATCTAAGAGAAGCGGGGCCGAGAGGTTGTGACTGACAAGAGCCTCCAAAACGCGAGCTGTGCCGTCACTTACAACCACCGCATCGCTGATAAAGTCTACCTCACTCACGCGGTGATCGATCAAGTCAACCGTCAATTCTGGGGGAAATATATCCAAGAGATGCGTTTCATCCACGTGATCGGTGCGGACGTAGATGCGGCACTGGTCTCTTGGTATCACAGTAATGCCGCCTATTAGAAGGGCGCCTGTTTTGGCAACGTATCGTAGGAGCGGGTTGCTAACACCGCTGTAGTTCGTTTCGAGCGTCCCCGTTACATGAACAGCGACGCCACTGTCGTTTATGCCGAGCACAGCTACACTCAGGATGTCTGTCAAAAACGCCTCAGAGGCCAATTTCTTGAAGTCCACCAGAAACACGAGCACGAGCATAAACAACGCCAAAGCCAAGATGTAGAGCATGGCCATCCACATCCTGCGATTTTGCAAAATCCAGCGTATGGTTTGCAGAATGCTGAAAAGCACGGGATCCCTGGGACCATCCGTCACTGCCCCATCGCCATACCCGTTCTCAAGGTCCCCTCCTTGAATAAGATGGGTGGCCTCCGTTGCCTCTTCGTAGGTCTGCGGCTCTAGCTCCAGAGACGAGAAGCTGGCTCCCAGAATGCTGTCCAGGCTTTCTATACCAAAGGGGTTGGGCTTCAGCCCAGCCTCGGCCCCTGCGGACATAGGTGTGGAGCTGGCGATGGGCCCGCCTTCCAAAGGCCTCCGCTCAACAGAATCGTACAAATTGTGGTCACCCGGTGGGCCCACGCCAGGTGACTCGCAAGCCGTCTTCTGCTTGGTGTCTGCATCCTCGTCCTGTGTCCTTGGGAGACCCAGAGACATTTCCGTAGAGCCCAAACTGTCATGCGCGGGCGCACGGCTATACTTCCCGCCTTTCCTCTTGTTTTTGCCGCGACCGGCGCTTTTTTTGTTGGGCATTTCAGCTGCCTAGTTAAAACGCACTAGTGCCTGTGCCTGTGCCTGTGGCAGCACTTTTGTGTGGTTCTTGTAACTCTCCTTGAACACGTGCCAAGGTCGAATCAGGCCTCTAAAAAGATGCCGCTTTGGAATTTTTTTTTAAAGACTCGTGTATAGGATCTGGCCGTTATCCGGAGAGACCTGTATAATTTAAAAAAAAATGAAACAAGGACGCTTGTGTGACTTCTGGAAAAAAGAAGCCGCAGATAGGGTGTTGGGATCTCCGTGGATTGTGGGGGACGCTAATGAGGTCCGTCATGCACATAAATATATGTATCAACCCGTTCATCAATGAGTGACACCAAAGTACACTCTCGTCTTGACCATTGGGTTCATCGATGGGAGTGTTCGACATGGTGAACAGCCCTGGTAAATTTTGATATCATCCACTAGCGTCAAAGAAAATAAATGACAAGGAACGGAAAAATCAAATTGGGCCTTGTTTTTTTTACTTTGTTTCACATTTCGCGCTGAAATCACTCTCCACAAGCCAGCCGAGAGATGCCGTGTCCCGCTTGCAGGTCGCACGCGGATAGATTAACAATTGTTTATTGATATTATACAAACATAGAACAAGTCAGTGAGGACGAGCCACACGCGACTATGGTGATAGAAAAAGCAAAGTCAGCCTCTGCCGCGGACAACGTCAGACAATTAGGCATATGGTCCGGCGCTTTAGATAGCCCGAGGCGCGCAGGCTGAGAAAGAGTAGTATACACGTCTGTTTTTGACACGACTAGTGGACATGACCATGGGCATGGTCGTGCTGTTGTACACTGGGGTCAACGTTTGGGTCCACCGAAGGGTCGATGCTGGGGTCCACTGGTGGGTTCAGCAAGGATGGATTGCCTGGCGCAGCCTCGATCGCCGCAATGACAGCAACATCTTGCACAGATGGGTGAGCGGCCTCCTCATGGTGGTGGTGAAGCTGCTGTTGCTGGTGCTGGAGATGTGGGTGAAGCTGCTGTTGCTGGTGCTGGAGGTGCTGATAAGGGTGAGCCTGGAGATGTTGGTGATCGAGCATTTCTGGCTGGTAGCCCACAGCAGCCGCTGCCGCGGCAGCTGCAGCTGCAGCACCCTGGCTTCTATGCAAAGGCTTCTCGACCAAAGTTCTAGTGTATTTCGCCCGCTTCTTCTTCCCACCAATCATAGCAAAGTTAGGCTCCGGCGCGTGGTTGTGCGCTGGCTGAATCATTCTCAAGATCCACATCTCGGCCTCGCGCTTGTCCTCCTCGTAGCCGTCAAACTCGTTGTCCTTCTTGATTTTCTTAGACTTGTCCTTTTCAGGAGGGTACAAGTTGGCGACCAATCTGTAGCCACACTTAGACCTCTTGGTGTATGCGACTCTCTGTCTTTTGGTGGAGTCCTTGACGGTGGTTCTAAAAGAGCCCGATCTTTCGCATTGAAAGTACACCGCCTTTGGCTTGGAAGAATTGATCACGATCTTGCACTGCTCCTCCTCATTGAGCACGCTCTTGACGTACTTCACCAACTCCAGCTTGCTATTGAACGTCTTGATGATATCGCCCTCACCGTGCCTGGAGATGAGGAAGCCACCATTTTCGTAGTCAATACCGGCAGATGGCATTCCCATGGGATGCTGGTGTGGTGGCATCTGTTGCTGGTGCATCTGCTGCTGCAACTGGTGGTGCGGTGGGAGGTGTTGCTGCTGCATCGGCATGTGCTGCATCTGATGGTGCTGCTGCATCTGGTGGTGCTGTTGCATCTGGTGGTGTTGCTGCATCTGATGGTGTTGCTGCAACGCCTGCTGCTGCAACACTTGCTGCTGTTGCATCTGCGCCGCGGCAGCAGCACTCATTGCGCCACGGTGGTACGCGTTTTCGTCCTCGTGGTGGCCCATGACAACAGGATTGGGGAAGTCATGACCATTGGCTAATGCAATGGCGGCCGCGGCAGTGTGGTCCATCTGCTGGTAAGCTGGGTGCGGCTGGCCAAGGTGTGGTTGTCCGAGGTGGTGCTGGTGGGGGTGCTGGAGGTGGCCTTGGCCCGAGGTCCGCTCGTTGGAAGTTGAAGGTCCAGACATTTTTGAGCGGGTAAAGAATCTGCTTAAAACGCGTTTGTGTCAAATAAACAGTGTCGGTATACGAGAAAGAGACGTGTCACTGTTTGTTTACAATTTTCCGAGTAGTGTTTGGAAAAGAGCGCTCAGCAAAATAAAAACTCGCGGGTGTGTTTTTCCTGCTCGAGATACTGTTCAGGGGCAAACAGGCGGCGGCTAAGTCGGCAAAATGGCTTGGAAGACGCTAGGAAGGCTTGTTCTTGGGGAAACAGAAGACTGGGGCAAAACGGAGGGTGTGGATATAACCTGTGTCCTGCACAACTATGGGGTTTTGTTTGTCAAGGTCAGGTCCTGGACATAAAAGTAGTAGGTGTGTGTGAAGGAGGAACTGTTGATGTCGGGAGGTGGGAGGTTCGACGAACGGTCGTGCGCGAGCAATTGGCTCTGTGTGCAGTATTTATCTTGTAGGCCAATCAGCGAGTGCAGAACACGGTCTTGTTTGGGTGTTTTGGTCACGCGCGACGCGCGCAGCAGCAAAAAACCGCGGGAAAAAAAGAGCAAATTTGGAGCGGGGCCTGGGGAGAGTTGCGCAGAGGATTTTGAGAAGCGAGCGCTTGGGGTATAAGGCACGACAAGCCACAACAAGTCAACAAAAGTACACGACAAACTACTCTACATCAGCACTAGCCAGAGTCAGCCAAGTGTATTCCGACTAGATCTTGTACCGTTTTCACGTAGAATAAAAACACACGAACTGGGCCCCACACCACAAGTGCGTCTTACGGTAGGCTTCCAAGCAGAGTGTCCTTGGCCCATGTAGTGTGTCCCTAGACGCTGCAGCAGATTGTGGTTCTCGTCTTAGATTCACGTCGGCTACGCACCAGCAGATGCAGCACGTTCATGAGAGCCTGCCCTCTGGCCATGTAGGGGGGCATTGCGAACGCCAGAATTCACGGGCTGATGCAGTTGATCCAGCCCCAGTGTTTCACCAAGACAGACAATTCTTTACTCGCTAGTGAAACGCAACGGTAATGGCAAAAAGCCAACCAAAGCTTGTTCTCTCTGGGAGGCGGCAATTCTGCATCAACCACCTTTTCTTGCGTATAATCATTTTGTGAAGGACTACTGTATCTGACTATGCGTGGTCGACATGGAGGGGCGGGCCGAGTTTCCATTGTTCCTCGCACATCATGCCGGCTGGTGGTGGCTTCCATCCCGGCAGATCCACTGGGGAGCGGAAACATGTGGCCGGCTCTTGGGTTTGCAAGATCCCGGCCAATCCGTAGCACTCTTCTCAATGCGCCGCAATAGTGGCTTCGTTGAGACATCAATGCGCCTGTATCGAGCATGCAACAGGGCGGCCGGGGTCAAAAGGACAACCTCTAAAGGTTCTCAGGCTTCGTCTCTTGCTTGCCGAATGTCCCGCTTCTTTGTGTTGTAGTCAAAATTTTAGACTGCCGTGAGCCGGTGTGCCCTGGTACTTATCTTAACGTTTTCTGAAGAACACTGGTCAGAGTCAGAAGCCAGGCGCTGCTGCCGTGGGTCCACGGAAAGGCAGGCACTTTCTTGAGCTCTGGATTAAATGAATGAGCATGTACCTCATGGGCATCCGCATCCTTGCATTCTTGGATGGTTAAAGGAGGCTTCTCAGGCATATGCGCCACACAAGACAGAACCATCGCAGCTCGTTTGCAGAAGGTCTGGCACAAGGGAAGTGGAAAAATATACGAGTGGCCAGCGAGCTGTGGACCATCTCTTCTTGCATTGAGCCCTTCTCCCAACCGAAGAGCAGCTCCAACAACCGCCTCTGTGATGAGTTGAAGCTCAACCGGTCCATGGGAACACTTATTCAACGCTTCTCTCTATGGTATAGTGCTTTGTTCAAAAAAGATTCGGGATACGCCGGGCGAGGCAGAGTAGACTTCTTACTATAATCCAGAGAAGTGCACCATCCGACACCTACGGACGCCTCCTGGGAGGCACATGGAAAGCAGCCGTGACTGGCACCTGGCCCGTTCACTGGAAGTTGCCAGGCATGCAAGTACGATTCGCACCCAAGGGTCTGCGCGGCCGGCGGCGGGGTCTGGAAAAGCAAATTACTGTTTCGCCTCAGATCGATATCTGCCGAGTACTGGCGACTGGGAGTCGGCCGACGCCCGATTCCACGGCTCCTGCAATCTGGCGGTGTGCCAGCGTATACTCGAATATTGCCGCTGCTTTTTTTAGTATATCTATTTGCTGTTTTGCCAGAGTGCGAAAATTCTTTGACAATTGTGAGAAGAAATTAGGCCGCGGCCCTGGATAAACACACCAGGCAAATTATGACTTCTCTTAGTATATGTTATATAAGATATGATGGATTGAATCTTTTGGACAAAATATACGGGAGAAAGTTAGGTAGCCCTAGATTCTGTACCCCTGTTTAAAATATGCATGTCTACGTCTACCGCAAACATGTACGATAGATTGTAGTTTATCGTCTGAAGTATGTGCTATAGCATCCATCTATATCATACAAGAGAGGTCATTGAGAAGGGTATGGGCCATGAGAGCAATTCATATGAATAAGAACCAAAGACCATATAGTGTAGTATACGAGCATGAGTCTATACATGGAGGCATATATTTTATGAAACGAAGCAGAATATATAGATAAAAAACAATGTATTTATATAGCATGCGCTATGCAACACCGCTTAATGATGCCACTAGTGAATATTATAAGGCACCAGATGTATTATGGCTGTTGTGCGCATACAAACAGTAGGTATCACATGATATGAGCAATGAATGTAGAATAAAAAAGCCGGGTCTGGTGAACACAGCCACATTCGGGTGTTGTAAATGTTGATAAGCCAATGTATTGCATCATAAAACCAATAGACTATGCAGTACATGGTATAACAATAGTTGTATGAGTGGCTGGATGATACTATAAACCAGATAGTCCGTAAAAGAGCCAGCGCCGAACTTAATTTTGATGGGTATCATAAAGATGGAAAGGTGGCCATATCTGGTTTTACCGGTAAAAGCAAAAGCAAAGGCAAAGGATGTATGTAACAAGTTAGATATATTGGGACTCATCTACAATACCAACTGAATAATTAGTCTGTTCAAGAACACATCAAGAGCGCAAGTCATAAAGAAAACACAGAAGCAAACAAACAAACAAAAAATCAAACAAACAAAAACACACAGAGACCAGCTGATTGAGAACGCAGACTCATTATAAAGACCAGGCTCATTATAGAAACCAGACCCATCCACAAATCAGCGCAGGCCCATAACCCAATCGGTGCGCCAGCGCCGCGCGGCCCCGCACCGCGGCCCCGCGACTCCAGCACTCTAACCAAGAAGCAAAGACCCGCTCAACTCCCAAAGACCCGCTCAACTCCCAAAGCATCTCAGCGTATCACGCCTGGAGCACACTGGACCGCGGGGAAAATACACGTCTGTCAACGGGACTGCCCCATATAACCCAGCCCAAATAACATCGCCAAGCCTGAATCGCTGGTGGATTGCACACACCAACACCCCAGCCTGCCTCTCGCCCAGAGCCGGTTTTCGGAATAAAAGAAAAAAAAGAACAACCCACCACCACCACCACCTTCTACTCCTGGCCGCGATGGGATACATCGCCCAAGCAAAGGCGCGCAGCATCGACGCAGAGCTCCACTGGCTCGTGACGCAGATGATCTTGCCAGAACTCCCCCAGCTCGCCGAGGCGCTCCGGGTGTGCCTGAACCTCCTCCTCTACAACTCGCCCGTGCACCCCGACGACGCACCGAACTGCGGGCGTGGTCCGGGCGTCACCTTGCCCGTGTCGCTGGGGCAGCTGGACGCCCTCAAGGGCATCCTTGTGCGCGACGGCGCGTACGTCACGCATATGGACGTGCACCTCCGCGAGCGCCACTTCAACCGCACGGTGCACCGGCTCGTGCTCCGGGCGCCGTTTCTCCTCCCGCAGATCCTCACGGCAAAGCGCAGCATCGACCGCGCGCTCGCGCTCCTCGCGCAAGCGGCGGCGGGGCTCGGCACGGCAGCCAGCTCGCCGTGCGGCCCGCACGCGCACGGCGCGCTCACGGCGGTCTTTGCGGCGCTTCTGCGCGAGCTCCAGGCGGCACGCGGCAGCCTCCAGCTCCCGACGCAGCCCGCGCTCGTGTTCCCGGCGCACCGCGCGGACCCGGCGCTGTTCGAGCCCGCGTTGCCGGCCCACATCGCCGTGGACCTCTACATCAGCCAGGCCGAGGTGTGCGTCGACCTCAAGGACTTGCGCGCTGTGACCGAGCGGCCGTGGTGCGAGATCGACCCGCACTCGGGCAAGTCGTACGTGGACAGCGTGCGCGACCAGATGTCCGAGGGCAAGCCCGAGCCCGCGGGCCGGGCGCAGCACGCGGCGGCACACGGCAGCGGGGTGCTCGGCGGCGTGCTCGCACGCTTCCAGCACCGCCTAGAGCCACACGAGTACATTGCGCGGTGCGTGACCTACGCGGGCCGCGTGGTCATGGTGAACAAGAAGATCGAGGTCTCGAGCGCAGACCCCATGCTCGTGAGCGCTTTCACCAAGCTCGACTCGGTCGAGCACATGGTGGGCAGCTTCTTGGACAACATCCGCACGCTCGCCGGGGACGCGCCGCGCGAGAGCGGCTGCGCTGCCACAGGCCCCCGGGCGGCTGTTCTGTTGTGATGGGCAGCAACGTCCAGGGACAGGCCGCGTACGCCTCCGCACCTGGATCAGACCGACAATTGCCTTGTGGCTGTGTTTGCTAAACATCCCCGTGCTGTTGGTTAGCAAGGTGCGCCGCAATCGCGGCTGCTATATTTACGCGCTTGAATGGCCGCGCCCGTTGGTCTGGCTCTGCCCACCGCCATCTGCTCTCGAGCACAATGCCAAATGCAAGCTCCTGGGAAGGTTGGCCTCGCGCATTTTTGACTTTCGCGACAAGTCACGCCGCAAGGCCTGTGAATAACACCACGGGGGCTGAGCGAAGGCTGAGCCAGAGCCACGGTCCAAAGGAGACCGTGTTTAATGACAGTGTTCTCTATAGACTCGTCCTTGTGCGTCGTTGGTCACGACGATCTCGCCCGCGGCACTGGTCCCAAGCACCAATTTTACAGCACTGATTATATGTCCTTGATGGCCTAAATGGCCTGAGGGACTGGCACTTGGTGTGTTCAGGACTGTCGGGCTCCGGTGGTGGTGGTGGGGGTGCTTGCGGAGCTAGAGTGTGCTGCGACTGCGAAACGCGTTGCTTTGGTTCGTCCGCGTCTCGTGTATATAAATCCCCTCTTTCCACCAGGCATGCCTGGTCCTGACCCGAGTATTCCTTATTGTGGTTTAGGGTGCATAACTCAACAGGCCGGCTCCAATCTCGCGTACAAGAATACCCAGGACTGCAGAGGTCCATGAGATGTTGGGCCAGGCAGAGCAACAAAGGCAGCCCGTCCCGGTTCGCCTAGCCTCTCTGGATACGCATAAGTTGCCCGCACGTTCTGCAACACATGTGATCCGACAGGTCGGCCGGGAACACCTCCCTGGTGTTTATCAACCGGGCCCCTCCAGCCATGGGTGACTTGAGAGGCAATGTCGCAGCCCGGCACATTACAAGGTGGTGCGTAAGATCCTGGGCCCGGCGTCGTGGAATGAAAAAAAAAAAAAGAACAAACAGAAAAGACCCCCGTGGCTTTCCGCAAGCACACGCGTAAATACACCGCCCTCCTCGAACACAGCACTTACGGCCCCACGGAGTCCCTGGTTTGGGCGTAATTCCACCCCCGTCACGCCCTCGGCTCTTCCCTGCAAGCCGGCCGCGCGCCCTCTGCGCCCAGCGACGCCCAGTGACATCATGCCACGGCCTCGCACCCAAGTCCTACTTTTCCATAGCACATGCTCCGAGGATCTTTGAACACGCGTTCTTTACTACACACCAGTAAACAGCAAGTTGCAAAGACTTCCCGCGCACCACACAGACACCCCAGAATGGCTTCTGCGTACACCGTATTGGCCGAGGACTCGGCGATCGAGAAGCCCGTTTTGGACGACAGAATGTACCGGTTCTTCAAGGTGGCCCGCAACGACCTCCATGTATTGGTGATCCACGACCCGGCCACAGACAAGTCGGCCGCGTCTTTGGACGTGAACGTGGGCTCCTTTGCGGACAGGAAGTACACGGTATCTGGCTTGGCGCACTTCTGTGAACACTTGCTCTTCATGGGGACCGAGAAGTACCCCGAGGAAAACGAGTACGCGAGCTACTTGGCGAAGCACTCGGGCCACTCGAACGCGTACACGGCTGCCGAGCATACCAACTACTACTTCGAGGTCGGCTCCGAGCATTTGGAGGGCGCCCTCGACCGGTTTGCACAGTTCTTCATCAGCCCCTTGTTCAGCAAGAGCTGCAAAGACCGCGAGATCCGTGCGGTCGACTCCGAGAACAAGAAGAACCTCCAGAACGATCTCTGGCGCATGTACCAGCTCGAGAAGCTGACCAGCAACCCGAGGCACCCGTTCAACGGGTTTTCCACGGGGAACTACGCCACGTTGAACGACGAGCCGGAAAGCAGGGGACTCAATGTGCGCGACGTGTTGCTCCAGTTCCACCGCGAGCAGTACTCGGCAAACCTCATGAGTTTGGTCGTGTTGGGCTCGGAGTCGCTTGACGACTTGACCCGGTGGGCCGTCGAGAAGTTTGCTGCGATCCCGAACGCGTCGCTCCCTAGGCCTTCGTACAACGGCGAGCTCATCTATGCACCGGAGCAAATGGGCAAGCTCCTCAGGGCGAAGTCGATCATGGACTCGAACAAGTTGGAGCTTTCCTTCATGATTCCCGACGACATGGAGAGCCAGTGGCAGACGAAGCCCGCACAGTACTACTCACACCTCTTGGGCCATGAGAGCAAAGGCTCGTTGTGCTTTTATCTCAAGGAAAAAAACTGGATCACGTCGCTTTCTGCAGGAAACATGAAGGTCTGCCAGGGTAACTCCCTCTTCATGGTCGAGGCAGAGCTCACTCCACAGGGCTTAGATAACTGGCAGGAGGTGTTAGTGCACGCCTTTGAGTACCTTAAGATGTTGCACTCGCAAGAGCCCCAGGAGTGGATCTGGCGGGAGGTCAGCGACATGTCCAAGATCAACTTCCGCTTCAAGCAAAAGCTGGGAACTTCTTCAACCGTCTCCAGAATGAGCAACGGCCTCTACAAGTTTGCTAGCGACGGCCTGGTACCACCAGCGTGCCTCTTGAACTCGTCCATCATGACGACTTTTGATGCAGAGAAAATCAAGCGCTACGGCTCGTACCTTGTCCCTTCCAATGTTCGTCTCAGTCTTACATCACAGCTGTTTGAAGGGTTGCCGTCAAAAGAAAAGTGGTACGGCTCCGAGTACTCGTTGGAAGACATACCCAGCGAGCTTTTCAGCACGATTGAAAACGTGTCTCTCAACTCCAGCTTCCACATGACTGCTCCTAACAACTTCATCCCCAAAAACTTCTCAGTCTTGGGCAAGAAGGTTGACCGGCCGCTCGCACATCCACACCTCATTTCTGACACCCACAGACATGAGACTTGGTTCAAGCAGGACGACACATTTGAGGTGCCAAAGGGGTATATTAATCTCACCATCTTTGCCCCGGCGTTGGGTGAATCTATGGAGTCTGGGGTGCTTGGAACATTGTGGTCCGAGTTGCTCGATGATGAATTGAACGACTTGAAGTACTACGCGGAGATTGTCGGATTGCACTGTACTATTTATCAAAGCAGGAGCGCGATCACGGTGAAAGTGGGCGGCTATAACGACAAGCTTCCCGAGTTCCTCAAGCAGATCTTGCAGAACCTCATCGCATTCGTGCCGAAGGCCGACAGGTTTGAGTCCATCAAATACAAACATGCTCAGCAGCTCAAGAACTTTGGCTACTCCACACCATACTCTCAAATTGGTGCAAGGTTCTTGCAGCTTTTCAACGATAAAACCTACACAATAGAGGATAGGTTGCAGATTACCAAGCAGGTGGACTTTGAGGAAATCGAAAAGTTTCTGCAAGACATTCTTTGGTCCAAAGGCGTGTTTGTGCAGACCCTCGTACACGGAAACTTCGACTATGCCGCCGCATGTGATGTCAACGATTCGGTCGAGGCGCTTTTCATAAACATGGCAAGCATTGACTCAGACAAGGAAACCACAAGAAATGCTATTAAGGCACATAGCTACAAGCTAGCCAATGACGAGGTTTCAAGATACGACATTGAACTAGGGGATCCCAACAATGTCAATTCGTGTATTGAGTACTATGTTCAGGTCGGAAAACTAGGTGCTGAAGATGCAAAACTTAGAGTTCTTACGGATCTTTTGGGGGTCATTGTCCACGAGCCATGTTTCAACCAGTTAAGAACAAAGGAGCAATTGGGATATGTTGTCTTTTCCGGGTATCGACAGACCCGTTCGGACTTTGGGTTCCGCATTTTGGTTCAGTCCGAGAGACTGTGCGAGTACTTAGAGTACAGAATTGAGGAGTTTTTCAAGAAGTTGGCATCCAAAAACCTTGGCTCAGAACTCACCGACGAAGCCTTTACCAAATTTAAGAGCGCCCTTAAGATCAAGAAATTGACAAAGTTGAAGAACTTGCACGAAGAATGCAGCCGCTTCTGGAATGCAATTAGCGACGGTTACTATGATTTCCAACAGAAGCAGGAAGATGTTGCAATTTTGGACGACATAACGAAAGCTGAGTTCTTGTCCTTCTTTGAGCAATATTTCAGGTTTTCTGCAAAGAAGAGCAGACCCACTATGTCGGTATATTTGAAGTCACAGAAAGTGCCTGCGTTCGACGGAGCGAAGGCCGCTTCTGTTGCTGTTTTCAACTTTATCTACGAAAATGACTGGGAAATCAGCTCTGACATTGTGGACAAGATTTTGTCGGAAAACGAAGCAAACACTGACAAAGCGATCGAGGAGATTGTTGCAGTTGTGAAGCAAACACAGAATTCTGCTTCAGACTGGGAAGCTATTTTGCAGAAGTTTAAGAAGCAGGTTTCGGAGCGGCTGGTCTTACCCACACCTGCGGAATACCCCACAGGCAAACCAGTGCAGTCAGACATCCAGTTTAAAAAGAGTCATGAGAAGTCTGAGGCGCCTGCTCCTGTCAAGGACTTGTCTTCTTTTTACTATCCCCATGATGGCTCTCATTTATAATTTTGTGATGAGCGCGAGCATCTCTACTGAGATGAATGCAGATATAGCATGCCATAGACTGATACAAGATGCGAATAGAGATAAACCATTAAGCCATGTATTTTTGCACAACCTGATCTCTGAAATGATTAGTTTTGTCGATCATAATGCTGAGTGCAGAATCATTATTGGGCTCGACCGCGAAAATAATCCCGCCTCCCTGAAGAACAAAGGTCAGACCAGTTTATACCACCTTTCCCAGCGCCGGCTCATTGCGGAAATGTATATCTTGAAAGACACTTTAGGTTCAAGCTTTGTGTAGAAGTTTCGGGGCTCGAGACCAATGTACTTGATTGTTGGCATCGCTAGCTCATACAGATACGTCTTGGTACTCAATCTATACCGATCTTTGTGAAGACGCATTTGTATTTTGACGTGGCAGTTGAACGGTAACGACGTGACATGGTGCTGGAATTGCAGAGTCTGTTTTCTCGAGTCCAGAGGAACACCCAGTGTGAAATCGGTTTGCACTAATAGTCAAGGCATGCCGAAGAAAGCCCGGACAGCTAGCCACAGCTTGTGAGCAGGAATCTTGTGCCTCACAAATGCCAACACACGAAACAGCCATGGAGCCGCAACGCAGTGATGGGCTCAGACAAAAAAAAAACAACAAAAAAGAAAAAAAAACGAAAAAAAAGAACAAAAACAAAAACCACAATTGGTCTCTCGGTTTGCCGTTGCAGCCCCCAGCGAGCGTGCGCGAGGCAGTACTAGTGTTGCAGGTTGCGCAGCAGTGCATTAGGAAGCGCCGCCTCCAGTCACGTGCAGCCCAGACTCGCACCGCGCGCCCTCCATTATCAAGACAAACGGCCCAGTCGAACGAGTGCCCCCACCAAACCTCAGCACCATGCCGCCCACGCTCAGCCTCAACAGCGTCAGCGCCGCGTACTTTGAGCACCTCTTTGTGGCCAAAAACAACACTGCGCGCGCCGCGGCCGCCAAGGCCACGGTGCTCCTCGTGGACCGCGCCACGATGCCAATCGTCTCCATGAGCTTCTCGCAATCGCAGTTGCTCCAGCAGGACGTGATTCTCATCGAGATGCTCGAGCACACCGCGCTGCTCCTGGCCATGCCGCACCTCCAGTGCGTGGTGTACATCAAGCCCGAGCGCAGCGCCATCGCGCAGCTCTGTGCCGAGTTGGGCCTGCCCCACTACAGCCACTACCGGGTGTTCTTCAGCCAGGCCGTGGCCAAGAGCGACCTCGAGAAGATCGCGCTGGCCGACGCGCACGAGCTCGTGAGCCAGGTCGCCGAGCTCTTCCAGGACTTCTCGATAGTCAACGACAACCTCTTCTCGATCCAGGCACCCGCGAGGGGCACAGGGCCCATGCTGCACGCGGCCGCCGAGGAGGCCCGCAGCTTGCTGAGCGTGCTATTGGCGTTGCACAAGTGCCCCGTGGTGTGCCACGACAGTCTGCTTGCGCTGAAGCGCTTGGCCTCGGAGGTGCTCTACGAGATCAACCTGAACTCGAACAACAACCTCTTTGACGACTTGAATCGCCACGCGGACACGCCGCCCGTGCTCCTCATCGTGGACCGCCGCAGCGACCCGCTCACGCCGTTGGTCACGCCATGGACGTACCAGCTGATGGTGCACGAGCTCATCGGCATCTCGCGCAACGTCGTCTCGTTGCCCGAGTCTGGCGAACAGCTCTCCTTGGCGGAGACGCAGGACGCGTTCTTCCGCGAGGCCATGTACTTGAACTACGGCGACTTGACCGACAAGTTCCAGAAACACGTCGACGAGTACAAGCGGCAGACCAAGCAGACTTCGGGCGCCAGCTTGCAGACGCAGGACCTAGCCGAGCTCAAGCGCGTCTTGACCCGCTTCCCGGAGTTTAAGAAATTGTCCAACAACATCTTGAAGCACTTGAATATCATCAGCGACCTCGACAAGCAGATATCCGCGCAGAACCTCTGGGCTGTGGGCGAGCTCCAGCAGACCGTGGTGTGCGACTTGGACTCCTACCTGCTGATCAGGGCCAGGTTGATGGACGTGCTCGGCGATGCGGAAATCTCCACAATCCACAAAATCAAGCTCCTCTTGTTGTTCACTGCAAAACACCCCTCCAAGACCGCCGACATGGACGCATTTCTCGCGAAGCTACAGGACCCAACAACCTCGATCCCGGCACCCACCATCTCGCAGCTTCTGCTCATCAAAAACTTCAACAAAGATTTTCCGTCAGGTCTAGATCTGGCGGGAGGAAACGGCCCCCACGACGACAGCAACAATATCGGCCAGTTGTTCAACAAAAATAGGATCAAGATCCAGCAGCTCTTCAATTCCAACACCAATGCGCATGCAAGCCGAGTACCGAAAACCGACAACATCTACATGCAATATGTCCCCAAGCTCAGCGATACTTTGACTCGGGTAGCGGCACACCCCAGCAAGGTCCCGCCATCCAACAGGGAGGACACACCAGACAAGCTGGATCTCGCCACGCTCGTGCCGGACGCGGTCGCGGCGCAGTATGGCAACGTCGACAGTTTGGTCGCGAAAGAAGTAATAGTCTATTTCAAGGGGGGCGTTACATACGAAGAGGCGCGCTTGGTCCATGAATTGGGCGCTCTCACGCCAGAGGTCAACTATATCGTGGGCGGGGACCGCATCTTGAACAGCGAGCAGTGGGTCGACCAGATGTGCGAGGAGATTAACGGCTCGCGCAACGTCGAGTCTTCGCAGCCCGATCGGAGAGCACAACTCCGGGAAATTCTATGAGTGGAATACGGGCCAGCGCTCCCCACAAAGTTCAGCGAGTCGAGCATATAGAAATAGTGAAAACAGATACACAGCATGCGTGTTTTTGCGCGTAGCATCTCTACTCACGGCGCATACTTTCCGAACCTTTGTTCCCAGGCGAGAATCTTCTCCGTGAGGTTTTCCATGAGTTTTGAGTTCTCCTCGACCAGCAAAAGCAAGTTCGCGCCCTCGACATTTGCCTCTCTAAACTGTAGCGTTTTAACGTCGCGCTCCTCTTCTAGCTCCATCTGAGACCGCCCGAGCCACTCGAGAATGGCACCCGTGCGCTTGCGGAGCTCGTAGATGCTTGACTTGTCGTTCACATAGCGTGGCTGCAGCGGCTGACTGAGGAGCTCTTCTTTGGAAAGTACCAGGCTGTCGTTGTCCGTTTTCAGTTGCGGTGCCAGGCCCCGCGAAGTCTGCGCGCGCGCCTTCTGCTTTTCCCGCAGCTTGCTCTTGGCCCTCGACTCGCGCTTCGCGGTCTTCATGTCGGTGTCGTCGTCCGGATTTGACTCGGTCACTTCGTTGTCCAGTTCCTCTGAGTGGGACCGCTTTGCGCTCTGAGCAGCGGGCTCTGGGTCGGCTTGCCGCTTGCGCTCGTTCGATACGGCGCTCTCGCGGAGCGCCCGCTGAAGCTGCTCGTCGAACGAGTCCTCGCCGTGGCGCCGGTCCTTTCGGGTCTGGCGGTTTGCCGGCGTGTGCGTGTGCGGATGCGGGTGCGCGGAGTCGGAGTCTCTGGTGTCAGGGGCGTCTGTGGAGGTGTTTGGGCTGCGGCGCGAGCGCAGGCGCGTGGTCTTTTCCGGCTTCTCGGGTCTCTCCGGGTCGTCCGACGGGTTCTTTTCGGCCCTTGCAGCCAGGCCCGCCAGAAAATTGAGCAAGGCGGTGCGCCCATCGTTCACGGGGCGGTACAAGGTGCGTGGGGTGCGGTCGTCCTGGTCCGTGACGGCCATGTGGAGCGCGGGCTTGCACTGCTCGCACCAGTACTTGTCCGGGACGTCGTTGTCAATGTACAAGCCGACGCAGTAGCCGTGCTGCCAGACCAGACACTTGTCGCACTGGATAAAGAGGCCGTTGTCGATCTTGATGCTGTACTCCAGGAGGAGCAACTTCTGGAGCGCGGCGTTGGTGGCGGAGAGCTCGTCGTTCCCGCAGACGCACCGCGTGACCTCGGCCTGCTCGTCGTCGGGCGGCGCGTCGGGTTCGGGCGTCCGGCTGCTTTCTGCAACCGGCTGCTTCGCGCGTCCTGAGCGTCGCGACATGGTGGGCGGTGTTTGCGTGGTAATGTAGTCGGTGGGGGGGGGGGGGGGGGGCCCGGGAGAAGCGAGTCGGTGATGGCTGGGGCGCGCTTTGGCGTGCCTGAGCGCGGGGGCGGCGTGCACTGCACATATCCGCACTAGTGAAATTCTGTGACTTCCGCGGCGAGGCTGCAAAGCGGCGGCGGCCAGGTATATTTTGCCCCGAGCGCCGTCCACGCATGTGAGCGGCACGTGAGAGGCACCGGGATGCAAGTGGCCGAGAGCCAGCTGCAAATCCGCCCGGCAAATCCGCCCGGCAAATCCGCCCGGGCAAAACCACCTTTAAGGCGGCGCCATCGACGAAGCAAAGAAAAGTGACATCTCCGCGGCGCTCGCAACAAGGCCGAGCCGCGCGGCGCCTCGCCATCGAGCACAATGTGCAGGACCAACAGCACTGCCGGCCCGTTGTTTGCCACGGGCCGCGCCGCGCGCGCAGTATATATAAGGCGTATATGGCCAGCATGGGTCCAGGTGCTGGAAAAGGCATCAAACCCGCAAAAGCGCCGAAACCCAAAAGCGCCGAAACCCAAAAGCGCAACCAGAGTACCTGCAGTCTGCCATGTCGGTTCCGCAGTCTCTCAGGCCGTTTCTCAGCGCAAAGACCGTGCACCGCACGTGGGCAGGCACCTTCCAGTGCAAGCCTCTGGCGGTGTTCCAGCCCAGCCGGGTTTGTGAGATCCAGGAGTTGATCCGCCAGGCACGCGCGGCGAAAAAAACGCTCATGACGGTGGGCCTGGGCCACTCGCCGCTGGACTTGACCATGACGCGCGAGTGGTTGTGCAACTTGGACAAGTTCGACCGTGTGCTCAAGAAGCAGGAGTTTTATGGCCCTTCTGCAAGCGGGCTGGGCGCGCCAGAGGTGAAGTTTGTGGACTTGACCGTGGAGGCCGGCATCCGCGTGTTCCAGTTGAACGAGTACTTGAAGGCCAACAGCTTGGCGATCCAGAACTTGGGGTCCATCAGCGACCAGTCGATTGCGGGGCTCATCTCCACGGGCACGCACGGCCTGTCGCAGTACCACGGCTTGGTGTCACAGCAGGTCGTGGCGCTCACCGTTGCAAACGGCGCGGGCGAGTTGGTGGAGTGCTCCTCCGTGCAGCGGCCGGACCTCTTCCGCGCCGCGTTGCTCTCGTTGGGCAAGATCGGCATCATCACCCACGTCACGCTCCGTACGGTGCCGCGGTACACAATCAAGTCGAAGCAGGAGATCATCAAGTTCCTGACCCTCTTGCAGCAGTGGGACACGCTCTGGCTCGAGTCAGAGTTCATCCGCATCTGGTGGTTCCCGTACTCGGAGCAGTGTGTCTTGTGGCGCGCCTCTAAGTCCGACGATGCGTTGAGCGCCCCGCGCAGCTCCTGGTACGGCACCCCCGTGGGCCGCTTCTTTTACGAGTCCTTGCTCTGGGCCTCCGTCAAGATCATGCCGCGCTTGACCCCCTGGATCGAGAAGTTCGTTTTTAGACAGCAGTACGGCAACGTAGAGACCTTGGGCAGCGGCGACATCGCCGTGCAGAACTCCGTCGAGGGCTTGAATATGGACTGCTTGTTTTCGCAGTTTGTGAACGAGTGGTCTGCGCCGCTCCAGAACGGGCGCGAGGTCTTGGTCAAGTTGCACGAGCAGATCAAGCACGCCGCCGCCAGCGGCGACTTCTTCGTGCACGCGCCCATCGAGGTCCGCTGCTCGAACGTGACAAACACAGACCAGCCTTTCACGGACGCAGATGGCCAGCCTTCCTTGTACCCATCGCAGGACTGGCTCGCCAAGAGAGATCGCTTGAGTGCAGGGCCTGTTCCCGGCAACAACTTCCGTCCGTTGTTGGACAACTCGCCGCTCCAGAAGCACCAGCCGGACGTGTCCAAAATCGGGACCGACCAGTTGACCATGTTTGTGAACGCCACGATGTACCGGCCCTTTGGCAACAACGTCGAGACCCACCAGTGGTACCAGATTTTTGAGAACATCATGACCGAGGCCAAGGGCAAACCGCACTGGGCCAAGAACTTCATTGGCTTGCACGGGCCTCACGAGTCTGCGGAGGACTTGCAGACCCAGGTCGACTTTGGGGGGAAGCCTTTCTACTCGATGATGGGGTTCGACCCGGTCATGCGCGACTGGTTCGGCGACAACTTAGTCAAGTACAATAAGGCCCGAAAGGAGATGGATCCGGAGGGCGTGTTCATGAGCGGCAAGCCATGGGCAAAGAGAAACGGTATTTTGATAGAGTAGCGTGCCCCGGCACATGACACCAGTATTGTACGAAGTGCGCCGCATCGGGCCCACGCGCTTATTTGGTTATGTATGCCACTAATCCACGACTATTGCTCATGACCAATGGGCTGCTACTATTCGCAATGACTATTGTGCTGGCGCAGTATTTGCTTCTCGGTGATACAGAATCAGGTCTTACAACTGGTGGGCGAAACGTGAGGTGACTACTCGAGGGTTCCTGAGTAAACCATACAGATTCGCAACATGGCATGAACGCTTGAGTGTGTCGAAGTTGGAAAAAAAAATGGCATGACTCTCGTGATGGCACCAGCTGTTCAACGACACAGATACAGATAAACACTAATCCCACTATTCAACAAGTCTGTCAAAGTTGTGTTCATTTCCCATTTTAGAGCGGGCGGCACAAACAGGGCTCTCCTGGAACAGTCTACAAGGCAGTGGCTTACCAGAACTGACTTGATTTTCTTTTTCTTTTCTTTTCCTTTCTTTTTCTTTTTGTTTAAGCTGCTTACTAGGATATTTCATTTTTCGCCTGGGATAGCAAAAGCTCGCCCAGACGGGCCATGGGACCGCACCTGAACAAGGAATTCAATGGATACTCTGGAGTAGACACAGCGACATGATGAAAAAAACCAAAACACGTACTCGCATGAAATCAAAGGGAGGCGCCCAAAAACAGTATAGTATTGTAATTCATTGACGTATTTAACGCGACGACCAAACGACGCATTCAATAGAATATTGGGAACTGGCCAAGCCGAGCGCCATTGGCCTTTATCTACTTCGCGAAACACCCCGTTGCCAACGCTTTGCACCAAGTGTTTGGGTGAGGCCTATGCCAGGCTGCCGCTGTTTCAAGACTTGTTCAGCATAACACAAAGGGACCAGTGCACAATGCAAAGGTCATGAGACCGTGCGGATACCACGTGAACTCCAAACAACTGCATTGAGCGAGGCAAGCGGTTCAGCACCCAAAAACGACATCTGTCAGTTCCAGCAGCTGGCACGGCGACGGCGACCCATTGCCGGGCAAGCCAGGGCACATCAGTAGACATAGACGTACCATTGTGGGAACGCCCACAGCCCACACGGCCCAATAAAGCGAGCAGCTGCACCCGGGATCGAACCAGATCTCTTGGGCCAGCCTGCGATCCCCAGACTACGGCTCTGCGTGGCTGACTCCAACGTCACCTGTCCGTGATGCAGCCAGGTGCATGGCGCAGAAAATGCAAAGCGCCCGGTCCGCTGCGCACGCATGGCAGCGGCCAAGGCGACAAGAGAGCCGTGCCATCGTCTCCGCGCGCTCACTTGAACGGCGCCTTCATCGGGTCGATCGCCACACCCTGTTTGATGATGACGCGCGGAAGAATGGTCTTCTGGTGCGTGGCCCGTGAGGCCCACTCCTCGCCCACCGGCATGCGCAACGCCCGCTCGTACTGCTCGCGCAGCTCGTACGGGAACGGCACGCTCAGCGACTGGTACTTGAGGTTGTGCTTGTTGACCGTCTCGTTGACAATGACGTTGTCCAAGCCGCGGTCCTTGCGGTCCTCGCGCTGCGCCACGCCGTCGATCTTGCGCACGAACTTCTTGCGGGGCTTGCGTGTGACTCCGGCGCCGCTCCAGCCTCCCCAGCCGGGGAGCGTGGCGTCCTCCTCGCGGTCGGCCTCGGCGTCCTCGACGGCGCGCTTCTCGCTGCGAAACTCCGCCACCACGTCGTCGCCCGCGAACGCCTCGCGGAGAAGCGTCTGCTGGCGGAACATGCGCGTGTCGCTGCTACCGTCGTCGTGCTCGTCCTCGCTGCCCGCGACATTACCTGCGACCGACATGGCCCTGTCCAAGTCCACAAGCGTCTCGCCGGTGCCGGTGCCGCGGCGCTTCCCGCCGGGACCCGCGCCATGCTCGCCGCGCTTCTGGATCTTGTGCGCGGCCTTCTCGAGCCGCGAGGACTCCGCGGTGACCGCCGTGTACTTGTGCGACTTGCCCGGCGCGGCGGCCGCGAGCCACGGGTTAGCCGCCGCGTCGTCGCTGGCGTCGCTGGCGTTGCCCGCGGCCTGCTCGAGCCGGTGCTTCTTGCGCGGCGGCCCGCTGGACGGTGTGTCCTGCGAGCGCTGCTTCGAGGGCTCGGCGGCCTCATTGGTGAGTTCGCCAGAGGTCTCGCCAGAGACCTCCGCGGGAGTGCTGCCCGGCTCGGCGGCGCCCATCTGGCGCACCAAGCTGCGCTCCTCGTCGTCGCGGAAGTCTCGGAGCACGTCGTCCTCGGCTTCTTCCGCGGCCTCGCGGGCCGCCAGCGCCGCGGGCGCGTACACGCGGCGGCCCGGGTTTCCCTGAGCTGGTTCTGCGGCTACGAGGTCGCCGAGACCCAGGCCGTCCATGCTGCGGACAAACGCCAACTCGCGCGCGTGCTCGCGGCGCTGGCGCTCTTCTGCGGCACGCATAAAGTCCATGGCCAAGACACCCTTGCCGAGCCGCCCGCGCTCGGCGGTCTCACTGGCGGTCTCTGTGTGGGCGAGCTCGCGCTCGACGTCCAGCACCGCAGCATCCAGCCCGGAGTCCAGAGCGTCGCCGCGGCCCGCCTGGCGCGCCCGCAAGCGCTCGCCGGCGCGGAGCATCTCCTCGAGCTCACTGCGCGAGGACGCGTCCTTGGAGATGCCGGCCTTGATCAAGTTGCGCGCCCACTTCAGCTGCGTCTTATGGCGGAGCGACATGCGCTCCTCGGCGCGGCGCACGTCGTGGTCCTCGGCGTCGGCGTCGGAGTCGACGCCAGAGGCGGCCGCCTCGCCCTCCACCATCGCCGCGTCGCGCGCGCGGTCCTTCTTGCGGAGCTTGCGGAACTGCTTCGACTTGATCTTCTTGATGCGCTTCGCGCGCTGCTCGTCGCGGAACATGAGCTCGCGCATGCGGCGGAGCTCGTGCGTGCGGGCGCGGAGCTCTGCGGGCGAGAGCCGCGCCGCCCGGAGCTGCTCGAACGTCGCCTCGTTCGACTCGTCAAGGAGCGCGCCCGCGCGGAGAAGACCGTCTACTTTCGCCGCGAGTGCCGCGTGCCCGGGGCCGGCCGGCACGGCCGCGTACGCGTCCGCCTCGGCCCGCGCGGCCGCGTCCACGGCGTCCTCGTCGTCGCTGGCGGCGTCCATGTCCGCCTGCTCCGCGTGACTCGGGGCCGGCAATGGGAACGTCACGTGGTCCGCGTCCTGGAGCGCCCGCACAGACGCCTGCCACCGGCCCACGTCCTGCTTGGTGATGCCGTACGCGACACGGCGGTCGTTGCGCGCCTGTACGTGTTTCGGAAGCGGCACTGCGAGCGGGCGGGCGCCCTCGGGGTGCTCGTGTGGTGCCACGAGCGGCGCGGCCCCGGGCGCCGCGGCCACCATTGCCGCCATCAGAAGCAGCGCGCCGCGCGTCGGCACGCCGTGCTCGTTCTCCGCGGTAGTCTCGGCCACAAGCCGCGTGTGCTTGGGAAGCTCGCCGACCGCCCGCTGAATGGCGCGCGTGGTCGCAGCCAAGTCGACGGCCGCGTCGCCGGCGGCGCCGCGGAGCATCGCGTCCTCGTCCTCGGACCCGGCTCCTGAATCCGAGTCCGAGTTCGTGTCAGAGCCGGACTCAGACCCGGTGTCCTCGTCCTCGTTGTTGGAGACCAGGCTCTCGGTGTCCCACGCGTCGTCCAAGACGACGTCGCGGCGGCGTGCGGCGGCCGCCAAGTCGCGGTCGTCCATCGCCCACGCCTCTGAGAGCGGCACGAGCTGCGCCTCGTCGATGCTGTGGTACCCGTCGTCGCCGTCGCTCGCGCTTTCGTCAGCAGCAGCAGCACGCTTCTGGCGGTCGCGGACGGTCTGCGAGAACTTCGTGCTGAGCACGTCGTAGTCGTCGTCCAGCGCCATCGCCTCGTCGGAGTCCAACTCCTCGTCCTCGGACCCGCTGGCGGCAGGGTGTTTCATGAACCGCCGCGCATCCATCACGCCATCGTGCACGCGCAAGTCGCCCGTGTCGCCGTCGTCGTCGTCGTCGGACGCGGACGCCGCAGCACGCTCCGCGAGGTGGAACGCGTCGAGCACCTTGCGCTCCGAGCGTCTTTTCTGCGACCTGCCTTTGTTTTTCTTGGCCATTGGAAAAGGGATGAACGTGGTGTTGCCGGGATAACGGGCGATGCGCATCGCAGTTATTTTTGCGCGATGCGGTCACGTGCGCGGCCGGCGGCGCCCGCTCGACTCGACACCAACCGTCGAAGAGGGTGTTTATTCATTTGTTGTTAATATTGTTATTAATATCGATATTATTTTGTTTTATTATTATTATCTTTATTATTATTATTATTAATATTAATATTTTGTTCTATTGCTACTATCATTATTATTATTATTGTTATAATTCTTAATGTTATTTTGTTTTTATTATTATGATTATTATTATTTTCTACTGCGACAATTGTTTTAGTTGATGTTTGAGAATGCAGATGCGGGGTTCAATGTGTCGTTTTGCCTTGCGACAAAAAAACCATCGATTGTGCTGGATGGTGGCCGGGATAGGCCATCAATGCACGATACCCAACATCAGCTTATACACTCAAAGGACCGCCCACGGAAGCACGCTCAAATGGATCCCAGCGAAAGAGCTCATTGCGCGAAAAGACCAAAGACAGTTTTCTCACCAGAATGAGAAATCGCATCACAGCCACAACTCAATCGTTGGATCCATAAATATACATGCCGTTTTCCCATATCACACTGTCTAATGACTGATATGGCCCAGTGCTAAAAGCAAATGTACTGCTTTGCTGTCTTTTCCTGACAGACATTCTTGCGTCTGCAGTCCCTTTTGACTGCCTGATATCGAACAAACCCATACATTATATACATCCTCTCAGGGCCAATCGTATGAAAGCAGTGCTCAAAGACAAACAACAATAGACCTAAAAAAGATATGTATCCAAAGAAAGGTGCTTGCTTTTTTTTTCATTTCATGTGCATGTAGAATTATTGGTTTGCATCCAGCTGCACAGGTGCGGCTGGCACCAATCATACTTGAATTGCATCTTCCTTCAATTGTGTGGTGCACCCAGAATTGTCTGGGAGTGCTCATCTACTATGGAAGAAAGCGACTTGAATGAATTAGAGCGTGCTTCCTATCCTTGCCAATTGAAAAAATCCCCATTCCCCACTACGGGTATGTCTCTATTCATATCTCCAAATTTGCCCTCCTATGCAATAATTCATTTGAATCGAGTGGGCGCAATAGGCATGGGTTTGTTTGCATCTTGTGCTTTCAGTTTCCTGATTTTCAAATATGCTATTCAGATTTCAGTTTGTCCTGAGCTTGGTTCGAAGACCTGTAAAGTGCTTTTTATGGTGATCGCCATGCGGGGGGTTTGCACCACGCCTGTTTGTGAAAAGACCGCAAGGCTGCGCAGAGACCCTTTTGATACCTGGAAACTAGTGCCTTGACGCGAGTTTGTCGTCCAAAGTAAGGGTATAAATGTATCGCTACTTTCGGAAACTGAACTCTCAAAAAATTGACGTGATTGGTTTTGTTGCATAGTCAATTAGCGTTTGATTTTGGCAACCGATTCAACACCAATGCGGCTTGGCAAATCTTCGCGTACATCATCGCCCTATACTGACGGAAAGCTCCGTATAAATACATCATGAATTCAAAGGTCTTTGGTTTATCCTACAGTGATGCCAAGTATATGAGATCACCACAAAAGAACACGCATTGAGTAAAGATTTTAGTCACCTTTGGAATAGCCGGAAAAGCCCGGGGCTCCGCTTTAGCAGTATTGTGAGGCAAACCATGTTTAACTCGGGCCCCGAATTCCAGTTCTCCTCACAACAACATCCGTTTGAAGTACCCATAATGAATTCAAAATTCAAGCCCCTTCTCGAAAAAATCGTCGACCGCCGCAGAGAACCTCGAAGCTCCTTCTGCAATCTCCTTATCGGTATCGGCAGGTGCAAATGTCAATCGGTAGAAGTTGCTTCTCTCCAAGCTGAATTCCGGATCCACAGCCATCTTGAGTCCTTCCACCACCACAACCCCATATGCACGGAACTTCCACAGCAACAAGGCGAGCTTTTTCTTGACATCTGTGCCTTTGGGAAATTTGATTATCGCGCTCACAAACATGCCGGCTCGTGGGTCGATCAAGTCCAAATACCCCATTTTGTATGCTTTCAGCTGGTAAAGATGGTATAGCAAAACGTTTCTACGTCTGGCATATACGCCGCGAAGCTTCATGATCCACTTCAACCAACCATCAACACCACCAAACTTCTGTTCTATCACGTTGTTGACCAAGAGCTGTGAGGTGCCAGAAGTAAAACCCGTGACGATGGCTGAGTATCGTGAAATTGCATCAATGATCTTCCGGTGACCAACCAAGTACCCCAATCTCAAACCAGGTGCAAAGAGCTTGGAAAACGTCTCGACGCGTAGAACCCTGCCACTGGTGTCAATTGTAACGTACGATGGAGCCAAGTGGGTTTTGAGATAATCCTCAATCTCGAGAGGTGCTGGCCCAGTCGTCACCTCAGATTCTTTGTATGGCGGAAGAGTCAAGTAGCCGTACGGGTCGTCCTCAATGATGGCGAAGTCGTATTTTTCAGCCAAAGCGTAGACTTGTTTTCTAAAGCCTAGGCTTTGGGTGAGGCCAGTAGGGTTCTGGCCGGAGGCAATCGTGTAGAGCGCCTTGGGTCTTTTGCCTTTCAATTCCGGCTTCACCTCGTCCCAGTTCTGCAATAAGTGTGACAAGTATGCGAGGTCAATTCCGTCTTCATGGTCCTGTGAGCCTCTCAAGTCAAGTTTGATGGGTACAGCAATGGCACCGGAGTTGCGAATATATTGCAAGACTGGCGTGAAGGTGAATTCTTCCAAAAGCACCACATCGCCTTCATCCAAAAAAACATCGATTGCCTTGTTGAGGCCATCACTAGCACCCCCCGTGATGATCGTGCCCCATTCCTCGTACTTTGGAGGGTGTGTCCGAGCGACCAAATCCCGGGTGAAATTTTGCAAGTGCGGAATTCCTTCCACGTTGGAGTACTGCAAGCCAGTAGCGATATCAATGAGCGCCGTATCAGACGCGCGATTTTCGATAAGCACATTCTTTTTTTGCGCAAGAGCCGCCGCGCTTCCGGCAATACTTGACCCCCGCACAATCAATTCCGCGTCTTCAAATGGCATGTCCTTCACAGTGACCTCGATTGTTTTGACAGGGAAGAAGCCACTATTGGGTGTGCCGTACCCCAAGTGGAGAGGATGGGGGTGTGGCTTGAATCCCTTTGGGGCACCCTCGACAATGTCCTGGGTGAAGTCAATGATAGTGCGGGCGGCGGCTCTGGCAGAAATTAAGTGGGTCATTTTCTTGATGTTTTGCCTTAAAGATTCGGAGGACGGACCCGTATTTATACTCAGCGGAATGCTTTGGCAGCCACTGTTCATGCAGACTCGCGGAATTGATAAGACGCACATGATAAAGCGTAGTACGAAAAAATGTGACTCGTTCTTGCCATGACTACTACGTGCGTGTGAGACTCACAGATTCCGGAGCTCGTGAAATCCATCAATGCTTTATCTCGTATGATGAATCTAGATTCACAGCGTATTTCCGGCGGCGCTGATCACCAGCCCGGTTGTCTTTGAGCTGATGCGTAAGCTACATTTAGACTTTCAAGAAATATGGCGGGTCTCTCATCCACCTTTTACCCCGCAAGACATTGATTTTAGCTGATACCAATATGTTTGACACTTGGAAAGATCCCTGGTCAGAGTGAGGGCTCGATAAGCCTTTGTGGCCTCAGCCGCTCGGACTAAATAGTTGCTTTTTCCGTGTTTGGGAAAGCCGGAATCAAACAAGCAGTAATACACCACAAAGCTCAAAACATCTCATTGTATTTGTCAGACACTAATACAGCCGGTTCTTCGAACTCATCTATTTTAGGCAAGATGTTTTCTTCAACTGCTCCCAAAGTCTCAAAAACCTGGGTCAACTGTGTTTTCATGCGAGCCGGTTCCTTTGGAAGCACATATTACCGCCTGATTATCTCCCTGTAACATAATCTCGAAATAAATTTACTAGAGGTTTGGAAGCTACTCACGCCACAGCTTTAAATTTGCAAACTTGCATCCATTTGCATCACGGGTGGACATAGATGTACAGCCATAAAAGGGCCTTTGGCATGTGCCCCTAAGGGACTCTTGCGTAATTTCCGCTTGTGGATAAGATCCTGACTATATTGTATATCATTTAGCGTACTCTGGACGCAGCTCGACATATGTTAAAGAATGATACTACTCTCACTGGAACTCACAAGTTTTTTTTTTAAAATGAGAAATGCCTGGATTTTCAGCTAACGCAACTGTAGAGGAATACAAAGCCCAAATAAAAACCTGGGGTCAGCATGAGAGGAATAGGCCCATGGGAGGTTTCCTTGTAAGTCGTAAGGTGCACATGTCACGAACGAAGCAAACAGTAAGCGAAGTTGGCGTGCTTGTCCTGGAAGAAACTCGCAAGACTAGTGAACTTAAACATTTCTTGTCGATTGGAAAAAAACGATTTGTTGCGGTCAGCACATCGCTTCAATTTCACTACGGCATTGTGTGGCTGTACATAAACGTCCAAAGTCTTACCATCTCATAAAAAAACCAGTATGTTTGAGGTGCTTGAAGCCGTCCTTGGAAACCCTGAAAAAAAAGCTTCACAAGAACTTTGGTTTCCAGAAACACTGTCAAAAGCTTAAAAACAAATAAACTATGGCATTTGTCTAATTATTAGATTCGTATGTTTTTCTCTTCATGTTATATGAAATACAAATAGCCCTGTCCAGTTCGAATCTGGATCACTTAGACCTACTGTTTTTTAAGGTCCAAAGGTTGGGCAGCTAAATACGAACTTGCATCACAGACTTAGGTCGCGTTTCCTCCAAAATTTACTTGCTACATGAAAGAATGATTTAATCTTTTTCTTCATGAACTATCCACTTCTATGAGAATATATGTGGAAATTGCTCTCGAAAGAAGGACGTTTAGTCGCAAGGTGTTCGGTGTATCAACTGCTTCCAATATCAGGGTTCCACCTGGCGCATCCACCAAACGTGAAGCTTGTACCCTCATCCAGTTATGGTTGGGAAGGCATAGAAGTTTGCCGGCTTCCACAACAGTGTCCCCCATAGTAGACGCTGTTCGAATTTGTACAGCGTAGGAAGAATATATATATTGCGGGGCCTAGTGTATCAATTGCGAAACTACGACTCACCATTTACAACACGGCGAACAAGGTAATTCCGCAACGTCAGGTCAGTGCTAGATTTAACCTAGAAGGTATAAAGGACTCGTGTTTTCACAGACTATTTTAAAAGATCACAAGATCATGACACCATCATAACTCATAACTCTGTTTATTTTCTATGTTTAATAGGGCCGAGCACACACAAAGTTGACTAGCAGAACAGTGGGCATTGACCGCAGTTGTGTTTGGAGGACGACGCGCGTTAACTTGGCTCTTCTTGGTCTCATGCTATGCGGACATCAAATGTCTGCCCCGAACCAGCGCGTTTCCGTAACAATTCGGGTTTTCAGTTTGTATTCTGGTGCAAGCACGGTCATACCATCATAGCTGCTCTCTGGCTGATTTACCTACAAGGCATCTAGCCTGTCGTTGATCTCTTCCGCCGACAAGTTTTTCACGCGAGGGCCCACCACGTCAGTGCCCTTAAATCCCAACAAATGATCTTGAGGGTCGCTAATAACAGCGATATCCAAGTTCTCTCCCGTCAACTCGCCGTCCACGGACTCCTTCAAGGCTAGAAGGGCAACGTGAATGACGTCCTCCAACTCCAAGTCTTCGTTCCAGCGCTTTTCCAAAAACGTCTTGGCAGAAACCGCGGTTTTTCCAATCGCTGTGGCTTTCCACGGAAAGTAGCTGCCCGAGGGGTCAACCTGGTACAATTGGTATTTGTCTGAGTGCTGGTCGAAGCCACCCACCAATAATGACACGCCAAACGGCCTGATTCCACCGGACTGCGTCGACTCCTGCATCACCTTGGCAAGCTCTTGAACCATAATCTTAACTGGCGGGTACTCGTTGTACACGCGCTTGTAATTTGTGTGTGCCAACTTGCGTGCCCGATCCACGAGCACCCTGAAATCGGGGCCCATGCCCGAATAGGTCATGGCGATATCCGGCGTGATCATCTCAACTTTCGCGTTACAGTCATTTTTCACCAAGCTGGACGTCAGCTTGCGTTCAGTGGCCAAAACGACACCGCTGGCAGACTTGATGCCGATGGTGGTGACACCCTGCTTTACAGCGTTTAATGCGTACTCGATCTGGACCAATTTTCCGCTAAAAAAAGTTAGTATTGTGCAGAAGGGGAGCAATTTTAGCACATCGGCGGAGACACATACCTTGGCGAAAATGTTGTCAACGAAAACGAGTATCTGTCGGCCATATTTGATGTAATTTAGTGGGGAAGAATCTGGTTTTGGCGAGTTGTATGTGCTTGTCGCCCCTCACCGCAGAGCGGCGAGTCACGTGACTAGAGGGTCCTGGACAAGATAACATATTGGCTTGCCATTTTATATAGGAGAAGGGGCTAAATCTGTCAATGTCGTCTCGCTTGATCATTCTTTTGTATTAATTTGGTGTTTTTGTAATCTACCCGGTCGCTTCGATGTGTCATGCCAACTCCTGTCCCCTGCAATAACCTATCAGTTCCCACATTCGAAGCGACACGTAATTTTTGTTTGTTTCTATGAGTAAGCCAACAATCTGCCGGCAAGTCTGGAGCAGAATATGACGAAAAATATTATTGTTGCTGTTATGTACGAGAAAACTAGTGTCGAGGACCATTATTAGTGCGTTGATGTATGATGGGTGAATTGAGACAATTCTTTCTCAATAGACTTCCCGGTGTGAAAAGTGATCCCCTTGATATGGTGTCTGTTCTGTTCGGAGCCTTTTCAAATCTGCTCACTTTGGTTCTTGCTAAAAACAGCCAAGATTAAAGCAGCAGAATGCACAGTTCAGGTGAAGTGATCATTGGTATGTACGTTGAATTTTTGGACATGTTTTTAATCAAAGAAGTGCAGGAAACTTCGTCTCATCTGTATTAACCTAGAACATGATAACGCAATTTTGATTATTGTTTTGATCAATTGGTCTATTGGTCTATTCCGAGACACACGTTGCACGCAATCATATTAAGCACGCTAGTCTTTAAGTCTTTTGGTGCAGAATACATGCGATTATTTTAGTACGCGATACCCCAGAGTCCCAAATTGATGCTTACAAGAAGTTGTATGGCACATTTGGGAGCCTTTCATGTTGCATGTAGAAGTTGTTGATACGTTTGGTGATACTCATTCTCTGGGCAAGGCCACAGGGCACTACCGTAGAACCCATGGGGCGATGGTGGAGTGTGGAGTTTCTCATAGCAAATCAACATATTGAACCAAGACCAGCCTTATATATTAGTTGTATTGAATAGTTTTACTGATGAAACACAGCATGGTGGGGAAGTCGATAGGCCCCGCAGGCCATTTACTCTTCCTCTTCGTCGGTATCGACTGGCTTAGGCGTGCCTTTAGGACTGCTCAACCACTCAATGTGACGCAAGCGTCTCCGCTCTGCTTGCAACTTCTTATCATTTCTGGTCATCTTCTTTTTTCTCGTCCTGACCTTGATATTAGCAGGCGAATCATTGTCATCGGCTCTCTTTTTGACGGGTTCTGGCGCAGGGGAGCCCTCAGCAGACTCAGCCCCGTCAGCAAAACGAGAGGCGTCAATGGCAGCAACACCCTTTTGCACGACTTCTCCATTTTCGACATGCCATTGCTCGGGGCACAAGGCACCCACAAACTCGTTATTGTGCGAAATCATCACGACACCACCGCTCCAGTCTCTGATTGCCACAGCCAAGCCTCCTAAGGAGTCTCTGTCCAAATAATTGGTTGGCTCATCAAGAACAAGCAAGTGAGGATTGTTCCACATGGCACCGGCAATCACGACCTTGACCAACTGGCCTCCAGACAAGGAGCCCATAGGCGTGTGGTCGGCAATGTCGCCGTCCAATCCAACATCCTCAAAGTGCTTTCTGATGACACTTGGAGTCAACTCTCTGTAACCCAAGCCCTCTCTCGAGGCCTCGTGGTCATCGAATTTCTGGATCAATTTGGAGAAACCGTTCTTCTCAAGGAACTCCCTGGGAACCCAGGAGTTGTATTTGGGCAAGTAGTTCTTCCACTTAACCTCATACTGGAAGGACTTCTTCAATTTCTGTCTGCCCACAAGCGCCTCTATCTGTCTGGGCTGGAGACCTTCGCCGACGTCGACCATCTTCTCCATGGTTTCCTTCTCCTCCTGGGAAATCTTACGAGACTCCTTCAACAACACCTCACGGTCGTCTCCAAAGCGGTACCGCCACTGCAAGTATTGGTTGGCGGTCTTCTCCTTGTGTTGCTCGACATGCTGTAATGCATGCTGGGCGATGTAGCCGATTCTCAAGTTGGGGTGCTTCTCAACTTTTCCAGAATCTGGAGTGGTCTCACCTGTCAACAACTTGATCAACGTGGATTTTCCTGCACCGTTGGGCCCAAGCACGGCAACACGGGATGATAACGACAAACTGGCAGAAACATTAACCAAGGACGGCTTGGGTGCACCCGGATAAGTAAACGTGACGTTGGTCACACGCGCAATGGCCCTGGTGTTGGATTTCACACCTGACAAGATACCCGGGGGTGGGAACGCCATTTTGACGAGCGAGTCCGACAAAGTGTAATATGATTTGCCCTCTGGCTTGATCTTGACAAACTCGGACAAGTTACCCTTGTAATAAGCCAACTTCTTGTTCTCGTAGTGGATGATGTCCGTGCACACGGCGTCCAAAAATCCCGAGTCGTGCGACACAATCAAGGAAGTGATTTGCGTGTTCTCGACCAAGTAGTTCTGGAGCCACTTGACGTTGCCTACATCCAAGTGATTGGTGGGCTCGTCCAAAAGCAATACGTCAGCCTTCATCAACATGGCTCTGGCCAACTCCAACTTCATCTTCCAACCACCAGATAATGACCCGACGTTTTGAGCGATACGCTCGTCAGGAAAGCCCACCAGCTTCAACGCGTCCGCGATCTCGCCAGCGCTCACGTGCGCTAACTGGGGGTCTGAGGCGATGAACGCAACCAAGTCCATGTCACCCTCCTCGCCCTGCAAGCGATGCTCTACAAAACACGTACGCACCTCCTCGGGCGAAGGGAAACCCTCCAACTGCCCCTTTGAGATGGCACGCATCAAAGTGGATTTACCCGCACCGTTGCGGCCACACAAACCGTAGCGGTGGCCTTTCAACAAGCGCAACGAGGTCTTGTTCAACAACATGCGCGAGCCGTAGGCCAAAGAGAAGTCTGTGTTGACAACTTCCACAGCGCCCTCCTCGAGCTCCTCACCCACCTTGTTGCTGGCGCTAAACACGGCCTTGATGTTGGCCACGACTTCCGACACGTACTGTTCACGCGCGTCTTTGGAGGCGTCGACATGCTCCACGGCCTGCTGCAAGAACTCAGCCATACGTTTCCAGTCATTGACGTTGGAATCTGTTTGCAAGACCGTGGCCAAGTAGGTTCTCTCGATCTCGACCCGGAGCAAAGACAGCGGAATGGAGAGGTCGGACACGTTCTCGAAAAAGAACTTCTCGGCCTGCTCGACGGAGATGCGGCCGTGGAACTTGCCGTCGGCCTGCTCGTCCTTGGCCTCCTGCAAAACCTGCAAGGCCTTGGCTCCCAACATACGAACCTCGGGCAACGAGGCGTTGTTGACGACTTTCTCTACGCTGGGCATCAATATCGGGATGTAGCTCTCGATCTCGCGGCGGTTGTTCACCAAGCGGGTCAAGTTCTCCGTGACGGTGACCGTCTGGCGGAGCTGGTCGTTTGACGACGACGACATCTTCAAGGACATGTCCAAAATGGGTGCCATGAGCGCCAAGACAGGCTCGGTGACCTCTGCCACAAACGTGACCAGCGAGAACGTCTTGATGCACTCGGGCACCTTGCGCGGGTCTGCCAACGTCTCGACAATCAAGTCGTACTTGTTCTGCAAGTCCAAGTTGTCCAACACCCGCACAAACGCCTTTAACGTGCGCAAGCCCTGCGCGGCCAACTCGGGCTTAAAGTCCGTTGCCTGGTCCGTGAGCACGGGCACAGCGTTGCGGAACTGCATCTCCAACAAGTCGGCGGGGACCTCGCCCACCAACTTGTCGATGACGTGCAACGCCGCGATCTTGCAGGGCCACTTGGCCGAGGAGCGCAAGTACGCGATGAGCGTGTCCAAGACAACGGACCCGAGCGCCTCTACAGGGAAGATGCCGTACACAATGTCCGCGGTCTGCTTCGCCGTGCGCAACACGTTCTTGTCTTTATCAGCAAACGCGTCAAACACGGGCGCAAAAAACTGCACCAAGTGGCACTCTTTGGGCGTCTGCCCGCCGATCTGGAGCGCCAACTGCTGCACAATCAAGAGCGCCAGCTCACGCACGAGCGCTGGGTTTTTGGGCCCGCTCAACGACCGGAGCACGCCTAAGAGCTTCCAGTCCTCGACCACAGCCATCTCGGGCGCTGCCGCGACCTTGGCCGCAATCTGCTGCGCCTGGAGTTTTGCCTCAGAGGACTTTGTGGCCTGTTGGAGCTCGGCCAAGTTCTCGGAAATGGGCGTGTCGACACCCAACTTTCTCAATGCTGATGCGAGCGACGACAACGATGCGCTCGACGCTCCCGCGTGCGGCGTGGCGGCACCGCTCGTGGCACCGGAGTCGGGGCCTAGCGAGCCCGTCTGGGGGCTCGAGAAGCCAGGCCCTTGGTACCCGTTTTGTGACGCATTTTGGGAGCCGCCCTGGAAAAATTGCTGGTTTTGCTGATTTGGCGGCGCCGTGTTCTGGTACCCGTAGCCGCGTGGCAGCGGCAGTGGCTTCTGCTGGCTTAAGAACTCGTCGAATGAGAGTTTCTTTGACATTGCACGGCGGATCTGGCGGTTTGGGGGAGGAAAGAAAAAGGACCGAGATGAGCACAGCGGAAGTTTTCAGTCCCGCGAGATATAACGATGTACATCCGTGCACCAGCCCATCTCATCTCGGAGCCGCGGCCAGAATTCCATGGTAGCGGCCGGCCAGGCGGAGATGCTTCTGCTTGCAAGCCTTCACGTTGTGCAGTACCAACACCCGCAAGCTACGGTTCTCGACTCGCTTTTGTAAAAAAAAAAATTGCCATTTTTGCTAAATCCCATTATATGCATGTTTGTGTTTGTCTTGCAGCGGCAGATGGCCGTAGCCTGTGGGCACTTTGTATGCTTGGGTACACGTGGTCCTGCATGGCGTGCGGAATATGGAATATATGGCGTCTGTTGGCCGGCGTTGAGCCGCGGCCATTAAACGGGCCCGGCAGAGGCGTGCGTATTGGTGGGACTCATGCCGGAATTTGAAGCGGGGACCATAGATCAATTGGATTGTGATTTATGTTTCCCGTTATGGATGTTTCTATCATACACGCTGGAGCCAGCACGGCCTTGTCCAGCACGGCCTTGTCCAGCACGGGTCTGCTCAAAGCTTTATGGTTGAAACATTGTGTGATGGAAAAATTGTCCGGGACAGCTTGAGTATTAGGAGAAACGGCAACGAGATCAATAATGTTGCGCTTTCTTTTTATAGGTATTTCTTGAATCAGCAGAAGGATTCACTCTTGCAAATGAATCGCTCCCACAACGCTTTTATGAGAAAGCAAATTGTTTTTGTATTTATAATTTGTCCTCGTGTTCTCTCACTGACATATGTGTTGACTGATTTCTGTCTATGCCTCGCTCGCTCGGGGTTTCTTGTCTCTTTCAAATTGCTATTCATGATCGAGATACGCTAGGGTTGGCTGGCCTGTAACAAATAGAGAATCCAGTGTCCATATTTGATTTTGACTGGGAAAGCACATTCCTTTGATTATCACTCTATAGGCGTATCCATATATTACCACTCACGTCAAAGAAGTCCGGGACGAACCTGCAGTTATCGAGTTGCAAATTGTTCTTTGATTGTGTGATAAGCAATGTTAGAGAGTCTATTTGAGCACGTAATGTTTTTGCTGGAAATGTCAAAAGAATGTACATAAAAAAGCTCTCTCAACGTGGGCTTTCTACTCCCACTACTCATTTGTGGGCACTATCTCGGTGGCACCACTCATCAGATTTCAAGCACAAGATCAAGTCTCACCAATTTAAGGTTTTTTAAAATGTCTTTCGTGCGTGTGTCAATAGTCTCTTTTGCAATGTTGACCATGTCATGAGAGACCTGCAACTTGGTCAAGGCATCACCAAAAGTGTACTGAAAATCAACATTCTTGTTCTTTTTCAAGAAAAACATTTCTTGGGAGAATTCACCGTACCCTGTGAGATTGTCAATGACAGTCCTCTCAATACGATCCTCGACGTTATTATGACAAAAGCCCTCGTAAATCACCAGCAACTCGAGACCAATACTCAAAGACACTTTTCCCATTCTGCTCATTGCTGGGACATAACTATTAAAGTCGTGCTTCATTTGGTCAAGTGCCTTTTGGAGCTCCTTTAAAAGATTTTCTACTTCAGACACCGTCTTTACAATACTTCGGGCATTCGTCTCAACAGCTGTCACGGCCTTTATAGATAATTCAGAGTAGCGAATCACCACAAGAAGAGCCGAAAATTGATTTCCAACGGCAAGCATGAGATGTGAGGCAGTCTCGCTGATTTTTCTTAATTCTCCCAACCGGTGCATGTACTCGAGCACCTGATTCGTCGCTACCTCAGCGAAATGAAGGCGGACAAAATCAAAAGAGGTGTAAAATTGACCAAGTGCCTCTTTGAGTTCCCACAAATTCTGCTTCTGTTCGAGAGCCTGGCTGATTTTAATACACTCATGAAGCTTTTCCCACAACTGAGCTTCTAGTACCTTCAAGTCTTGGTCGCTAAGAGGCTGTCTGAAGACTTTTGGCTCAATGAGTATATACGAACGAATATCGGCTGGTAGCTTCAAAATTCCCCTAGCTGAGGCATGTTTTTTTCCGCCAACTTTCGAAATCATGTGTGGCTCATCATCAGGGTTGAAACAAACCACTGACATGGGCTGCACATTTTCGTTCGCGGTGCCGTTCTCATTAAAGGAAACCTTGCACTTGCGTTCCTTGATTATTTCACCACGGGTCTTGTCATCTCGGTTCGCTTTTATAGCGGTAATGAACGATAAGCCCCGGAGGTCCGGAAATGATTCGTCTAAATCGCGAACTACCCCAATATCCTTACCATCATTACTCTCATTGACCATCCATTCATTTTCGTAGTCGAAACCTAGGTTGAGTTTGTTCCATAAACTGCTTGTGTCATATAAATGATCCGTGGCATCTTCATCGCTGATTTGCATTAGTTCTTCGTCAAAATACTCCAGTGCTGTTAGTGATTCGGCAGAGTTCGGGTAGCAACCGGAGCTTTTTAGTCCAATTTTGTGCCCTCCACATTCATCTATCTTAGATGAGATATCCTCCTCCAAATCAATTTCGCACCAGTCGGAAGACGTGCTCTCTAGAGATGGTGTGTTGCTTTCCGAGTTTGCGAGACTGTATTTCGGCAATGATCCCTCAACTTTTTGTCTTGAACTGTCTCGAATTTTACCCAGATCAATGTTTCTAGAAAAGCACGAGCTTTCAGAACTCAATATTGCAGCAAAGCTAGGAATTTTGAAGACGGAGCTACGACTCTGGAGATGTTTCCAACTCTCGTGCCCCAGAACACCAGGGCTTTGACTTAATAAAAAGCCTTCGAAAGCTTCTGAAACAAGAGGAGAGATTTTGCCAATTGAAAAATTGCTTTCAAAAATGCATAGCTGTCTGCAACCACTCAAAATAATAGTAAAATGAGTATCCTTAGTGCATGAGTTGAGAAGTTGTTGTGCGTTTTCCGTGCAGTAGAACTTGACTATCTCATTCTGACTTGCCCGTTCTTGGAGAAGGCATACAAAAACAACGGTCTCGCTTTTGTTTAGGTTGGAAGACAATAACTCGAATGTCTCTTTTATACTTGATATTTTCTCGGGAGAGTCAAGAACAATAAACTCTCTAACTCCGGTTTGTTTTTCAGAGATCATGGCCCAAGAATCCCCGGTAATATGTGCTGCGACATCAGGGGAGAGGTGTTCAGTTTCTAGGGAGCTATATTTCGTGATTGAGTTGTACAGAAATGCCGCAGATCGAAAGTCAACCGAAAAACCATCAACCAGTTCTGGGGCTTCGGGGTCATCAAAAGATAAAGTACTTGGCCTGTCACCCGAATCTCTGAGAGCAAGTGATTGAGACGAGGTTGGATTATCGGGGCCCACGTTATTCCAGACAAGCCTTGAAGATGGTTGATATTCAGAGCAAGTCTCCTTATCAAGAGACACATTTTCAGCTGCCTGGTAATATGGCACGAATGTATTCGCTGGAGCCTGATATTCGACGACTTTTTCCGCTAAAACTGGCTGCTCAGTCTCACGATAAATTCCAGCGGAACATATCTTCTGCATCCACGTGAATATCAAGAACACAATTCCTCTGAGTTGCAAAATGAAGCCACAGGCACACCCAGATACTTTTGCGGGGAACCCTGGGAAGAATTTTCCTGGGATATTGGCTTTCAAATAAGTATTCTTCACTGGCTGTGAGCTCAACTTCTTTAATATGTGACTGAACATGTGATCTTGGACTTAAATCGTAGCAATGTGGTGTTTATATGCTCACGAATTCTGTATGGTTTAATCGAGTGTCTTTCTGTAGTTCTCGGCTATCTTATCTTTTTCAGGACAGGTGCAAACGTTTTCTGCCGAGATCTATGGTATTCTGCTTTGGAATTTGACTGGGAAGTCCCTCACTTGAAAGTTTTCTGGCCAGTTTCGTGTTTCGATTTGATCGTGTTTTTACGTGTGTTCCAGAAAGAGGTGGGTGCAAAACCTCACTCGCCAAAATTGGCTATTTCGCAGTCTTCGAAGGCGGAAGTATGTTTCTTTGGGTAATTTTTGGTTCGGAATAATTTGGGTTTCGTAGAAACGTATATTGAAAAAAAAAATTAAGAAGTTCTATTCAAAACTAACCCCACGGCCTATCATGATCCTAAATGGTTCACAGTATGGATCCTACGATTGATGATTCGAAAACTTTCAAAATATTTACTAGAGAGCCGGGTACAATGAGCATCTTTTCGCATATCAAGTAGATTGCCATATAAATGTCTGTTTGCACTACACTATGTTTGACTCGAGCAATTCATCTTTTATCAACAGCTGTTTCACGATAAATTTAGGTTGGCTCGTTGAGTAAACTCGTGATTTAGAGAAACCCAAAGGTCAAGCTATACTGAAATATTATACTACTTTATTAAATTGTGTAGAACCTTCAATTCCGATTTAAGCAAATATCCCCCCTCCTCATCTTGACTCCGAGCGGCTTGTGCCTTTAGACCACGAGCGTCAAGACTTTTGCTACTGTGTATGTATATTTGCAAAAAGTTTAAACCAATTTCCCAGATATTTAATTCCTATGTCATTAAGGTTTTGAATGTCTGAGGAAATCGAAACACACAATTCTGACTTGGGCAAATACATTACATATATAGTGACGAATCCAAGTCCTGTAATAGTACACAAAACATAATCACTTGAGACGAGACGGCCTTTATCGGTAACTCATCAATTTATGTCTTATATCGCCGGAAATGACTATGGCTTCTAAAATGAACCAAACGTTGGTCTTTATTGGAGTTGCTGCTCGGAGATCTTTGAGCAATGATCTCCCATTGATTTATTTTATGACTAGTGACTGTGTCTCGCACGTGAACACCACAAAAGACGCAACCATGATCACAAGAATAATTATTGGTGGAGCCAACGCGGTCATTCTGCCCGATTTTGGTCATAGCGAGGGTACAAGCCACAAAAAGTTTATACAGAAGGGCTCTTTTTGTCAGCGTCGTTGGAAAGAATCCCAATGAGATCGGGCTCATCAAAGGTCACTGTTTCTGTATCGCTCTCATCAGTGAGCCCATGCTCTGATCGGGTTTTGCATTTTGTATTCCCACTCAATTCTTGTTGATCATTTTCTGCAGGCTCTTTCGGCAACTTTTCATCACTTTCAAACGAGATCTTTTGGTCCGAGAGAAGATCCTCTTTGCCTAGGGTATACCTAGCAAACACATCCTCCCTAGCTTTTACGCGATCATCATGACCCGGGCTCAAAGCCAAGCGCTTAGAGTTTTCAACCAAATCCTCAAAGTCCGATTGCGTTGCTGCACCAGAATGGGCCTCCAAGACATCTACACTTGACGGAGGCTCGAGAAGACTTACAATCTCTCGTATAGAGTGATTGAGCCTCCGTCTCGAATTACGGAGGAATTCGAGATCTATGTGTGGGATGTCCAGGGTGCTTTCCGGATTTGATGTTGGCTCGGCGTTCAGCCTCAAGGTGCCACTTTTGAGATGGGAATCATCAAAATCGCTATTCAATCTCTCTGATTGTAGGACCTCCTGCATAGCTATTGATGTTGCGGAGATCTCAGTGCCTGGTGTGGAGTTTTCCTCCTTTGTTCCGCCCGCCGGGGCTGATGTGGCATGCTCTAGCTTCTCTTCCAAAAGCTTGATTCGCAATGCCTGTTTTTCATTGATGAAGCGTACGCTGTTTAACTCGCTAGTCAACTGCTGGATCCGGTACTTCATTTCAGACTTCTCCAAGTTGGTCATGATGCGGAAGCGTTCCAAACTTGTAAACTCAGAGGTCAAATAGCCAATCACGCCAGGTAAAGTGTAATTGGCCAATGCACCTGGTGTCTGGCTCGACGGAACACCGTTGTTTTGCGTACCCGAGTATTGCTGATGCGTCTGCGAGAAGCCGCCATCTTTTCTGGACCCACCAGTGCCTGCTTGATTTGATTTCATATTATGTTTGATGTGGTTCTATGATGATATGAGGTATGTTATTTACAGACTGGCCCTCAATATTTTGTGCAAACAGAGTAAATGACACAAACACGGACAAAAAGCTGTATCTTTTGACTGAAAACTGGGATTCAATTATGTGAGCTGGGGTTTAGCCGCCAGGGGAAATCTGGTCTGTAAGTTCTACATAGAGTTGTGCACCCTAGCCAGTAGTGTCACGTGCCACATGCTTGGGAGACTTTCGCACTCATGTAGCCTCGCTATTCTGTAGTAGTTTATTGTTTAGAGGTAGAATTTTTCGGTCTAGAGTTCTTGAATATTTCCTTTCTTTTTATTTATCAATTTCAACCAAATTTGGCTGAAGAAAAAAAATCTATTGGTTCTGATCGGATCTATAATTTTTTCTCATCATGTCAAACAGTTGTATAACACAACAAGATTTTCCCTCAAAAGTCTCTAATGCGTCTAGTGGAGGTACATCGTAATTGTGATGTACCCTTTGGAACTTTGAGTAGGCAATTATGCAAAGAAAAGCTTCTGGGAAAAGAGGAAACATTCAAGAAAACGATTTTTGATTGTAATAAGAAAAGCTGGACTGGTTTAACTATGCAAAGTGTGGTACATTGTACGGGTTTGAGCCTTCCCACCTGTAAAAAACAAAAGATCGGTTGGACTAAGGAGGTCGAACATTTTTGAGAAAAGTGACGTACGAAAGCACTGATGATCATGGCAGAGGACGTATGAACATATCAGGTCATTGAACAAAAATAATTGGAATGACTGCTTTGAGTCCGCGTAGATTCTCAAAAGAGGTTTTTGTATGTGAACTAGTCCGTGTATCTATAGCAAGTCAGCAGCTGTGCTTTGAATATCAAACGAAAATCGCGTTACCTCATTAGATATATAGGATACAACAATTTATTCACTAATTGTAAGCTGTGGCAATCGCCAGTCACAAATATCATGAGCAATTTTGGGTAGTTTGAAAAGCTATCATTAGTCCTGTCAAGACATTACATGTAGACTTAATCTATGTATGGCAAAGACATCCCTACAATTCCTGTGAATCAAAGTCTCCACGAGACGTATTACTATATATGGTACACATTAATTTGTATTCGTTAATTGCCAGAGGCCCAGTCGTTCAAACCATATCTGTTTCTCGCGATCTCGATGGCGTAGAACTGAATTCTCACGGCGAAGATGGCATTGTCCTGCGAGTACTCGTCGTTAGCTTTGATTCTTAGTAAAGTGCCGAAGTTGTAGTCATCAATCTCCTTGAACTTCTCGCAGAAAGTTCTCCACCTGGCCTTGCCCAGGGGGCTCTTCATCTCGTTTTCTGAGATTTCAGCAACGTTAGCCTTTTCCTTGAACTCCGGAAAGTCCTCCAAAAGAGTCTCGAAGATGTCGTCATCGTGCTGAGTCAACTTCAAAGATGACGCCTTCACCTTCGAAATCAAGTTCCAGTAGGTGTCTGCCTGCACAACGGCCTTTACGGCGAACTGCTTTTCGATGTCCTCGAGGTTGTCTGCTGTCTCGGCATTGAATGGAGTGGCCATTTTGAGAGGAGTTGTTGGTGGTTGAAGGCATAAGCCACGCCACGGAGGAAAAAATATATATGAGGAGGTAGTAAGTGCAGGCACCGATGACGAGACCGAGGGAGAGGGTTCTAGGAGACAATGGAAACGCCTGGAAGGATCTCGAAACCACTGAAAATCGCAGTGTTTTTTTTTTGTATCATTTTCAAAGGAAATTGTACTTGGGATGGCTAAAGGTTTGTGCAAGGGCAGAAAGGTAGTGCTTGATGACGCTCCATAACTGGGCGAGGTGCTCGCACTCTTGCCTTGACGGCTGCAAACAGAATGCGAAAACTCCAACTCGGCCCCACGTGATGAGTATTACAAAAATCGCCAACATTGATAAATGCAGCCTGAAACAATCTGCACGACTTAGATTTTGGCGGATAATGCTAACAATTCTATCGGGCCATAATATGCGGTACTTTAGCCGCGATGTGCGCGACGCGGAGTAGCCAATTCACCGCATAGCCTTTCGAAGACATCAGTTGCATTGACAAACCAGCTTCCGCCAATACCATTCAGTGGAACCAATGCAAGAGAGATTTGGAGCACAGAGTGGTGTACTTACGCAAAGGGGGATATGTACGTACCATGATTTCTCACTGACGTACTAGCCGGTCAATTTGGGGGTTCACGGCAGTGCCTCCAAGAGAGATTTTTGGTGGTTAATTGCAAGAGGTATAGAGTTCGGGCGAGCACCATCCCAACCACACGAGATGACCCGACACATATGTTCGGATATCTCCACACACCGGCATTGGGATCAGCCGCATGAACGGAGGAAATATTGGCCATCTCAGAGCATACGGCACACTGACATGTGGTGCGTTGACAGGCCTCTAGACCCCAAAGTTTAGTTGGTTCTTCCCAGGTCAAGGTGTTGCCAGGCCTGAGACTACAGAACAGTACACTGAGTCGGCACCATAAGCTATGCTTTTCTTTCCGCCAAATCATTCAAAATCCACCCGGCTGCCCGTTCGCCACTGTCATAAGCTCCATGGACACATCCAGCACCATCGGCAATAGTGTGTTCACCTGCGAAGCGAATGGTGGATCCTGAGCCCAAGCCGCAGGCGTCGTACTCACCAGAAAGTTGGATAATGACATCGCTGGGATCGTCGTCCACATGCAAGGCCGAGTAAGAGCCGCGGACGTAGGGGTTTAGCGTCCAGTCTGTGACAATAGTATTGATTGGTTCGCTGATTTTCTGCGTGCTAATCTTGGCCAACATCGGCCTCATGTAATCCCACGCAAGATGCGGGTTTTTTTCCAAGTACTCGGTGACCGGAGACTGCGTTAAAAGCATCAAACTGGCTGCAGACGGGTGGATGGTGGCGTAGTTGAACGCGTACACGGGGTACGCATATGGTGGTAAATTGGACCCCGTCTCGTCGGCAGGTATGTGGTCGGTTTCGGCGTCGGCCAAAATCTCGAACGCATCCTCCGACGCGTCCCACCAGATCTCGCTAAACTCAAAGATAACCTTTCCCAAAGCCCCGAAATGTATGGTTCTAAGCGCTTCTTTAATTTGTTTAGGGAGCGGCGGGCTCCAAGTGAGTCCATATGGATGACTAGCGTCAAGTGCGAGAATAGACTGGGGCACGGTCACCACTAAGTAGTCCGCACCGATTGTTGTCCCTGTCTTTGTTGCAACCAAATGGCGATACAGATGGCTTGAGAGATCACGCTGTATTGTTGTGACCTGTGCTCCGGTCAATATTTCGCATTTCGCTTCCATTTGGAGCTTGTCTGTGAGAAACGCATAGCCCCTTTTGTTGTATAAGTTGCGGCCCTGATGGCTCATAACAGCATGCTTTCCGCTGATGTCTTTGGCACTTATACCGTACCAGAGCTCGAGATATCTACACATGCGTCCACAAAGTTGCTTCTGTGGAATCGTCAAGAACAGATCGTACTTCTTGATATACAAGGCCACAATGTCTGAAAGAGACACGTCCGGCTCGTCGAGCGACTGCAGGAAATGGATTTCGATGAACTTCTCGATATCTTCCACCACCTGTTCGAGTTTGAGGCCGGCAGCATCGATTCTACCCTGGTGTTCCTTTGCGAAGTAGCACTTGCTTTTATCGTTGAAGTACCCATCCGTTTCCACGTCGAATGACCCGTCGTCGATGCTGGCATGTAGCACACTGTTGGTAAGTGCATCGTGGAACCAGGCCGCACCTAGGTCGTAGGCGAGCCCGAGTTTCGACAGCGTGGTGTCGGTTTTGATTCTGCCGCCGATTCTTTCTTGGGCCTCTAGAACAATGACGTCAGACGGCTCAAGCGGAGTATTCTCGGCAGTGAGCAACTTGTGCGCTGCTCTGAGCCCAGACACACCCGCGCCAATAATGCACACCTTCTTGTGTGATGCCATGGTCGCAGTGTCTGAAGTAGCAGTTTTTGTATGGATGTGCATCGTGGAAGGGCGAGGAATTTAGTTGGAGCCATGAAAGTCGGTACGAGAGGCGCCGAATCGGGAAGCTGCACGCGATGCGCACCGCAGCTTGACTCAAGAGTGGAGTACTTCTCGGTACAGGCTTCAGCCCAATCTGCCCCCGAGTAGTTTTGGAATGGAGCGCCGCTGCTGCAGCAGAGTCAAAACTAAAGAGGAGGCCCTGCGATAGTGTCTTCCCACGGCCCTTGTAATCATGCACTACTCTTGTGGCTTGGGTATGTACTGATGATCCGCGACAGTTGGGTGGCGCATCACCAATTTCTAGGGCAATGGCTTTTAGCCGCAAGCCACTTTTTTTTTCAAATTAGAAGACGGGCCTTTTGCAGACCCTGCTTGTGCTGGTGGGGCTCCGGGTGGTGCTTGGAAACGTGGTCGATGATGTTTCTTGATACTCGACATGTGCGCATGTCTAATTGGACGCATCCCAGAGTGAGTGCTCAAAACAGCCTTCTTCCACGGGTGTCGTATTTCAAAGGGAGTCAGCACACAGCAAAGCTTTTGCAGACTTGCACAAATGCAATAGATGCGATTATGAGTCGGCTGCGGGGCCGAATTTTCGGTATTGAGGCGAATTGAGGTATGCTCCCGCGTCACTCAAATACCTTAGTCCCCATCCGTTCCCCCTCCCCCATACGTGGACTCAGCCTCGATATGCTTGGCAGGCCAGATTCCATGAACTTCTTTGTGATCAGAGACCCTGCCACCTTCTGCCAAAAAGAGGCCGCTGAGGCCACTCACCCCCCAGCAAGGAAGCTTGGGAGCGGCGCATTGAGACATGCCCGCAGCAAGATCTCGTCGTGCTTCCGCTCAAAACACACTCCGCATTCCGAAAGCAAGCCGACAGAGCCCACGGCCAAAAACATGCCCTTTACAAACACACGTGCCACAAGCGAACGGCTCGCGCCGAGCGACGCTGCATCGAAGCGCAGTCTCATGCGGCGGGTCTTCAGGTGACTCCTCCGCCTCCCCGGAAACCGGGTTGGCTCGAGCACACGCATGCTTATACATCTGGCGTTCCCAGAGACGTGACACAGGCAGTCTTTGTAATTGCGCGTACATAGACAGGTAGCAATACGATATACATTGATTCCGAAACAAACCCGCTGGCGCGCAGACGTGCCCGGTAAGGCTCGGCGGCCCGCTGCGCTCTCTTTGCTCTCTTTGCTCTCTTTGCTCTCTTTGCTCTCTTCGCTCTCTCTGCACTCGAGGGCATCTGACGGGCTGCATGTTCATAGTCCCAAGTTCCTCCTCACCTGTTCCCTGACCTGCGCGTCGAACGAGGCCCGGTCGTCTCTCCAGAGCTTGCACGCATCAATATTGGCGCCGCTCTCCGGGTTGGGCTCTGCCAACATCGAAACCACGCTGAGTAAGATCTTTTCGATGCTTTGGATGGGCGACCACCGCTCCTCGGGCCGCTCGTACTGATTGGGGTCCTCGCCCGGCGGGTGCAAGATGCTGATGCAGACTGTGCCGTCCGCATAGATGTTTGGGTGGAGCAACGGCGGCTCGAACCGGAGCGACGGCGGCGCCAACGGGTAATCCTTTGGAAACTTCAAAACGGCACTGAACACGCCGTTCTCGTAGGGCGTGTCCGCGGGGCCCTCCAACAAACAGTCCCACACAAAGAGGTCGTCCTCGCTGATCGGACCGGCCACGATTCCCGGGGGAGGATCTAGCGCAAGCTGCTGGTATTCTTTCAAGAGCCTTCTCTGGGCTGTGGTCCGCGGGGCCATTATTGGTTGGATCGGAAACGAGGAGGGGGGGCGCGCAAGCAAGCCTGGACGGTGATTGTGGATGGCAGCAGGTTCGGCCCGTGTCTCTGGGCGCGTGTGTTTTAACGCGCAAGTGTCTTGATGCGCAAGTGTCTTGATGCGCAGAAGAATGGCGAGTGGACGTGGTGCTTTCTGGTGGGGCCGCGCCTGGTGTTTCTGATCGGCCCGAGGATTGATGGCGCGGCACTGGGCCGCGGGGCCACGGCCCAGCTTCGCGCGAAGCCTGGCCCCGTTCCCGGCTCTATTGTGAATTTTGATGCAAATTAGACTGCCCAGACCAAAAAACAAACAAACAAATGAGCAAGCAAGCAGGCTGCTTCAAAAAAACAACAGCAAGTAGGGTAGGCCGTCCAGATGGGCCATTCTGTGTCACAGCGTATATGTTTTTTTTTTTTGGTGAGCAGGTGCGGTTCTTTTTATTGTTCAATTTTTTTGTTATTTTTTTTTTGGATTCTCTATATTTTGTATTGCATGCGCCGGGCGATACATAAGTGATCTGGAAAAGCGCCAAAAGGCTTGATGCCGCGAAAACCTGATCTCTCGCTGCCGAAACGATACTCTGGTTGAGGATCCTTGAACAAGCTGGCTCCCAGTCTTTTTCTAAAATAAACTGGCTCCCAGTCTTTTTCTATTAAAATAAAAGCAAGAGGGCACAGGCACTCATACAAATTGCTGTGGTTGTAGCCACATGCAAACGGTGCTGCCCATTTTGAACCATGGGCCTGGTGACCTGCCGGGAACCCTTGCAGTTTTTAGGGTCCTGCTCGAACCACGACGGGGCAAGGGCCGGCACGGCTCTCTTGTTTCCCGCTACCCAATAAGGCAGATGACTTATAAGCATCATGGGCTCGAGGCTCAAAATTCTCTAGTTTTATTTTTGAGAATGAAAAAAGAAATGACTCCGGCGTGATTCGAACACGCGCATCTTACGATAACAGAACTTGAGTCTGCCGCCTTAGACCGCTCGGCCACAGAGCCTTTAGTGAAAGATGAAGGGGGGTAGGATACTTCACTAAAAAGGATGAGCATGCCTTTTTTATGATTCAAGTCAATCGTACCCAACTCCAGAGAGCCAACCCGCCCTTCGGCTCAAAGCTGAGCTACGAAGCCACATTCTCCCGCAGGAATAAACTCGTACACGTGGGGCCGAATCTGTAGCACAAATGACCGAATACGATGCTTTTGGCGATCTATAGAGGGTCCTATTTAACTAAACGCTGAGTGGGGCACGGTGCTGAGCCAACATCTTGAACCCAAAAAGAACAGCTAGTGCCCCTTTCAGAGAGAGCGACGCGACAGACTTGAGCTCCTATTGATTTTTCTCGGGAACGAGTCAAGAAGCGTCGTCGTATAGCCCGGCGTGACAAGCCAATGCCCGTTGTTCCAATCACCACGTGCGACGAGGTCGTGGAGATGAAAAAAAAAACATAAGCTGCACCCACGAGAAATTAAAAGGACATGGCACTGGCAAAGGAAGGCTTTGGAGATTTTTTTTTTTTTGACGAGAGGGCAGAACCCGCACGGCGCATTTCCAGCGCGCTTGGGATTCGTGCCTCCTGCTCATTTCTTGTTCTTGGAATAAAGAAATGTATGCAAGGAAAAATCAAATGCAAATTGAGGGCTACGAGAAACTGGGCGAGCCGCAGGCAAAATAAAACACTTGGCTCTCTTGGGAGAAAGCAGGCAGAACTGGAAACAATCACGCATTGGATGATGCAACAGCACGCTCTTTGTATTTTGTGATTGAGTTTCGCAGCAATATGTCGGGGTGTGCCGCGCGCCCCGCTGGCACCAGCTCGCCCAGGGCCTCGCGCGCCGAAATACGCGGGCGGGGCGCGGCCCCGGTTTCCGAGCAAGAGGTTGATTTATATCAGGGAAAAGGCCAACCAAACTGGCGGCGGACAGACGCGTGGGGAAAAAAAAAAAAAAGAAAGAAAGAAATTGATAGAGACAGCGATCACGGCGAAGGACAGGGCGAAGAAAGAAGCGGCCGTCAAGAAGAGAGTCAGCCACTGAACAATGGGAATGGAAACGCCCCGAAACAAGAGCGGCGCGCATGGGGGTAGGGCCATGCGAGAAGCGAGCGCGCCGCGATATTGGCAGTGTGCCAGCACGATACCCTTTCATGCGGCTGTGCTCGATATAGACCAAATTGGGCTGTGATTCGGCTGTGATTCGGCTCTGGCTACCTCCAACCAACGGCGTTTCCCCGTCTGCACCCAGCGCCATATCCGCTTATCAAATCCTGCAGGTTGAAGTCACTTTTCCATTCCACAGCCAGGCGCCCCCCCAGATGGGCCCGGCAGGCCCCACGCCAGGCCCCAGGGCCCCTCGCTGCGGGCCCGTACACACACGCGCGCTGATGTCCACGTAGCACCTCCGCGCCCAACTTCTGCCGCCAACTCCACCCAATCCACCACCACTCCTTCCACCAACCCCAGGCACCCACCAAAAAAAAAATACACAAACACCCAGAATGTCGCTGCCACTCTCCGCGAAGGTCAAGACCGTCTTGAGCGGCGACACCGTTGTCTTGGTGCCCGTCAAGAGCGCCCAGGTCCCGGTGCCCGAACGTACGCTCACGCTCCAGTACGTCCGCGCCGATTCCTTCCAGGCCCAGGAGTTTTTGCGCCGCTTGTTGACCGGCAAAACCGTGCGCTTCTCCGTGCTCTTCAAGTTGCCCTCCGGCAAGGAGTTTGGCGACGTGCACGCTCCCGTGTTTGCGTCACTCATTGAGCACATGGTCGAGCTTGGCTGGGCCAGAGTCAAGGACAATGCCCGCGCGGACTCGGACGCGGAGGACGACCGCTTGGCACGGCTCCGTGCGCTCGAGGAGACTGCGCAGAAAAAGCAACTTGGTGTTCATGCGCCCGCCTTCACGGAGCCCCGCGTGGAGCCCTTGTCTGCGGCGACCGCGGCACGCTCGCGCAAGGCAGGCTTGCCCGCGGTCGTGGAGCGCGTCATCAGCGGCGACCGCGCCGTGATGCGCGTGTTTGTGAACAAGGACCAGCACGCGGTCCAGCCGGTGCTTGTGGCGGGCTACCGCTCCCCACGCACGGACGACGCCGACCCCAAGCTTGCCCGGCTTGGCCAGCAGGCGAAGGCCGCGCTCGAGGACGCGCTCTTGGCGCAGCGCGGCGCAGCCACCGTGCGCTTCGTCGGCGAGAGCCAGGCAGGCGTCCCGGTAGCCGTGATTGCGCTTGCAGACGGCACCACCGCCGCGGAGCAGATTATGGACCGCGGCTTGGGCGAGGTTGTCGACTGGCAGTCGCCGCTTCTCGGCGCCGAGGCAATGGCTGCGCTCCGTCAGCGCGAGCAGTCGGCGCGGGCGCTTGGCAAGGGCCTTTTTGCCGCCGCAAAGCCGGCGGCTCCCGCAGTGAAGGCCGCCGTCCCCGCGTCGGCCGTGGCGTCGGCCTTGCACGTACGCCCAGGCGCCACCTTTGACCACGTGGTGGTGGCCAAGGCAGTCAGTGGAGACACCCTCGTCGTGCGCATGCCCGCTGGCGACGAGGTGACCGTGCAGTTGGCGTCGGTGCGTGCGCCTAGAACTAACGACACCACTTTTAGCGCAGCGCACCAGCAGGCGCTCGTGCAAATGTCACGCGAGTTTGTGCGTGCTCACACCGTCGGCAAGCCCGCGGCGATGCGCGTGGACGGGATCCGTGCAGCCAGCGAGACGATGGAGGCTAGGCCGTTGGTGGCGCTCCGTGTCGGGAGCAAGGACCTCTCGGAGCAGCTTGTGACAAGCGGTCTCGCGACCGTGATGCGCCACGGCAAGCAGACTGCCCACGAGCGCGCACTCCACTGGGACCGTCTCATTGAGTTGGAGGATGTGGCAAAGCGCGAGGGCAAGCGCGGTGTCTTCTGCACGGGCGACGTGGCGAAGGTCTTGACCGTGGCCACGCGTGTGGTGAACGCCTCCGAAAACCTCGCCAAGGCGCGCACGTTCTTTAGTGCGCTCCACAAGAAGGGTCGCATTTCGGGCTTCCACGTCGAGTACGTGCCTTCGGCAACCCGCGTGCGCCTCTACAACCCACGCGAGGGCACAAAGTTAACTGTGCTCTTGGGTGGGCTTGCTAACGACAGGGGCTCGGCGGTCGCATCGGAGGCGCTCGAATTTATGAACCGCAAGTTTTTGCACCGTAACGTTGAGTTCGAGGTGTACGACACAGACAAGCTCGGTGGGTTCATTGGAAACTTGTTTGCAAACGCGCTGGCAGAAAAGCCTGCGCAGGTGGACTTGCTCACTGCCGGCCTTGCGTCCGTGCATGAGCTCGCGCTAAGCTCCAATCCGTTCGAAGCCGAGTTGCGCGCGGCCGAAGATACCGCCAAGGCAGGACACAAGGGCGTCTGGAAAGACTATGACGAGGCGCAAGTGAGAAGGGACGCTGAAGCCGCGACCGCAAAATTGAGCCTGCTTAGTATGGAGGCGGCTACGCCCAAGTTTTTCGATATCGAGATCGTTGACGTGGCCAAAACGCAGGTACTCTCGTTCCACTTTATTGACACCGCCACGAGCGCCGCATTTGCGGATTTCAAGCAAAGCTTCAACAACTTTCACGCTCAAAACGTGTCTGCCAGTATCACATCTGTGGATTTGCCCAGTGCGTTGAGCAAGGCGCCTAAGAAGAATGACGTTGTGTCTGCCAAGTTCTCTGAAAACGGCAAATACTACCGCGCTCGCGTTGTGAATTACGACAGAGGAACCAACATGTACGACGTGAAGCACGTCGACTTCGGAAATGTCGACCAGGTGTCGTTGTCGGCTTTGCGTGGCTTGCCGAAGAAGTTCGGCTTGGACGTCGTCAAGCCCTTTGCCCATACGTGTAAGTTGCAGAACATCAGCTTGCCCCCCAACAAGCCAAAAGACTATTTGACTGAAGCGTTGTATGTTTTGGAAGACCTAACTTTCGACAAGAAATTGGTACTCAGTGGCCTTCCTTCTGCCTCCGAGGGCGTTGAGTACGATGGCATTTTGTACGACTCCGAGCAATCGTTGACCGATGCAGACTATACTATCAACAAGCAGCTAGTTTTAGAAGGATACGGGATGGTTGACACCAAGTGCGCCCCACACTTGAAAAGTTACGTCGAAGAGATGGTGAAGGCGGAACTGAAGGCTAAGAACGAGAGAGCAGGATGTTGGGAGCTCGGCGACATCAGAGCCGAAGAGGACTTTTGATGCGTCTTGCAAACAGTACTTGTGCTCTCTTTGACTACAGAAGAAAAAAAGAAAAAGAAAGCATATACATAGCGGCAGATGCCGACTGACAACTAAAATAAAAATGAAAGCAGTCACAAGAAGAGTCTTGAGACCACAAAAACCGCTTCACAATCTTGAAATGTTGTGAGCATACGACTATCGAAAGGTTGTTGGAAACATCCCTTCCAACACCTGTATAGTCTGGCAAATATGTCTGATGTACACGGGTAGTCGTGTGCAAACTGGGTCTGTGCTTCACATTGTAGCTCCCAATTTACACAATCTTCCCAGGCTCCCACAAAACAAGAAAACCCTCTTAGACATCTGGCTTCTTTCCCCAGAGAAATCAGCAAAGCTCACCTTCAATTATCAAATCACCGTGCAATTGTGCAAAAACAAGTCCATTGAGATAACACCGTAAATTGAGCTGTTGGCGCGAGCTGCGTCACAGTCACGTGCAAGATATTTGCCGAATCTTCATGCCACCAATTTCAGCACTCTAAGTACGACGCATACACGAGCGGCACTGGCGCGCACGGCCGCAGTCCACTGTGTGCAGGCTTATCACGACGGCAAAAGCCCGAGTGCACGTGATGGAAACGTGTCGAAGCGATGTCGCGGCCGGGTAACGCGCGCGTCGATAGGTGGACATGCTTGATACCAGAAGGTGTGCGGCCGAAAAATTCAACCACTATACTCTGGATTCTTGAAAGCACTAGGACCCGGGTTTTATAATTACAAAAGAACGCCAAAATGAACCCCGCTATCTCGAACTTAGGGCTCATGTTGATCATGATGCAGGTGTCGCGCCGCCTCGATCTCGAGAACCCCGACATCTTGATGTACGTGAGAATCGCGTACGTGGCGTGCCAGCTGGTGGTGTTTGCCGTGTGCATGTATGTCAAGTTCAAGATCAACCAGAAGAACGACTTGACGACAATGAAATACGTGGAAGCGGGTAACCCCATGTCCGGGCAGGAGGAGAAGGCCGTGGTCACCACTGTCAAGGAGTACGACTTGAAGCAGATCGACTCGCAGATCAAAAGCATCTTCACGTCCTTGGCGATGATGGGCTTCATGCACTTGTACATGAAGTACACAAACCCATTGGTGATGCAGTCTGTGTCCTCGGTCAAGTCTGCGTTGGAGACCAACATCGTGAAGATCCACTTGTGGGGCACGCCTGCCACAGGCGACTTGAAGAGACCGTTCAAGGCCGCTCCCGGCTTGTTGCTGGCGTTCCTGGGCGGGGCTGGCGAGGTGAAAACCGACAAGGCCTCTGTCGATGCTGCAGAGACCGCCGGCGCCGGCGGAATCAAGGAGGATTAGAGGGTATGTTTTTTTTTTTAAAATAATACACACTGGCTTTGGTTTCTGTAGACGTACGGTTGTGCCGGTCCAGTGCCCGCGGGTCTTCTCGGGCTACAGCGATTTGTGCGGCGGGATGCAAAATGTATATTCAGGCCTCATTTGATTCCTACCAGGTGGCGGGGTAGGTGATGTTCCTAGCCTTGGCTGTGTTTCGTGTAGAAAGAGTCTGTTTTTGGAGGAAAAAAATGCCATATATTGGCACAAGAGCTGCAATGGACACGCATGGTTGCAGTGGGCCACAAACACTTACGTGTGAGTGTTTCTTCAAACAAAGCCATGCTTGAAGAATATACTGGTCCGCCGTGTTTGTCAGCCTCACGGCTTTTCCATCGTAGCTCTAGTATATATTGCCACCATGCACAATGGGTGGCACATAGAACGCTCGAAACTACTTGCATTCATGCCACTCCGATCCCCATTCCAACGAACGGCCGGGGCTTACGTGTAGACCCCCAGCTTGGTGCCCGGACACCAAACCTGTGGAGTTGATCAAAGTCTTTACCGAGCAATAATGTTAGTTATCCGTCTGTAGCCCAGATTGAATGCACGGTCAGTTCCCACAGTGTCCAGGCGCCCATCACATTCAGAGAGATCACAAGAAAATATGAGTCTGCGTTGTAACGCACGACCGTTCTTTGTAGCTTACATGCCCGCCGTGGCTCAGAGAAAACACGCCTTCACATCGGCCTTGGCAGGTGACAATAAGGTGGAGAAAGATGTTGAATCGTATTCCTAGACCAGCAGGTTATATCTATATACACATTATGTTTCCGTGAGACAATGTAGGCCATGGCGAACCAAAAAAAGAAAAAGAAAGACAGTTCCCACAAAGGCACCTTGCACGCTGCCATGGTTTGCCATCTCATGCATACCTAGTCAGAGCTGCAGCCCATATCATACGAGCTTCGGCTTCTCGAGCAGCTAGAAATCGTTCACCAAAAGACACTCCTGCTTCTTGCCCCTCACGAAACTGATTGTGTCCAAGAGCTTGGTGCTTACAATCAACTCCCGCACGGTCCACTTGCCTCTGTTGTAGATCTCCGGCACGGCTCTGTTCATGGGGAGAATGAGGTTTTCGTAAAGCGTCTGGAACTGCACTACTTCTGCGGCAACCATCTCCACCTCCTTGTCCATTCTGACAAACGCACTGTGAATCCAGTCTGGGAGGTACTGCTCCTCGGGGTCCTCGTCCGAGTACTCCGGTTTGTTGAAGCAGCGGATTAAATACAACAACCAGACCTGGTCCATGAGCTCTTGGTCCACAATGTCTGCGTAGCTGGTGACGCCCATGGTCACTAGAAGTGACTGTGCAAACTTGGCGTCTTTCTTGTAGACACTCTTGAGGGTGGTGACGCTGCTTTTGTGCTCCGCCAAGAGCGCTGACTCGCGGTGCTTGATGTTGGAAACGGCTGCCTGGAGAATGGCCTTCTGCGAGCGCAAGTACGTGGTGATGGTGGCCCCGTTGTGCTTGCTCTTCACTCTGGTGGGATCGACAAGCGCGGCCTTCGACTCGACCGCCTGGCGCAAGTGGTTCAAGCCGCTGAGCTGCATGCGCAACGTGAGAGTGTCGTGCTCCCACGGGCCCCGGACCAACCATTGGAACACACGCACCAAGTCCTCGGGCACGCGGTCCTTCGCAATGAAGTACAACAAGCCGTCCTTGTACTGCGCGTACGGAGCCAGCTCGTTCTCGCCACTGTTTAGCACGACAGAGGTAGTGTAGTCAGCCATCTTTGGAAGCGGCACGCCGTGCTCCTCGAGCTCCGGGAGCATCTGCTCCGGGACCTTGATTTTGAGCGCGACGGAGTCCGCGGCATTGTTCTCCAAACAGAATCCGTACGCTAAGAGAAGCTCCTCGTTGCCCTTGCGCCCGTAGTTGTTGAAAAGCTCTGGCCCGGCGTTGTGGTGGGACTGAAACTCGAAGAAATCGCCCAGGGCCGTCCACGTGACGTCCGCCTGTGGGCTGTGGTTGAGCAAGTCGACCACGGGGACGAGCATGGCGACGTCTGGCTGGCTGACGTCGATGGCACACGCGCCGCCGGCCTCTGCCGCCGACGTTTTGAGAAGAGCACTGGGAAAAGCGCGAGACTTCAAGATCATCAGTGCCCACAAGTACGCCGGGAACGACGTCCAGTTTGCGGCGGCGTCTGCGGAAAGGTACGCGTGCATCTGCGCGTCGTCGTAGAACTTGTGTTCGTAGTAGAACTTCATGTTGACAAAGTGTGCCTCGGGCTTGGGCACGTGTTCGGGCAAGGCCGAGATCGCCAGGTACCATTCCTCCACAAGCAGCGCAGTGTTCTCCCTGAGCGAGCTGCCCAAGTTGGTGCCCTGGAGACACTGTCTGTCCTCGGGCAGCCACACGTACGGGCTGTTGATATCTGCCATCAAGGGAAGCGTTTCGAGGTAAGGCCCGTAGAACGAGTCCATGGGGGCGGCGCGTTCCTTCGCCAAGAAAAGCTTGAGCACGCAGTTGACGTTTTTCCCGCGCGCCGCCACGTCCGCGACGTCGAAGCCCAAGCCGCTGGTGGCGTCCGAGAGTTTCATGATGATTTTCGTGGGCACCTTGATGGTGCTTGAAGGGGCCTGCGACTTCGCCCCGACGCTGTTTTCTGCCACCGGGCCGAACAGCACGTCCGGCGAGATCTGCGCCCCGTGGGCCGTGGCCCACTCGATGAGCGCGTTGGTTTGGTGTGCTGCCATGTTTGTCGTGGAGAATAGATGAGGGCACGAGCAACGCTCTGATGCAATGGCGCATTCCATCGCGCCTGCATACAGACGCAGAGGGCACGCTGGAAACGCAGGTGCTATACGGGCGTGGTTTTAAGCGTCGGGGAGTTTTCCTTTTATTTATATTTTTTAATTTTTTTTTATCCTCTTTTCTTTTCTTTATTACGATGTCGCCTTCTTTCTTCTTCTTTTCTGGTTTGGGACCCTGGAAGGGCACACACGTTTCTCCAACGACTTCCGTGTCTCCGCTTGCTATTGATTGACTCAGGCACACGGGCCGTGGCCCCACCAATAATTGGGCCGGGCGAAGCGGCCGGAAACCACGGGGCCAGCTTAAAACGGTACGATTTCTTTTTTTTTTTTATCTTTGGTGCCCGAGCTTGGCCCGATGACGAGTCGCTATGCCTGTATCACTAGAGAGATGCAACTGGATACTATTTTCTTACCTATAGTGAAGGGAGCAGTGGGTATGACATTTGCAAGGTTGAATGATATAAGGTTTTGATGCTTACAATCCATATCTAAACCTACAACAAACATATGGTGACATAATACCTAGAAACCTAATACGCCTATGGAACCCATGGCATAGAACATACCTGTTTCACCATAACTAGGTATTTCGCTATATGTTGATACTATATGGGATATTATACCAGAGCCGGCTTCTGCGGACGAGAAATCCTAAAGTTGCTTGTGGGAATGCTGCCGAACGTAATGTGAAGGGTTCCGTGATGTTCCCTTTATTAAAGCTACTAAAAATTAAGACAATACGCTTGGTCACGTGCTCCGGCCTACTAGCCCAGCGTGCGCTTTCCCCATCCCAGCACGTGAAAAACAAAGCACTGCCCAATAAAGAAAAGACCCGCCAGTGTCCAGCGACGAAAACACACTTTTTTTTCCCCCTCCGCCAACGAGCCCGTGTTATTCCAGCAAAAAAACTTTGGGTGCGGTTTCTCATGCTGGGTCTTCAGCTGACCATCAGGGTGCTTCCATGCAAACCAAGGGCCAATTTCGGCGCGCCGCACCGCGCGCCCTGCTCACGCCATATGTAAGCACATCACAGGCTTGTTACCCATACCTCTGCAAGCATGTTTGCCATCACCAAGGCCGCCCTCCCCGGGCCTATTTTCAAGCGGGCCGTGCCCACGGCATCCCGGTTCTTGCACGTGACCGTCCCTCGTCTTAACGCCGCGCCACAAAACACGGAAAATGGCAGCAAGGAAAGCGCCCTGTCTGGGCCGCCCAAAAGACCCTTGAGTAGGGTTGCCATCGGCGGCACACAAAACGCCACAAAGAAGTTCGCTTCGGGAAACGGCATAGAGTTTGCCTCGTGGAAAGCCGTGGTGCTTTTGCTCGTTGCTGGAGGTGCGTTCACATGGTGGTTTGCTCGCGAGAAAGAAAAGCTTAGAATCCAGAAGGAGGTCGAGAGCAAGCGGGGCGTGGGCCGGCCCATGATTGGCGGCAACTTCTCGCTCGTAGACCAAAACAACCAGCCGTTCACACAGGAAAACTTGAAGAACGACGAGCGCAAGTTTTCCATCTTGTACTTTGGTTTCACGCATTGCCCCGACGTTTGCCCCGACGAGTTGGACAAGTTGGGCGAAATGTTGGATGAGTTGAAGCGGCACTCGGTGGAGTTGCAGCCGGTGTTTATCACCTGTGACCCGGCGCGTGACTCGCCCGAGATTGTCAAGCAGTACTTGGCCGACTTCCACCCTTCCATCATTGGCTTGACGGGCTCGTGGGAAGCGGTGAAAAACGTGTGCAAGAAGTTCCGCGTGTACTTCTCCACACCGCCAGACGTCAAGCCGGGCCAGGACTACTTGGTCGACCACTCGATTTTCTTTTACTTGATGGATTCCGAGGGCCAGTTTGTAGATGTTATTGGCAAGGAAGTTGACGCCAAGGGCGCCGTCGAGAGAATTCGCAAACACGTTGACGCGTTCGTGCCCCAGGCAGAGCGCGAGGCCAGAAAGAACTCCTGGTTGAGCTTCCTCTATAAGTGAGGAAAAAGACTCCTCCACCTTGTACATAGAAAGGCAGGCCCCAGCTAGGTGTTGCGCAAAAGGTATATATACATTTGAATTCAGTACTGTGAGATAAAGATGATTTCATAGAGAGGCGGGACTCGTGTAGAAAAATGGGGACCATGCTCCCGCGAGCTGTGCTGTGAGTCAATACACATAGCCAGATATTGTCGTCGACTCATGTTTATCTTTGTGAAACTTCGAAAAGACAACTCGACCCAAAACTTCGCTTAGCATCTGGAACATGGGACAGCACCCATTAATATTAGATTCTCCTTGCATCCGAACTCATGGGAGTCTGGAAAAGTATGTCGATTGACAGATAGAAAACTCAGACACCCGTGTTAGTCACACTCGGTATTTTCGGGCACGACTAGCTAGAGCTAGAATATCTTTGTAGTGCTTTGTTGAACTCTTGTGAATATTTATGACCGGAGGAACTTTAATTGGAGGCATTTAGGAGAAGAATTGCGACGTCTCAGGGACAAAACTTGTACCAGACATCCCTTCAAATCATGGAATTGTCTCCTATTGAGGTTGGGGAAATGACGAAGAGGTTATTTAAACCTCGATTTTAAAGAAGTGTATTTGGATTTCTGTGTGGAGTTTTTACATGTCGGGCCTGCTCACGATCCAAACAATCGTATCCTGAGAACCAAAAATTTTTATTCACCGAAAAATAGCTTTCATCAACCAATGGGTTGGTTAGAACCCCACCCCCCATCAAGACATGAGTACTTGAGACAAAGACTGCAAAAAACGTTGTTTTAATTACTAGGCGCAACAATTTCTGCAAACACTTGAAGTGCGTTCTATACAAGTTCAATTCTTTCCAAAGGTGTATATATGCATTTCTTTAACAAATAAGGGGAGAAGAAGATGAAAATGAATGGAGTATGAGATAACAAAGAAAAATGGAAAAGAGAACGAAGAAAAGGTCGGCCAGATCCAGGCGTGCTCAATCCTTTAAAAAAATTGTATTATATTTGTAGATCAATGTAGTAGTAAATTTATATATTTTGTTGTAAACCCTATTGATTCTATATTGTATGATATCATCTATGTATATTTATAGTCAAAGAATAAGACATATCGGCAATTAAAAAATTTTATTACCCACATTACAACTACGGAAGTTCGCTTTATACTCTGCAATATATTCCGTCCTTCTGTCAAATACCTCCTAATCATTTGTCAATTTGAATCATGATTATATATAGAATGGTTTGTGAAAAGTCTTAGACTAACAGACCTGGTTCTACAAGAGCATATCAGGCCGAAACCCACTCACAGTGCGTGAGATTTAAGTTTTCTTCGAAACTCTAGGAATCGTGAGAAACAACGTCATTCATGAGAGAGCCAACTGCGCGAGAGTCGGATTCTGTTCGGCGGTACTTTGGCATTTGGCCGCAGACCTGCATCACTGCACGCAATTTATAGTCATGCAAATGTTGACGATAAGAGAAACAGCCCAAACATTCCCTGTCAACAAGCTCTAGGAAATGACTGGTCTCACACAGGATCAAATCCAAAGATTTAATGAGCACGGAATGCTTTGCATTCCCGATTTTCTCTCGCCAGAAGAAATCAAACAAATGATGACCTCTGCCCACGGCCTCTTGGCAGATCTTGACGTGAGCACGCATCCGAAAACTCAATTCAGAACTGGCGACAACGATCATGTGGGGGACAGGTACTTTTTTGAATCCTCCGACAAAGTGTCGTACTTTTTTGATGTGGATGCGTTTGACGACAACGGACGGCTCCAGTTCCCTAAAGAACAGGCGGTCAACAAAATCGGCCACGGCCTCCACATGCACAACGAAGTATTTAAGAAAATAACTTTCAAAGACCTGGTCAAGGATGTCGCACGTGATTTGGACTACATAGATCCCCGAGTTCTTCAAAGCATGCTAATATTCAAGAACGCAGTGGGGAAGAAAGTGGACCTGGCACGAAAGAATGATGTTCCACCACACGCCGACGGCACGTTCTTGTACACAAGCCCACAATCTGCCCTTGGCTTCTGGTTTGCTTTGGAAGACTGTACCGTCGACAACGGCTGCCTATCCTACCACCCAGGCTCGCACAAACGTTTCCCTATCCAGAAGCGCTTTGTGCGTGTCAACGGAGGAACTGAAGGGTGTGCCATGTTAGACTTGGAAACGCAAACCCCATCCACAGAAGACAGTCCAGAGAAGTACGTGCTGGTTGAGTGCAAGGCTGGGTCTTTGATCCTCATACATAATGCGGTGCTTCATAAATCCGAGCGCAACGAGCTGGGGAAATCCCGGTTTGCTTATGCTTTTCACGTGATAGACGGCATCTGTGAATATGATACGCTCAACTGGCTCCAGGTGCCGTCTCTGGGTGGCGCAAACTTCCTGAAGCTATACGAGGAATAGACGGTCTGAGCCAGGGAACTAAATGGGGTCATATTGGGAGACCGGGTCTGAGAACTCAATGCAGAATTAATAGTAGGCAGAGCCATAGCACATATAAAAGTAGGAACATTATCCATTGATGAAGGTAGCTGTCAGAAGGCCGTTCGCTGCTGGGTCTACAAAGACTCATAACGGGAGGTTCAACAGAAGGTGTGATTTCATCTTGTAGCTGCAGCAGCGAGACATCCGGCACGCCCGAATTTTGTTTCCAAGAAGCTAGGACGCTTTATATTGCATAGAACGTCGATATGTACCTAGCAAAAAATCCTCTCGATGGGCTCCGGGATGGATACATTCCTGGCCTCCATTATGCACGTGAGACACCGATCCCGGAACCCCAAAAACGCCTGGTCTAGCGCATCCATGCGCCTCATGATGGCCTTTGTCCTCTCAAGCCCCTGACGTACTTGTCTTGCTTTCCAGTCTGCGGCACTACTCATAGTGGCCGCCACGATACGATTTCGATTCACGTTGCGGCCCACAAAATCGTCCATAGCTTCCACCGTCTCTTCCATGACATGCGCTAATGGACTGGGATTGATGAAGCGTGTGATATGGGCTGCGGCACCAGTCACTCCATCACGGAGAGCATCGACCGACTGTTGGCTGGGAAGATTTAGCACGGCACTGGAAAATCCGCCGACTTTCTCCCGGGCGCGCGGGAAGATTTTGCTCATTGGTGCTGATGTTTTGTACACCAGCAATCAGTGAATGATTGAAGCAAAGCTATGGCGCAGAGAGCTCGGGGCAAATTAATGTGAAGTTTTGTGGTTGCGAAGTGGATGCGAAAAGGCGCACCTACGGCTGCGAGCCGGCACCTGGCAGGCGCTCTTTAAAGGTTCCCATGTTTGCGTGGACTAGTACCCGTCAAACCAGTCTTCTTATTGATTTGTCTGTTTGTGTTACAGAATAATAGTCAATATATGAGCTGTCAACTTAGTACAGGTAGCCAGGCAGACTGAACACTGGTGATAATTCCCGGGTGTACCTGAAAACACGAAGCGATTGTCAATTTCCAAGCCGGGGCGGTACTTCATCAAGCTTTCGGTGCAGGCATTTATTTGAAACTGAGGTTAAGGAGCCCGCCACTACAATGGCCTTTTGCGGCAGACAGGTACGTAATTGGAGCACATCTTCGGTTTCCCTTCTGCGTACTTGAAATGCAGACAGATTCCAAAACCCCCACACAATTCTCATACTTTGTTTAGTTTCAAGTGCCAAAAGCTCGAATTCTCGTTCGCGCTTAAAGGATGTTTGAAAAAGACTGAACTCAGTATAGCCATATTCTGCTGCACACATATAATACTCAAAACTGGCAAATTTTTTTTTACTGATACATGCCCTCAAACAGACAGGCAAGTCACTGCTGCCAAGGAACTTTAAGCAGCAAATGCCTCGATATCATTGTTTCTAAGCATTTTCATGATCTACCCTCGTCTCATGATTTGGAGTGGCCATTTCCTTCATACCCCAGAGGTTCAAGCCGCGCCCTAATCCTCGTGTGCAGGTCAGAACGAGACCTTATCTGGGGTTTCACTCCTTGCCACTTTTCCCACGTTTGCCCCTTCCTCACTATTCCCTTTTTTCCCTTCATTCAAAATTTTCTATTTACCATAAGCTCAAGTACGCATTTTCATATCCAAATCCACTGGGTACATTCCAATTGTTTCGTATCTACAAAATAGCGTCTGTAGATCCCCACAGTTCACTATTCTACCGTCTGACCGCTAAGACCACTGCCTCCATACTGTTTTTGCTATATTCTTTTGTGCCTCCACAAGTCATTCCAAAATTCAAAGATAATTATGGGAAAAACTGCTAGCACTGGAGACCCACTGCAGTGGAAAACAGTCTGTGTTTATGACGGCGAGATCCCAATTGGGCGTGCCTCCGCAAAACATGTGGAGCGTGCTGCAAAAAAATCAAACATGCTTTTCGAAAACTCTCACCTTTCAAAGACTCACGCAAAGCTTACAAACCTGAACGGGAATTTTTACTTGGAAGACTTGTCCTCCACCTTTGGCACAGTTTGGAATGATTCTCTTCTTATGCCGTATAAGAAGGTTGCTCTCAGAGAAGGTGATCGTATCGGATTCGTCTTGAATCGGCCCTCAAATTCCATCAAAGAGCTAGTGAAGAAGTTTGGCGCTGCAGAAAGAATTTCCACTGAGCTTTTATTCAGCCCGCTGGTGCAATTGCTTTTCTCGGTGGTTGCTCTTGATGCAAAAGAGGGGTCCTTGATTTTATTGCCTTTGAGTGGTGCAGACTTTCTCACTGACATTCACAAGGAAAGCCAGGCTGAAAACCCCCAATTAATTTCTGAGGCTTGGGGGTGTGCTGTAAATACAGTTGAGGGGGAAAGTTCTACCTCAGGGAGCTTGTCTTCAAATGACTCCATTGACTCAGCTAATTCAGCTGATTCGGACGGTTCGCCCGCGGAAGCACTGTTTCAACGCGAGTTTATTTCCGATTCCTTAAACCCGGGAAATGACGCACAAGCTAACAAATTTCAAAGTACAACTTCCGAAGATTGCTGGAGGGTTTCCCATGATGCAAACCTTGTCATAGACGAGTTACATCATTCTCAGGATGAAGTTTCTGAACAAAACTCGGATTTAGATGAACAAAGTACATTCGAAAGCGACAGCGAAGCGTGTGACTCTGAACTTTCGGCAAAGCACATGCAACACATTTTGAAAGGTACTCCAATAGCGGATGAAATTAACGACGAGGAGATCCCACAGGGATATTCACAACTAGAGGAAACAAGTGATTCGGAGCAGTCACATGTTCTGCTTGTACTACCATCTAGCTGTAGGCTTGTTGATGCAAATCCAGCTGAGCCAAATGGAATCCCCAATATCTTAAAAGAAGCCAACACGACTGATGGTAAAGATGAAGAATCAACAGACAAACACAGATTGAGTACAGAAAATATGATCGGCACCGCATATTCAGATCGACTTTCCACACACTTGCCCTTCATGGCGGCAAAATTACCAGGAGCAACTGAGAGTGGTAGTTTACAACACAGTGGAGATATCATTGAGTTAATCTCCTCGTGTCATAGATCTCGGCAAATGCACGAAATTGTCCTGGACCTCGAAGGGAAAGATCTCACGCCCCTGTGTGAAATACCTTGTCAAGGTTGTGGCAGTGAAGAGGAAGCAGAAGAAGAAGAAGAAGAAGAAGAAGAAGAAGAAGAAGAAGAAGAAGAAGAAGAAGAAGTTGCATTTGATACTCTTGAATACTCATCCAATGATGATACGGTGTCTTCTGATGATAGCCTAGAAGACGAACTTGAGTTGGTTGAGGAACTGACTGTGAATTATAACATTCAGCCCTACAATGGGGTATCCGAACACTTCTCCGAGTTTTCTCTTACATCAAAGATACCATTATACCAATTATCGCAAACCCTGGGCAGAACTTCTGACGACGAGACAATGAAATCGAGTACTATTTTTACTCCAGCTTTGAATTCTCTCTCTTCAATCCCCTCCGGCAATGCTTCCACTGCCGAAATCGTCAACAGGAAACGAGCTTATAATGAGATAGATTCCGCTGAAGAAGATGGGGATCCGGTATCGAATGCGAACATTCCTTCTACCAAGAGAGTAAGAACAAGGTCTATAGCAAAGGAGGTAAGTAAGGGGTTGGTTTATATCGTCGGAACTCTTGCAGCACTTGTTGCATATGGTGGATATCTTGAGCGGTCTGGTGTCTTGCCATAACCTGAGCTGTATGTGGATATTTCATGACTCAGATTGAGCATGTAAAGTTATTAGTTTTGTGAAGTTTTTAATATACTGATTTTTGAAATTGAACCCGAAGCCTATGCTGCGTTCACTGCATTCACTGCATTCACTACTTGCACTGCGACTGAAGTCTATATTATGATATATTTATATGTCATGGTTCCTCTATGTCGTGGTTCCTCTCTATCAGCCCAAATCAAAGTCTAGATTCATTTCTACCTTTTTTATCTTTTTAGTAACAAATGCTGCAATTGAAAACAATCAAATTAATGATTCCCTTGTCCCTGTTGCATATTGTTTTCCATTTGAGGCATCATTGGCAGGCTCATCATTTGCTGTTGCATGGCGGGCAGAGCTGAATTTAGTCCGGCATTCAGCTGGGAAAACATCGAGCCATCAACCATGCTCATGTTATTTTGAAGTCGATTTTGTGACTGATTTTGGGTTTGTGGATGCAGCAGCTGAGCCCGACCTTGCACATGTTGCCTTTGCATTGCCAAGAGTCTTTCATCCTGTAGAGCTTGGTATTGGCGAAGTCTTTGAAAATAAGTAGGAAATCTCTGCAATAGCTGTTGCTGGATGTGTTTTGCCTGTTGCAAAGCCTGCTGTTGCTGTTGGGAGGTAAGACGAGTTCCGTTCGGAGCCACGCCAGTATTGCTCATTTGAGCGAGTGTGTTCATTCTTGTTTGTAGCTGCCTAAACGTATGTTGTTCTTGAGGGGTTAACGTCATTTGGAATATTTGCTGTTGCTGTTGGCGTTGCTGCTGTTGTTGCGCAGTTGACTTTGGCGCTGAAGATTGACCAGCTTGACTTATCACCGGTTGACTTGCTGGTCGATTATTCAGATTATTTTGTAAATTTTGCTTAAACAGACCCTGCCCCTGGGCCAGCTGGGACATTTGAGGCATTTGATTTGGTATCTGTGGAGATGATGAAGCGAGGCCATTATTGACTAATGATGTGTTACTCACAATGGGCGTATTTACATTCGAACCTGGTTGAATGTTTCCCACTTGTGGGGTTCTGACCAGCTGTGGATATTGACTTTGCTGGGGTATTTGATTGATACCTGTAGCGAGTTTTTGCCGTTTTGCGGCTTGTAACTGAGCGAATTGGGCCGCTTGTTGCTGCTGTTTTAACTGTGTATAGTTTTGTGCTGAAGGTTGTGGAGATTGCTGCTGTGGCTGGCGAAGTGGCTGTTGCTGCTGACGTGCTTGTTGGGCCTGAAACTGTTGCGCACGTATCCGATCGGCTTGTTTAGCCATCTGATGTTGCTGTTGACCTGGCGACTGTCCAACTTTTTGACTGTTTTGCATAAAATGATTTTGTCGAGCCATCGCCTGAGGATCTCTTGCGCCTTGAGGTATTGGTGATGTTGCAAAATCCTGAGCGAAATTGGGTGTCATATCTGGAGAAGTATGTTTTTGCGTAAATTGCCGTTGGGATTGTGTCAGAGATGGCACTGCAGAAAATTGTTGTTGATTTGCTTTGCCTTGTTGAGCATACAAAGCTGATTGACGCTGTTGGATGGCGGCTTGTTGCTGCTGCTTCTGGAATTGCTGACTTTGCTGGAATGAAGACTGCAGAGCTGTTTGTGCTGACGTTGGGACATGCCCTGCATTGGACATCGGGAGCTGGCCCTGCTGTAGAGAAACATTTGCAAGTGGTGCTTTGCTCGATGCGCTCGGTTGACCCAGTCTTTGAAATGCCCCGTTAGCACCACCATTTACAGTTGCGGAGACAGCGGCAGGGCTTGGAATATTAGATATGGCGCTTTGGGTATGCGCTGTTATAGCGGCACCCGCCTGGGCTTTTTGTGACTCTTTTCTTTTCCTTATTTCTTCGATGAATCTCAAGCGCATAAATTGATTTGATGTGGCATTGTTATTTCCCAAGACCGAAGATGCAGAGTTGATAGCTGCGGGAGCGCCAGTACGGTTGGACTTCTCCGATCCAGTCGTCAGACCTAAGGTGGCACCCCTTGACGGGGTGTTTTCGAGGCTAGTGGTATCAGAAGACAGTGTGGTGATTGAAGGGCCCACCACAACAAGTTTCTTTTCGGCAGTGCTCTCGGACGGGTGCTTGTACTTGCTTGAGAGCAAAAACATCATTTCCTCGAATTCCGAGGATTTCTGCATTGTCATTTGCTCCTGGTGCAACTTGCGAACCTCCACCTCAGTTGGAGCACGGTGCGAATGAATCACTTTGTTCTCACCTAGCTCTTCGTCCCACACGGCCTTAGGATGCTCAATCTCTGGCTGTAAGAGGTTGTCCTGGAGATACGGATTTAGCGGGACGGCCAAGTCTAGTTTTCTATTTGTGAGTGTGAGGATTTCTGCTTCCATCTGCAATGCAAGCAAGTCTGTGAACTTTGTAAGCGTAGAATCGGTATGGTAGAGCAAGTCGTAGTATAGTGACTGGGGTGTCGGCCGGAGCAACGTGCGGTAAGTCTTGGGTCTTGTTGCAGGGGCGGCAGCTTGTTCCTTTGGAGCATCTGCTGCGTTGCTCGGCAGTGCCGCGGCCCCGGGTACAGCCACCATTTGCCGGTGGTCGTATACTTGAACAACCAAGCACCCATCGTAGAAACGAATGGCAAAGTCTTTTAGAAGCTCGGTCATCTCCACGGGGATCTCCTCGCGAATGATGTGCTCCAAGAAGCTACGCGCCATTGGGCTCTCCTTTGGAATGATGCTAGAGTCCTGTGTGTTGTTGAAGCGGTAGTGGGTCTCGTAGATGTGGAATGTGAGCAGCGGCGGGTACTTGGCAAACTTGCGCAAGATCTCCGGCAGCGTCTGCGCAAACGCCGCAGCACCCAACTTGGCCCGTGCCTGCTTGAGCTGCTGGAGCTGCTGTGGCGTGGCCATTTTCTGCATGCTGGTGGCGGCTTGTTTCAGGGGCAGGGGCAGGAGATGCTTCAAGGGTGCGGCGTGAGATTTCTGGTCAAGCGGTCTGGCCGCGGGTCGCGGCAGTGAGACTGCGCTGTTTGTAGCGCTTCTGAGGGAATCTGCCATGGTGATTGGTGGGAGCAAATCGATGTGCTGGGCGTGCCTGGTTTACTGTGGGGGTACAGGTATTGGAGGGGTATCCGCGGCGATCTACGGCTGAGCCAAAAAGCGCAAAAAGCACACAGTTTTATCCCGAAGACAGAGACCGGTATTTTCTGTGGGGGGAATGGGGTGCTCCTGCAACGACAGCGACAAAGGGGGGCCGTGATGTAAGTGTTTGGCCGTAGAGTGGTGGAGATGTTATGGTGGTGTAGGGCTGGAAAAAGTTCTATGTCGCGAGCCGCGCGCGAACCCGCGTCACGTGATCCATCAAGCTCGAGCTCAATCGCTGCAAATGACTGTGTGCTTGTCCACGGTCGGCAATCGCTTTATGGCGAATGTGTGATTTTAATTGGGCGAAGTGGATTCATAGGCACGGGATTCCAGTGTATTGTGATGAATTAAATCCCGATAATTGTGGTGACGGGCTGCTTGTTTCTGGTCCAGGCCCCGCGCTTCCTTCTTAGATAAGTAATATATGATTGTGGTATGTATGGTATGTATTGCCATGGAGGCGTACTTGACTATTGCGGGCATCGGCAGTCGCAATTATCAGCACAGCGGCAGGTATCACTATAGTCTGCAGCTGTGGTGCTAAACATAGCCCACGATCCCAGCCACATACCCACTGGGCGGGAGCACTCAAGAACCCTCGAACATGAATACCTCGAATTGGGTCGATATTAACGGGTAATCTGCCTGCGGCCTTTTTCTGCAAGATCGAGCCGCCGGACCCAATGGGATGAATGGGGTGCACCCGGAAAAAGAACGCATTGCGTATCATCCAGAAAATCACGCCAGGCACCGGTGAAACAGATACGCCCTATAACAGACTAACGCTTTTTTTTCTATTTTGCTCTTCACTAGTTCACTACTCTTTTCGGGGCCAGCTTAGCTGGACCCGTTGAGACAAAACTGGATGAGCTTGTACAACTTCTGGCGGTCGTCCTCACTGAATACCCACAAGCCGTAGATGTCGCCGAGCACGGTTTTCACAATGATCAAGTTGTCGTTGATTTCGACATTCATCTCCCTCACGCCGTTGTTGTTTACGCCGTTGGGAAAGAACGTCCGTGTCGCGTGGTTCGGCAAAAGCCCGATTGAAAAGTTCTCTGGCGACAGCCTGTTCAAAAGGATCAACCCGTAGCAGAAGAGGTCCTGCAAATCGGCCTCGCACAACGCGCGGCTAGGCACTTCGGCCCGGAAGTGGCGGAGGTATAGTGCCAATGTGCCCTGGAAATCTGTCTTGACCCATTCTTGAGATTCGGGCGAAAACTTGTAGATTACACAATGTGCGGTCGAGTAGAGGAGCTGCTTCACCTGCGCGTCGTACCTCGAGATCACGTTATAGTTGAGTGCATTTTTGTAGAGGTCGAGTGCCTTCTGCGGCGTAATTTGCTGCTCAGTGGCCATCATGACTTGCTGGGTGTAGAAGGTGCATGCTGGTGATGCTCATTATCACTGGGGTTTCCAAGTGAGGGAGTGCAGATAAAACGAGGCCCGAGCACCTTAGGCGGCCTAGCAAATGTTTTCCACGGGTGTGATGTTTTGCAGTGTTTCTCTCTAGGGCCGGTTTTTGCCATTGAACCTGCTTGGTATCAGGCCACTCATTCAATCAATGAGTACTTTGTTGTTTTTCTTTTGATTTCTGATTGAAATTGCTCTCGCATGCCCCATTGCTATTAAGGGAATGTATCAAGGGTATGCGATCAGTGACACCATATGCGAGACTCAGTACGACAAGCATGCTTGGCCACATAGACTCTCTAGCTCCCAAACTCAACACTATTGCTTTTAAAAGGCGCCGCTTCTTTGTGGCACGAACGTCTATGTTCTTTTCCCGACCTGCATATATTGCCAGCAACCTAGCCTTGGGACATGGCAACCGAGACCCAAGGTCTGGTAGCCAATACATTACTTCGCCGTTGCAAGACGCCGAACTCTGCCTCGCAGTGCATCTGAAAGTCGACTAAATTCTTTTTTTTTTTCATAAAAACTTGTCCAAGATTAGCCGGGGCCAAAGATGACCACACGTTTCGATTCAGTCACGTGGGCACCCTTCTGCAGGACCGCTTGCTACTGGCGAGTTCCCGGGCATTGCCCCATCTTCGTTCCTCCATCATACTCCTTCTTTCTACGAGTGAAATACATTAAGACACTATGTTTGCTCTCAGAAACAGAATTGCCCCGCAATTGGCCCGCTCGTTTTCTTCTTCCTCCGCTAAATGCGTCGCAGTCGGAGACAAAATTCCATCAGTGTCCTTGTTTGAAGGGTCTCCAGGAAACGAAGTCAACTTGGCCGAGGATGCTGCCAGCGGGAAGGCCATCATCGTTGGTGTTCCAGGTGCATTCTCGCCCGCTTGTCTGGCCTCGCATGTTCCAGGCTTCTTGAACCACTTGTCTGCGTTTCAAGACAAGGGATACAAGTCCGTGTATGTGACTGGTGTGAATGACGCGTTTGTGTTCAAGGCATGGGGTGAGACCCTCAACCCACAGGGCGCAGACGGCGTTCGTTTCTTAGCCGACCCAAAGGGTGAGTTTGCTGGAAAATGGGACGTGCTTTTCGATGCCTCCAAGTTTTTCGGAAATGCCAGATCAGAGAGGTATGCTGTTTTGGTCGATGACGGCAAGGTCACTCATGCTTTTGTCGAGCCTGAGAAAACCTCCATCGATGTTTCGGCTGCTGAGGAGGTGTTGAAGCACATCTAAAGACGGTGTATCGGCCACGGTAAAGTGGCTATTTAGAACTCTGCAATATACACTTGGAGGCGATGCTTTGAAGACGATGGCGTGAGCCTCATGTCGAAATATACAAATGCGGCGCTTAAGAAAATTCCCTCTTCTTGCAATAAGAGGATTTTGATATACCAGAGTCTACCGGTTTAACAAGATGCCTCACTTCTGTAAAAGCCTTGCCCGAATTCATAAAATATAACGTATGCTACGGTATCTTGTGAGATAGTATCAAGCTTTACTGGTCCCTGCCCAAGCGCTAAATAATTGAGCCTGGTTGTTTTTGGTTCTAAAGACGTGACATGTAAGGCTCACTTTCTGAAATTGCAAAATATTCCGCACGCTTGTTAGCAATTGCGCATGATTCTAATATATACGAGTCTTTAGGAAGTAGGAAATATCTTTAAGTTCACGCATTCAGAATTTGTTTTGGGTTCGTTATCCTTCATACCGCTTAATACAGTATTCAATAATATACTCGTGACCAACAGGAATCTTTATTATTCAAGATGCGAATCGTACAGGGCTCATAACATCTCGTTTCGATGCGGATTCACCGAGCCAAGTCTTCTTTTCAAGTTTATGCCGTTTACACTACGTGCATACCCCTACGAAATTCACATCACAGGGTGCGTACATAATCGAGAGTTGGAGGCGCTGCTCCAGAATAACGAGATATGCTCCGAACAATCTTCGCAAGGATAAGGCTTGACACGATACGCTGTGTCCACACCCACGAGCAGATCTCTGCTGCCAAACATTGGCTTCGTGAATTCCAGCCGCAGAACATTCCACGCGAAGCCTTTTCGATATCGTATAGTAGATCTTCTGGTCCTGGTGGCCAGAAAGTAAACAAGACTCTGTCAAAAGCTACTGTATCCTTAGAACCGTTTCAGTGGCTCAATCCGAAAATTTGTTGCTGGATGCCTCTGCCCATTATCAAACAAGTTGCCGACACGAACTTCCGTTATCTGACGAAAATGGGCGGGCTTTTGATCCAGAGTGATACATCAAGAAGCAGAGAAGTCAATACCGAGGAATGTTTCCGCAAATTACTCAAGGAAATCAAACTGGTGGTCTACTTCGAGGAGGAAGCGTCAGAGGAAGACAAGAAGAAATGGCAGAAACTAGCCGTGCAGCAGAAAGAGTACAGACTTCAGGATAAAAAAAGAAATAGCGACAAGAAGAAGGCACGAAGCAAGAAGTTCGACTTCTGACCGGGCAGCACCTATATTCATCACTGAATGTAAATCGACCTTGTCGGTTCGTACTGCTCATAAATATCCATGAGTGTACGGGGTCCACACCACTTGCTTTTCTGAAGAGGGTGGAAGTAAGCAACAGGACATTGCCTTTCTGCGTGAGAAGTCATTCAAGGCAGGTGGTACGAATAAAATAGACATGCTAGGCGGCGGCCCCATGCATTCTCACCAAATGTTCATCAAATAGCTTCGTAAAACTTTCTAAGAGATGTTCCAATATACCGGTAGCGCTGGCTGCTTTGGACGTGCCATCATATTCATCAATCTAGGTAGGGAAGGTTTAATGGAAGGGAAATGTTATTATAGGCCATGAGGACATCAGCCACATTGTGAAGAAAGATTTAGACTTAGATGAGACGACGGGGAAAGGCCCCGGGATGCCATTAGCAGCTCGATTGGTTTTGCGCCAATCACTAAAAAACGTTTTTGATTGAAAACCTTGCTTGGTAAACTTGACGTTAATTTTACCCAGACGCACATTCCGTTGACTGCTCCAACCTGGCACAATAATTCGCACCCAGGAACCGCTCATGCGGATGGGAACCCCGACTAGCTTTTTTTTTTTCTTTTGCGTTGCATGTTAACAGCAGTATCATGAAATTCAAAGATCTAAAGTGCTATGATTAGTGAATCAAAGATGTTCCGAACAAGGGTAGAGGAAACAGAATAGTGACTGTGCGCGCTTTGGTGTGGCGTATACTGTCATCTCAAGCGCAGTGTAACCACCCCACTAAAACAGTAAGGAGAGGGGGGTTGAGATTAAAAATCCTAGTCTTGCTGATCCTGTAAGTCAAAGTCCACAGGAAAGTTCTTTTTTTTTTGTTCAATTGCTCGCATACAATCCAAAGGTTCACCTGGATCTGCCCGGCAAAATGGACCGAGGAAGCAGTGGCATTCTTGATGACTGCTGTTCCCGGCCCGATGCCTTTCGCAGCAAAACAGAATACTTGAGATACGAGACGTTTTTCAGCATCCACAGCTCCCCAGGGGCCCAGATAAGGAATATAGCGTCATTTGCTATTAGGCCAATATTGCCCAGGGCCCTCGCTGCCTAGCGCGCGCGCTGCCCTGCATATTTCACCAACATGAGAGATGCAGCTTCAGTGAGCGGGAGCCTTAATGAATACTCGCACCAACTCGAGCCCACAATGTTGCTTGAGCCTTCGACTTGCCGCTTGGCCGAGCTCCTCGGTGAATATACTGCAAAGATCGCCGCGTCAGAGCAAATGCCGCTGGCTAGTCCGTCGCCTGCTGATGCATTGGGGGCAGACGACGTTTCACAAGTCGACGCCTTCAAAGAGGAGCTCCAGACCACTATTTTGGACGCTCTAGACGCTGAGTTCTCAGTGGATGTCAGCGGCGTCAGCGAGAGCACACAGACAGCGATACTGGCGTTCAACGGGTCTGTGGCGCAGCAGTCGCGCGAGTTTGTGGTGCTCATGGGGGTTAGCAAGTACTGCGACGGCGAGTTGCACAGCCTCCGCCAGCACGAAAGCACGGTGGAAGCCACAAGCAAGGCTGGTGCGCCCAGCCAAGCGACACTAGCGCGGCTCTGCGCGGTGCTCGATCTCCTTATGGAGATGGCCAGCGACGCGGCACACGCGTATGCCAAGGCGGTGTTCTACGCCACGTTGCAGCGCGTAGCGGACGCGCTCGCCCGGATGTCAGCCGACGCGATCCGCGAGTTCTGGGGCTTTGTGGAGACGCGCGCGGAGCGGATGAAGGAGACGGTGTTCAGCGGCGACACCACGCTGGACCGCATTGCGGTTTTGGGTCTTTGCAACGGCTTGACCGACCGGCTCTACACACGCAACGAGCACAAGCGCCTTGACTCGTACGAGAAGGACACGTTCAACGACACGTTGCACGCGCGCGTGCGGGTGTTTCTCGCAAGCATGCTCAACTTCGACGACGTGACCGGCCTCAACAAGCACTTTTCCACCGCGCGGCGCGTGTCGCGCGAGCCGGCGGTCCGGAGCGTGACCACGGGCGATGACCAGTTGCTCGTGGACGTGTTGGCGTTCCAGAAGGTCCTCCGGGACCCGTACGCGTACTTGGACAGCCCGCGGCAGCTCGCCGCGCAGGCAGACGCGCTCGCCAAGTTGCACGCGTACTTGCTTGACGAGGAGGCCAAGTACGCCAAGATCCGCCCTGCACGTGACGTGCACGTTGTGCGGCCGGCAGCCATAGAACGCCGCCGGCAGGCGGCGGCGGCGGAGCGGTACGCGGGCGTGGAGTTTTTCGCCGAGCAGTACTGGCTCCAGCCGTTTGGCGGCGCCGCGGGCGCCGCGGACCAGCGGCGCGCGCGCGAGCGCTTCGACCTGCTGAAGTTCCGCCGCGCGCTCCTCGTGCAAATCTACGTGGCGAGCGGCTTCTTCGCGGCGCTTCTGCCGGGGCGCAAGGCGCAGATGCTTGCGGAGAACGGCGCGCCCGTGACGACCAAGCACTTTGTCGAGGCCGCGACGCCGGAGCCGCTCGCGGCGCGGTTTGCGAAGATCCAGCGGGACACGGTGCGCGTGGCGCGGGCGTGGGACGCCGCGTGGGCGCGCACGTTGGAGGGCGTGGCGCTGGGCGAGGCTCGCTGGTGGGCGTGGCTCGTGTGCGGGCGCGCGGCTGCGAAGCCGGACGGCGGCGCTGTGGCGGCGGAGATGGCTGCCGCGGGCGAGCGCCATCGCGCGGCGTGTCCCGAGAAAACGCGGCGGTACTTCCACTCGCACGCGACGGCGGCGCTTTCGCGGCGAATGCGGGCGCCCACGGGGCTCGAGCTCTTAAAGCGGGGGCCGCGCGCGGTGCCAGAGTTGCGTGCGGGCCCCGAGCGGCTCGCGGAGTTGGCGGCGCAGATTGGCGCCGAGGGCGACGGGGCGCGCCGCGCTGAGTTGTGCGAGGAGCGCACGGCGTTGGTGTGGCGGCAGACGCGGGCGCAGCGCGCGACTGCGTGGCTCGCGTTGGACGGGCGGCTCAACCCCGCGGACCTCGAGGGCGAGGACGAGAGGCCCACGGGGGAAACGCAAAAGCCGATTGCGCAAGAGGAAGAGCAGGTGGTGGCAGTGGCGGTGGCGGTGGACGGCGCAAGGGCCAATGGACCAGAGATTGCTGGGGCCAAGGAGGAGGTGAAGGAGGAGCCAAGGGCAAAAGTATCGGTGGGGGTGGGCGCGGATGGGCAGCAGGCGGCTGCAAGCGCGGCTGCAAACGAGAGCGCGGGTGAGAGCGTGGGTGAGAGCGTGGGTGAGGAGGTGGCGAACACGCGCAAGCGGCAGGCCCTGGACGCCGAGCCCGCGGCCGCAAAACGAGCCCGCGCAGGGACCGCGCCGGGGCCTCAGTAGCACCTGGTTGCCGCAATCAATGCGTGCACCCGCCGAGTGGCCAGCGCCCAAACCAAGTCCAGCCCGCGTGGGGCCCCAGAAATGCATGGCCCGCGCCCTCGCTTCTTTTTTTGTTTCCTTCTTGCTTCCTTCTTGCTTCCTTGTCCTTGTCCTTGTCCTTGTCCTTGTCCTTGTCCTTGTCCTTGTCCTTGTCCTTGTCCTTGTCCTTGTCCTTGTCCTTGTCCTTGTCCTTGTCCTTGTCCTTGTCCTTGTCCTTGTCCTTGTCCTTGTCCTTGTCCTTGTCCTTGTCCTTGGCTTTGGCTTTACTTGCTAGTGGTGTATTTTTAACTTTTCATTATCCAAGTACTATTGAACTCGCCTTTAATTCAGTTGAACATATCATGGGTGATTGCAATGCTCGTTTATTAATACGTTATTGACAGGCGAAGGTCGCACCATTCTTATTCCATAGGTTTATATTTACATATAGCCAAAGCATTATATTAGTCTGGCTATACATTGGCACGGAAAAAAAATTTGGTGCTATAATCTGTACATCACGCATGCCTATAGCTTTTGTGGGCCATTGTCTGTCTTGGCTTTTGCAAAAACGTGCATATGAGGGGCCACTGCTACTCCTGCTTTATTATCTGCTACACCACCATTTATTGGGCCTGATTTAGTACAGTTTATAGCAGGTGGGTTTTCAGAAATAAACCCACTACACAAAGGTTTTATGCATGGCATTATTGATTTCCATTCATACTGGCTGCTTTATATCGAATGCATTCAGTAGCTTTGCATGCACATGGATCATCTAGTCCAGTTGGTGTATCCAATAATTTGGTTCGCACACCAATGCATTCATTCATATTTCTTATTCAAAGCGTTCATGACTATACTTGTATTCTGCCCACCCAATACATTGATATACACTCCCACGCTTATATACCTCGTAGTCAGATGTTCTCGCCGCCTTTCTTAGTACCAGAATAATAGTTATCACCTGTTTTTTTTTTGCTACTTCAAGATCAATTCCTGACAAAATTCAAAAGCAGTTATAGCTATTTTTGGTCTTTTGCTTTTCCTATCAGCTTCCCCCATTTCTGATCGATCTGGTATAAGAAGGAATGCTTCTAAAATAGTCTCCAAATCAACATTCTATTTGTTTGTGCTTAACCTCTTAGTCTGGGTAATTCAGATTTTGTACATGTCGGAGCGCCTTGCAAATTATTTGGTCAAGGGGCCACTGCCTACTACTCTAGCCAGTTCACTATATCGGTTCCCGTTTTACTGTTCCTGTTATATCTTCTACTGAATACACACACTTTATTTACGCACCAACAATATCATTTCGGCCATTCGTTAATCATAATAGTCCCTCACTCATTCCAGCTTTTCTATTGTATAACATGTGCTCTTTATTAAACCTAATAGAGTATATACCCTTATTTTAATATTCCCTTTGAATATATATACATACAATACACTTATTATATAGTTTAAGTATTATAAGTGAGGAGGTTTTATCAGACTTTATATTAATCTGTGACGACGTTATTATTATTACTATGTTCAGTGTACCTTTTTGTTATTTTATATAATTCCTTTTTTATACTCTTGAGTCATATACACCTTTTCTTATTAGTGTATAAGCTGGCATATTTAATAAATATTGAGATGAATATAGAAATATAGAATTGATGGGTAAAAAGACAAGTAAAAAAGAACTAAGCCGTGCTGCAGACCGACACAGGTATAATAAAAGGGAAAATGGGATAACTTCTTTGAATGAACTCGGCAAATTGTTAAAACCTTCAATGGCGTGCGACTATTTACCAAAAACACAACCTAATGCATATTTGTAGTAATAATTATAGTAGGTGGAAACTGCCCAGTGCTTCTTTAATAGAAAATGTATTCTTATGGATATATTATAATGAGAAATCAACGGTGGTCTTATCGTGAGGATCTCAAGATAACGAAATTCATTGACGTATAATTGACGTCCCGCATGTATGAATGAACGATGCGCCAACTGTATCCAAAGCAGACCCAGTGAAATAAAAATTACGGTATAATCTTTGCCGTGTTGGTGTAAATCCAACTTTGTTGTTATATAAATTGATATAAGGTTACATTCAAATAATTTATGCGTAGAGATTAATAAAATATAGCATTTATATATTATTAAAGGACTAAACAATATAGAGTCCATATAGAATAGAATAAAAAATGTCAATAACATAGAGATCATATATTGTAAAGATCTATAATAATATACTCATATATTTTTTTGGAGATAGAATAAACTATATAGAAAATAAAGATTATTATATAAGATATACATAATGTTAAATCTAAAACCTTTTATATATGACTAAATAAGCAGATAAAATGATCCCTAAATAATAAAGTATTGTCTTATATGATTATATCTATTTAAGTTTATCTGATCTATATAAGGTATTTCTATATGTTATATCTATAGTATGCAAATTTCTTAATAATACTAGCTTAGGTCATATAAGAAGGCCTGACTTCCGGCGTATTGCTATGTATCGATAATTATATGATGAAGCGGGATGTTCTTATATCTGGTTTAATAGGTATTATATATCTTATCCTTGATGTTCTTATACATAATAAATACGGTTTCTACATGTATAATATAAACGTCTTGTGATATAAAGCAAAGGTCCTATACCGGCGTCAAACTATAAAAGGTATCGTTAATTACGCCGGATGGTAACTTAACGCCATTATTTTTAATCAATCCTATATTTATTATGTTAATATAAAACCAATATAATATAAGGGTATAAACATATTATATTTTAAATGTTAAAAAAAAGGGACCGGCGAATTAATTCTTATGAATATTCTTAAATAATATATGCCGGACTTTAATATAATGCGCTTTAACCTAATCCTTTATAATATTTACAGACTCTTTAGTTATTAGTTTACTCTAATTATGTCATTATACCTTTAATTATAATCTTTTATATATATATATATCCTATTAATATGTATAAGACTGATCTATACTATATCACAGTGTAGGATATTTATGTCAGGCCTATTTTCTTAAAAGAGGAGTTAAAGTCAGGCCGATTCATATATAATGATAAATAAACAATGGCTAATGTTGGAATAAACATGACGCCAAAGTACGGCATAAGATATTATAGATGAGCTCTTATAGGTAATAGAGTATGTAACATAATAAAAATAGATAAAGTAAGGCTATCTCATGCGATATTAAAGCCTAGAAATAATAAGCCGGATGTCCTCATTGATGTATATTCTTTTATTGAACGACTCCGGCATCGATATCGTTCGCATGCAAAGCAAGTGATGTACTAATTGATCTATAAGCCCTGGTACTTCTTCTATAATTTTAATGAAAGTTAATATAATGTACGTATATGTATACAAAAATTAGATTTCTTTTTAATAGCTTAAACTGGCTGATTTTAACGGTGCTAGCTAACAATACGCCCGGGCCGCGGTGTTCGCACCGCGCCACGCACCGACGCGTATGGCATCGCGCACTTGGTTCTCACTAGGCCCCACGCTTCTTAGTTTGCACCACTGCACTGCTTCGAATTCCTGGTTTTTGTTTGTTTGTTTGTTTATTTCTTTGTTTGTTTCTCGCCGGGAATCACTCACCATCTTTTTGCCGGATACTGGGCCAAGCTCCACCTTTGACCGTATCGCTGCCCCCTTCCCACAAGCACATCCAGCCCTCGCAACCCACTGTGCTTTTGGGCTGCTCCACATTGCAGATCCAGCCTGTAATCTGACCCGACCCGACTTCTTTAGCCTCTCGTTGCTGTCCCGAGCAGACGCGCCAGGCCCAACGCTTGCACCGGCGCTCACGTGGAATGTCATCTCTCGCTTCGCCCGAGCAGCAGCTCCCGCCGGCCCTTGACGCCGCCAGGAACCGTCAAAAACAGCCAAGCAGCGGCACGCTGACACCGGTAAAACACCCACACAAACCCCGCACGCGCCTGTCGATTCTTAGGGAATCGCAGCTGCCGGGAAAGACCCCTGGGACCCCGCGCAAGCGCAGCAGGAAGAGCCGCAAAGGCGGCAGCCGCTCCGGCCTGCCCGTCATAGACTTGACGCGTGAAGATCCAGCAGCGGGCGCTCGTAGCGACAACGAAGAGTCGCCGTTGAAACGGCTCTGGAAGGATCTGGCGGCACAGAACTCAGCCGCTTCTGCTAGTCTGGCCCAAAATTCTAATACTGAGAAGATTCCTGAGAACCACACGTCTCAAGAAACCTCCGGCTTCAATGCCATGGACCCTCGAGCGTTGCCATCGAGAAGCCCGCAACACGCCTTTTCTGAAATGCAAGTCTTGCGACCCGGTGCCGGGGGACTCCTGCCAAAACAGCCACAGACACCACCAATTGACTTAAATCTGTCGCCCATCAAAAAAGCCAACACTTTAGGCGTCATGAAACTAAAGCAGTCACCCCAGAAGCTTGCTTTGAATGTTCAACTCCTGTCTCTGCCGCGGAAGAGGGCGAAATCCGTCGCGTTCTCTGACAGCCTAGCATACGAGGACCCAAGCTCTCCGATGTCACCACAAATCGGAGACAACCACACAGCAACCACTCCCCGGCGGTCGATCCTAAAGCCGAGCACTAGTGGTCCGCTCTCATCGCCGATGGACCCAAACAACTCAAGCGCGTGGGTTAAAAAAACCCGGTCGTTGCTGCATCAGTTTCTGACCGAAAACCACGCGCCAAGTAATCCACTTTTCTGGCAACCAGGCACCATCATACAGCTAGGTATCAAGTCTCCTGATTTGGTTCAACTTGTGGACGGATGTGTGGAGGTTTTGGAGGATCCAACCTTCGACAAAAAGTTCGAGGTCTACGCGACGCTTAATCTTCTTTGTCGAACAAACGATAGCAGCACAATTAGTGATCTCTTCTCTGGCGAACACTCGGCTTGGCTCTCGGGCGTGGAGAAGGCCACGGGTTACATACCCAAGGTTTCGCCTGGATACATCAGAACAATCTGCAAATACACCAAACGAGACATAGAAATCATTGAGACAAAGTTATACGTGAAGTCTGAGTCACCTTCTCTTTCAGCTGTGCGCAATGATCCTTTTGAGTCCAGGGCGCTCACGCAGGCTGTGAAGCTCATGGCCTACTTCTTGACAATGCCTCTGATAAACAACGAAGTTTCAGCGCTGGATATCAAGTGGTTTTATAATCGTGCATGCGATGTCATCGTGCGGCCCACTCTCTCAAAGCTGTTGGTTCTGCCTTATCTCAGCATAATAAAGGATTGTCCGTTTCCATCCAAAAAGCGCAAACTTATTTTTGAAAGCTTTCCTAACCCAATTCTGGAAAAGATGTTATTTGCCATATTGAATATGAACAATTATCTTAGCGCGTCCTTGATCAACGAAAGATTTATTGCTTTGCGCAATCTCATCAACAATTTCCCAGGGATTGCGGGCAAGAATCTTTCCCATTGGCTTCCAGGCTTGCTTATTAATATTTGCGATTTAGACTTTGCGTTGTACTCAAAAGTCGTTGGGACCGGTATCACCGTGCTTCTCGAGGCTGCACGAAACTACCTTGACAATACCGATATATGTCGCTACACTCGCACATTCATGGAGTCCTCACTTTCAATGACCCAGAGCTTTTGGAATTCCGAGAACTCACAATCAACGAATCTGGAATCGTTAGCATTGGACTATGTGGTGGAGAGCTTGAAAGGCTTGATTTTTGAAGGCTTTTACAAATATGCTATGGACATTTGGGTTGGCTTGACCCTTCTCATGGGCCAGCCGGAAAATGGCTTCGACAATTGGAAACACATGGGGGCTTGGATCCAAGTTCACAAAATGTGTTATTCTGAAAATACAGTGCTCGCAAAGCAAACTGCCATATCATCCTGGAAAGTCATTGTATATAAGATATGTTGCTACGATCTAAAAGAGCCACAATGGTTTGCACTATCTGTTGAATCACCAGGAAAGACTCTTATGAACGCCAGTGCCAAGCAAATGGGGAAGACTGAAGAACTGCTTCGGCAAAAAGTAAGACTTTTGATTCATCCTTTTATGTGCGTCTCAAACTTCCATACAAAAAAGGAATTGGTTGACAGCTTACATAACTGTTTCCTCTCTATTCTTTACAACTTGCTTGGTAACCAATCAAAGTACAACTCAAAATACTTCCAAACGATATGGGATAGAATCATTCAACCCGTTTTGGCTGGGTTTTATTTCAAAAAAGATCTTTCCACATCTTACATGCATGACTTGGGAATTTCTGTCATGAACAAGCTTATGAAACCATCTCCACCAATAACAGAAAAGTCGTCGGGTATTCGTTGCTTGCACAACGACCCGATAAGTCTTTCAGAGATTAACTCATTGAACCCGCGCTGGATTTTTCTTCGTTTTGATAAGGTATTGCGTATTATTTTTTTGATTTTTAAGCTGAAACACTTGTCATTTGACTCAAAATCAGAAATGTTTCTATGCTTTCTAGAAGCCATCAAGTATCTTACAAAAAAGGATTTTCAGATCTCGAGCACCGCATTTGATCTCATTGATAATTTGCCTCTTTGTCTCGAGGTCATGCTCACTGAATGTCAAGTCTCATATGACTATTTGAACCGGGTTATTTTAAGCCTAAATGATACTTTTGGGGCATCCAATTTATTGTCCCTCACAGAAGACTCGAAATCAGTGATTGAACCAATCTTATACCATTCCTTGCAACTGCTTACATCCGATCAAATTCAGTCTATACTTGGCTTGTGGTATAGTGCTGTTGGTGAGAAAAAGAATCTCAAATTTCTTTTTTTGTTGGACAAAGTCAACCGTGAGCTACAGATAGCCGGTGTAATTGAATTCATCGTCGAGAACCTTAATAAGAAAAAATTGAACAAATTTACTGCTCAGGAGATGATTATGATTGGCCATATGTTCCAAATCATCTCTCATAATTTTGGTCCAATCGCAAAGAGACTAATTCAACAAATCGTTCTCTTGAAACCGGAGGAGTTCGAATCCATGATCAACCAGGTCAGCATTGTAAAATGGAATGTCAATGTGTTCAATTTTTTCGTCGTGCTAATGCATGACGCTCCATCTGATCATTTGAAACAAGCAACATTGAGATTGATTCGAAAAAGGTCAGAGAATGATCAAGATTTCGACCAGGTTGCCGAAGTTTTGCTCATGAACAGTTTTCATTCCGAGATTTCGTCTTTGATACCGGAAATAGTCGCGGCAGTGCAGAGAATAAAGTCTCCAGCAACTGCTTTGGCGGAAGCTTGGACAAAGTATGTGAAGATTTCTGATATAGATTCTGCGACATTAGATAACTTGCTTTTCGCTGCCTTTGAGGCTCACTTGAATGTGAAGG